>JACMZG010000008.1:69680765-69915765 GCA_018340805.1 Microvelia longipes | reverse complement strand
TAACCAAAATAGAATGAAAACTCTCCATTATTATTGCAGGGCCAATATACAGTAGTGCCACATGCTGATCAACCAACATAAATCCAAGTAGCAGTCCGAATTCCACAATTTTCACCCTGCAATCAGTGGTTAGCAATATATTATCAAGCTTAATATTGCGGTGTATTACGCCACGAATGTAATATCCGAGACACATATGTATTTTTATGCATATAAGACAGAGATTTTATTTATTTTCTATTTGAAAGCCCGATAATTGTATTCTTATTTGATTTATGTTTTGTATTTAATTTATTCTATCTTCTAATGCAAATATACCTCTCCTAGTCAAGACTTACGCATATGTACAGTTTTCTTTTAAAAATTCAATATTGAGTTACAATACTTAACCTAGTTGTGGTCTTGCAGTACTGCGAGCAATGATTTGTATTAATTTGATTTATGTAAAGTAAAAAGTAACTAAAACAAACTAATAAATATGACTTTTAATTATAAATGGCCTAGAAAACTCTTTTAACAAACCACATCAGCAATGGCATAAATACTGAAAATAATAATTCCCTTTTCTGCAAAATCTTGACTTAGTAAATAAATAAACCAACAGTCACTAAAAAACTCAACTTTTGTGTGCAAATTCTCATTTTTGAAATATTTTAAATTAATTAGTAATTTAGTTCAAGTAATTAGTTTCATTTATTGTTAGTCATCTCTACTCTGTAACTAGTCAGCTCTATAATTTTGTAAAATATTTTGAGAGTCCGTAAAAAATAATAGAATTAGCTGCGATTTATGGTTATATATAATTTTTATAGAAAATATAATATTAAGTTTGGAGACCAACTACGACTTTAAGAAAGGGTTTATAGCAAGATTCAAAAGTAAAATATTTACTTTTTCATATGCTACTTTTATCTAGTTATTACTTTGATATTTTACTTTATTCTCTGTGATGTGACTCATAAGAAATTTATGTATGAAAAGTAAGCATTAGTTTATTCATGTCACAGTAGTTTTACTTTAAAATAAGACAATTTAACTCTTGAGTTCACTTAATACTTTTGATAAACTTAGTAGGAGTGAAATGCTTTGCAAATACTTGGAATGCGGACCTTTTTAATAAGATAAACCCTGGGCGGTCTCACGTTTAATTTGTGAGAAAGTGAGAGACTGTAAGGTTCTTTGGGTTAGACTAAAGTCAGATGTAATTCTGTCGAAGGTAAACATGACTCAGGGCAAATTCTTTTGAAGCCAATTCGTCGTGTGTTTACACTGCGGTCTCCCCCGTGTGTACAGTAGTCAAGGAAGCTCATTTTTTCCCTATTTTTTTTCTTTGGAAGTTTTAGAGGTGAAGGGATGTCGAGTATGCCGTTATGCAAACAGGTCGGGACTGTGCAAACACGGGCCTGCGCCTTGCTTGACCGCACTATGACGTTTCTACCGCCTCTTCTTAAACTTATGGAAACTATTGTTCGATTAAACTAATGTAAACAAACCATGACCAGGTGTCGTTCTTATTTCAAAAGGATAGAAAAGCCAATCTCATACGCACTTAGGAGTCAACAATCGGCTTCACCTTTAAGAAATAACAAATGGCTTTCTTGTAAAAGGACAAAACCTAAGGAGAAATCGTGTCCACCTTTTTGGCGTTTTATAGCAACAACATTGACTTTTTATTCCATTTGTTTGGACTAGTTGTTTACCTAGGAAATTGAATCTCTTTACAATTCGAACCGCCTTTTTGAAATTACTTAAAGAAATGCCGAAAACCAAAACCAATGGCATTTGTACTTGTAAATTTATGAGGCCAGGTGAATATTCTCTTGTTGTGTAAAGAAATTGTTATTTAGTATACCACAAATTTACTTTTCATTGATTTTAAAAATTTATACTCATCTTTTATTTTCCACTTGTATATTTTATTTATATTTTATCAGAATTAGTTTAACTCTTATAAAAAGTTTATGTAGGTTTTTGTAGGTTTGAGCAATAATTGTTCTGAATGGAGTATTATAGCATTTAGATAGTTATTTATCAGATAGATCTCTTGTTTAACTTTATTAAATTTTCAAGGTAGTTAAATTAAAAAAATGTGAATTGAAAAATATGTAACGTCTTTTTTATAATAACAATTCGCTAATAAATATGGTTCCATAAAATATCAAAGCTTGATTATCGTTTTATTTCTCAAAATCTCAGGTTTAATGCAAAAGTTGTAGTCATACTCAATCATACAAATTCTAGAAACTCGCAGGAACTGCAAAAAATATAGGAATGCGCTATGTTCCTTCGTGAATTAATTTCCTGATCAAAAATAAACCTGCCTGTCTTTTTTCAACATTATACTTAGATTTCAGTGACACTTTAAGTAACACACTGTCAAAACATTGAGAGAATGGAATGTGACATATTCTGACTTCGGCAAGACAAGGCAATTATACACTAAAAATGTTCTATATCATTTTAATTTATTTTTAATTTTTTGGTCAGGCTCTAATATAAAACTATGTATTATACAATGATTTCCTTTTTGAAAATAATAATACTTCGGTTTCATAATACTTGTCGATCTAAATTTTCTCATCTAATTCATATTTTCATGAAATTGTAATTACAAGCATTTCTCTCTACTTTAATTGATCATTCTTTAACAATTGACAAAGAATTTTGTTAATAAATAAAATACGGAAAGAAAAATCTTATTGTTAGGACCTAGTCTAACAACAAAAGAAATAGATCATTCCTAATTCTTCTTACGACCCCGAGTTAAAAGGTCATATTAGGTGCAATTGAATAAGAGATTAAATGAAAGATGAATAGAGGAGGTTAAATACTCACTATTAAAGGTTTTTATCAATAATAGGATGTTCAGGTCTTTGTCTTGCGAAGGAATCCTTATATTGTTCATCATTTTGCTGCCCTTATTTGTCGTTTACTTCATTTTTTATGAAATCCTTAATACGGGTTCTTTATTGTTATGCTGTCATTCTTGTATATTAGACATATTTTTAATTTTTTTTATATCACTTATTCTTATTTTTTGTCATTACTTGTTTAATTTAATTATTTTTGCCATAGATGTTTGAGTCATGATGTTATTTGTGTCAATTTGTCCTAGAGAATTATTTTATATGTGGAGAATTATTATATTTTATTTGTATTTTTATGTGCGATTAATTTAAATTGTAATAGCTACTGATGCAGAAGATAGGAAATTTAATCAAGTTTAAAATTTCACTTGCTTTAAAAACGTAACAGGAAGTGTATTGTAGATGCATAAGCGAGTTTATTTAAATTTCATTTATCTCTTATATACTATAATACTATTGTATGATTCTTCAATAGATATTTCTTTATAGATAATTGATTTTAACGGATAATCTTATAACTATTTGCTCTATTAACTTAATTCAATACAGGTTTTAAGTTAACATATAACACTTTGTAAGCTAAAGGTAGCCTTTCAGCGGCTTCTTAACACTTTTCATAAGAACTCCAACACTTTCTTAAAAATTAAGTTAATTAAAATTGGTGGTGAACATAATAAAAATGTTCCACTTGAGTTCATCCATTATGATTGCAATAAAAGTTTAAACTTTTTTCAAAAAGCAAAAATAAGTAGTACGAAGTTTCAATTTTATTTCAGGTATTTTTTTGTTGCTTTTCTTTGAGATATCTTGTATAATAGTAGAGCAAGGGATAAACCTCTTACTAAGGTGGGGTTTTTTTAAAACTAGAAAACTTTAGAATTAACACTAACAATCTTAAGGGTTAAGAAAAGTTTCAAAAAGGGTATTAAGGATTAACAATTCCGTACTGAAAAAAATGCGGTTCCACAGGGTTATCTGAGGAAACCAATCTTCTTTATTTTTTAAAGTGGCCAATTCCTTAGAAATTTTCCGGTCATCGGATTTTGACTTGAATTTTTTCCGTAATCCTTGTGTTGGCATTAAGACCGAGGTAGTAACGAGTATTGTTAAAACGTATATAACCGAAGATCCAGGTACTTACAGAGACCTCCCTTGAAGCCGTACCCACCAAACAATTATAAAAAGCTTGGGGCTTTTCTACCCATTAACTTCTTATAACTATTATCTCTATTACAAAAAACACACTCTTGTAATTTAATTAATTTAACGAAAGTAAAAACATAAATTTAAAACTTTCTTTACTCAAACTTTGTATGAAACATACAATATCTACTAACTACACAACAAACAAAATACATACTAAAAGCAGTAAGAGTTAAATTATTTTCCTCTATTTACTGAAAAAAACTGGAGTTGCCTCCAGTAAAATTAAACTAGGAGATATTACAAAACATTAGTACCTTTAGAAAAAACTAACAGAATGAGTAACTAGGCTGTAGAATCAGATTTTATTGCTGCGTAAATTTGTTTATTGACGATTGACGAGCGAAGCGATTCAAAAATTAAGTTCTAAAGCAATAAATTACATTACAGCCATATTGCATATACTTTGTGAGGGGCGCTATCTATAAAAAACAAAAATATTTATATTTTACTGTACTTACTTAGCAATTTTCGTAGCGGCTGTAATTTAAAATTTTATAGCCGGCGGTCGTAAAGTAAACGTTTTGTCGCCTTAGCAATAAAGTGATTCTTTGCTGACATTTTTGAGACTGTAATATTGACACTTTACAGCTGACTTCAAAAGAGTATATTTTGTATTATTTCTAAAGAATACTGTGGTTAATTATTAATCATTGTTACAAATTTTATTTTCATTTTTAGTAATTATTTTTTTTACTAATAGTTAGTAGTCTTTTGCTTTAATGTAACAATTCAAATGTTACACCAGACAAACCTAAAGTAATTCAGGGACAGATCTTTAAATGGGGATTTCTTTGCAAAGCTGAAACTGACTACCTCTTCCTAACGCGGAAGAGCTAAGTGTTAATTTTTGTTTACTCCTGATTTTAATTTAAAATATCAGTGTTAAGTATATCTTCATGCACAGATCTTAATGAAACATTAAATTACGATGAATACTATAGGAAAGGGAAATTTATAATAACAAGTATATTTTATCTTTTGTTTGCATCACAAGTTTAATAAAAATTAATCCCAAAGTATAATTATTTTTAATATTTTGTAAATAATTAAACCAGAAATAATTTATTAATATATCTTAATGCTTAATAATTATTATTATTAAAGTTCAAGTTTATTATAATGCTAGACAAATTAACCGTATCAAATTTCTATGTGAAAATATTAACAAATGGTGAGACTAAATCTTATTGAGCTAAAACATTCATTTTAATGTTATACTTGGTGATTAATTATTATTTTTTCCATTTTAAGGTTATTTATTAAAATATTTTACACTTCAATTTTTGTATACTAAACTAAATTTATGATTATTCTGTTTACATTTAATATGCATTTTAATGGACTATTTTAACATAATCCTTATGATTTTAAAACAAGATCAAAACATGCTATATAAAATAAAACATTGCACTACTTTTGGCTGCAAAATTATAATTTATAAATAATTTATAATTATATACCTATTTATAATTATAAATAAGTAGGCAAAAATAAGGCTAGGGCGCTCAATCAGCCTTTACTTAGTTAATATTAAATTTATATTTACTAATATAATATTAGTGGAGAGACTTATTACTTCACAGTCAATTAATTACTTACTTATTTATTTACTTATTACTTTACTTATTAATTACTTATCTAATTACTTATAGTCAATTACAATAGCGTATAATTTTTAAAGCTACCATTTCATTCGAATGAATTAATTAATCACTTATTCGACCAAAATAAAGGTTCAATTTTAAAACTTTGATTATTTATTGTAGATCATAAAATTTTATTTTAGAATTTGAATTTTCTTTACCTGTGGTTACCATTTTACATAAATGAGTTCAAACTTTTATTTAACTCTAATATAAGATAATAGTTTATTATTTGGTGTCAATGAGCCGTAAACAATAATTACCTCTTTTTAGTGGGAGTTTTGTTTTAATTGATCATTTAATGTGGCAAAACTAACATTCATTTCGAACACTAACACTAGCACACAGTAGAAAATCACTACGCACACAGCGCAACATTAATACAGAAAAATGGTTATTTTTTGAAAACGTATGTGGGCAGATACAAGATAAGTTTGATGTAATTAAGATTAATTTTTTCCAACATCTGCCATGAATTATCTCTTTATTTAAGTTAATTAAGAGTATAATTACTTAATTAAGACAATTTATCTGGTACATAATGTGATAATAAGATAGTTATGTGTTATAATGAAGTGTTGAAATTGTAAATTGTTCTAATTATGTTGTTATCTTCAGTTTGATTTTTTGAATGGTATTTTTAAGACAGGTTTTAGCTTTTGATTTTAAATCTAACGAATAAGAAGTCTTTATGTTTTAATTTTTGGATTATTATGGCCAACATTAGTAAATTGGGGTATGAGCTCCATAATAGCTGCACAGTTGTTAAAAAGAATAAGCACAACTAGCGAATTTCCTAAGAAAAATGAGAAAATGAGGTTTGTGTTATAGAGATGGAGAAGTCGTATTTCTGAAAGGGGGAACTCGAATGACAGCAATTCATACATTATAGGTTTCTTGAGTTTTGGATGGTGATAAAAACATTCAATAGACTTAAATGTTAACAAAATATGAATTGTACCATTAAAAATAATTCTTTGGCGCGGTGGTCCGCATGTCGGCAAATTTCCTTTGATGGCGTGTTTCCGTGCTTTTTACATTTATTAAGTTTACAACTACTAAATAATAATTCCGGCGCGGTGGCCGCTGTCGGGCGAATTTCATTTAGAATGCGTGTTTCCGTGCTAAACAACCCATTTCTTGCTTATGCAAGAACCATGCCATTGCGTGGTTCCGGTTCATGCTTAGAACCTAAGCAGTTACTCAATTGTCAAGCACTGCTCGTAACTCATTTTGTCTGTATTTTCCAAAGGAAATGCGCATAATCATCCAGTTGTTGTACAAAACTATGCCTCTAAAATTAGAAGTACGCACTATTATTTGCACTAGTTTAAAGCTTAGTTACTTATCTTAAGCTTAGTCAGTTATCTTTAAAGGTTTTAGCGCATTTCCTTTGGAAAATACAGACAAAATGAGTTACGAGCAGTGCTTGACAATTGAGTAACTGCTTAGGTTCTAAAGCATGAACCGGAACCACGCAATGGGCATGGTTCTTGCATAAGCAGAAATGGGTTGTTTAGCACGGAAACACGTATTAAATGAAATTCGCCCGACAGCGGACCACCGCGCCGGAATTATTTATTTAGTAGTTGTAAACTTATATAATGTAAAAAGCACGGAAACACGCATCCAAAGGAAATTCGCCCGACATGCGGACCACCGCGCCAGAATTATTTTTAGTTGTAAACTTATATTAGGTAAAAAACGATAAAAAAATTGTCCCTACTAGGATTTGAACCCAGGTACTCTGGGTTTGAGTTTTCGCATCCAAAGGAAATTCGCCCGACATGCGGACCACCGCGCCAGAATTATTTTCTAGTTGTAAACTTATATTAAGTAAAAAAAAACGATAAAAAAATTATCGACCCTTCCAGGATGTGAACCCAGGTACCCTGAGTTTGAGTGTCGTATTGACTCCGGACCACTGGCATTCAACTCAGAGGCCCAAAAAACATTGAAAACGACACCCTACTCGAAATTTAATTTTCAACGACCGTAATGTTGGTTTTCTATATTTTTTGTGGTTTTTTCGACTTTTTGGTAACTTAAAGTGGTCGTATCGACTTCGGACCGGTTTCATTCGATTCAGCGCCCAAAATTACATAGAAAACGACACCCTACTCGAAATTTATTTTTATCGACCTAAATTTTGGTTTTGGTAATTTTCAATGGTTTTTTTCGATTTTTGGTCACTTAGAGTGGTCGTATCGACTTCGGACCGGTTTCATTCGATTCAGCGTCTCAAAAAACATAAATATTGACCTTTTTGCGGCAAAAAATTTAACCCTGAATTTTGCCGATTTTTTGAAAATTTCGCTGACTCAGCAAACCGGTTAATGACGTCACAAAAACCTGGTTTTCAATAGGGTTCGTGTCCTCCCAAGGTTGATTTTTTGTACCAAGTTTGGTTAAAAAATATTAATCCGTTCGAAAGATAGAGTGTTTACAAGAAAGTGTCTAGAATACACATATATATATATATATTATATATATATATATATATATATATATATTATATATATATATATATATATATATATATATATATATATATATATATATATATATATATATATATATATATATATATATATATATATATATTATATATATATATATATATATATAAATCTGCTCTTCCAAAGGAAATTCGCTAAAAACGTTTTTTAAAGGCAGTTTACAATTTTTTAAAAATTTTGTAGCAAACAAAACCTTTTTATAAACAGTCAAATAATAAACGTTGCATTATCATTTACACACTGATCTAAATTTTTAACAGTACTATTCACTGTTATAGTTGAGGTCATACTAGACTCATTTTTTTGAATTTTAAAATATTAAATTTGTATGTAATTATAAAATAGACATTTTTAACAATACTAAATTGGTGGGGATGTTTTTCTTTTTAAATCTAATAATATGTTTATTTTACAAGGCTCGATTTGAGCTTCGTATTTACTTGACATGAATATTGTGTTGAGTTCATTGGCTTGAATTTCGTCGCATGTTCCAATGAGCGCAAATATATTTCCATTTTAAAACTGCTCACTTTTACATCCTTCGATATTTGGAATTTGTAGATGGCAGAGGTAAATATTTTATTGAAAAAATTAAGTGTCCTTATTATTTTGCTATTTCAATGCTTTTCTTTTTTGTCGAAAAAAGAGAAACAAAATATTACAGATTACAGCGTCTAATACTATTGTTTAAATATGGTGTTTTTTATAAGAAAAACAACTACACATTACTGTTACTAAAGTATTATTTTACAAAAAAAATAATAATTTTTACAGCCCTAAAGGCATTTAGAAATATATAGAGGCCAAAATAAGTTTTTTTGAAGTTGTACTAAGTACAGACCTTCCGTTATGTACTTGTACTTGTTCCTGCCAGTTGCACCTCCTAAAATAATCCATCATAAAACAGATGTTTCTCAAGAACATATAAATAAATATTTTATTTCTATATAAATCTATTTTGAGATTATAATCTCGCTGAATAAATAATATAGTAATAATTCATGATTTCAAACGTCAAAATGCAAATTAAATCTAACAGGAAAATAATTATTATTTTAGCCCGACATATTTTTGTTTACCTCAAAACTATTTTTTGATGATTTATAATTTCAAAATATTTTACACTTCATTATTCTATTTTCTTAAGACTATTAATTTTAATAATATAACATTTTCCCGAAAACAATTATCTGTGCATATGATTTATATTGCATGTTAACCACTATTATAAATAATTTCAAATAAAATACAAAACATGCATATTTTTTCACGAAATAAAGAAAAATTATAAACTACTTAGTTTATTTACAACATTGACTTATTTATTAATATTTATCTAAACTGTAGTTTTGATAAAAATTGAACTATTTCTAAAAAGATAAAACTGAAAACATATATTGGTCTAAGCATAGTGATATTATTACTAGAGGAGCACTAAAGGTTTAATTTTGAAACATCGAAAAAGACCACCTTCACCTTCACTGATAATATAAACAAGTACAATAACTTAAATAGTAGAACGTTAAAAATACAAATCAAAACCCAAACAATGTTTTGAGATAGGCTATGCCCCTCCTAGTATGTATCTCTATGGGTCTAATAAACGAACATGCGTGTTAAATATCAAATCTATCGATAAATGTTTCTGGGTCGTATGAATTTTCAAAATTTTTGTTGACTCATTATTGTGGGTTAATGATGTCATAAAAAATATTTTGTGGATAGCACTGCTAGATAGAAAGATTGATTTTTATTTATTTATTTATTGTCAACGGTCATAGACCATGATATAAAATTTACAACAATAAAAACAAACAATTATAAAGACAAATAACACAGTATAAAATAAATATGAACATTATATCTATAATCTTTAAAAAATGGGAAATAAGTTACAAAAGCCAAGTTTCAATTTCCTAGCATATCTACACTGGGAGATGCTATGATAATAGACACACACACCGACAGACAATTTTGTTAAAACCCATTCAGAAGGTCATAAAAAACCTGAAACGGATAATTAAAGTGACATCCCGGTAACGGATTTGCTAACACAATACTTTCCTATATATACATAGTATAACTGAAGAAAAGTAAGAATGATAAAAACATAAGTATAATGTTAAAAAAATTACAAAGAGAAACATAATATGCATACTTATAAAATTTAAAAAAAAAGTTTGCAATTATAATGAATTAAAATATGAGTATCTTTCACGTATATCTTACTCTATTAGTTTGTTGTTAAAAGAACTTAGCTAACTTAAAACAATCTTGATAATATGGTTTGTGCCTTGTTTAAGAAACCTGGCAAAATGTTTTTATACATGATTATATCGTTTGTGTGTTTTTTTCTTTATTTTTATTCTATTTTAAGTAATATTTTTTTGCGACAAACTAATACAGATACTTGAAAAAAGGCGAGTGTTTACAAATAGAGATTTCCACACCATAAACGAATAATAAGATGCCGAATAAAATGTTTTTATTACGATAAAAACATGTTAAAAAGGTTTTAAACTAAAACTGTATTTTACATTTTTACCTATTGGAAAGTAAAAGTAACTAAAAAGGGGATAAATATGCCAAGAATGTATTATCATTCTAAAAATATAAAAATAAATAAAAGTATATAAATAAATGATTAGGAACTTAATAATTAGAAATAAATTATTTAGGTTAAATGAAGATATTTCTGTCAGAAAACTTGACTATTAAATAAGATATACATCAGAACTTCATAAAATTAGAGCATATTCTAAACGGGGATTGCAATTATAAATAATATTGGTGCATTGGTGGTACAGTTTAGCCCATTTCAATACAGCAGCCTAATACAATGTAACAGCAATACCTATTTTTTTTACTTAAACTCGTGTATAACGTAGGTATATAGGAAAATTATTGTGTTTGCAAAAAAAATCCCAAACCGAGATTTCAACTAAATTGTCCGTTTTATGTGTTTAAAAGACCTTCTGAGTGGTTTTCACAAATTTGTCTCTATTCGGTGTATGTGTGGGTTTATCCGTGCTTTTGTCTGTTAAAATCGTAGCTCCCAGTGTATCTATGGTAAAGGTATGAAACTATACTCACAAATCTCAATCTTTAATTAAAGATATGCTATCAAGAAAATATGTTTTACGCCATTAAGCAAAAAAAAATTGATTAAACGAAAATTTCTATAAATCTTAGAACACGGAAAACTGTGTTGATCGATTCAAGACTTAACATGAATTCACTAATATATAAGAGAAACGTATAGGCCTAGTTTCTTTGATTTATCAGCATTAGTTTAATTTTTATCAAATGAATAGTCTCTTTTAAAAAAAAGTTAAAATAAAAAAATGGATACAGGGTACCTCGGAACTTTTATAGCCACATCGGATTCGCTCCGCTCATCCTCCCTCTTTTGGACTCGCTTCGCAAGTCCTTAGATTATACAAGTCATCCCTTCGCTCGTTCTCAGGGAGTAAATACATGCGTTATATTACCAATGGTCACCCATCTAGGCACTTCCTTTGCTCGATGCTGCTTAATTTTCAGAATCTAACAAAACCATACATATACATGCCGCATTAAAACGAAACTTAGGATATACCTATTTATTACATAATAAGATACACTTGTACCAAATTTTAGCTCATTTAAATTTTATTTCGCTTTTTCAATTTAAAAAAAAACATGTATTCTGGATAGAAATCAAACTAATGCTGATAATTTGATGAAACATGGCACATAATGTTTTTCATTTGTATGACTACATGAGTAGTATAAATCTCAAACTAATCCACAAATTATTCCACTTAAGAAGTCTTAAAAACACCCGAAACGGATAATTCAAGTGACATTTCGGTATCGGACTTTTCCGTATAAATGAGGACAAGTATTAATCTAATTGAGTCAAAATTTGGTAAAAAAGTGTCCCTTTGGGTAATAAATAAGTATACTTAGTTTCGTTTCCATAAGGCAAGTATATCTACGGGTTTTCGAAGTATAAACGTTAAACAGCGTCGTGCGAGATCTGCGTTTGGATGGGTGACCGCTAAGAATAGTAGATTCATTAAAATACCATACTGTTTCTGCCTTGTAGTTGAAAGTGTGTGGAGGTTTGGTTTAACAGTGAGAGCACGTGTTGTCCTTAGTTTTCACTAGACTGTAAGAGTCAGTGAAAATATGTATGATTGCTTAAAAAAAGCATGAGAGGAACCATAGAAATTCACTGCTCTTCTGTTGGATTAGATGAAATATACCTACACTTGAAATTAAAAGGAGCAGAACACTATCTTAGGGAGCTGACAAAAAGGGTCCAACAATGTGGCCTACTTGCCTGGTAGTTACTACCACTCCCCCCATATTACTACTATTGGAGGAGTGAGTTCCAATGTATAAAGACGTGTAGCAGCATAAATTTAGTGATTTCTATATTATAAGGGCGACCTAAGCGAGTCTGAATTTGTAAGCAGTAGCGAAGCGTATCCGATGTAAGGAGGAAAAGTTTCGAGGTACGTCGTACCCAATTTTTAATTTTATAGTCAAAAGCAATAGTTTTATATAGAAATACTATAAAGTCTAAATAAAAAATCATATTTGTTTTTATAGAACCAACCATCTGTTGAATCTTAAAAAAAACTATAACAATACCATATCTGATTCTAATGTTAGGGTTTTGATTTTCTTATCTATTAAATTATTATATTTTATCTTTTTTAGAACAAATAAAAAAGGGTTTTTATTTGAACAATAAACATTTTTTGGAGCAAAAAAGATCATCAATGAATATTACAAAGTGTAAAGTTTTTGTATCTTCTATTACATAAGCACCTGGTAATGATTCTGTGTGTTTTTACCTTCGTTAATTATTAATAAAGTGAAAATGCACTGTGAAATAGAATGGATAGAATTCACCTGCTACGATTTTTACAATTGCTCTGTTTTTACTACTTTTAAAATAAAAATCATTAAAAGTTAGAGGAATAAAAGTAGTAGAACACAAATGAGTTTTTATTGTAGCAGAGCTATTTGATGTTGAACCTTTATTCCTATAGATTTATATATTTCTCACTTAATCACTTACTTTCTGTTTAGCTAAGTTACGTATCTGAAGAAAGTGAAGGTTAAGAAGAAGAAAACGTTGACTCAGCTTGTCTCATTTTCTGCACTTTTCAGCAGGGTTTAGTTTGATGAGTAGTTAAGGATATCTAACTCAGGACCTTATATCTATAAGAAAGTTAAGTTTTTTCTATCGTTTTTGCCTTCTTCTAAAGGGCTTCGGTTAACAATGTAAAAACAGCCTGACTTGTGTGTCATCCCAAGTTTCTCAGACTTTTTGTGTTATTTTTTTGTCCCTTCACCCTCTTTTCGATGTCACCCCTTGGAATACCTAATTCTCATCAGAGCAGAAGGTAGTGACGTTGATAAAACCACAACACGTATAAAACTCCAAGATAATATATCTTACGATATTCATATAAAAGGTGTAAATATTACAAGATTTTACACACAAAATGTCAGAGATATCCCACCAAGAAAGATAAATGAAATGAAAATGAATACAAATTGTTTATCTATGACACTGATGATGACAGTTTTTTTTTTCTTTTTTAAAAAATCACACACACATAGCAGATGTAAAATGATTTGAAATTATTGTTTTATTTAAAATTGATAATATTTTAGTGCATACTATGATTCTCTAAGAGTTTACTTGAGGAGATGTGGTGATATAGTCTTCAACTTTAAAACTTTGGTGTTGCTAGAAATAGAGTTCTCACAAACCAATATTAAAAATATTTTATCACTTTATAAAATAATGTACAATGCAGGTCCTAATAGATGTCTAAACAACGATTGATTTCATGCATACATCAATTATATTTTTTGTCCGAAACTGATAAGTTGATATTGTTAGTCCAAAATATGTTATTTTGTGTATTTTCCTGAATGGTCTTGTTTTAGTTTCCGATCGAGGCTGCCTTATTAGCCTTTTCCACTCATTGGAGATAATTGCATTTTATGATAGGAATATTTTGATTCCATTGGTCTTATAGTTCCAACTTAAAGATCCAAGTGTAAAACTAAACGATATGTTTATTTTTTTAGTTTAATTTTTAAACTAAAATTAATAATTTTAATTATTAAAAAATAATAAAAAGTTTAAAAGTCTACTTGAAATTAGAGACAAGACAAGAGTCGAAAATAAATATATTCTCTCTAATTTAAGAGTGTTATTTTCGCTACTTGTGTTGTCTATATTTTTGTCTAGTCTAACTTCATGTATAGTTTGAACTCAACCATTTATTTTTTAAAGCAATGGTTTTTATATATTTTATCTTCAGATAGAACAACACATTTCACTTTTTGGATTATCTTCAGGTGATCTAAATAGATTGAAATATATTGTTCGTTGCAATGTTATAAGAAACAACCAATAATTATAATTATCTTATTGTGTAAATAAAAATGACCAAGAAATAAATAACTTGTTACAAATAATTCAATAATATCTGAAACGTTGCTGCAGCAGATGAATGACTCAATGAGCCGAAATATTGAAATTTGTTGTCTCTTTAGCGAATTTGTTTTATTTATTACCTCCTGCTATTGCTGGTTCTTATTAATTAAAACTACTTTATCTACAATTTTACATAGAAAAAAAAACAACTAACGATTCATTATTTTATTTAAATACACTTGCTATTCCTTCTGTCAGATACAATGTTATTATTTCATCAAACCTCCATCTGAGTAAAAAAATCAACTTTAAAAAAGTTAATAGAATATAAAATAATGGCTGCCGAGGTAACTAATATAAACTTTTTTTTCATTTCGTTATTATGTATGTTTTCTTGAATAACAAAAACCAGTTTGAAAAAGTTTTTGTGTTGTTTCTTGAGAGTCGATAATTTGAAAACGAGGTTGTTGACAGAGTGATTACTGCGTTGGAAGGCAAAAGGCAACGAAGCTTTAATACGGACTTGGAGTTAATGATATGTTATTATACTCTCTCGAAAATCTAAAATACCTTTGCTTCTACTACTGATATGCTAAATAACTCAATATATTGAAGTTTAAACTCAAAAATCCGGGCCTTCTCGACCTTACAGTAATTGTCATTAATTTTCCAGTTTTTTTAGTCTTCTTCAACATTATAGGCTTAATAACGCTAACTTTTTATTTAAGAACTCGTGTTCAGTTGATGCATTTTTTCGGACTATGAATTATATTATCATTATAGATTTATAAGATATGTATTTAAAGACTATAATATTAAAGAATTGCTTTTTTGCTGGATTTTGTTGGGTTAGTTAAACAAGGGAATACGGTAATTAATTTTTAAAAGAAAATACTAACTCATTTCTACTCTTAATTTTTTTTGTGAATCATTATTTTTTAAATTATGGCTTCTCCTGCTCTGCTTTTTCTGTGTTAGTGTTCTTAGACCGAAGTTACTTATTATAATTGAATAGTTTATAGTTTTAACTTAAAGATAAAAAAAATTAAAAGTATAGATTTTTTTTAATTAAGGTTTAGGAAGAATTAAAGCAATTTTTTGTAGTCAAATAAATCCAATGATTATGTTTTATAAATGAATAAATTTGCAAAATGTAGTGAAATTGGCTATTTCGATGACATGCAATAATTTTATGTTAATTATGGGTGTTGCGTAGATTTAGTACGTAGTAAAAGCATTGATTTAGTAAAAAATTATTTCGACATAATGGTCCTGTACGGTATTTATCAGACCAAATTGTCTATGTTAGAAATTCAGGATGTTTATTTGTCTTTATTTTATTAATATTATCCTTTAGTATACTATTAAAATATGGTTATCTTTAGATAATTAATATTTAGATAGCTTTAAAGCCAAAGGGATGGGAGAGACAAAAGCTCTCAAGGTGCATGAGGTAGAGTTTTATTTTATTGTAAACGTGTTTCTACTT
The DNA here is from genome assembly GCA_018340805.1 of Microvelia longipes. Classification (NCBI taxonomy): domain Eukaryota; kingdom Metazoa; phylum Arthropoda; class Insecta; order Hemiptera; family Veliidae; genus Microvelia; species Microvelia longipes. Next base: position 69,899,590 of record JACMZG010000008.1, on the reverse strand, counting down.
TTAGTCGAGAGAGGTCGCCACCGTACGGGACCTAGTCTCAAAAAAGTAAAGATGTTTAGGTCTTTAAAGGAAGCAGGTAGCTAATTCTTCTTGTGAGCTTGGTATAAAGCTCCGTATATTGGAAATATCTACTAGATGCATACGTGATTTACATTGTCTATATAAAATATACTTTGTAACGGTCACAGATTGAAAGAGTAAGGTTCTTATTATATCCTAATTTCTCACACTACCATTGAAGATGACAAAAACCTGATGAAGCTTTCCCAACTATTATAGTTAAGCAATAATTAGGTACTTCCTTCGCTAGCGCTTCAAGCAAAAAGATCCCTCTACAAGCCAAAAATAGGGTTTTAAAACGGGGGTTTTTAAAACAGGTTAGATTCATGTTTTTAATTAAGTTTGATAAAAACACTTTGAAAGTTTATAAAATTATATTAAGACTGTTCATTAATAAAGAAATGAACAAAGATGACGGTTATAATTATGCAGCGGAAGGAAGCATATCGATCATATTCTCGATTTTGTTTCACATTTTGCTCAAGCGTTAGGATTCCCACCACACAGTTTGGATTTCGGCGGCCATCTTGGAAATCGTTTTCAATCATCTCCTTGAAGCTTGAGTTAGATTAAGTTATTTGCGGTACTTAAAACACTTACTTACGTACTTAAATACTTACTTACACTTACTAGCTCATTTCCTAATTCTTACTTAAGCTTGACTAAAACTTACTTAGTTATCATAGGGTTATAAGTTAATTTGTTTAGAGAACGGGGGGTCTGATAGTGTAACTGCTAGCACGTGTGTTACCTTTAAGTTTGACCGAGCTCGATGGTTCAATCCCAGCTAGAGCCTTAAAAGTTTTCATGCGAGGGTTTGAAATCCTTACATAGGCCATCCTAAGCTTCCGAGCTTGGATACCTAATCCAAAATTTTGGACCTCACAATAGCAGCTTATATTATATAAAAAGTATATTTTTTGCTTTATGGTTTCAGGAGCAGGCAAGCTGTCTTGCAGTGGGACACGTGTTGTTTCTCGTTAAATTCCATACAGCTATGGAAATTTACATTAGGGTTACTGCTCTTCATTAAATTAGACACAGAATGCCTTCGCTTGGAATCATAAGTTGGAACACTATCTTCTATCTAATGGAGTGAGGAAAAAGGGCCTACTTGCTTGCTTGGCGATCTATCACATCTCCCTAACTACTATCACTATTTAGATGGGAGCTCGAAGCTGCTTCGCCTACTTTTAAGCTGAAAACAATCCAAGGATGCTGATTCCAAATAGCAAGTATCAACAATAACTTATTACAGGGCTATTATAGGCTCTTATATACAGTACCTTATTTAATCTTATCTTATATCTTCTTATCTTCTATTATCTTATCTTATCTAAAGTATATAAGGAAAAAAGTAAAAATATTAATTGGCGGTAATTAATAAGACAAAAATAGGAAATTGTTTTGTTGTTTAAAGCTTGGTAGTTGAATCAGTCCAGAATTCAGTCCAACCTTATTGGACTGCTGTCTTCTATTTATTAATCTTATTTTTCGCTAGTGTTATGACATTGGCAAGTATCGACATTGGAAAACATGTAAAGACAGAAGTGTATACCTCAATTTTTCCCTTTATTTAAAAGTCTCCTAATAAATATGAAATAGGCGATAAATATTTAAAAAAATATTTATTTATTACTTTAAAAATAAATATCGAAAACATATTTTCAATTAAATACATTTTAACTCTTTTTATAACCAACCAGGTTAAATAACCTATTGTTAAGTTTTTTTTTATTAAATTACATCTTAAGAATGTTCGTAATTGGATTTCATTGAAAAAAATTAAATTGTTTTTTAAATTGCGAAATATTAAGTGAAAAAATTAAAGGCCTTTTTTACATGACATTTAATTTTAAAATGTATTAAGTTAAATCTTCTTAAACTTTAAAAAAATAATTAAACCTAATTATAAAGCAATTTAATTTTATATTTCCTTTTTAAAGTTATAAACAAAAGCTGTTAATGGTGCAATTGTTAATTGCATTAATTATTTTTGTCTGAATCGTCAGACGTATATATTTCTAACGTAATTATATGAACCATAAATTTCACCGCCTGCTGAATCTAAGGGATAATTACCTGAAGGACAAACTTCTTTAATCATTACAATCATTTGACAAGGAGTTAAGCAATGTCATAAACATTTCAAAATAACATAAACAAACAAATTAATAAAATGGTTGAAAACGAAATGAAAACCTACTAAAAACAAGCTGCTACTCATGGAACGAGTCTTGCCTTCCCTTATAGATTATAAATTATATCTTATATTGCATATAACAGTGTCATATAAGCTAGTGCGTTTACAAGAATGTGCTTATCCATTTTTATCCATAAATTTCGAGAACTGTGCCACAGATGAGGTTGCGGCACAGATCATGAGGCACAGATTATGAGGCACAGATAAGGCACAGATCATAAGGCACAGATGATGTTGAGGCCTTTTCTTATTAAAAACTTATTAGAGATGTGATACATATTGTATCGAACAATGTGTTATGATTTTTTAAACGTGACGCCTGTTTTAAACGACTTGTTGGAATAAACTCCAAATTTTATAAGTTTTCAACTCATACCACTTGATATTTCTGCCAGGTTTCACTTAAATTGGATCAGCCATATAATCTTTAGAGTGTTAACAAAAAATGGGCACATTCATTCATGAATCTAGAGAACTGTGCTAGTGAGGGATGTGGCTCTTTCTATTTAGAAAACTGCAAGACATCATTTTAAACAATTTTTATTAATGAAATAAAGATCAATGTTACTTATGTTTTGTAAATTCTGTAAATTATAAGTTGTATGTAATTTCTGTATTGATTATTTATAAATAAATATTTTATATTTATAATATATTGAGTTTTATATTTAATTCCACGATGGATTAACCTCAAAATTCATTCTTCACACACTGGGAGCTACGACGATAACAGACACACAAATACCAACAATCACTTTTGTAAAAAACTCAAAAGGTCTTAAAAACACATGTACCGGAAATCCCAGTTTCGGATTCTTAATAGAGTCAAAATACTTATCTCATATACCCACGGTATAAATGAGGATGATTAAAAATATATATAGACTGTAATTAATAAAACAAAAATAGGATAATGTTTTGTTATTAAAAGCTTGGCTGTTAAATTTTAACTTTCTTTGACTGCTGTCTTTTTTATATTAATTGTATTTTTCGTTTTCTTTTACCTCCTTCTCGCGAATATGATAGGCAGATATAAAGCCTTTCTTAGATGTGTTAACTCTAAACTCACTTAAAGCGACACTAAAGCTCTGTTACACTAAAATTCTAATTATCGAATATTTTAATTATCCGTCATGTTTGGTCATAATCAATGTGAATATTAACACTATAAATTGCACTAAACATCTAATGAAAGTAATCAAATCAAACCTCAAATAATTTATTTATTTTAATGATATTAAACACATTAAAACTGTGTTTTCTTCTCTCATTTGATAACACTATACTTAACTATACTTATCAATTCATAAGATTATTTGGTGCTATTATTGATTGTTGAATTAGTCTTACCAGAATGTCCGAAATTGTATCAGTGAAACTCACTTTAACTTAGGAGAGAAGAATAGAATTAGCTCTACTAAATGCCACCAGAGAGCACCACCTCACAGAGGTCGTTTCTTTCACGCCAGATCATTTCGAATTCCTTACCCGCTATCAATTACTTTGACCGTTTTTTTATTATATTAATTACAATTAATTCTTGCGTGTGTCTCCATAATATTATTATGGATTATACAATAATATATTTATTATTATATTATACATTTATATTATACTATTATATTATATAATAATAATATTATTATTAGTATCATAGTATTATTATATTTTAGAATATAGTTTATTATAATATTATATTTGTTTTATTATCAGAGCTATTAACTGATTCCAATATATTATTATATTTAAAACTATAACTTTATATGATGTATACAGACAATAAAAGATAAATCGTAGGACTAATCATGTTAGAGTTATAATTGTGTGATTTATTTTTTTCAGACAATTTTATATTCTCGGGGTTCCTGGTACAGTATAAAAGAATTAAATGTAATTTATTTTGTTATGCTATGTGTAATTTTATATTTTATTATTGGGTTAGTTTTAAGAAAATACACTTCATACGTAAATAAGTATTTTTATCTTAATTTTAAACGTGAGTTAAAGGAAATACTAATAGAATGAATTGGAAAATCATGCTTGCCATACTTGTAATTACGAAGGCACTGGTTAAACAAAAGTTAAACGTTACGTTTTTAAAATATTTATTTTAATTTATTAATATTTATTATCGGCACCGCAATGAAAACATTTTTCATCTTTTCAGTAAAGAAATATTTATTTTTTCTATTTATGCTTGAATGATTGTGGCGGAAAAAACTCATTTTAATGCCTAATGTAGTAAAATAATTGTCCGATTCATTGTGATTTTTTTTCTTTCTTAATATTTAATGTTTAATTCTGAATATATTTTTGCTATGACATAATTGTATAATATTTTTATTTAACAGAGATCAATTATTTACAATCATCAATGTAATGCTTGTTATTGCATTGTATTGTGTGATCAATTAAGGACTTACTCACTTTATCTACAAAAGTATGATTATAAAAAAAATTGTTGTAACTGGCCCGAGGCTTCTTTGGGTTGAAGATAGTCAAGAAGGCAAATAAGGCAATATTGGGTTATACATTCAGTATAACATAATATTGCTAAATTTGTTTATTTATCCTTCTTATCTCTCTTAGAAGAGATTCAATTTTCAATGAATGAGAAAGAAGTCATAAATTATCTTTAAGAGTGAAGACTTAAGCAGTACTGATGTCTATTACTATTTTAAAACAAAATTACATTAGTCTATCATCATCTACAACTTTGGTGGTGGATGAGCCGTTATAGATGAAGACGCTAAAGTATAGTTTCAATTATTGAAACTCCCCTATGGTCTATAGACACATAGTATAAAAGTAGCAAAGGTAATTGAATTTCACTTTTATCAAAATCACCAGGAGCCTAATGGTTTATTAAAATAAACGTAATAACATTTTACATTTATTAAAATCATCAGGAGCCTACTGCAAGGACGTGTTGACTTAAAGCAAAAATGTACCCACTTCTTCATCATGACCATTTATTACGCCGCTGAAAATATTCAACCAGTGTAAAGGTAACAAGTAACATGATCGAACTGTCTTAACCAGAATACTCAAATCTTTTATTTAGTAACTGCGAATAAATCGAGTTAATGATGTTAGACATATTTTTTTCTTTGTTTTCCTTTTCATAAAATTAAATTTTATTAAGGTCATTTATGAATGATAAGCAACAACAAAATTATAATTCATACCAAGAAACATTAATGAATTACTAAACTTTTCTTTTATAAATTAAAATTTTTAATTAAGAAATCAACGAAAAAACTTGTTTAAGTATTCTACCTGCCTCACATCCGACTGTAATTTGTTTTAACTATTTTTCCATTTTCGGACAAAACAATAGTTTTATTTTCATAAATCAAGAGCCTTTCGGACAGGTAGGTTATTTGAAATTTAATTCAAAGTCTAGTTATAACTTAATTTACATGTAATTACAAATTACAATGAATCATAAGTTTTATTGTTCATAATTAATTGCTTCCTTTTTAAGTTAATTACTATTTAGAGTTACAGTGTTATGAATGATGCTTAGGTAAAGTTATTGTTTGTTTATGATATAAGTTTAACATCCTATTAAAAATGGGATAACAATTTTTATGGGTGTTTCATTAAAATATTTATTTAGTCAGTCACATTTTTTCGCGTGTAATGATTTTTCGAAATTTTAGCTGAGGCGTTACAATTATTACGATACGTATAGATTGTTTTCCGTGCCGAGTTGCTGAGACGTTTCTACTGAACTTTTGCTGAGACGTTACTATTATTACTATACGTATAGATTGATTTTCGTGCAGAGTTGCTGAGACGTTTCTACTGATTTTTTGCTGAGACATTACTATCATTACTATTCTGATAGTAATCAGTATAGACTGATTTTAGTGCAAAGTTGCAGCCTCTAGCATAAAAACAATGGGTGCTACGATGAAAAAAGACACACACGCATAGACAGACATGTTTGTGAAAACCACTCAAGAGGTCATAAAACACTTGAATAATATAATTCAGGTGACATCCCGGTTTTGTTCTATCCATATGACTACGGTTTAAAAGTGAAAAAGTAAAAACTTATAAATGGAGAAACACAAAAGCTGACATTTAAAAACAATAATCTAAAGATACAATAGCTTTAAAGATGCTATTTCACGGACTTCCTCTAAAAAACTATATAATTATAAAAAAATTTATTAGTGGACAAATATTTAGGTAAGAGGAATTTGAATTCGTGTAATGTTAAATTTTTAATGTTCAATATATGGTTTAAAAACCAAAGAGTCTAGGCGATTAACGCTTCTATGCAGCAACGTGACAGTACATTCTAGCTACATCAAGAAAGAGTACCAACGCTATATTTGTGTAGCTTAGGTGTATAATCGCGAAGACGACCTTGTAAGACGTTTTGATATTTAAAGCTAGAACGCTTTTTCGCGTTACCCATTAGCGTAGACGTCCAACTCAGTAAATACAGTACAAGTTTATTTATGAAAAAAATCAAGAATGGACGTTTCTGTTACTTCTTTATGGACACATTTAACAAGAGTGCTACTCTATAATTACTTAACTGGGCGTTGTAGCTACTATATTCATAATGCAAAAATCGCTTTTACAACCATTCGCGTAAACATAAATTCATAAATTTGAGGAGAGTTGACCATTTTTGATCATATGTTTTTATTAAAAATGTACAACTATGTGACTGTACATCTTAGATAATGTTGCACAAACGGACAATTGCGTTGAAACTATTATTGTTAGCTAAAATGTACAGTCGCGCAAAATAAATCATACCCAAAACAAAAGTATAAACGAAAAATTTCCATTTAATAGAGACTTTACTTTACTTATTGTAAGTCTATAATGGCATTTACTTCGTTAACTGTTGGTTTTCCATGAGTATAAGTTTATCTATGTCTAAATATAAACTTATGACAACTCAATTTATGCTTAGTTTTAATTACATTAGTTCACTTAACCAGAACAAATGGAGATATAAATAGTAAGATATGGAACTCTCAACTTTAGTGAATTAATAGTTAAAACAATGTATTGGAAAACTAATTAGTCATGTTGGGTAACAAGCTGTAGGTATGAGTCGGTTATAACATGTTTGTAACCTTCCTGGTAGGTTTGTTTTAGTAACTTTCCTTATAGGTCACTGTTACTAATTACTTTACAATATCTATACCATTCTGTTATTAACTTGAAACAGATGGTTATAAGGGAAAAACATCTTAATTAACTTATAACTTGAAACTAATAAATAAAAATGACATTAATATCGTTTGAATGTGTGATAATGGGAGAGATAAAATGATAAAAAGTTCGTTTAGTGTGGGGGGAAAAAGTTTTATCTTTATTATTTCTTTTCAGCAGACTGTCACATCGTATTAACCTAAACTATGCGTCATATAAGCGCAGGATGAATATAAAACAAGCTGTTAATAATGGTACTACGCTTCTCTACCTAATTAGTACGAAAATCAGAAAAATACTGACCACAGAATAATTAATTTAATTTTAAGTTAACTATCTCGATAACCTTCAATCAAAATTTGGACAGTTAAATGTGACATGATTGTGGAGTGATTGCATCGTAGCCGCATGATGGATATGATGGAGTTATGACATGTTACAACGGTGGAGATATGCTTTGCTTGTACCATTAGGCCGTGAAAGCTTCTGTTAGTTACACAAGTGTAACACATGTAGTATGTTATGGATGTGTTTGTTTCTGATCTGAACTGCACGCATGCTTGGTACAACCTACGCATGCTTACAACTCTTATAACAGCGCTGGTCTTAAACTTTAGAGACAAACTTACCTCTCAATGGTTTTCCATTGTGTGTTGCTTGAGAAGGTTATAACAAAACACGCTTAAATTATCACTCATTAAAGTGGCTATAAGTATAGTCCAAAATTTAAAATTAAATAAGCGACTTAACCTAGCACCAAAAATGTAACAATCACAAAAAGCGCAGAAGAAAGTTGAAAAGCAAACTCGAAAACCTTGCTACATAACCTGCGATTGGCGCTTTTTTTAATAATCACCAAGAGGAAGGTAAGTTTACTCCTATGTCTCGATCTCATAAAACTTCCATGTGGTCAGAGAAGTTCCTTAATGCGTCATCCCCATTATTCAAGATCCTTAATTGAAAAGACATTAATTGAAAAATTCAATTTCTTTATAGAAATGCTCCCCCCTCTTTTAATTATAGGAAATATGAATGAAATAAAAATTGCTACAGAACTAAAAAAGGCAAACTTACTATAAAGTTCCATAACCAATTTTTAAAAACATTTAAATGAAGTAAAAATATCCACTTGCGCGAACTAAACTATCATTATTCTCGATCTAAAATTCTCTACTAATATATCTTAATGATTGAAATTGTCTGAATGTTTTTATTTGAAATTTAAAGTTCGGCTTAAACTTTATTTTGATTTCAATACTAATAAATATTAAGAGGAAAGAACTGTACATTTGGGTTTTTAAAATTAGAAATTAATTATTATATTATATTAGTTTAATTTGTGGATAATTTGCAAGCATGTAACTTATTAGAATTATAATGAGTGAGTGAGTAAGTGTCAAAACAGCCAGTCTAATGGCAGTACATTGTTTTAGCCATTCATGGTAAAATTATTAAATTTTGATACATAAGTTCGTTCTATAAGACCATTTAGTTAAAGCAGGTTTGGAAATTGTTAACCCCTAATGAAGAATACAACGGAGGAAGGGTCAAAATCATTTCTTTAAAGGATGGTATGCCATAAGTAACCGCTCAAATTGGTAAGGGCAAAGCCGGGCTCTCAGATGTAGCGCTTATGTAGAAGAAACCCCAAAACAGGAAGGGGCGGTGTAGAGCGCCATAAAATGATGGAAAGAAGGACAATTTTTTACTATATGTATAGTAATTTTTAACCTATAAAGAGGGTAAAAACACCAAAAGAAGATACATTTTTATAACAATACATTGTTTGTTATAAATATGGGTGGTCATAACGAATAAGTGGACGCCTCCGGTGGCAATATACAAAAATTATATGTAAAAACTAAAACAAAAAAATTGTTTTTTGTTTATCCCAAAGTTAGTAAAAATACTTACTTGTTAATAAGTATTTTTTTCAAAATTCAAAACTTTCTATAAAATAATATTCCACTTCATGCTAGAGACAAAAAAATACAACATATTTTAGTTGTTTTTCAGCTAAAGCGTCTATTTTCTCTTGTTTTTCACCCACAAAAACTGATACAAAATCAGTATTTTTATGTATAAAATCAAAGGAAAAATCTAAAAAAAGTTTATTCCGTATATTGGTTTGTCCTATATAGAGGATATGATACGAAATATATAGGAAACAGCCGACATGAATAGAATAATCGGAAACACCTCCTATGTCTCTTTTCCAATGTTTTTCCTCTTCTTTTTTTATTCTTTTTAAAAAAGTAAAATAAATTCCATTTCCCAGGAAAACTTACTTTAGAGTTGTTCTATTATCATTGATCTAATTTTATATATAAAGAAAATACAATTTTATTTTCAAAATTATCTTGTAGGTGTTAAGATTTTTCAAAAAGTTTGGTTGTTATTTTTGACTGTTTGACTTAAACCACTACTTAAAATAGTATTATCCACAGTATTCACAAACAACGTTCTCCGGGCAATTACCCGGATTAATTTTAGCATTATTGCCAACCATATACTATCCCAAAAATTGATCAAGAGATCAAATTTTGAGAGGGGTTACCATACAGTTAACTCACTTAGCCTCGTGAGTTAAATGATGGTACCCCCGGGATTTAAATATATAAGTACTTTTCACCTCAACCTTAAGAACATGAGAACCGGAGGAGAAAAATACTCAATTTTTTTCCTATAGTCAGTTCAGTAACTATTTTGAGAAAGATTGTGTTTATGGAAATGTTTGGTGCATGCATGATATCCAAGAGCAAATACCTGTTTGTGATGCATGATATCCAAGAGCAAATACCTGAAAAATGTTTGGTGCATGCATGATATCCAAGAGCAAATACCTGAAAATGTTTGGTGCATGCATGATATCCAAGAGCAAATACCTGAAATGTATTATTTACAAAAATCTTACCCTCGAAAATAAAATTATGGCTGTTTTCAAATAGCCATAATTTGTAAAGAGTTCACTCTTTACCAACAAAAAGTTAAAAAGTAAAACAAAGAACACAAATTTTACTTCATTCAGTAACTCAGCATATATTAAACCCAGGAAATAACAACTGTCATTATTAAATCACAAACAATAATTGCATCAAAAATTAAAATTTTTCATTGAAGATATGTTTATTAACTACAAAATAATAATTTTAAACAAATGTAACCTATCTAAATAAATTTTATAAATCAACAAGAAATATAAAAATTTATTGAGCTTTGTAACATTTAACAAGACAATTAATGTTATCTCATTCTCCTTATAAAAAGGTTCTTAAATCAAATATATCACGTCTTTATTGTTTAAACAGACGATGAGCGTATTGAAAGATAAAATAAATATGTTTCTTATAACTTATAGTTATAATGTTAAGACTTATTGTTTAAAGATTGTTTTATCCCTCTAGTTTAGAGGGAAGATATATTTTTTAAAATAACCTGTAATTACAGACTCAACTAAGATATATTTCTAAGATTTCAATCTGTTCAAATACCTCCGAGTTTCGTGATCTTGAATCCTCTCTTTTTCTTAGTAACGGATTTTGATCTTTTTTATAAAGTACTGCCACCATGTTCGAAAAATCATCAGCTTTCAAACAAGCATCAATCAAAATGTATTTTAAAAACATTCTTTTTTCACTACCGATTCATCAATATCTACCATTGGTTATTTAAAGATAAATCAATAATATATTTTTAAAAATATTTAAAAATGATGGGAAAAATATTTTGAAAGAATCAATTTTTTTAATAATATCCAAATAAAATGATTAGCTATTCAAAACACGCCTTTTATAAAATTATTTTTTTAAAGTTAAAAAGATGTCTTTACTAGACAATGGACTTTATAAAACAATAGTGCCTAATAATTTTCCATGATGCACTTGACTCTAAAATTATTATTTGACTTATTGCCTAATACTTATAATTATAAAGCCGCCTCTCATAACCTTATTATTGATAAAACACATAATTTTAAAGGACATAATTTAATAAGCATTTCTTTTTTATACTTATTTTTTTGTTGTATACTGACTAAGATTTAAATTAAAAAATTGATACACTTTTTGACAAAACAAGCTCTCTTAATTTCACAAAAAAACTACTATTATAAAATTACTTAATAACAAGTAAAAATGAGTTGTGGAGTTTCAAGTAATGAAATAATACAGAGTCACTCCACCAATGATGCATATTTGACGTAACGAGCTTTCAATCTTAACAGATCATCATCAATACTGGCGAGCAGGGAAGAAAAAAGTCTGGAGACAGGGTTACAGTTATGTCTACAGGTTTGTAGCTAACTCATTGATTTTACTAGTCAGGTACAAACCTCAGGACAAAACTGTAACCTCTGTCTCGGTTTCGGAATTTTCATTTAAACAAAATACTTTTTATATGGTATAAATGTGGAAAAGTAAAAACCAAAGAATTAAAAAAAATGTTTACAGGTCAGAATATCATGATGAAGAGCTGATTTAGTTAAAGGCTGGAGGCGTTTGGTACTAGCTGAAGATGAAAAGCCCATGTCACTACGTCTATCACTTGTTTAGAAGTTTTTTCATGATTATATTTAAATATTCATTAAACAAGATGTCACGATAGACGGATGAGTTACTTATTATAAGATGGAAGCGCTCTTATTGCCCTGTCAGATCATCTCTCTTTTCTCTTTCCCTGTCCTCATTCCACTTGTAAATAAAACAACTTATTTCGTACAAGTTTTTGGTTGTTTAAATAAAGAGAACAGAACTTCCTAGCATAGATACTCTGCAAATTAAAATATTTCCTTATTGTTTCAAAAATGTCTAAAACTCAAATAAAAAAATTGACAACAAAAGGCGTTTGATGATAACAGAGCATGTACTTTTTGTTTTATATTTTAAAGTAATAAAAGAAGATAGTAAATAACTCAAATATCACGAGATTAGGTATTCTCTCCTAGTCATGAGTTTAAACATGGCATATCGTTCATAACGCATGCATAGTTAAATTTATTACAACAATAAAAATTTTATAGTTTTATTCATTTTTTTTATTTCTTATTTATGTGTTTAAATTAAATTTTTACAAACTGCCATTATAAAAAAGTAAATTTTTTGGACTATGTATATATATAATATATATTATTATATATATATCAGTATATATATTATTAGATTCACCTAAAGATGTTGAGCATAGCTCAATGAAACGTCGTGAAGGTTATTAAATAAATCAATTTTAAATATAAAGGACTGCAGTCTTCAAAAAAATTAAATTTGACATATATTTTTACTAACCATTATAATTAGTTGACAGCTTGGGAAGATAGTGTTGTGAAACCAATGAGGTTGGTCCTATATGCAATAGTGAACTTGGTTAAATACCCTGTAAAATTTTGTTAGTCTTATAGGAGACCACATGGGAGCAATATCACCCAAAAATATTTTTTATGTTCACTGAGTCATTGACAATTAACAAATTGTTTTTATCACCAAGTTTCTACTCTCTAGAATAGATATTCTTAAAATTTCAATAATTCCAGACACAATATTAATAGTATTGCTAACCATTATAATCAGTTGACAGCTTGGGAAGACAGAGTTAAGGAACCAATGAGGTTGGACCAAAATTTTTAAGCAAAAAAGCATGTATTGCTAAGAAAATTGGCCAGCTTGCGATTCCCAGCGCCAGAATTATTTTTCAGTTATACACTTTTATTGAGTAAATATAACGATAAATTGATCGCCGGTACCAATATTCGAACACTAGCTTTGTGTACTCTAAGTGGTCTTTTTGAATCAGGACCGGTTTTGCTCAATTCAGCGTTCCTGAAACATTGAACAAATCGAGAACGATCTTCTAATAAAAATTTTCACTATCATATATATATATATATAATATATATATTATATATATATATATATATATAATATATATATTAGTATACATATATTATATATATATATTATTATATAAGGGCCATTTCATAATAAAAATTTGTTAAATATAAACAACATTCAGGAAAAAGTTAAAACCTAATTTTACCTAATAAAAAAAATGATAATGGGTCACTAATAAGATTATTTTAACTATAGAGACCAACCAAGATCCTAATTTTAAACGTATGAATATAACTCTTACAACTAAAATTGCATACCAGAGTATTTGGAGTGTAGAGTCATCATATGATCAGAACCTCTGTTAAGAGTTTGAAGTTGACAGACAGCAGAGCCCCCAATATAAAAGACTATGCATAATAAATCGTTTTAAGTGAAGTAGAATAGAGTATACTAAAGTTAAATCGCTTTAAGTGAAGTAGAATAGAGTATACTAAAGTTAAATCGCTCTAAGTGAAGTAGAGTAGAGTATACTAAAGTTAAATCATACGATTTTGAAACTAAAAATCTTAATGAAAATAATCAAATAATGTTGCATGTAAACTTTATAACGTTAATCTACATCCAATCCCGTATTCGTTTTAATCTATCCAAACCATCTCCTTGTATATTTAAAATACATAGCGCCACTAAGTCCGAGTGGTAGTTCTAAATGATTATATAAATAAGTACAAAACCAATTCTTGTTTTTCTTAGATAATAATTGGTTCTTTATATGTATTTAATACAAAATCAATATACATATTTTTATAAGATTTATAGTTTTCAAATATTTTTTATCTCCTATTCCGTGTTTTAAAATTGATTTAAACAAATCCAAATATGTAAGTTTTCCAAATTTTTTTTTACAAGAATTAAGATTTTGTTAAAATTGCCCTAAAGCTATATTTTTAATAGTTATTTTTTTTTTAGAAGTGAGTAACAATTAATATAAATAAAAAATAAGGGCCCAACTACATATCCCTATGATACATACATTCTTAATTGCATACTATTTTATTTTATCAATAATTTTCTTTATTATACATTTTTATAACCTTGAATTACATCACGCTTCTTCATATTTTTGAAATTTATTATTACCGGTTTATATAGTATGGAATGTTTAGAGTGAGACTTCACTATTTAAATTTTGATAATAAAATAATAATATTGGATATAATATTCAATTGATAATTAATTACCACAGTAAAATGAATCTCTCCGTTCAATTAATTAATTTTTCAGGTAATTACATATTTTAAAAAATTATATGGCACAATTATTAGTTGACATACTTATTAATATTTAGAAAAAATAAATCATATGTATCATAAACAAAAATGGATGTAAACAATAATAAATTACGAGTTTAATGTTTTAAATTATATAAATTATATTGCTAATGCCAAGCGTATTTAACAATTCAACTGTGAAATGTTAGTTCAAGTTCATTTAAGGAAGTTATTGCTATAAAAGTTAACTCATAATTAGGAAAGTAATTATACGCCTATAATTATACAACTCAGCCCGTATGATTCGTAATTAATATGAATTTTAGTTTATAAGCAATCAACATATTTGTTTTGATTTATTGTACGTAAGACTTAGATAATGAATTATTTTTTTAATTACACTAGATTGGCAGTAAACAAAAGGACTTAAGCCTTTACAACTAAAAAGAGGGTTATTTTTATAAATTGAAATATCAACAGTTGTAACTTAAATTTCAAATATGTACGAATAGTTATTAAAATGTATACAAGTAGCTATTCTACGTGTAAGTTTATAAAAATTAAGCTCTGCTTTTATAGTTTTAGGTAAAAAAGCGTAACTATATAAAAAAAGCGTAACTTATATGAAAATTTAAGTTCTAAAGTTTGTTTCTACTTTTGGCCCTACAACATTAAAATTAGAATTAAATATAATATAATCTTTGTCGTTTACTATACCAATAAGGAATTTGAAGATTTTTTAGAACAAGAGGTGTAACCATTTTGCGATCTTGGTCAAATTTTTTAGATTGAAAACCCTTAACCAATAAAAAAAAATAAAATAAAATGCCCATTTTAGGGCCTTTTGGCCCATCAGGGTATTCACCCTGCGGAAACCACCTCAGGTGGGTTGCATCTACTACACTCTAAGAATTAATTCTCATAAGCAATCATTAATTAATATTGCCATAAGTTGGAGCCTTAAGATTTATCCGTACTGTATTGAATCCATTAAAAATGGTTTTCTGAGTTTTTATTCAGTCGTGAAATGTTATTCATGTATTAATATTTGTGCGTGTCTCCATAACTTCTGTACTCTAAAGTTATTCATGTATTTTTATGTCCAAATTTCGAATCCATTTTTCAGAGGCAAACCGCCCCTCTGAAAATGGATTATTCAGTTTAATTTTACAGCTTGATGAAATTGCTTGTCTCCTTCAATTACCTGAAAAAAACACCGCGTGCGGGGATCAACGTACGCTATGAAAATTACGAATGCATACAGGCCCGCATATAGCCGGCCTCTGAGGCAATATATGTCAAAAGGCAAGATTTGGCTAATATTTCTTTGCAAACTTCATGATCTTTTTACCCTTTTTAGAGCACTACTGAAAGCTTTTATTCATGCACCCCTCTTTAAAAATCGGCCAAAGAACCGTCCTTTTTATACTGAAATAACAATACGTGTTTATCCTGTAATGAAGTGAATTACGGATTTCGTTCTCAGATGAAAATTCCTTCGCTTCTAAATTTGAAACATAAACTCGATCTAAAATATTAATGATCCCGAAGACATGTTTAGGAAGTGATTCTCTTGATTTGCTATAATATATCATTTAAAAATTTATAAGGTTTTAGGCTAGTATTGTTTTATTTAATTTTCGAGTTAAAAGTATTAACTAAAAAATTCAATTTAGACAAATTTACTGATTTTGGAAGCTGAAGTGGTTTTGTGCCTAAAATCCAGGAATAACTATTCCCCTCTCCTACAAGACTCATTACGCACATTTCATCTAGTTTTAAATCTATTAAATATTCCTCCATCTTTTTCTTTTATTTAAGCATTCCTGTCTATTTTTTCGTATTAAAAGTTTGAGCGCTCTTCTTTTTAGTAGTACCGCTTTGGTCTTTAGATTTAAATGTTTTTGCAAAGCTTTCCAACGTCCCCGTTGTTAAACTTATGGAACTAAAAATGCTAATTATAAGTTGGATTGAAATAAAAATGAAAACATTCGGGTGCAGCTATTCAAGGAATTTCTCCTCGCCTCTAGGAATGTCAATGCTCATCCTCAAATTCTTAGATTTGCTTCGCTCGCCCTCAAAAAAAAAAATTGCCTGATAATAAAACGTCTTCGGACTTGTTTTTCTCAGTCCAAAATTAAAAAGTTTGTTTATTCTTAGCGTTGCCCCATCCACGTAATGACCTCGATCGATGTGGCTTAACATTAGTTATCTGATCAAAACCATAGATACACTAGCCGTATTAAAATTAAACATTATATACTTATAAAGGTATTTATTTACGTAATGATTTATATAAACTAAAGCAATTGAGACAGAAGTCTTCTATACCATTTTACAGTTGCAGAACACTGCCAAGCCAAATATCAATTCAAATAGATGATTCTTTTATCCAAGACTTTTAACGATATCTTAAAATGCATACTTGTTATTTGATAAACATTAAAGTAATGCTGATAATGAGATGCAAAATATGTTTGTCTTATAGAGGACCACACGCGTGCAACACCACCCGAACATATTTCAGGTTTTTATGATTTTTTATGATTCAATGCTAGTTAAAAATTTTCTGGAGAGGACGATTAGATCCAAAAGTGTTTTTGTCAAAGTTTCTACTCTCTAGCATAAATACATTAACACTTTCAATAATCAGACTCAAAACCTGAAACTCTGTAGAAATAACGGTTTTGGACTTTACTTATTGCACTTAAATTCTTTGGAAAAATTCAGGTTTATTTTTCTCATTACGTAAAAAATTATTCTGTTATGTGTTTAATATTAACTTAATACTATATTATATCCGATAGTACTCTTAGTTGATAAAGTAAGCGATCGCTTTATCAACCCTTATTGTCTTCAGTGTTCAGTGGTCTATGAAGAATTTAAAAAAATTGAATAAATAAGATTATTATTTACTCATACTTCATACAAAATCCATAGCTTACAGAGAAATCGCATTCATTTGTCCAAAAACAAATTGGTACTTCAACTAAAATAAGATAAAGACATGGAACGTTCTATATTTGTAAATACAACAAACAGAATCTTGGTGATTAATATATCAATCCGGATCATTATATTCCAGACTGTTTCGATTTTTTAAAGAAAATAACATCCAATTTTTTTGTTGCTTGTAAAAAGGTGGAAATAAGGGGGATATTTCCACAATTTTACTAGCAACAACAAAAATTGGATGTTATTTTCTTTAAACCATCAAAATTTGGTCTGGATTTTTTTTTATTTATAGATTTATTAAAAACATTAGAGTACATACTGAAAGTATATAAACAGTTAAGTTCACCGATTTGTAAGAGTATGATTATTAGCGCAAGGTTGCCTAAGAATCTTTTTACAGACCCCCGGGGGGCCCCGAACAACACTTTGCTTAACCCTGCTATATTAAATTAATTTCAAATTATATGAGTACCCCTCATGAGGTTTTTTATTTCCCATTTAAATATTAATGTATAAAGTTTGAATAAATATTTAATGACTTTTTAGCTGCTGTATAGTTTTTACCTCGGTTAAAAACTATGTTGTAGATCTAATCCCTTACTTGAATAAATAATGTTATTTATTTAGCATAACTTATATTTACAAAATGTTTGAGAACATAAGTTTTGTATTAATCTAGAAGAGTATTTCGTCTCAAATTACAATACTTATTTCTGCCAAGAATATATTACATTACACATTATTATAAAAGTTTTCTGGTTTATTTTCTTACAGAAAATTTCATAACGTTTCTTCTAGGAAAATTTGTTACTTTACATCCAATTTTATAAAATTAAATTTGGTGCAGGGTACTTCGGAATTTTTTCCTTCCACTTCTGACATTTTTCGTTAGTAGAAAAAAGAGGTCGCTAAAATAATTAGAAAAAAAACCATTTAAGATATGTCAGAGTAAAACTTGAAGCGAACATTTTTTAAAGCTGAGAGAATTTAAATAAATTGAGTGTTTATTAATAAATATTGGATAACCACAATTAAAGATATAGCCTTTGCAAAATGACTTAAAAATGTACAAAATTACACTTTTTTCAAGAATTTTGCTGACTTTGCAAAAATTAAAAATTGTTTTGGAAGTTTTACCATAACCATAAGTGTTTTGTAGAAGTTTTGTTGGAAATTGCACCAGCTTTAAAAAATGAGCACTTTAATTTTTGCACCAACAGGAAACTCTTTATTTCAAGAAACCTAAAATTATTGCGATTTTCTAAAATTTTGTGTGTGCATTATTGTATGAAAGTCTCTACTCTGTATAGACAGATTCTGTTTTTTCTTCATTACTTAAGGAATGTTTTTTTTTTAAATTGGTTAAAGGCAGTATACAATAAGCCACAATGTCAGGTTTAGCTCTTGGACTAGTTGGTTATCATGCTGTCAGGCTGGTAGTAGTAGTAGTAATAGGGTGGGGAGGCAAAGCCAGACAAATAGGCCACGTTGTTGGGCCCTTCTTGTCAGCCCGATTCCTTAGCCTACACTACCTTTACTAAGAATCTCTTGGAATGGTTGATATATTGTAGGATATTCCTCCAACTAGGAGCAGAAAGCTCCTCTTCATACAAGAGGCCTACGCCAATTGCGGTACGAAGAGTAGTAATAGGCCTGACACTCTGCAAGCAGGTGAAAGGCTGTCTCCTCATAATGCCCACACATGGGGCAGTTAGCCTCTGAGACTGTGCCTAAAGTATTAAGATGTTTATTTAACCTACAGTGACCGGTCAGAACCCTAACAAGGTTCCTAAGGCAAGGCTTGCTGAGGTTAATTAGAAAAGTTGTTTTTTTTTGCAATTGGCCTAGTAATGAATATTTTTGCTTGTCTGCAACCCGCAAAGGAATGCCAGTTAAGTTTTAGGGTGTTCATTAGCCAGCTAGACAAGAGTGTTTTAGCATGTGTTGCTGAGATGGGAAGGACATTCTGGTCCAATGAATGGGGTTTCTGCTCCCAGTCTAGCAAGTTTACTGCTTCCTCATTACCCACGACCCATATGGCCTGGTACCCACTTAAGTTTAACAGTTTTAATCTCTGTCAAGAGAGACAAGTGTGCTCTACATTTTTGAACGGAGCTAGTAGGATTGCAGGTAAGAGCTTTAATTCTAGCCTGACCATAAATGCAGATTATAATGGAATTCTCATACCTTCTCGCACAACTGGAAGGGTCGCAACATCAAGATAGCATATACCTCTGCTTGGAAACAGTAGCATGAAGCCCAAGAGAGTAACTTATTAACGTATCATTAGCTGCCAGGCTATATGATACGTGTCTATTTATATTAAGTTTTGGTGTGTCTGTTTCAACTCAATGCTTTTGAACACTTCTATACTCTAAAAACGATTCAAAAGTGATGAAGATAAGCACAGTTAATTTGAACATGATAGTTAAGTTACATGATAGGGAGTTTCGAGGCAATTTGTAAAGGTAACATGTTATGAGGTAAGTCGCTATGGTAATATGTACGAAAGTTTCGAGGTAACATGTTAAGAAATTACCCGTTTAGGTAACTTGTAGTGAAGTTTAAAGTAACCCGTAGAGGTAACATGTAAAGAAATTACCCGTGTAAGGAACTTTAGTGAAGTTTAAAGCAACCCGTAGAGGTAACATGTTAAGAAATTACCCGTGTAAGTAACTTGTAGTGAAGTTTCGAGGTTACCCGTGCCTAATTTTTTGTAATTTATATAATTACACGTTTTTACAAGATCAATAGGCAAACAGTTTCTTGGAGATCTGGCGTTAGCAAGGTATTGTACCACTGATTACCTGAGCACGGTAAATAAGCAAGTTCGTAACATTTCTATTGCTTAAGTAGAATTTTATTACCCAATTCATATTTACTGTTTGTTTTGTCTTTGGGTAGAATAAAATTACAAAATACATAGCTATTCAAAAATCATCCTATAGAGTAATAGAACGTAAAAAACTTTATCTGACAGATCACGACTTTACCAGGGTCCTCAAAACATAATGCATAATCCATAACAACTTAAAGAAGTTTATATGTTCACTGATAATTTTAAGACTCTCAATTAAAAGTTATTTAATTTGTGTAAGTTTATAATAATTTTGTTTTAAGTTTTATCAATATTAAAATTTATAGAAAAATCTTTTGTTTAGCTATGCAATGAATATGTTTCTATATTCTAAGTATTGACTACTTCTGTTAGGAAGAAAAATTTAGAAAAAAAAACATGAGTACTTATAGTAAAGCTATAAGTGTCCACTTTTCTTATAAAGATAGATATAAACATTTGCATAGACCATTTTATTCTTCGTGTACTTTTCTTTATTTATACATAAAAAATACTATTCATATGTAAAACACGAGTAGTTGTGGACCATTCACTATGTTTACCTTTAAACTTAACAATATGCTTTTTTCTTTCAAGCATTCATTAATCAAAAAATAAATATAAGAAAAATTGTTTACAAGAACAAATTTCTAAGATTTTTTTTCGTAGACATTTTTCATATTTTGATATTTTTTCTATGTTTAATAAAAAAAAAATGTAAAAATATAAAAGAATATCAATCAGTACGTGTCACGTGACTGTGATATATAATAAAAGGGAAAAGTGTACATTATTTTCTTTATGTTAAGGATTAATGTTAGTAATGACTTCAAGTGATTATTTTTTTTTATCATTTGAGAGACTAGGTGGTAAGATTTTTTCAAGCTTTTTTTATTAAAAGCTGCTATACTTAGATGTTTCCTTTAAAAAAGTATGATGTATTTTAGGAGTATTTAATCTTTATGCAGTACAGGGCAAAAGAAAATGACAAAGAATAATAGAATCTAACTATAGAAATTTGTAGAATTAAGTTAAAAAAAAAATATCCAAAAAAAAAAAGAAAATAATCAAAAAATAAAGAATAGCAGACTTGTGGAAACACCCAAGTAATCAAGAACGTAAATTAATAATACGAACTCTTCGAGACCTCAAGAACTACAAAATAATATAAAATATTTCCTAATTCCAGTAGTACAGAATGATACAATGTACACGTGAAATGTTGAAGAAATTAAGGCGTAGAAAAAAAATAGAACAAAAGAGTGATCAGAAACTTTAGATAAATTTGATATTTATAAGACCAATGGATAAAATAAATCAAAATATTTGTTTGGCGTATTTTTATTTAAAAAAATGAGAGAAAAATTAAACATAAAACTTAACTTTTATGCTAAAGGTTTAACGTTATTTCAAGATATTTTATAAGAAAAAATTGAAAATAAAAATTAAGTTAAATATTTTCTTGAGGTAAATTTTCAAAGAGATTTTTATACTTTTCAATTCTGTTACTATTTTTATCTGAATACTATTTCTAACGGCTCGGCTAGGGAAATAAGGTTTTTATATTCAACACTTTTCATTCCTAACTCTCTCTTCGCCGAGGAAAGCCTAGTTTTGAAAACCTTTTGCTGCGACAATAGAAAGGCTTTCAACTCCGTCCGCACTTAGTTTCTCAATACTTTACAGTTATGGACTTTGCTTATTCCCTTTTTACAAGTTCTTGTTTGAAATTTTTTTTTATAAATGGGGAAAAAGTCTAAGGAGTATTTTTATTTTACTTTTTATGATTAAGAATTTGTTTTCACAGCAAAGCGCAGAATTTTGTTTATACTCATAATTAATTAGAAAGGATACGCGGGATAGAAAAGTAAATAGATACAATTCAAAGAGATGATAGTAATGTTTATTATAACCTGACCTTAAGTCTTTAGGAAAAGTGTACACATAAGAAAATAAGGAAACAGCTTATAATAGTTCTCTTAGAACTGATTCAGTCCACTTAATGCACGATGTTCGATACCATCGCACCGACACCCTAAACCTAGGTCAAAGAAGGGTTTGAATGAATTTGTATTTTTTCAAAATGGGATAAAAAATGAATTTATCGAATACATAAATAACGTAATATTACGTAATAACGTAAATATTTGATATTAATTACAGCTACGATTTTTAACGTAGTGTAAAGAAAATTAACAATAAAGTAAAGACATCAAGAACTCTTCTTGTCAGCTGAGAATCAATGCCTTATTGGGCAGTATAACTAGGCCTGATAACTTCCTTCGGATCTTCGTTTCTGTCTGGAGTCTTATTTACTGTTTGTTACAGTAAGAATTTAAGCTAAACACAGTACCTTCGCAATCTCTAGGTCTTTGAAGGACTATATACAGTTTTGTTATGCCTTCACAAGGTCGACCCATGTTGGCCTGCAGTGGTCGAAAGTCATACATTAGTTAATAAAATTAGAACAATAGAGAATTAGGAAGAGACTAAGAAGTAAGACTTTAAAAAGTATTTAACTTGTGTTTCCGTAAGGAGTTTGTAGACACTTTAAAATAAGAGTTGCCGCTAAAGATAAAAAAGTTGTTGTCATCTCCATTACTATTATTCGCTACTAATCATATTGGCACTAATTATACTAAAGTTAAATTTAACGGTTCCAGGCTAGGGTCTAGAAGTTTAGCGTGTATTAGGCAGGCCCTGTGTCCAAAACTGTTGACAGACCGCTATCTTCGTGCGTAAATGGATTTCTTCCTCTTTTTAGTGAAATTTTTATTTTATGCTTAATTACACCAGTTACATATTTTATTTAATAATTATAGAATGCGCTTAATTTATTTATAAGTTTGACGTAATACTTAGTATTCATGACCAAGGTGTTATTAGTAACTTATCCTTGTACCTTGATTTTATAACAATAGTTTTACCATCTACAAATCCATAAAACATTATACTGTTCCAATAAAACACATATTATTATAATTATATCCTGTTTATATTTTAGATTTTATGAAAGGGCAAGGAAATAATAATAGTAATAAAACCTACATAATAAAGTTATTATCTCACGTTTGATTTTTTTTCTGTAGCAGACTTATAACAATTGTTCGCAAATAACATATAGATTTATAGTAAACTTTTGCTTCAGCGTTGGAGTTATGTTATAAATGTGTGGTCTCTTTAACTGTAAATCAAGTATATATTTTATATGAGCCTTTTATCTATATTTCTTTCATTAAAAACTTTCTTGGGACCTCAAATTTTAAATTAATAAATAAATTTAGGAGAAATAGATCTAAAATATATTAATACCTAGGTATGTTTCCTCACAAAGTCGGACATACTCGGCTCGTCTTCAGAATGTCTTGATTATCTAAAGCGTTAAGTGGTATTACTTCGATATCACCACGCTCGATTTCAGAATAAAAATGTTATCTAAAGTTTCAAGAGTAGCGACTTCGGACTAGCAAGGCTCGTCCTCAGTACGATAAGATTATATGAAGCTTAAAATGACATCACTTCAGTTTCGCTACGTTCGGAAGTAATGCTGTACGAAAACCGATACCACCACCTCACCTCTCCTTCTTTTATTAGGATAGACCAAAACATTGATCCATAACATAGAGCAACAAATCCGTCTACAAGAATATCTATATTTTAATAGTAGAGCCGGCTTTCAGCATACGCCATCAACTGTGTCGAAGATTTGAGTCTCCAATATGTTGTCCAAAATTTCCGTTAAGGGCTTGGAGCATACTGGCAGCAGCAGTCTCTTCCATGACCCTAAAGGAGCATAAATGAGCATTGTATTTTAAGCGTACTTTTAGATCTTTATGGCCTCTATTCTTTATACCTAAGGGCCCAATACGAAGACTAAAGCCAATGATGGCCCATAATATACTTAGTCAGGGCCCACAGAAAAAGGGCATTTGAGATTGATGTTGTTAAGAACTTAAAATATTCTCACTTCGCTACATAAATCAAAGTCCTTTAAATCAAAGGTTCCTATTATTTTTACCTATACCCTCCTAAGGTCCTATACAGAAAGCTAAGGCCATGAGGGGCCCTTAACATTCTTGATCAGAGCCCTAAAGTAGTACTAAAGGGTCCTAGAGATTAAACAAAATAGTTTAATTAAATATTACATTTAAATAAATAAACAACTTTTATTTAAGATCAATTTTATTACATAAGTCTAAGTTTATTTTAATTTATTTAAATAAAATTATTCCATTTCATTTAATTTGATTAAATAATTATTAAATTCTTATTGACAGAGCTCTCAAAGCTGTACGACCAGTACACAGCCATATGGTGGCTGCGAAAAAGTCACTAGAGAATTAGGAAGAGACTAGTTTAAGAAGTAAGACTTTAAAAAAGTGTTTATCTACCCTAAGGAGTTTGTAGAAACTCTGCAAAATAAGACTTGCCACTAAAATTTAAAAAAATGTTGTCATCTCCAATACTGCTATTCGCTACCTTCATCATAATGGCACTAATATGAGCCCAAGGCACACATGGTGCTCTAGGTAGGCCCAAGGCACAGCTGAACATCCCATTGAAACTTGCTTATCACTTGGCCATAACCACTATGATAGGCTAAAAAATTGTAGATCCTCCTACTAGGGACTAACGAATTGTAGACCCTCTTACTAGGGACTAAAAAATTGTGGATCCTCTTATTAGGGGCTAAAAAATTGTGGACCTTATAGGAAGCACAGCCAACGAGTCAAAGAGGTTGGCGCCACAGTTTTTACATACATGTTATATTATAAATGTATGATCCTTGAAATAATCTAGAAAAATAAGTACAGGTAACTTCGGAACATTTCATCACCACATCGGATTAGTTACGCTCATCCTCTCTACTTCGGACTTAATTCGCTAGTTCTTAGATAAATAAAATCACTATTTAATACTGAAACAAGTCTTCAGAACTACTTCACTTGTCCTCAGACAGTAAATACAATAATTTGATTCCCAGTAGTCACCTATCCAAGCAATGACCTCGCTCCATGCTCATTGCCTTTAATGAATATATTATTAAATTGCCGTATTGAAACAAAACTCAGTGTATTTATTTATTACATCATAAGATATACTTGTACCAATGAGATGCATATATATGTGTATATATGTAAATATACTCAATTGGATGATTATTCACCAAATTTAAAAAATCGTACAAAGGTTATTCACTAAACATTAAACTAATGCCGATAATGAGATAAAACTTAGCATTCATGTCGTCTTAAGTCCTACATAATGTGTGTCAAATCTAAAAAGCAATCGACAAATAATGATTTCACGTTTTATAAATTTTCGAAATTTATGCTGAGTCATTACTATAGATTCATGATGTCTTACAAAAATTATTTTTCGGATAGCACAGCAATACTTACAGATTTATTTCAGTACCAAGTTTCAACTCTCTAGCATAAGTGCACTGAGAGGCACGATGATAACAGACACATTCACATTCATATACATGCATCACTTACACATACAGACAAACTTTTTAGAAACCACTGAAGAGGTGTTAAAATCATAAAACGGACAATTCAGGAGAAATCGTAGTATCGTTTTTTTTTGCAAACACAATTCCTTTTCTAAATATGCTACGTATAACCAGTATAACCTTAAAAGCTACAAGCTTTCCAAGCAGATTTGTATTAGCCTTCTTATAAGATCTAAACAATATTATTTTAATTTAAAACCAAACAATCGTAGAAGCATACATTTCAATTTTTCCTATTTCTTCTATTATATATTGTTATTTCCTATTATATTAACATTCTAACAATACCAATATTATTTTACTTAGATTGTTAACTTTGTAAGAAAAATGTTATAATACAGTTTTATAATGAAATCTTTATAGAATCTAAAAGCATATAGCTCCAAGGTAATTTGCAAATAAAGTTAAATTACGCCATACGCCTGCGCCCTGGGGTCAACACTTGGTTCAACATAACCAAGGTCATGATAATGTTGCCCAACTCCATTGTTATTTTATATTTCATGAATGATTTATACTTTATGTACTAAAAAGTTTATTTACACTATAACTAGGAATATTGATTGATCTAACGTTTCAATTTATTGAAAATAATGAATAAAAAATGTTTTGTTCTTTATAATTGAAAGAATTCATAAGTCTAAAAGTATTCGTTTTATTTAATAAGTATTTTTAAACATGCAGTACAGTTGTTTTTTGTGTGATTTATTACATTTGTTTATGTTTTTTCTTTTATTTTGCTACAAGGAAAATAATAAGTAAAGACTATTGAATACAATTTATGATTTTTTGTATGAAAGACAAATATGGATTCTTCTTATAATTTTTTAAAAAATGTTAAGCAACACTTCGTTTATAATTGTTTAAAAAAGAAGGATTCGCATTTGAATTTTTTTATGATAAATGTTATACAACCAAATTTAGAATTTGCATTTCAATATTGGTGTTATGGGCGGTATTTTCAAAACGAATTGAAAATAAAACTATACAGGTTGATATTAAGTGATTTATGTGGTTATTAAATATTGGTAGTACAAGATCATATTTTTAAACCTACTTGCAGATTTTTTCATATTCTGACATAAAGAAATAGTCTTTCATTAATTTATCAATAATTATAATTGGTTGTAATTATAAAAAGTCACAAACCACATTTAGAAAGGAATAAACAAATGAATAAATCGAGTAATCATTATTCCACGGTTAGTTAATTTTAAGCTATTTTCCATTTCCTAAGAAAATCAGTAGATGTATAATGGTTAGGAAATAATTAATTTTGGCTAAAGGATGTTTGAACTCAAGTAGATGAAGTTTTAGAAGAAAAATAAGAAGTTTGTTCGGTCAGGGGTCGTTAGGTTGAGATATAGTTGCTGGCATCTTTCCTTTGCTAGCCCATTGCCTTAATGACTAAGTTCTTTTCCTATTAGATCTAAAAATGCATTTACCTTAGTCAACATTATTTTTAACTCAGTTGGTAGGCAATCAAATTATTTAATATTTTCATGTTTTATTTAATTTTAGCGTATATTCAACATGGATTTTAAATTTGAAAAATAGTTTGCTCCAACTATAGTTGCCAAACTTTCTTGAGTTACATTTTAGAATTTAATTAATATTAAAGTAAACTTAAGTACTAAATAAATTCCTTTAACAAAAATACCTGTATTAAA
The DNA here is from genome assembly GCA_018340805.1 of Microvelia longipes. Taxonomy (NCBI): domain Eukaryota; kingdom Metazoa; phylum Arthropoda; class Insecta; order Hemiptera; family Veliidae; genus Microvelia; species Microvelia longipes. The sequence goes on along the minus strand of JACMZG010000008.1, from coordinate 69,872,068 downwards.
AGCAGTCTTGGTGGACAGAAAAATAAAAAAAATATCTAATTTTTTCAAATTTGTTTAAAAAATTCATCTGAAGAATATGGGGTTTCAAACATCACACAAATGTCTTCTTAAGGTTAGTTAACAATATTTTTAACTTTGAAAAGTTAAAATAAAGACATCGTAAGGCCAATGTTTTTGCCGTTTTAGAATCGACTAGACAGGCTAATTATAAGCGATGGTAAAATTAATGTCAATGCAATTTGATTTGATAGCCAAGCTGTACTGAAAATACTAAAGACATCTAGCATATAAAGGTAGCTGCTATAGTTCCACAATGCAATTTGCCAAGACGTTGAGGGAGAATCATCCTTTCATTATTTAGAAACGTGTGAAGGATTTTTAAGGGTTAAGTTTTAAATATTTGGAGCAGGAGCTCTAAACGAGATGAAACTGGAGTCTCTATTACAAGGCAGAACTTTCTCATTTTTTTTCTTTCCACCTTAGCACGATGTTTAAGTAGGATTGATGTAGAGGTTGGTGAATGATTCTGGATCGGAAGTAAAATTTACCAAAACATAGAAGTTCAGATGACTGACTGAAGGTGGTTGTTAGTATATTGAACATGTTGTATCTTTAGATTTAATTGACCAATTTAATTTTTATTGGTAGAAAAATAAAAGTCGTTACCTTTCAAAAATTCAGTTGAAAAACGTATTATCCCTCAAAGAAACGTTTGGTGTCTTAGTAGGGGTTTATTAGTGTTAACCTATAATTGGTAACAAAATCTACGATGTGATTATCGGTTAGTGAATTACATTTATTATTTTCTAAACTTATGAAACATTAAAGTAATTAAACATTGTACCGTTATTGAAATACGTTGCAAGATATCAATTTTATTATTACTTTTCCTCATTTGTACTGTTTCTATATATGAAAAGTATTGTTTTTTCAAAAAAATCCGAAACCGGAATTTCACCTGAATTATTTGTTTCACGTGTTTGTAAGACCTTCTAAGTGATTTTCTCAAAGTTGTCTGTCTGTACGTGGGTTTGTGTGTGTGAGGGTGTGTGTGTGTATGAACATGTGTGTATGTGTGTGTGTGTGTGTGTATGTTATTATAGTAGCTCCCAGTGTATTTATGCTTGAGAGGTAAGACTTGGAAATAAAACAATCTTCAGGTCTAGTTGCTCCATCTGGAAAATATTTTTATGACATCATTGACTACTTAATGACTTAGCAATGGTCTCAGATCCTTTCTACTTCGAAACGAGTCCGAAGTAGGGAGGATAAGCGTAGCGAATCCCGTGTGGTAAACAGATGATCAGAGGTACCCTGTACTTGATTTTATATTGATAGTAATCTTTATAAGCAGAAGATAAATTCTAAAGCTTGGAAACTCACCCGGCGTGAGGACCTCCGCCTAAGAATTATAATATTGTTATGAGCTTAAAACTTATAATCAACCTCGGCTGCCTCTGTGGCCGAGGTCATTGAAGCGTTAGTCCTTATTCTGACCTTTGACGCCACGGAAGTTTGGCGTTCGCATACCAGGTTACGTTCTCAGATTATATAAGATTATTATTAAAATAAATTATTACCAACTTTATATTACATCTTAAGCGTAACGGTTGCACCTACTACCAGAGGTGGCTCCCGCAGAGTTTACCCGTTCTCTAAACGGGCAGTATTATTATAATTATTATAAGTTATGTTATAAAAATAATAATAAATATAATCAACTCTTATAGGATTCGATCCTGGGTTCCCTAACTATATGAACTTCGACTGCTTCAACAAACAGAACTTTTTAAGAGGCTCAACAAATTAAAAACGAAACCCTACTTGCAATTTATCTTTTAGCGGCCATTATTTTATATATTTTGGGTTTTACCTCCTTTTTTTGACTTGTTGGTCACTTTAAGTGGTCGCATCGACTTTGGATTAGTCATTTGACTCAGAATTTTAAACCATATCGAAAAAACACCCCACTTGAATTTTTAGGTTTATCGATATTTTTCGACTTTTTGATCACTTATAAGTAGCCTAATCGACTTCGAACCCATTTTATTCGATTTAGTGCCCCAAGAATCGTTTTTTAATGTTAATTAATTCAAGTTAATGATGTCGCACAAACATGGTTTTATAAAGGGTTGTGTTCTTTTAAGTCAAGTTTGATTTTAAAATGTTAATCAGTTCAAGAGATACGAATTTTGGCCATACCGTCATGACACCCATCCTATTAGCGAATTTTTCACAAGGAAATTCGCTAAAAGGCAATTTATTAAACATGATAGGGAACAAAAGATGAGGGTAAAGAATATTGAAAAACGAAAATATGGCCAGTTTGCAAACTTCAACTTAAATCTCATTAACTTCTAGAAGACGCTTTAGAAAAAGGAGAAGTTCAGAAACAAATAACTTGCCAGACTGATTATAGGGCTTTCGATATTTTATTTATCGAAAGTGAAACAAAATGAGCCCGGTATAACAAGTCTAGTGAAATGAACATAATCTTTATTTATAGCTCTTATTTTAAAAAGAGGCAAAAATTAGGGGAGTGAGGGCTGTGGTTGTTTGCAGAGTCTTACAAAGCTTGCTTGTTGTTAGAGCTTATTACTTAGGATATTCCTCGGCATGAGGAAATAATTTAAATTCTATTATCTTTCCTTTGTCCGCTCCTTATTATTTTTAATTATATGTTTATTATTCAGTGTAATATTACAAATGGAACTCTTCATAGATGTTAAATTGTTGTTGGTTTTTTGATAAAAAAGAAACTGGTTAGCAAAAACATTACACTTTTGATGGTAATGTTAATTGATAACGACATTTGTGTTTATATAAAAAAGTTGATAGTTATATTTATAAATGACGATAGTTCTATCTATAGATGGTGATAGTAGAGTTTGTTGATGTCGGTGGTAGTGTTGTATTGTGTATTGATAGCGATTTTTAATGTTTATATAGATGGTGATAGTTCTGTCTATAGGAGGTGATAGTAGTGTTTATTTATGTTAATGGTAGTATTGTTCATTAATAGCGATATTTGTGTTTGTGTTTATATAGATGGTGATAGTTCTGTCTATAGAAGGTGATAGTAGTGTTTATTTATGGTAATGGTAGTATTGTTCATTGATAGCGATACTTGTGTTTATCGTTTTAATTTATTACCAAATTTCATATCAAAATGAATAAAATAAAAATAAAGAGGGACAAATCACCCCAATAAAATATGGCTCCGGTTTACACAAAATTAACATTGTATACTTTTGCTAATACAAAAAATTGTTCATCAAAAATAATTTAAATTTAATTTAAACTCAATTTTTACTGTAAACGATAAAAATTAAACATATCATTTTAAAGAATATTGTTATGTTTATTTTTCACCCGTACGTAGATAAAATAGTATTATGCTACTATGCAGCAAATAAACATTGGCGACTCGTGTCAGGGATTACTTGCATCGGCTCTGCCTCTCCAGGCAAATCGCCATTTGCTTGACTCGGCTTCGTCTCGTCAGTCAAATGGGATAACTACCAGCCTCGGCTAGAAATTTCTGTAGTCTGCCCTCGCCTTCAGCTCGGGGGCTAATTAAAAAAACTCATCTGCAAAATCCCATTTTGTGGCCTACTAGCATAATAGTTCTGTTTAAAGATGTATGGATGGAATGATGAAAAGATGTACAAATAATGGAAATTAATTGCTATTAATTTATTCTGTACTTCTCCGTCTGGTGCACGGTAATCTGTAAGCCATTAAAGGTGTGTAAAATCTACAGCTGGTCAGCTTAATGTCCAATCAATGCTTTAAAATTTGTTATTTACTCCTTGTATTGTAAGTTCTACATACAGTCTTGTTATCTCACACTGTAAATGTACTTTTACTCCCTAGGGAGGAAAAGTAAAAGTGTTGCCAACTTGACAGATTTTTTAGGAATTTTAGGAAATTTTTAAGATTTTTTTTGGTGTTATGTTGGTACTACGGGTAGAATATACAATATACACACGCTAATGTTTAAATTACAAAATAGTATTACACATTATTCTATTGACAGCTTACAATAAAATAATGTGAAGATAGTGGCTTTATTCTCTCTTCATCAGAGTAATTGACATGGTAAGAATAAAACTAAACTAACACAATAACAATTAAGGAGCTGAAGAATATATTAATAGTTGTTAGTATTAGTTCTCTAGTCGTACATACAATTTAATATGCAACAAGGGATGAAAGTTTCAGCTCTCGTATTATCTCCCTCGTCAAGCCTCGGGAGCTAACTAGTTTATCTCCCTCGGCCTACCGGCCTCGTGAGCTAATGATGTTTCCTCCTTCGGCGCTGCCTTAGGACGAAACTTTAACTTTCATCCCTTGTTGCATAAATAACTATTAACTGAAATCAATTGATAAATTGGAGCCATCTTACAAAGGTTTTAAGGGTACCAAGCGGAAGAAAAAAATATATAATAGGATACTTCTAATTTGTAATATGAGGTTCGATTAACGGTATTTTAATAATAGCAGAATTAATGTACTGGTAAAGTTTTACCTTAATATTACACTATAATTCCTTGGAAGGGAATCTAAAGAATAATACTGACAATAATAAGATAATTTAATCTTAATTTGTCCAGGATTAATTGTTCCTAAGAACCCTGGATTAAGGCAAAGTTAAAATTTCTCAATATACGAGGAGGAAGCATATTTTAATATTATTTATAAAATAACATAGAGTCATCTTTTAACAATATATAAATTCTTTTACTTATTTTGAAGTTTATTTGAACATTTTCTTTAAGCTTTACGAGCATAAGGAAGACACTGCACCTTATACTGACGTGAGAACATACCTTATTAAAGTCGGATACTATTATGCCTATAACTTATTAAAGTGTTACGACCAATATCCATCCATCCTTTTAGAATTCCTTTTATAGGGAATAAATAATAATTTTATTAAGACACTTAATTCTGTCAATAAATTCTCTAAAATTGCTATAGATTTGTTGCAAATAATTTATTTAGGAAAATTCCTCTAAAGTAGACTCATGACACTCAATAAACAATATAAATGGCTTAATAAAAATGACATTTTCTCTTTGTCAGATATAAAGGGAGAAATGTATTTTGACTTTCCTCTTAGTAGATTTTTTATTCTGTTTAGGCATAAATTATTTTTTCCTTCTTTGATGACGTTCAAACTTGCCAGTGGGTGGTATTGTCGTAAAATATTCCACAATACAGTCCTATTATGCATTTTTACTCTTGCTAAATTAAAAATAACAGCTATAGCATATGATTATTGAGTCAGGTAAAAAATTAAGTGTCTATGGTGTATTTACATGTCGCGTTAGAATAGAGGTAAATGAAATTTTGCATACAAATGTAAGTAGATGTATGTTTTGTGGTGTGTTATGAATGATACAACATTTGTTTGAGGGAAAAATCATAGATTCATAATACGTATGCTTAATGTATATATATATATATATATATATATATATATATATATATATATATATATATATATATATATATATATATATATATATAATGTTATAACTAAAAATATAAGAATAAGGTGAGGTTTGACAATTCTCACATCATGTTTTTGCAATTGAGTGGTAAATTTAGAACTGAGCGCATTTTTTAGCTAAAGTTCTACGTGAATTACTGGCGCAGAAAATGCAATTGCAAATTTCAGAGACTTACAATTTCGGGCAGCTTAATTGACACAAGAACGAAGAAACTTAAATGCCAAGTAAATAATTTTAGCATAGAGAATAAATGTAACACAGCGAGCTTTACGTGTAAATCTTACTATGTAATTATGCTCAAATCCATACCCACAAAGTCTGGTGGGTCATCTTGTTCTTAGTGAGTCAAGAGATATAGAGTTTAGAATCCAAAGATATAGATATCTCGTTTTAGATAAAGATCTGGAGTTAGAGATATAGAGATCTGAGAATTCAGGACATTGATTAAGAGGTAATAGACATACCGGTTCAGATTTTATATCTAAACATGAAGTTGAAATGTATAAAGATTACCCTTTATAGGATAGTACCCAGCAATACTACCTAGGAAGTTTTTGTCTTTATTTTAATGCTCCCTTCGCTTTTTCCTAGTAACATTTTAATCTTATACTTTAAACCTTAACTTACCTTACAATTTATACTTCATATATCACTTTAAACATTAGCATAGTGTTTTGGAAAACAATTGTAAAAACTTATTTTTTCGAGTTAATCAGAGCTTAATTTACACTTAAGGCTTAATAAGTTTAAGGTCATATTTTTAAAGGTTGCCTTTTTATATTATTTAAGATAGAGATTATTTATCATTCTTTAAGATTCTGTGCGTGTGATAATGACATTAATAATTTAAATATATGTGTGACATTTTCAAACTAAACTAGTTTAATGGCTAAAGACAACTTAGAAGTTCATAAATGCACCTATGTTCTGGGTGTCCGACTAAGTTCACCCAAATAACTACGTATTATAAGATTATATTTATTGCACCATCTTAACTTGTGTTGTATAGAGTATTCAGCCAGGAGTATTTGGCCTTTAATTATGAGTTCAGCTAACGTCTTTCTAATCATACAAAAAACTACAACATAAACTAATTGTTTAAATATTTTAGTGATAATTAGTTTATACTTTTTCTTATTATATGAAAAATGAGGTGATTAGATTATGGTCACCATATAGGGGAGGGTTTTTTTTCTGAAGGGGGAGTGATACTACTCTAATCATTGATATATAATAAGTATAAACAAGATTATATATATATAATTTTATGTAAATATATGATAATATAATATAATATATAATATAATATAATATATATATATATATATATATATATTATATATATATACCGTTTGCGCCACTTAAGATGATCTAATTAAGCTGAAACTGGTCCCAATCGTTTTTTAATCGTTAATTCCAACGACCATAATATGACTACTACGAGTTTCTTCCGCTTTTTGGGCCAGCTCAGCTTGCCTTAGTTTTATGGAAGCCATTTTTGTCTAGTCTGTTTGAAATATTAGGTTAACGAGGGCGGAACAAGATCTGGAAGCATCTATCTGTAGAGGTAATTTACCTAGACGTATATATTTAAACAACATTATATATATATATATATATATATATATATATATATATATATATATATATATATATATCTTCGTCTACATGAGTTTTTAACACATTTCAAGTTTCAAATTTTTTTCATAACGTCATAACTTGACAAGATCTTACTAAATTAGATCTTGTACAAACATACACACACAAGCCAACCCACCCTCAATTCCTTCTCTCAACCTTCGTCATCAGAAAACCTCATAAGCGTTATTTTCTAAATAAAATGTCACTTAAATCGCCCTAATTGTCCCACACTTTATTAACCTGTTATACTGATTCAGCAAAAATCTGAAAAATACATATAAAAATATAATTATTTATTTGAAATAATAACTATTTGAGTGGATTTGTCAGACTGATCTTATAATTATAAGATCAGTCTGACAAACCCGTACGTAACCAAGTATAATAAACCCATAGATGAATTTACACACTTACAAATCTACAGAAAACTGTTCCAGGATGAATTATTTGGCAGCATTGTGCTTCCATGCTAAATCTGGAGGGATATTTAATTTTAAAATTTGTGATACAATAAGATATAATTATCTGGAACAAATGATTTTTTCTAAACTAAAGCAATAGAATTTGTATGATGGATAAGAGGCTGTAGTTTTATTTTATAAATAATGTTATATAATTAAAACTTTTTAAAAATATTGAATTTTATATGGATGAAGTATGAAAATATAAAATAGGTACGGTATATTTAAATGTTTTAGTAACTCTCTAACTATTATAAATATAGATAGTTAGGACTTAAAGGGGCGTCGAACCGAGCATGTACTTGTTGCGTGCATGCATTTCAATATATGCCTTTGGAATTTTGTAATATTCTGCGATGGGTATTATAAAATTATAGGATTATGAATAACAATAATTGGCCGAATGTCTTTGCCCATGTTAATACATTATTTATTATATTTTTGCGTCATTTCATAATATTATTTAAAATTACAAAGACACTAAATCAATTACAAAATTACAAATCAATTCTAATATTCTTGAAGGAAAAATCAATAATTTTCCTAATATCAAGCGTATTAAAGTCACCAAAATATCAAACAAAAAACTTAGCGTCCTTGAATAATTCTTAGGTCGAAAGGAACAAAAAAAGAGGTCGTATTAGACTGTCATTATTTCAAGATCTGATTGAGTAGCAAGTCACGACCGAGGTACGAAAAATTGGTCATGCTAATCACCGCTGACCCCGTCGCCTTATCAACCGTTGATCTGTCTCTTTGCATTTCTTACAGGTTTTCAACTTCTTTACATAAAAACACTTAAAATATTGTCTTAAAACAATCTCATTGTTTCACCATTCTTTATTTAATAATGTTTAATATTTTAATAATACAACTTATAATTGATATTATGAAATATTTCATGATTTTTTTTATTCAAGGGTAATATAAAATGTTAAGAAAAAATTGTACTTTGTAGAGACTTCAATTATTTTTTAAAAAAAAAAACGTGCGATTCATAGGTTTGAAACTTAATGAATTTAAATGAAGGATGGGAATATTAAAGATGATCAAGGCTTTTAGTACAATATGAGTTTTAAGTTCATGATCATGGTCGAATCAATGATTTTATTGAAAGAAGTAAAAATTATGTCTTTTAAACATTCACTTGATCACATGTAGTCCTAAAAAACGATTTTAAAGAAACCTGCAATTTCGGCTCTTTTTATGGTTCGACAGTTCTACTTAACCAAATTTATTGTTGCTATTACATTTTAATTTATGGCGGTACTGGTTGTATGGATCATAATAATCCATATTTTGTTACAAGACATTTGAAAAAGTATCGATACTTTTTTTCGGGGGGCTGTAAAGTATGCACTTTACAGCCCGAAAAAGTAGGTGAAATGCATTTATACCGTCAGCTACAGTTTTGTAGTTTTTTTACTATTGAAGCATACCAGGTTCATAGGAAAATTAAACACATTATTAATTGGACGTTAAACAATTTATACCACAAATATTAATAATCAGCAATGCTTTCATTAATAATACTCAGTTACGCTGACATAAAAAATATAACAAACACAGAATGAAAAAGATATAAATAATTCAATAAAGGTTTTACACGGTTATCCATATTTTCTTATTTTCGTGGTTAGCACATTTTGGTATTTTTCACTCCCTTTATGATGATATATGCCTGTCTACTTTCATTTCAATATAACCCTACCACCGGGGTCTTTGACCCAGTATAGCTTTCAATCGTGTAGCTTCCAATATTCATCACAAAAATGTTTAATATCCACACAGATGTATAAGAGGTAAGTGTAAGACAAGAAAGAATACGTCTTTGAGGTATAGTGATTGGAGAATCCATTTTCACATTATTTGATGCTATAAATTATTTTACTTCAAAGTTGTTGCAACTTTAACTTGATTAAATAACAGAATTTCTATTTGTAAATGTCACAAAAAAAATTGGGTACCTTGAAATTTTTACTTATTACGTCAGATTCTCTACACTTTGGACTCGCTTTGCTCGTCCTCGCAGAATATTCAAATCGTTACATTTATACTACAACACATCTTCGGACTTACTTCGCTCGTCCTCAGATGGTAAACACAGACCACGCATAATGCTGTTTAACTTTTATGATCTAACAAAAATCATAGTTATAATTATTGTATTTTATATCAATTGAACTGAAATACATTTGATTGAATTTTATTGTATGAAAATATAAAATAAATAAAGTAATCGTTATTTTTTAAAACGAAACTTAGTGTACTTATTTATTAGATAAATGTATATACTTGTACCGAATTTCAACTCTCAATTTGACTGTTTTTCGATTTTTTAATTTTTTTTAAAAAACGTACACAAGTCATTTGATAAAAATTTAACTAATGCTGATAGTCAGATGAAACTTGGCGCACATATTAGTCTTATGCATAGCTAAATGCATGGCAAACCTCAAATTGATCGAAGACGATGATAAGACACACACATACAGACAGACAACTTTGTGCAAACCACTTAGGAGGCCTTTAAAACCTCTGAAACGGATGATGAGACATCCCAGTTTAGGATTTGTTTGCAAATACAATACTTTTACTACATACGTACGGTATAATGAGGAAAAGTAATAATAGCTCATAAGAAATTAAGGAAGAATTCCTTTAAATACAAAAAAAATACGTTAGTTACTATAAAACATTTTGATTCTAGATTTACATGTCGTTTATAAAATCAATCGCCTATCAAAAGTTCTGATTTTTCAATGGAGAATAATTTTCGTGATTTAAACTAACAACGCTACTTGAAAATGCCTACAAGTATAAGCCAAAGTAAACAACTAAAATAAAATAAATTGTGTACCATTTGAATTTTATAATATTTAGATCTAAATAAGCCTTAAGCATTTTTCTGGATTGTTTATTCTCCAGATGATGTCACTAATTAGTTGAAAGAGTGTTGTAAACAATAATGAACTTTCGAAATTTGATACTTATCGCTTATGAAACTAAAACGTTTTTGAAAAAAAATATTAACACGAAGATATAATAAATTATGTTGCAAAACTAAACAATCTAATTTACCAGTTTTCACCACAATTTAGCACCGGGTTAAAAATTAGATAACACACAATTTAAATTGTTATTTATTGAAATCTGTTATGAAAATATGATATAAATCAATCTAAATCAATAATGATGAAAAAAAAGTTACACTGTATTACATACTAGCAAAAATTTAATAAAATAACAACTTATGAAGAAAGTTTCAAAATTGATGTTTGGACTTAAAATATTATTTTATAAAATTATGATCTAAATTGTTTTTTTTTGTCGGGATTTGATACAATAGTGTAGTAAAAGGTGTAAATAGAGGTTACTTAACTTTAAATTTTAGAAGTTAATTTTTATTTATTACAGGAAGTCGTAAGGTTAAAGAGAATTATATAAGAAATAGTAGATAGAACATCAAGAAAGTAATTTCTGTGTCGGGTATGGGACGTCCATCCATCCAGGAAGCCTGAGACACGTCGTCCGACAATTTTATAGCATTTACCGACCCGTTGAGTCCAGTTTCAACATCTCACGACTTCTTTTTGATGAAAACTATTTATCGTTACTTGCCACAGGAAGTCTATTTTACTGTCCTTTAACATTAAATAACTTTAAAAGATTTGGAGAAAAATGATAACAAATAACTTAAAGTTGACGATGAAATCATTTGAATACCTTATAGAGGGAGTAAAATAATTAATATTGTGTTGGGTTCCTCCGTTGTGCTTAAAGAGTTTTCAATCTTCTCGCTATGATTGTGTCAATGTGAATGGTCCGACATATTGGAGCACTGCGTTTTTATCCATGAAATTCAACAGCTTTAAGGATACCTCTCTCAGTGAATCGTTTGATTTATCATCTAAATTGACGCTCTTTTCACCGGAAGACCTAAATCTTCGCGGAAACCTACACATTTATTTTAATTAAATATGGAAATCAGTTTACAGAGTGCCCAGAAGAGACTATATTTCATTAGATAAAATTGTCTATATTTTACCAAGACGATGTTTACGTGAATAAGTTAATATTCATGTTAGATGAAGCTAAGTTCATGCAAAGAAAATGGTATTCAACCGTCTAATTGAAACACTTGGTTACATAAGTCTAAGTTATATTAGACATCTAATGAAATCTGGTTTCATATACAATATAAACTCGTTTATACCGTACATTGAAAAAAGTATTGTGTTTGCAAAAGGTCCGAAATGGGGATGTCTCTTGTATCCTCCGTTTCAGAGGTATTAAAGGCCTCCTCAGTGGTTTTCACAACGTTGTCTGTCTGTGTGTGAATGTGTATGTCTGTTATCATTGTTGCTCCCTGTGTATTTATGGTAGAGAGTTGAAACATTGTACCCTTGATTTTAATGAGTAAAAATGTACCCTTGATTTTTGTAGGACCATAAAAAATGTTAAGCAGCATCGAGCGTGGTCCTGATGGGTGACCGCTGGTACTGGGAATGAAACAGATATAGTTACTATCTAAGTACAAGCGAAGCTGGTCCAAAGCAGAGAGGATAAGCCTAGTGAATCCGATGTGATGAGAAAATATTTGTTTAATAAAAATTGGAAAAAAATCTGCGAATGTATAAATCTAGAAAATATCCCTCACTAGAGTCATGGACTGTGCTGATAGGCAGGTATTCTTCTAATAATAAGAAGACACACACAAGTATTAATATTAATTAAATATGTTTTACAATAAATAAATGAGTCAATCTGTCATTAAAATTTAGCTGTAACTGCTTTTTACAGCTAATATATAATAGTACTAAAGACATCTATCACCGGATAATCTTACCCATAACTACTTTCTAGAAAAAATTGTGAAGTGTGAACCAATTGTACCGAGAAAAACCGAATTGTACCGAATTTAAGCGACCCTACTGTTACTGTGGATAGAACAACGACCGAAAATTGCCTTTAGATTGTAGAATTTTTTTTAAGAAAGCCTTTGTTGATATGAATACTATTTTAAATTATTTCACATACTGTGCTTACTGTAGTCATGCAATGGTACCATGAGTGGTACCTACTTCGTTGGACATTGTTTCAAAAAACAGGATATGTCCTACCTTAGATTGGACCTACTCTTAGGTAGGTGTCAAAGTTAAGTGCACTTATGAAGGTCATAACGTCCTTTTCCTTAAATAATTTAATAATAAAAATTTGCAAATATTATTATATATATATATATATATAATATATATATATATATATATATATATATATATATATATATATATATATATATATATAGTATAGAAAGAGAGAGATTTAAGGCATACATGTTCAAGTAAATTTTACTTACTTCAGTAAACACATAATTATCTTTATTTAAACATGAACATAATAATTATGACTGAATCTACATATACAAAAAAAATTGTTAAATTAGTATTTATTATTTAAATTAAAGATATACTGAAGGTTATAATAGTCTATTTTAATTAATATTTCTATTTTAAGAAGAAAAACTTTTAGATTTGATGTATTAGCTTCAGCGCTTAAGTCATTTTAGAGGATCCTATATTAATGCCGTGGTTAAAATGTAAATGAGTTGCAAAATGCTTTTGGAAAAAGCCTATTGGTTAAAATTTCTATTTGTTTTTTCCAACCATCCTCAAGATAAGAGGTTGTGTCCAACCTCTTATCAATAAGGGGATCAGTGAGGGCCATAGGGGTCCTGGAGATCATAGAAGTTCGTGCCACTTATGACATTTAATTCTCCCCAACACAACCTTTTTACAATTTTCAGCAAATTGAGCCGAGGACTATTTTCAAAATGAAGTTTGCGGGTTCGTTTTAATCTATTTAATCTTACCTTATAATCTATTTAAGTCTTAAGAATCTGGATGCTAGGTTTAGATTAGTGATATTGGATCAATATCATGTATCATATAGATGAATTATAAAACGTATAAATTACTAAACTTATGATCATCACATTGATCGTACCAATGTATTGACTGTTTTCACTACTATGATAAACTACTACAATAAATCCTATGAAATTTGATACCAATATAATAATATCCTAATATAATATCACAATATCTCAGAAACTTTTTACTAGGCTTTTGCTTAACATGTCAAGTAGGTATTTTTTTAAATCTATGGTACATTGTATCATAGATTTTATTGTAGAAATACTTGTTTGTTGTAGTTTGGAACAAAAATCTATAGTGTTAACAATAGCTTAGTATAAACTTTCCGGAATAGGGTGATATTGTAATTTTAGTTTCTTAAAATTTAAATTAATTTATGAAACTGTCACCAAAAAGGGAAACGAAATTACCATATTTGTATAATAGTTACCAATATGAGTAATGGGTAATTTGAACTGACACGAGTCAAGTTACTGGAGGTGAAACTATATTTGAAGCATCATGTTTCCTCGTATTTTAAGGATTTTATATAGAAATATCTGAACTTTTCCAACCATTATACTAAGACATTTTTGGTGTCAGGGAACTAAACGGAATCGACCCCCCCCCCTCCTCTTCCCTTTACTTTCGTCATGCAAATAAACTAATAAGCGTCATTTTCTGATACTAAATTTGCTAAAAGAGTCAGTTTGGTGTCGACTAATTTTAAGCCCAGTTCTTTGATGACTCTTGTTCGAGTGTGACCAATTAGAGAATTGCGTTTAAAAACGTAAATTTCTGAATTGTAGTCAAAGTTACACCGGGATTAAAATTTAACAATATTAAACGATAGATTGGCCGACATAGATTTTTTATAGAACCCGAAAGATCCACTGTAAGCAATTTCTAACAAATACCTATGTTGTAGGTAAGACATAACAAATAATATGCATAGACGTTGTTACAGCATTGCTCCCCCCCCCCAAAATATTTTCGGGCTCTATATATACATACATATATAGGTATATATAAAGCAAAACCAATAAGGCCCCTTTTTTGAGTAAACGATGTATCACAACCCCAACTGAAGGCTCGGACTTGATTATGTTAAATGAAACTGTACTATGATATAATGAGGGCTCATTTATAGATAAAATATACTGACAATATTCATACAATACAAAATATGGGTACGAGCTCCATTAAATTAAATTAAATAATATAGCAGAACAAAATTGTTTACGTAAACTTTTTGGGGGCCCCTAAACAGCAGAGGGACCCCCCGCTGTCCCTCAATTGTTTGGTCCATAAATACGCTTCTGATAATATGAAACAAATAACATATAATAAGTTGCAATAAAGGTAAAAATTATCTTTCAAGTCCTTTTAAATCTCTGAGGCTTTATACTTTATTGTGAATTTTAAGCTCTTTTTAAATCCATGGTTAAACTTGTAAATTAATACGGAGTAATTATTACAAATGTAAAAATGTCACATTACAACTAAAATGATTACAACCTATCCATGATTGGATTGTATTTCTTCTTGCTTCTTATGTCATAGGAAGCATTGCAATAAGTAAAACACTGATTTTGGTTGTTTCATTCATTAAATTTATTTTCAAAATTATCTAGAAAGAGCATGCTGGCTATTTACAACTAAAGACAGCTCTTAAAACAACTTTTATTTTTAAGAATAAAAAAAGTGTGAAATTGAATTCTAAAGTTCAAAGCTCTCTGGGTTGCGCTTTGAAAAACTTATATCAGGTACATTTAGAAGATTAAACGAAAACAGTTGGCAAGCTTGCTTTTTCTTTTCGCCCGCCAGCTATAAGAAACTTAATTATACTACAATTAATTCTGAAAATTTCTTTTTAGGGAATCTTTCCTCTTACAACCGTCTTTCAAAAAACAATTCTGAAAGGAAAAATAAATGAAAATAAGGGAAAAATATGAAAATGAAGAAGAATAAAATTTATGACTAATCTTAAAAAGGCGACTTTAATCTTTTCATAATACGCCGGTAATTAAGTAAATAAAAACTAGAAAAACATTTTCCTTCTTTTTATTTGGCTCGAAACGAGAGGAAAAGTTTCAAATCATGTTTTTATTAAGTTTTACAATTTAATTAAAGAAAAAGCGCTGTGTGAAATGTAATTATGTAAATTAAAAGTTTTAAACTACTGATTTTTAGTTAAAATTGTGATGAAGTTTTACTTCAATTTAATTATTCAAGAAACATTCAAGAAGCCAACTTAATATATCTGCTTCAGCTATAATTATATAATTAGCATTTATTAGATTTTTAATTTGGTACGTTTGAACAAAAAATTAATCTATACCTTCTAATAATAAATAAATAAATAATAAATTGTAATGTTAGCCCCCTTTTTTCGAACTAAATTTTTGTTTAAAAGTAATTGTAACTCTCCGATGGCACACACACTTAGCTATAGTTAGATTAAGATAACCAATATTCCAATATTCTATCGAGATAACCAATTCTATTTTTGTTTTATCTGATTTAGTTTGTTATGAAACTACTTCTGAAGAAGACCTAATTTACGGCCGAAAGCTCAAATTTGTGTTTTTATCTGGCCACTACCTCATAACTCTAAATGTGTCTAAATATAATAGTTTTACATAAGTTTTATATTGTAATGATTTAATGCAAATAGTAAACTGAGAAGATTACACAAAGTAAAAAAAGTAAACACAGAAGATTGGGTTTTATTTAGTATGAAAATCGTAATTAAAATGTGTAATAAATCTCCCCAGTCCCGGGGAGATTGGGGACTGGGGGAGGGGGGGCAATGAACAGCAAATTACCTTTGGATATATTTTTAATACATTACAATAAATGTCTTTATTAATGTGGTGTTAGCAGTTTGAGGTACGGATTATAATTATTTTTAACAAAAATGTCAATTATATAAAAAATGAGAATTAATGATTAAATTCATTAGCATTAATTATATAGGAAAAATAGTGACAGTGCATTTCATACAAACTATAAAGAGATACGAATTAGGCTATGCATATCTTATCTCAACTCATATGAAAAATTGATTGTAAAACTTAAATATTGTCTTACTAATATTTATTAAAGTGTTAAATCAGTTTTGAACACGGGTTACAAATTATTAAAATCTTTTTATAATTCCCTTCACCTTTTAATAAACAAAATGCAAAGAACCCTGGATAAGCCAGCGAGGAAAAACCTTGTGGAATAAATTTAAAAAGTTTTTACTCTGTTCATCAGAGAGTTTTCTAATGAATCGCTAATGAAATAATGAATAAGTTAGGATGTATTAGTAGCAGAGCAAATACATCTTGTTAACTTACCTTTCTAGTCACTACTCTTACACTCGCTTACTTACAGCATGACTTGTAACTAGTGAATAGAGTTAAATATTTAACATTTACTACGTAATCACAACAGAAATAATCTTCATTTACATTGATTTAAATACATTTTAAGAAAATTTTATTTACAAATAGTTGTTATCATGGTGACTTGTATCACGGAGTATAACCAATAGTTGTTTCAGAGGTCCTGATGATGCAAATATTGGTTTTAAACACACACACACACACACATATAATATAATATATATATATATATATATATATATATATATATATATATATATATATTATATATATATATATATATATATATATATTAATATATATGATTTTGAGCGGGTTGTAAGGACGGATCGTTTGAACAAATTAATATTTTTAACTCGAACATAGACTTAGGGAGGACAAAAACCATAGGTGGTTGTTGTGACATCATCAACCCGGTTTCATGAGTCAGCAAACTAGGTTTGCTGCAGATTTTCAAAGAATATTTAAAATTAGGGTTAATATTTAAAAAAAATATGAATACATGAAAAAATATCAAACAACTTAAAATACTGTCAGGAAACCAAAAACTTAGTTAGTTGTAGTAGGGTTGTTGTTTTCAATGTATTTATGTGCATTTAATAGCAAATGTAGACATCCGCGGCCCAATGTTTGTTACATTTTTAACAACACGTAATGTTATTCACGCGATGAGTAACAATTAAAATGTCCACAATATTTAAGTACTATATGTGTTGCATCACAACTCTACTAAAGAATGCATCAAATAAAAATATTTAACTACCGCCTAGTTTCGCTCGCTAGATAGACTTAATAGGGGAACATTCACACCCTGGTATTCTCAAGTATAAATGCAAAAAAATAAAAAAGGGCTCGCTTCGCTCGCTAGATTGTGTATATTTATTATAAAAATTGCAAAGAAAAAACTCGATTCGCTCGCATATTTGCGTATGTTTATTATAATAAATAGTAAAAAAGGTTCACTTCGCTTGCTAGTTTGCGTCTATATATAAATTTACATATTAAAAAGGGGGTCGCTTCGATCGCATAATTGCGTTTATTAGTAATACACAGTAAAAAGTATTCGCTTCGTATAGTTACAAAAGAGCACAGTAAGAAAGGCTCGCTTCACTGCTAGATTGTGCATATTTATAATAATACATCGTAAAAAGGACACGCTTCTCTCGCTAGATAGAGCTTTAAAAGTAAAAATAAATTTGGTAATTTATCAATTTACGTTTTATTTTCAAATTATTTAAATTATAATAACATTATTTAATGGAGAATTATTTAAAAAAAAAAACTGTAAATTCTAAAAAAACAATTAGTTACAACTAATTATTATATAGAATTGTGGCCGCCTTGTTAATTTTTTTGCAATTTGGTATAACATATTTTTTTTGTTCTACTTTTTAACGTTCCTTTTAACTAAATTAAGTTTAACTTAATTTCGTTCAGTTAATTTTTTCAGTCATTTTTAAAATTTTGACCATGAAACATAAATATTATTTTTTTTTATTTTATTATGAATTTTTAAACGGTATACAACACGATTTTTCGCTCAAATTTTTTTCTCTCATTCGGTCCACTATATTGGCCACCATTTTGAAAGTATTTTCGGAATATTACCAAAAAGTATACTGCTCTGACGCATAGTTAATTCTACATTTATACAAAATTCTATCAAAATCGGTTTATTTTTACTGGTCTTATCGCGACACGTACAAACAAACACACAATAACAAACACACAATCATACAAACAAACATACGTGCCGTCACAATCTTCTGAAATGTAAGAACTCACTTACGTTCGTTTAAAAATCAAATAACTTAATGATTATTCATTATAATGTATTGATGAGATGGTAAGCTATTTAATCACACTACTTTAATTATCTTTGATCAATATTAACATTGTAAAATTCAAATATCTATTATTTCAATGATCTGTCTGTACCTAATAGGCGAACAAAAAATCTTGATCGACCCCTACTCTTAACTAGCCACTAAAATCCTAATCTTATATATTCATAAAATAAATTCTGTTTTTTAAGATCCTAATCTTATATGTATATATATATATAATATATAAATATATAATATATATATATATATATATATATTATAATATAATATATATATTATACGTTATTCATATAAGTGCATTTTATTCAAATTTTTGCCTCATTAGTACAGAGTATGATGTATAAAAACTACGTTAATGTGTTCTTAAATTTAAAATAAAACGAGTATTGGTTACAACACCAATAAAATTTCAGAGGATTTGTATTGTCATAACATCAGACCATTTGATACCAATGATCGCACAAGTCGTAGGAGTTAACATTTTTATTTTTGGTTTTATTTATTTTTCTTGATTTTAGGAGTTCTTAAACAACAATTTATTTCGATTTTCTAAAATATTAGTTATCATTAAGTAATGTATTTGTCGCTTGTTGTTTTTATATTATACAAAATAAATAAAAAAAATCAATACTTTATGTACTGAGGGACACAAAAAAGTTTCAAATTCTTTTACAGATTTATTTGATCGTTTGAAAGAACATAACAAGTCTCTTATGTTTGGCTCGTAAATTCCAACACCTTTTGTCTTTCATTAAAAATCTAAAATAAACCAAAAAAAAATAAAAGAAATAAAAAAAAAAAATTAAGAAATACATACAATGAAATGAATAAAGATGAAGAGAAATGCTTTTAAGCGTTTTTATTTACTTACTTTTTTATTTATTTTCATTACAGACAGAAAAATAATGCACCTTAAAGATTTTATATTTACAATTTTTTTTATTTGGTTTTGTATTTAACGTTCGGCAACATTAAATTTAATAGGTATTTAACAAGTGTCAGATATCCTTTTTTTAAATGGTTTAAAAAATATTTAATTATTTTAAATGGAAGAATGCTGAACAAAAAAAACGTTTTTTAGATTTTATAGATAAAATTGAGCTAAGAAGTTATATAGAAAATAGTACTTTCCTCATTTATACCGGGGGCGTAAAGGAAAATGTTATTGGGTTTGCAAAAAATCCGAACCGGGATTTCATCTGAATTATCAGTTACAAGTGTTTTTAAGAGTTGAAACTTGGTAAAAAAATATTCTTTAGGTCTAGTTGTGCTATCGGAAAATAATTGTTTTTTTTTATAAAATTATTTTTTTATATTTTCGCCTAACATATTATTTGTACTTGACATCTGACTACTACTATAACGAGCATCTATGTTTTAAAATTAAAGAGGATATATTTTACGCAAGCTAAAAAAGCGATTGAAGTATTAGCTACGGCCGATACTTGCTGTTGTAGCAACAGCAAGTATTGACAGTAGCGATGTCTTTAATTGCATCTTTAACTTGCGGTAAATATAGCTTCTTTAATTTTATCATAGCTAGTCGTGCTAACAGGTTAAACATCTAAAGCAAGTACTTACGGTAGCAAATTCTTCAATCTATGTATTAATGTTAGTCTTATTTGTGGATTTATGGCTAGATTAAAAGAATTGATTTATCTGAGTTTATAGTTATTATCATTATTGCAATATTACCTACAATTTAGAAGTTATCTCGAGTAAGGCTAGACACACCTGTTCAAATATCAGTAAGCACCCTAAATATTTAGGTCTTTAGTAATTAGCATCTTATGGTGCTAAACCACTATGTGCACATCATGGTGCTAAACTATATGAATGAATTGAAAATAAAAAAACTAGCTGATTGAATTGAACACAAAAGATAACCTAATCCTTTATTTACAAAAGTGAGGTTATAAAATAATATTCATCGCTTAAGCGGCTAACTACACAACACTCTTCCCCCTATAAATCCAATTGCTGAGGAGCCTTACGTGATCTCTCTGACCTACGCAAGGTTAGATCCTTGTAAGAGCCAGTAGGTTTTGGTGCCTAAGGTTTCCATAGGACTTGGATTGGCCACTCCGCCTAGATTTTGCCTTCCACAATTTGACTGAGGAAGTTGCTGGGTCAAGTCGTGAGTACCCGCAGCACTAGCTTCCGGAGGTGTTGTCTTAAGTGGTTGTGGACACGTGACAGCTTGGCTCAGCTGTCACAGGTTGTGATACACTGGTACTGCTATGGGCAGGAAGATAGGGTATTTCAGCATAACATTCTGGTTTTTGTTATCGCTAAGGGTTGTATTGGGCATTACCTCACATCGTTTGAGTTGGTCATAATGCCTTTTCACCTCGATCCTTCATTCAAGTATATTTTTTAATGTAGATTACCAAGACGAGTTAAAACTTTCTATTTCCACTTACATGTTGAGTTGTAATTTCGAGCTTAAACTCTTTCTCCCACAGAGAATGTTTTTACATCTTGTTGTGCTTTATTAAAAGGAAGGTACGTGCTTGGTTTCATTAAATCTAGTTTGGTACGTATTTTCCTACCAAACATCATCTCACTAGGAGTCAAACCGGTGTACGAATGAGGCGTAACTCGATGTCTCATTAATATTTGCCAAACTTTTAAGTGAACATCAGCTACATTGTCTTTCATTGTACGAAGCTTGCGTTTAGAATCTGCACGTACTTCTCCGCCTGTCCATTAGTTGCAAGTGTGCTAGGGCACTAAATCGTGCTTGATTCCGTTTGACTCACAAAGTGCTTAAATTCTTGAGATGAAAACAAAGATGCATTATCCGATACAAGATAAATGGTAGGCCAAATTGAGAAAATTGTTTTGAGCTGCTTATAGTCCATGAGCTGGCGGTGCATTTTTGGTGGGTATTATTTCTGCCCATTTTGAATAAGCATCGACTATAATTAAAAATTGGTACCCATAAAGGGACTAGCATAGTCGATGTGCAAGCGTTGCCACGGGTCCTCTGGTACTTCCCACGGATGTGGTGGTGCTTTTATGGGGTTATTTTGGTTGTCACAACAGGCTTACGTGATCGTACCATTCTCTCAATATCCAAGTCGATATTTTTCCACAACAGTAGCTACGGGCAATTGCTTTCATTTTAATACTCCTAAGTGGGTCTCATGAAGGTTTCTTGGAGGCTATGTGTTGTAGTTTGCAAGGTATGACTACGCGACAGCCTTTAAAAATTACACCCGTCTTGTAGAGAAATACATTGTTTGTACAGTTATCCGTTAAAAGCTCTTTTAACTTTGCCAATTCGGGGTCTTTTTTAGTTTCTACGCAATCGTTTAGCATTTATTATCTCAGTTGATATATTTTATTTGTTTCTCATGTATTGGTTAGTCTTGATCGGTAGTGTAAAAATTTTGTTATTATCTAACGGGAAACGTGATAAGAATCGGCATTTGAGTGATCTGAGATTTTCCTGTACTTAACAGTGTACTGAATCCAGATATAAAATGAGCATATCCAGTAACTTGATGCAGTCAGGGTAGCAAAACTTTTCTTAGGGTTAAATATTGCCATAAGAGCTTGTTATCCGTAATAAGTGTAAAGTGCCGGCCATAGCAAAATTGAAAAAATTTCTTTAGAGCCCAAAATATGGCGTAGCTTCTTATCTAAGTGACTATATTGTTTTTCCGCTTTAGAAAGAGAGCGAGATGCGAACATAATATGTCTCAGATCCGTCGGGCATTGCATGAGAAAGAACACCGGATATTCCCCATGGACTAGCATGGGAATTATGCATCTGTTGCTACTAGTAGCGGTAATTAGATTAAATGCGATAAGGACCTTATCACTAGCTTTCTCGCTTAACTTGCTGGAAGGAAGCTTCACACTCGGATTCCAATTGAATTTAGTCTCTTTTTGTAATAATTTATTAAGTGGGGCTATTGAAGACGAGTTCCTTAATAATTAGAATAGAATTAATTAGACCCAATAGTTGGCGCACCTCGTCAATTTTGAGTCTAGGAGCCCTAAGTATAGCTTTGACTTGATCTTTGGACTTTTTTAGCCCTCCTTTCACATATATCATGTCCCAAGTAGGTTATTGAAGATTTGAAAAACTTACTTTTCTTAATATTAAGTGTGAGATTATACTTACGTAGTTCAACTGCGAACGTTTCGACATTGCTGTCGAAGGTATCGAAGCGCAATGTCGGGGTTTTTGAGTGCTTGGTCTAGCCCGGCCTGCTGGCTTTGCCAAAGTTTGAAGATGCGTTAAAATGTTTGCATCGTTTGAACTAACGTTTCCACCCCTCGCATTCCGTTGAAAAACTAATCGAACTATATTAAATTGAAAAAAAGAACCTCGTCGCCAGTTTAATATGAATGGATTGAAAATAAAACGACTAAGCTGATTTAATTGAACAAAAAGATAACCTAATCCTTTATTTACAAAAGTGAGGTTATAAAATAATATTCATTCGCTTAAGCGGCTAACTACACAACATAAACCACTATGTACACATCATGTGGTGCTAAACCCTATGTGCACATCATGTGGCTAAACCACTATGTGCACATCATGTGGTGCTAAACCACTATGTGCACATCATGTGGTGCTAAACCACTATGTGCATCATATGGTGCTAAACCACTATGTGCACTTCGTGTAGTGCTAAACCACTATGTGCACATCATGTGGTGCTGAAGTATATAAAAAACATTTGGCTGGAATTCGATCACCGAGATAATAAGTTACCATCCACTTTAAATCATATGCTGCTTATCATATGTTCGCTTTAAATCACTTGAATATTCTAAAACACTGGCAAGAATAATTTATTTGTAATATAATTGTTTTTTGTACTAACAATTGTTTGCATAAATTAATAAGATAAAAGATTAAATAATTGTTACTGTTGTCTCTCCATATTTTTTTACAAAATTTATATAAATTACATAGAAACCTTGATTCCCCAGCGTACTAAATGGTTATCAGTCAGCAGGTTTAGATTGTTATAGACAATCTGGTTTTCTCCGTACCATCATACCTTAAAAAAATATGACAATTTTGAATATTCCTTCCTTCAAAGAAAACTCACTGTTTGAACCGCATGAAAATGGGGGATACAATGCCAACTTTTTAATAAAGAAATGTCACCTAACAGTAGGCATTCATGTTACACTATTTGGCAAATTTAAAAGTAAAAATATGGACAGCAGTGACAGTAAAAATTAAATTTATTAGCATCATCTGTGCTCTTAGAACATTTTTAGGTATTTTTAAGAGTTCAAATAACTATAATTGATTTGACCCAACAAATCCTTTTACCTAGACTAAACGGTATAGAACACACAATGAGTTGTGTCAAATCGGTTACTGAACCTCATGTACCGATAATTACTGCTTCCGAATTCATTTTCTTTATTATTTAACTAAAAGAATGAAATGCTTATTTAACGAAAGGTTTACAATAGATTTGAAATTGTTAATGTTCTGCTACTTAATAAAATAATAGAAATGGTTAAAAGAAATAAATTAAATGAAAAGGGCAATTGGTCGCGGTAAATAAATCTTTGTTGTTATTTTAACAACAGTTGTCAAGTTGACGGGTGTGGGATCCGTAAAAGGGCTAAAAAGTAAAAGGTCTGTGACCTAGGGAAAAAAGTTTCTGGTTATGTCTAAAGGCTTCTCAACATCGGCTTCAGCTCGTTAGCCACTGATTCATTAGAAACTTGATATGCTCCAGTTCTTCTTTTTTTCCGACAGAAATAAAACAGGATTCACCGGCAGAAAACTCGGAAAACAGAGTTTTCCTCTTTCCCAAAATCCAATTACACTTTCTCATCCTTTTTTAGTGAAAAAAACTTTTTTCTGATTTTTAGACGCACTAAACTTTATTATTTTTATTTTATACTTTTTTTAACGATGTACGAGAGACGTTTTTCAAATAATTCTGTGCGAAAAAAGACCAATCGCAGGGATTGCAAAGTACCAGCAACCAGCTAGAAAAACTTTATTAAAGAAAGTTTAGTATTAAATTTTAGCAATTATGTGTGGCTACCTGGGTAATACAAAGGCAGTGAAAATCCTGTACAATTAAGATCCTTAATGAGCAGCCTGAATTATAAGTTACCGGCAGTAGAAAATAATTCATAAAATCCATTAAAAATCAATTTATTTTTTGACTATGATTTATTTTGTAGAGATTCTTGTTCGTGACCAGGTATACTTTCTTGCAGTGCAGCAGAATGAACGTAAGTGCAAAATTATGGAAGAAGCAGCACATTAGATTCCATAATAAGAATAGTACAATTTAGACACTAGTTATTTTCAAGAAGTACTCACATAAAATCAAAAGGAAACATTAATCTTCATCGTTTACTTTACTGGTCAAATTATTTACTGTTATAAGTAGCAAGGTAAAGAGGATTAGGCTGACGATGACGAGCCATCCCAACTTACCTACCAGGAATTTACGTAATTATAATTCCTCCTTTGCCAACTAGGGTAGAAGACTATAATACGATTTAAATATAATTTTCTCCTAAAAAGACTTCAAAATCCTTTTAACATAACGATAATACCCAGGAAAACTTTCTGTCTTGTGGAAATTTATCCTCGACTTGCACATTTTTCCCTGCTATTATAAAATTAATCAGAGGTTTTTACGGTTTTAAAATATTACAGAGTTAAGAAGTCTTCTTTTGTTAATAAATCATACGTATAATCAGTATGAAAATTATTTTAAAATTCCTTTACCATTGAATTATCCTTTGTGAATTCTGATCCTTATTTAATTTTAAAGGATGATTCCTTTTATTTATATTTTTTTTTACTTTGTACATATAATCCCACAATTCATTATACCTTTGTATGTGGATTAGTCTTATTTGAAAAGTCAAAATAATTAATTCTTACTCTTTCGTATTAATTAATTTTTTTACAGACAAAATAATGTTTTTATAGAAATAATTATGACCGAAAGATTAAGAAACAAATTCTTAGTCAGATGCACGTACATTTAGTATTGGATGAATTAACTTTAGGACTAGATACATCCATGATGCTATTACTATGCAGTTACTGTTGGCCAACTTCATTCCATTCACGCTTGTCAAATTTTTTTTAACAGTGTGACTAATTGGTTGCATAGATCGTATAGAAAAAAATCTACATCGTCAACTTAATATTAGCTCTAGTCTCATACTACAATTACGAGGTAGGCTAAAACATAGGTTATACATATGTTTTTATCTATGTAACGTATAACACATTGACTTTTATGACCTAAGAAAAACAGGATTTTGAGTAATTAAGAAAAAATAGTAATTAGAAAATAGAAATAGTAAATAAAAATAATTATGAATTGACGCTCAAAAAATTAAATTAGGATGTACTCAAATATTTAATAAATGATGCTAACACATTACATTAGAAAATAATTGAAAATCGTAACTTGTGAAAAAATACAGACGACTGCTGGTTAATTTTTTGGTGGAGGCGATTTTTATCACTTTTTTAAATTTATGTATATTTTGATTTTTTGATTCTAAACATCTTTTTAATAAATTCGATTATTTGATACCTTTTTTAAAATGGTGAAGAATGTTGATCAGTTAAAGAAACTTTTTTTAAGTTAATTATCCAATCCAATCAAATAAATTTAGTTTTAACTTTTCAGGTTGTTATTCAAGAAAAGGGTTATTTTTTATCGGATTCACTAGCAAGGCAGGCGCCAGGCAGCTACTAGTCTTGACTGTGTGCTGACTTTGCCTTGACGTATGGCCAATTAATATTCATTGATCCCTCGTTAATTCTTTTTTCTTCTAAACTTTTTTGTCTAAGTTTTTATTTTATTTTTTTATTGAAAAGAATATTTATTTTATTTAATTTGACTTAATTTCTTTCTTTTCTTTAGTCCTACAGTAGCATTTAATTAATTATAATAAATGAATTGGTTAAGAGACAAGCTTAGGTCATAATATATTATAGTATATGTCCTATTTTTATTAAGTAGATGGAATTGAAAAATACAGTGTGAAAAAAATATTATTGACACGTTAATGATAGTGACATAAGAAATAGTGTGGATTGCAATCCACACTGGAGAGCAGGGTGGATTTTATTCTCTGGTGTTAGACCCCCCTTTCTTAGTAATCAATAATTTGAAACCTAGAGTGCCAATTATATCATTAAAATTCCCTTAGGTTTTTTTAGATAAACTTAGATTATTTCTAGATTAGATAACTTTTTTGTTAAGTAAATTAGCACGCGTACCTGCCATCCAAAAATTCCCGGTTCGATACCGGTCGAGGCCCCTAGCATTTTCATGCGATGAAATTAGAAGTCCTTACCTATGCCGTCTTTCAAATGGGACCCTAAGACGTTGATGATTCCAACAACATCAGGCACACGTGAAAACCCCTATATATATATATATATATATATACACACAACATACAAAAAAGAAGAAAACTACACCAAATATCTTTCTTTTCAAAAATAGCTACTCCAGGGATTATAAAAATCCGTTGGGGGGGGGGGTGTTCATCGAGTTTTTAAATTAATTAAATAATAAAATAAATAAATATAAATATGAAGTAAGTTTTATCAATAAAATTGAGAAAGCATCGGTGAAGAGTCTTTAAAATACTTGAGCCAAATACACTGCTACAATGTTTAAGTTGACGCATGTCTAAGTAGTATGCAGAATAACTCCTAATCCAAAGATATCTTGTATAGTAATGAATTAAAAGAAATAATAACTTTATACTTTTATAACTCTAAAATTTAACTCTTGTGTAAACAATTTTTATGTCCTGAAATTAAAACAATATTTTCTTTTTAAACCCCATTAGAATAAGCAAAAATGTTTATAAGGCAAAGCATATTTTTAATTTATGAATTACTTAAGAGCTATATAGAACTCTTTTCTTTAAAAAAAAACATATTAACTAAACTGTATGGAAATTAAATATTTAATACTGCATAGTTTTTTTATTTGTTTCTTTTTATTATCATTAATTCCTAATAGTATTATTAATCATGAAATCAAGATTAAAGTAAAAAGCATTTCTTAGTTAAGTATTGATTTATGCAAATAGTCAACAAAGAAGAAGTCTCTACGGCTTTTAGGCCGGACTTTTTCCTTCAGAAATGGCAAAAAAGTAGTGAACATTCCTACAGTGCATGACTAAGTAACATTAATCAGAATAAGTAATCTCTTTGTGTGACTTAAGGTTTTACTGTAGTATTTAGCTAAATTATTTTACTTAGAGGTCTTTTACCTTTTATTTGAATTAATCAGGTGTCTGAGTAAATCTAAATGATTTGAATTATACTGATGAGGTAAGTGAGTTGATAATTGATTAAACTTTGGGATCAAGAGTTCTGTTCCTTATTGTTTATGGTTTCAAAAGTTTGTCTATTTGAAGTTTTGAAAATATAAAATTAAGAAAAATAAACGAATAGGTAGTTTATCGTGTTACACAACATACTATTATGTTATAGCAACCATAAAAACCTAAGTTATCAATTTAATTTTACTATAACGGGAAACAAATTTTAATGCAAAACAAAATTTTAATCAAAATTACAACCAAAATGAGATTGCTTTGAAACTTAAGGAAACTATCCGACGTTACAACCAATCTTTTATCGACTGATTGTTTTTTAGGACTCATTTATTTGAAGAAAACTCGGGGAAACCTGATTTGTATATATTTTAATATTTCTATTACATTTCTATCTGGAGGACTCATACCTAAATGTCTATGTTACACATCGCCGTAAACAGAGTTTGCAAGCGGTATATACTTTTATTTGATTTTTTACAGCTTTATGTACAACACGAAACTTATTTACTTCTTTGCCTATCCATTGACAGGACAGTCGTCCAATCCTTAAGATCCAACTATTATTGATGGGATAAAAACGGCCTTTTGCCTTAACTTTCTGAGTGTATCGGAAGGGAAGAATTTATTTTAGAAAAATAATTTTAGAAGTTAGGTATCCGAATGAAGACAATGTTGAGTGATTTATAAAAATTGACTTAAATTTTCTTATCGATAAATTCTTTGTAGACATAATATTGGGTCTGAGACGTTCATGATATCAACCGCAAAAACCTTTCCTCCGTGCCATCAGAGCAAAGGGTTTAAGTTATATTCTTAAATACTGTTACATTATTGGCAAGATTTGTTTTTGATAGTACCTTAATACAGTTATAGTATACACTAAGATATGTATGAAAATCCAAAATTATAGTAGGCATTTAGATGTTTCTAAAAAATGGTCTTAAAGCTTTATTCTATTTAATAATACCTTGTATATTTAATAAAATACTATTTACTCAGATAAAATAATTTTAACCATAAAAGATTTATAAATTCAAATCATAGAATTTAAAATAAAAATTTCTGTCAGATGCAAACATGTTTTTATTAACTGCGTAAAAAGCTTTTGAAGAATATTAATAGCTCTAGCATTTTAATAACATTATTAATAACACCATATTATGATATAATTTATAACATTACATATCCGAATGTGAGGAATATCTACGACAAGTGAACCTTAGGAAACATATGAATAAAACAAGTATTAATATATAAACATTAAAGTGAATGTTAGCTAGAAGTGAGAGGTGTGAGAAAATGAATGAACATGGACAGATTAGTGGAGTCATATGCAATGATCTATGAGTCGTTTAAATCATGAATCGTAAATTTTATTAGACAGTGCTAATAAATATAATTTACATCATTATGAATGGTTATTTTGTTATTAATATAAACAAGGAAATAAGTATAATCTTTGCAATGACAAACTCTGTATTTACCATAATACGATACTTTGTTTCCCTGTTTATCTATGTTATATTATATATATATTATTATATATATATATATATATATATATATATATATATATATATATATATATATATAATATATATATATATATACATAATATTAAAACAAAACATAGGATGCTATACAATATAAGCTTTTGGTTGCTATCCCACCATCGGATAGAAAATATTTCGGAATCATAGGGTGTCATGTGGAATTGATCCCCCACAATTTCCTTTGTATACTTCCGTCATCCAAACAATCTATTATGTATTATTTTCTGATGAAAATTCTCTTTCAGTGGTTTAGGATATTTAGGCAAATAAATAGATTATAAAAAGTAGTAATAAGCTTAAACATTATTTTTTAAGACTTCTCGCCCAAATTTGACAATTTGTTGAATTTCTGACGTCTATTAAGTAATATTTTGAGTAATAACTTGCCAGATAATTTGCTGATTGTAAGATTATGCGCCGAGCATAAGAGTTTAACAATGCCAGGAATATATCAAACACCTAATATAAACATAGATGTTGTCATACATCCGAGACCTCGATTCTCTAAAAATCTGGTACTTCAGAACTTTTCCTCATCACATCGGATTCGCTACGCTCATCCTTCCTACTTTGGACT
Source organism: Microvelia longipes (assembly GCA_018340805.1). NCBI lineage: Eukaryota > Metazoa > Arthropoda > Insecta > Hemiptera > Veliidae > Microvelia > Microvelia longipes. Next base: position 69,841,827 of record JACMZG010000008.1, on the reverse strand, counting down.
CGCTTCGCTCGTCCTCTGATTATAAAATTCTTTGACTCGCTTCGCTCGTCCTGCTTAACTTTTATGAGCCAACAAAATTCAAACATACAGTTGTATTTTAACGAGACTTTGTGTACTTATTTATTACGTAATGGTGTATATTTGTACAAAATTTCAACTCAATTAGATTATTTTCAGATTTTTTGCATTTTTTAAAAACTTACTCATGTCATTTAATAAAAACTGATCTAATGCTGAGAATAAGATAAAACTTAGCACATGTGTTAATCTTTTACTTAGCTACATGCATGCTAAACCTCAATCTGATCGCTGCATTAGTTTATGTTATATGATTATTTGAAATGGTCGAATTTCTAAATAGTACAACTACAGTAAACTGATTTTTGTATAAATTTTCATCTCTCAAGCATAAATACACTAAGAGCTACGATGACAACAGACACATACATCTTTGTGAAAACTACTCAGGAGGTCTTAAAACACCTGAAACAGATAATTTATATGACATCCCGGTTTAAGATTTTTTGCAAAATTAACACTTTTCCAATATACCTTCGGTTTAAATGAGCAAAAGAAAAAAAAATAGTACTATATAGAGTTAATTCCTTTCTCAATATAAAACACATAAGAAACAGTGTTAGATACAATTTAGCATATCCTACGGCTCTGTGTTTGCGCTGCATTAAAGTAATTTTATGTCTTAATGCTCACTTTAAAAAAACCACTAATCATCAACTTAAAACATAGACTTAATATGATGTTTCCAGATGACCTTTAAATCTTCAGAAATATTTTAAAAGATTTAGACCGCGTCTTTATGACTTAGTTTCCTTTGCCATATGCGTGGGCAGATAAAAACCCTCTAAATTTAAATATGTTAACAGCATTCGTGATAGTCAAAATAATCTTGTTCGTACCTTCTCTAAAATAATAATTGAATTCTTGTGCGGTTGACCACACGAGATATATGCCTTAATGAATATCTGATCAACTTGTATTCATTCTAATGTCCATATAATAGAAACACAAAAAAGGAACTTTTTTTAAACAATCGCCCACTCATTTCTTTTTATTTAAATGATTTTCTCTTTGGAGCGACACTAAGTTAAATTTGTTTCATTTCACATCTACGACTTAGTATGTCAGCTGATAATTGTTAATTTTAATTAATAACCTAAATTAAAATATATTACAAATAAACTATTCTGTAAAATTCACTTATATTCTAGAGATTTTATAAATTCTAATTTCAGATCTAACTTTGGTTCATACACATAATATTTTTCAATATAAACGTATTTTTTCGAATTATTACAAATAATGTTTTTATAATATAGTTTTCAATAAGTTTGACATGTAAAATATATACATTTTAGTTCACAAAACAATATATTAATAAATGTGTTTAAATCCCATTCATTATGGAATTTTTGAAATTAAATTATGTATTCAATAATCCTTTTTGGAGGAAATAATTTATACTTTTATTTTTGTTACAAAAACCGAATGACATCAATGACCAACTTAATAAATTAATTTATTGATAGACTTTGTTAAATATTTTTTATTTATGTTATGAGTATTCTTGTTTGAAGTTTAATTTATTAATAATTTCAACAATGCTGAAATTATGAACTTAAAATTATGAAGTATATATTTATGTTCTTTTTTATTATATATTTTACATAGATATTCCAAGAGTCGGACCTGAAAAAAGGTGACTCATTATGTACTACTTCAAACCAAATATTTCTGAAAATATGCTTTAAATTATGATAAAAATTTTATAAAACTGCACAAATTTAATTTTTCTTGTACTAAGCGGTTGACTTTGCGTCGTGTGCAAAACATGAAGAGAACATTTTTTAAGATGATAAAGCGAGTGTTTTTAAGCATCAAAATCGGATAACTACAACAAAAGTTATTTTTCAAATATTGTTAATTTATGCATGTTGGCGATTTTTTTTGATAAAATAATGGCTTTTTTAGCCATTTAACAAAAATCATAACTAAAAGTTTCAAAGGGGAAGCACATATTTATCGCATAGGTTATACAAAATTAGGTTTATTCTTAAAAAAAATTGGCCCAATCATTATATGTTTCCTCAGGTTAGGCTAATCTTTAAAATATTTCGGTGCCTTTCCATTAAAAAGTCCAGAAAATATTGAATACAAAGTAAAAATGCTACTGGTCATATGAAGCATGAACCAAAAACTTAAGCAAGAAATGGACGGTATTATTTGCACAGCTTTTGGACCTCCATCCTGAATTATTTTTTGGTAAAGTACTAAATTTCTTCGGTACCATTGTTCAATATTAAGCCCCAGCTTAGAGTACTTTGAGAGCTCTTACTTGCTTATGATTGATTTCGTTTAAAATTGCTCCAAAAGTATCGAGATTGGAATAGTTTGTTTATTGACAAAAAACTTTCCCAACCATTATTTCGGTTGAATTACTCAGGTTAAATTCTTATCAACTTCGGAACTATATTAATGGATTCAGCATCTGAGCAAAAGGATTTGGCCTCTTGGGCGCTAAGTGTAGTCGGGGGCTACTTCGTGGCCACATTGTTATTGCCTTGTAGAAGCCACCATATTAGCGAATTTTTAAATTTGAAAGTCGAAAAATATGATCTGTTTACATACATTTTAATAAGTCAAACGATAAAAAGCTAAGTAATGCAAATAATAAAAAAAAAAAAAAACGTGGTTTATTTGTTAAGAGTAATTACTAGTAGTGATAGTAATCATGGATAGGTGATAAGACCACCTAGCAAGTAGGCCGCGCCGTTGGGCCCTTTTTGCTGACTCTCCTTTTGAGTTGTAGTGCAGGCATTTTAAGTTTAATTTTGATGTCTCAGCAAATTAGTTTAACCCAGTCTAAAAACATTTTTTCCGAGCAGCACAACTAGTCCTTTAAGACGTCAGAGTCATTATCTACATTGGCACGGTTACCACAGTATGAAGTTACCTTAACCTTCATGACGTACTACCTGTCCATAATGTACAAAAGATCTTCTTCATCCTTAAATATAGTAAAGAAGTTAAAAATTAGTTATAATCTTTTAAAGCATTAAAAAGAACTGAAATCTTCATTTACTTTTTTTAACATACTGTTTTGTTTTGTTTTTAATACTGTATTAAAGATATTTACGTTAGAAAGACTTAATTGAAATTGTCAGGTAATAATTTGTAATTCATAAGACCCACTATTGACTGCTCAACCCACCTGCACTCAACAAGTTAGAATTTATTTGTATTATTGTTACCAGCGGATCCTTTAAGTTTAACTACAAAAACCAACCAATTGTATAAATTCAAACCTGTAGCTGTAGCTGTAGTTTTGATTCCGTAATTTGTGATTCCTCGCAGGAATGCAGCATGAAACCCTTTAATGTTGATTGATTTTGGTTACACCTGAAAATAAGATGAAATTGGAGCGGTTAAATCCATTGTAAAGTAATACAGTTGAATAAAGTTCATGGTCAAATAAAGGAAGGTTGGATTTAATTTAATCTTGCTTTGTGATGCCAAGGAGCTTTGAAACAACGAGGGACTTTGAGAAAGACATTTAACATGTCTCCCCTTAACACTATAGGTAAAATAAATCAGACTCATCCTAAAGTAGAATTAATACAAATTGTGATTTTAGTGTTGCAGGGCACGTCTGCAGCAACACCCTCCCCCTGGCAGGCACCCCTCATTACGTATTCCGTCTAGCCTACTACAAGAGTTACTATTTACCACCTAATTATACGCTAAACCTTATTATTAATGACCCAATTTCCTTTTACGAGTTTTATAAATATTTTGCATTTAACACATCGAGTGCAGTATTTTACATTTAACTGCATCGGGTTCACATTACGGAGGGGAGATATCCTCCCCGTGCCGAGCTTAAACATTAATGTTTACTTTATTAAACACTCAATCTCTTTCATTAACAAGAGTCGTTAAAAAATACTACCAGTGAATAACTAATTTACAAGTTGACTCGACAAACGCAACATTTACTTCCTGAATTCTTTAATGTTTCCCATAAAGGTTTGTTACTCCGGTTATATAATGTGCAAACATTATATACGCTTAAATATCACTGTAAATTCGACTGTGCAACATCACGTCCTTCCTTGTTCCTACATAAAAATCATGTAGCCCTTCTAAGGTAGTACTGATCTACAGGCCCTAAAAATATTATTTAAATAAATAGATTTTTTTTAAAAAATCGATATCATGCTTACAAACCTATTTTTATTTTTCATAAAAAATCGATTTTTAAGGGATTCATTTCATGGATTTATATATGACGCACACCAAATATGGTGTGATTGTTGTTGGGGAATCAAAATCAATTTTTTCGTGATGAACATAAGGCTGTAAAACGTCATAGGGTCAATAGTAAACATTATGAAGTAAACACGAGATATAATCGAAAATAAAAATTTTGCACTAAATATCGATGTGTTTTTTCTCTATAATTAGTTTTTAGGTGTTTTTTCGCTTACACCATTAATTTAGGACCATAAGCATTTATAATGCAAACGTTTTACTCGTCAAACTTGAATTCTAAGTTTGAGGTAAGGAGAAACTCTTCCAGGGGCAAAAACTGTTTTTGTTCTACATTAAGGAAATCATAATCAAAATAATTTATGTTTAATAAATTATATTCATTATTTCATAATAATAAAAAATAATATATTTGTTTAAGCTTTACGTTTTTCGTTTACTGACTGAATAAAATGGGTTTAAATCATTGTTCATGTGTTTGTATTTGTGTGTAATGTTTTTCAAGATTAATGATCGTCATTATGAGATCGTTCTTAGAATTTGTCTTATCAGCAAGAAGAAATGAATTTTTGAGGGAATTCTCTTTAACCTCTATCGTGGTAATAGTTGGTGCTATCAAGGTGCCCTATCTTTTTAGCGTATAAAAGAATGTTTTTATGTTGGCAATATGTTGTGCTATACAAGATCTCTTGAAAAAAGTCTACTTGTTTTGTTGTTATATCTGAAACGAGGTCAGATATGATGTGACTCTGAATATTTCAAACATTAAACTAAAAGGAAAGCCGGGATGTAGAGATGAGTAGTCCTTAGGATAAGGGCCCTCTTAGCTATTTCACAATTCGGGAGGTAGAGAAAAGTCCTCCGGTATGTTTATGAATGTTTAACTAGAGCAGGTGAGTTTGCTGGGAAGGAGGGCTTGAATAATCATCTCCTGCGCCGGACACTACCCAGTGAAATATGACGTCAAAACCCAGAGACAATAAGGCCAAAGTTAAATAAAAGCGAAATCTCACTGGGACACTTCTCAGCAAAAAACTTGAACCTTTTGCTATTAACTCTAAGGACATTAAGCTTCCTTCATCACGTTAAAAGAAAACGACAGTCATTAGTTACAACTAATATAAAAACCACATGCCTTGCATCAATTCAGGACACAACTGTCACATTGCAAACCCAGTTTGACATCATTAACTTCCTGTCATCCTCCCTGTTAGATTTGATTCAAAACAATATTAAACATTAACCCAAATATCACGAGTAAACAAGTTAGTAAAGCAAATATTATTAACAACACAACGACACTACGCTTCATTTCGGGACGGAAAAAAATCCCATTAGCCTGGTAATAAATACACTCCTCTATATTAACTTTGTCATCATTCATTATATTTCTTTCTAAAGTAATTCGATTATAATGAACTTGCTACTTACTATCATTTACTTTACTTTTGGAGACAACATGATCATAACTTCTAATTTAGATCAGAAAAATTGGTTAAAAATAGGCTAAGTAAGAAAAAAATCTGAAAGGATAATCTACTTGTTTGTTAACAAAACTGCCTTCTTAATAGTTTATGGTGACGTTTACATTTGACAGATTTTGGTCTCTATTTAAGCTACTAACTTGTATCTTTTGCTCAACAGAAAATCAGTTGTTGTAAAGTTATTGTTCGTGATGTATGTTTTGTACCTATAAACATAAATTATATCATAATTTAATTACAGTTCAGTTAATGAAGGGAATATTTTTTAATTTCTTAGTGACGAGAAAATTTTTCTATAATGTGGATAGACAAAGAAATGCAGTTTTAATTTTGTAAAGGATAAAAGTTATGGAGGTATTTCCTAAAAGCTACAATGAAAATTCTAAAATCTTTAAAATAAACAATAAGTCCAAGGAACAAGAGGATCGATTTTTTAGTTAAAATAGTTAAGCAAAGTACTACAGGAGAGAGAAAAGGGGCAAAGGGTTTAACTTTTTAGAAGCTTAAGTAGAACAGGTGAGTGAAAAGGCTTTTGTACGAGAGGCATCCATATATTGCCTCTGTAGGGCAAGAATCTCAACAATTTCTTACCGGAGAGCAAAATAAGGGACACCAACCTTTTCACAGACAAAGGGCCGAGTCTGAATTCGACCTCTGGGGCCAGTTTATCGCACCGCTCCTCGTTAAAAATAATAAAAAAGAGAGGCTCTAAGAAATGAAAAAATAGAGGTAGACGTATAAAAATGTTTTGTCGTGGGGCTATAAAAAAGAAAAACTAGGGGTTGTCTTATTGGTCAGTAGGGCCAAGCCCTTAATAATAAGGTATATTTTTTACCTCAAACCAACTTTTTAAGGGCTTCTGAAGTACTGTTGAAGAAATTTGTAGCGGAGAAGAGGATTGTGTTGAGAATGCTTCAAATCAGAGGTTTTGGTGTTGAGGTAACGAGATCTTACTCACTTGTTATCCTTATACACCTCCAACTTATATAAAATAAAACCTACGCTTTTTTTCGAAACCAAGAAAAAATCTAACAAAGGTTCAAAAAGTAAAACAGTCTGTAAAGAACACTAAAATATTGCTCTACACTTTGTTAAAAATGTCTATTCCGGATAAGTAAAATATAAACTATGATATTCCAAACACAATTGAAATTCTTAAGTTAGTTTCTGTGAGTGATAAAGTTTTACTTGAAGTTTCTCTAAAGTGATTATTTATCCTAAGTTGATGAAAGATGCAAATCTTAAATCCACAAGTCCTGTTACAATAATGAACTGCTCCTGACAGCTTGGTAAACTGTAGTGTTGTTTGGAGAAAATATAAACTTTCAATGATAGATTTTGTCTCTGTAGTGATTTTATTTGTAATTTCTTTCAGTACTAGAAAAGATATATGAATAACAATACCGTGCTGATAAGATACAAATATTTACTAATTTATTTTTTTTATGGTAATTACTTTCAGTCCGTATGCACTCGTCAATCAAAGTAGATAAGACGTTGACTCAATAACAATAACTTTATGTCCCTAGATGTTCAATCAAATATTTAAAACAGTTATTTATGCACCAAGGGAGTAAGGAATAATAATATTTTACTGAACAGTTAGTTGGTTCCTATGACAAAAGCTGAGGGAACCGAAGCATTTAATTTCTGAGGCGAAGTGGAGGTATTTAATTGTATAACTCCCGAACAGGTAATTATGAGGGGAAAATATAATTTTACTCCCAAGGAGCATACAAGATTTTATCATAAAATTCTTATTTTTATAAGTTTACACTTCTTATTTTATTCTATTTTACACTACGTTTTTTTATCAGATCCCCATAATAAATTTTGGGGGTGCTGTCCCCCAAATAATGATTTTTTAATGTACAAACAGCTTTTCTGGCCTGAAACGGATTATAAGCTAATAAAAATTTCTTTGGACGGATCTCCTTATAAATTTTCGGGATGCAGCTCCCGGGAATGTGTTTATCGGTTTTACTCCGAAGGAGTGAAAAGTGTTTTAATCCCTAAAAAAGTACTCAAGAAAATTTACATTATATACTGTCTGGAGATAAATATTTAAACTGTAGTTAATATTCATACTAAGGTGAAAATTTGGAGAAATACATCTGTTTTATAACGTTTTTTGTAGTAATGTTTGCAGGAATGATTAGTTACAAGTGATTGATTGACCAATGTAGAATGATATTATTTGTATTTTAACAGTATTATTTAATTTGTGACCCCCATACTTGCAGTATAAAACTCATTGTGTTCTCCATTTATTAAATTTATTCATTTTACAAATTTTCAACAATTGCACAATTGTATTTTGATATTTATGGTAAGTTCAAATGAAATAATAAATTAAAATAGTATTACACATTATATTTCTCCAAGGAATATCATCACTGGGTGATTCCTCTTATCAAGCCTGCTAAGTCGCTGTAACCTGCATGAGCACTGTGTCAAATACATTAATTGTAAACAATAATCAATAAAGTTATATTAATAAAAGTTAGTAAATTTTTACAAACCCCGAAACATTTAACGCCCTCTTACATTTAAAAAAACTATAGTATGACACACGGTTACAATCAGTCGACAGCGTGGGAAAAAAGGGTTGAAGAATCTATGACGTTGGTCCGCTATGAAATTGTGGGCATGGATTACCATCCATCACTAACCTAATTGGCGCCTTCGCATTATTTTCCCACATTGTCAACTGATTATAACCGTGTGTTATATTATAACTACTACCATCAACCTATTTATAAAAAACGCGCTACTGTAACTTCATTTACTCTCTTTTCACATAAACAGACACCTGTATATTTACCATTCAATAAAAATAATTGATTACTACTGATGTTAAAGTAATAAAATCTTACACATCGAGGTGCTAAAAATTTGATAACTTCATTTATTTTATCTTGACAAGAAACATCGTTTTTTTCTTTTTCAAAAAGATGATTATTTTTATCAGTGAATGTAACATAAATGCTGAACATAAGAATGTATTTAGATAAGTTTTTTTATTCAAAGACTCAGGACCGGCTTTGTCCAGTTTTAGATAAAATAAAGTTCTTCGACACTCTTGAAACCAAAAAAAAGTTTTTTTTTTGTTACGAAGTACTGTTGGGAATTAAGTCAACTGACAAACAAGTCCGTGAGAAGTTAAGTGGAAATCAGTGTTCGGAACGTCGTTTCCTAAACTACAAAAAAAAAACGAGTAAAAATATTTGATTCTATGCCAGGTATCATGGTAGAAATAAAACTCTACATAGTATCAACTTGATCCTGTTTGCGTCCTCTTCTTCTCCATTTATTTCCCCTCTTGACTTTCCTCTACTTTTATACAGCTGAATGTGTAGAAAAGTAAAAATAGAATTTATTTGGAATCGATTTCCTATTTTAATACAATTCTTTTAGACAGGTGTTATTCAATTGTATTTAGAAAATGTGAGACATAAATTCGGTTCTCCGTACTTTAAATCGCCGTTAAAAATTAACTTGAAGTACAGAGAATGTAAAATCACTCAAAATCAAAACCTTCAACAATTTTCGTAATGATATTCATGTAGATTTATTCGTAAACAAATAGATTTTAATTGGTTACTACCTAATTAATTAGTTATCAGAGTGTTGTTGTATGCTCAAACAATAATATATTGTACAATCACTAAGTAAGCAATGTGTTCTGTATTGTTATGTGACACAGCTCCCGCGCTGTAGCTATTTCCTGATATTATAATCTTGCTAGATGCAATAGTACCTCTTAAAAAACGTAACATAAAATGTAAAATATACGTAATGTAGATTATCATTAACTAAAATATAAAATAAATAAATATAAAAAAATTCCGTCTATATAAAGCCATTCTATGACTCTGTCTTGGATCCTTAAGCTTCATCATTCATGGGACCTACAAACAAGCACCATTCTTCTATGATAATGGTCTAAAAGCATTGGCGCTCTCAGCATTTAAATGACCTAGGGTAATAAATAGCCCCTTCTCTTTTTTATTAGTAGTGAAAATAATGTCTTTCTATCAAGTGAAAGATTATGGTTTTTAGTGAATTAATAAAAAAGAAAGAAATGTATTCGCTAACAAATGTAATTTTTTAGCAAAAAGAAAAGAAAAAATAATGAGAGAAATAATAACTGTTTATATATGTACACACACACACACACACACACACACACACACACACACACACACACATAATATATATATATATATATATATATATATATATATATATATATATATATGTGTGTGTGTGTGTGTTTGTGTGTGTATAGGTGTATTAACGCTTTCTTGGATCAGAATTAAACTTATTCGTATAAAACTATAGAACCTTTTAATTTAATAGGTGTTTATGTTATAATAGTGTGTCATTAACCCACCATAATGTCTCTCCGAAAATTTCAAAAATTCACTCAAAATAAAAAAGTTATTAGATCTAGCTCATATGCATATAACTGTATGAATATGTAACTCATCATACATATTGTTGAAAAATGAAACGCTTTGGATTCCTGAGCAAGAATGAAATATATTTGACATTACATGACAATTTATACTTAATTATTTTTCTATCTGTCAACTATGTATTTATATTTTCAACATCCTCCACACCCAGATGTCCTACGATTACACTATATTGTTCACATTAACCTTTATTATATTTTAATATATTTCCCAAAAATATTTTATCAATGAAAATAAACTACTTTTTTTAAAATAAACTATCAAGTTGTCATGTAAACAAAACACAAAAAACAATAATATACAAAGATTCTAGCGCAAATTAAATTTTAAATCATAAAAGTTACTAAAAGTAAAATCGAAACTAAATACAAACTAGAACTCCAAAATTGTCTTTTTATCCTAGACCAAAACATTTTTTATTTTTTAAACTAACCTACAAGTAAGTGAGCACTCCTAACACCAAGACTTCACAACAACTAATAGAACAAGAACCATAAAAAAACTAACTACTATGTTTTTAGTTTCCATCCAACAATCTTTTTCTCTCAATGACTTCATAGTCAAACTCGCAGAATCAAATCTGTGATGGTAACTCTTTTCTACAAAACTATTATTTTAACTACGACTGACTTAGTTACCAACCATAAATATTTTACCCCCTCTACATCTGAACAACTGAAATACTTAATTAAATACCTACTTGTGCGTCTACCTCTATCTAGACAACTAACTGAACAAACTAAATTATTATATCTAACTGAATAACGTAAAGACTTAATGGTAATAGAAGACTTACAACTTACAAAATTACAAACTCTTTTATTTCTACCTTGACTTCTTCGAGATATATTAACTGACTTATTCTGAAATGATCAAAATGAACTATCTTACTCAATTTTTTTAAATAACTGACTGACTTTCTACTTTGAGACCCAAATTTTTTACTACCTTTATTTACATATCTAACTGACTCACTTCTTTCAGACCTAATGTTTTCACGACCTATACTAAAGGACCTAAATGACTTACTTCGTTCTGACTTAACTTCGGTACTATCTTTGTTACAACTTCTAACTGAGCTCGATTTAGAACTTACAAACCTTAATCTATCATTATTTCGAACTCCACGACTATCTAAATTATTTTTGAACGAATCTGCTATGTATTCTCTAACTGAAATATCATCATAATATTTTGACACATTTCTAACTTTATTCAAATCTAACCTTGCAAACACACTACCTTCTGACCTTCTACCTATACTACCTACATCTGAATAAATTTTTGATCTAGAACTCTTTTTATCTAACTCCCATCTTGCGCTCAATTCGTCAGCACTTAATTTTACATCATCTTGCCAATGTCTGATCAGCTATTGTCTCGTTTTCTTCACTATGATGACTAATTTCTTTACTATTAGTATCACACCAAACTTGCTTTTCATTATTATCTTCCTCCACTGAGATTATTTCATTAGTTGATTCCGAACATTTAGTTTCAATTTCTTTTGAATTATTACCAACACTAATCCAATTGTCCAAATTTAAATAACATCTTATGACCTCAGCATGTTCTACAGAAGATTCAAGTATTGAATCTTGCACATAACCATGTTTAGTACTCTCATTCTTGACTTCATTGATACATAATGGCATATTGCCTTTCACGCTAGACTTATCAATGGCGTCTCTTTTATCTTCACCTTCACACAAATCTGTAGACTTTTCGTTAAATTCTATATTAACGACGGAACATTTAACTTGTGTATCATTTTCATTATCATGAGCCTCCTCTTGAACATACACTCTATCAAATGTATTTTCTACCACTTTAACTAATTTAGCTCTGAGTTTGAGTAAGATTAAATCTTCTTGAAACTTAAGTTCTTCGTTTATGGAACCTTTTTCTCTTAAGCCATGTATTTTATTGTCTAGATCCCACAATCTATTGTACTTGTTTTCCAAATTAGATAACAGCACCAATTTCTGCTTTTCCCCTCACTAATAATTGGTACTGTTCTTCAAATGTTCTTCTTACTATACTTCGTTCTAGCTCAAAACATCTATCACCTTCATCTTTACTAATTATCAATTGCAAATGTTTTACTTACTGCGCTATTTTTCTTTAACTAAATCTAACTTCGTCTACACCTCCATATTTTATAGCCTTCGGAGAGATGTAGCTAACAAAACGTTTCTTGATTGAATTAGGTCTTTACTAATTCCTCGCGGTCGCCAATTGTTTAAAAAATGAAACGCTTGGATCCTGAGCAAGAATGAAATATATTTGACATTACATGACAATTTATACTTAATTATTTTATCTGTCAACTACTATTTATATTTTCAACACAATATACCATATAAGGTAGACAAAATGGCCATGTAAAAATAACGTATCTGCATTAGTAATAATCTTATTGTATGACATATAAAATGTAATGTGAACAAATTACGTACTTAGACTAAAAATATTATTAAAGGTTTTAAGGGGAATAGGTCGAAAATAATAAGCTTTAATTATTAAAATAGAGCCCCTATATTTTGTACTAAAAAAATATAGAATGCGCTAATATTGTTGTAGCATGCCACTTACAAATACTAGTAGCACGACAGTCTAATATGGGACAACAACAATGTGGCAACAGGAAGTCGAGCGGGTCGGTAAAATGCTCCTAGCGACAAAGCCGCAGCCATGAGGCCGAAGACATATTTTATTTATAAAATTAAACATGAATAGCATAAGCAATAGTACAGCTATTGTACTTTGCACCAGTCCTTCGACAGTTTAAAAAATAGTTAAGTTTGTACAAATATTTTTCCCTTTCAAAATTTGATGTTGTAAGTTGCTTTCCTAAAACTAAATAACTAGCTGTCAAAGAAAACCTCAATAAAAATAAAGAACGAAGTTTATAAGACAATATTAATAGGAGTCAAAATATTATTGATAGCGCTCGTGTCCAGGGATGAAAGAAGAATTTATTTCAGCTCTTTTTTTCTTAACTTTCTTGTTGAAATAAAAAGTCTGATACATCAAATAATGCTGAGCCATTATTATAACAAAGAAAATTTTATTTTCAAAATACATAGCGTACCTTAAAAAATTACAACTTAAAAAATTCAGTCGAAAAATGTTTTGATTTTAAAACAAGATAAAGACAATGAGATAATAAAATATAGAAATATTAAGTTGTACAGACTTCAACAGAGCTTAAAAACATTGATAGATTGGTATTCACTGGTGTAGTAGTTTACAGTTTCCTGCGATCAGTATCATTAATAAACAGTTTTGTTGTTTAACTGATGATTAATTGAGTGAATAAATTAGAATACTAACTTTAGGTGATGACTGAATTTATTTGATGCCGGGGAATTCTATTTCAGTTTAAGCATTGCTCTTGCCATTAGTACTATTTTATATATCTCCTAAGTGAATTTCCTTTTCTTTAATTTTAATACATCTTTAATAATAATATTTTTAATATTAATGAAACACAGATGATGTGTTCTTTAATGAAGATCTCAATTAAAAACCTAGTTTTTGTGACATCAATAACCCGGTTTGCTGAGACAGCAAATGTTCAAAAAGCTTAGTAAAGTCATAGATTGTTTTTTTGGTTGAAGAGAAGATCCTATATTATGTTTTGTTTGCTATGAACACTCTAACCGAAAAGCATAACGGCACACAACCATTTCAAATAAGGTAAAATAGCAAAGATAAATAATAAGGATATATGTTTTTGGAGGGCTCTAAGTCAAATTAAACAGTTCTAGAGTCAATATAAGAACACTAGAAGTACTCTAAGCCAGGAGACCAGCTTCGAATCTTGGTACGGCCAAATAATGTTAATCTATTTTAGCACCGAATAACTTCGTAAGTACTTAATAATTCTTGCGCAGAGGACCGCAAGCCAACACATTTTCCTTTGAAGTGCTTCCTGCCTTGCTTAAAAACCTTTTCTTTCTTAAGATTCACGTTTTGCATAATTCTAACTAGATCAGATTAATTAGAACTTGTCACTCAGTTTTTATTTGATTTTTCAAAGAAAGTGTCTAATGTATCCTTTGGTTTGTACAAAACTATGTGCAGCCTTATAAAATAGACACCTCATAACACTATTCTTGCTTTATAAAACTCAGTCTATGCTCCTATTTAAAAGGCCGTGTGCTAAACGCTTTTAAAGAGAAGCATAAACTGAGCTTTATATAGCGCGAATAGTGTTGAATGATGAACATTTTAAAACAATGACCATAATTTTACTCAAAAATGGGACAAATTTACGCATTTCCTTTAAAAAAAGCATAACTTGAATAACATGCAGTCACGCTACAGCTCAGGCAATGAAGCATATTCCAAAATCTTATGCTAAAAATAGGTTCTTATGCACTTCAAATTAAAGTCGTCCAGCTTAAGGACCAACCATCAGAAATTTTATCATATACTATTTATGACTATATATTTATTGCGAATAATATGCTTTATTATTTAGTGATGCCATTAATTATGTTAATAATAACTAACCTAAAATTGTATTTGTACGATTACAAACTCTTTCGTTTTTTGTCAATTTCAGGAACTGACTAAGCTTAGGATCCCTGGGCGAAAGCTTTTTGATAATTTATTTTCAATAAATCTTAAAATAACTGAATTCTCTATTGATTATTTAAATATTTTAAAATTAAAAGATGTTCCTTATTTAATTTGGTCATATTTTTTTTAATATTTTTGTCGATTTTCATTATGCTACTGAAATCGTTCTTCTTTTACGGTTCACTATATTTTAATATAACATAAAATTTACCACGAAGTCTAACTTGTCATAAAATAATCTAGATAAAAATTAAAGAATGAATCAAATAAAACTTATAAATAAACAAAAAATATAAAAAGAAAATTATATAACCAGATAAATTATTGGTCCATAAAAACTGTATCGTTGTCTAAAATGCATCGTAAAAACTTTACATTGTTTATGTTTATTTTTTAAATTTTCAAACAAATATTTGTTACAAAAAAGGAAGCCGGCTAAATATATTTAAAATATTTTTTATTATTTATAACACTATTAAATTGATTAAAAATGTAAAAAACAGTTTTAAACATTTAGAGGAATTTGAAGTTTCTTTAAATGTAGCCTTAAATTATAATTTATTATTTACATATTTTTCCCCTTTTCAATTCAAGATATTTTTAAAGTTTTTCATTCAAGAATGAAAATTAAAAATAATAAAACAACAAATCTTCAAAGCAATTTAAAAAAATATCACATATTATTTATTCGTTTTATTCTTTCTTAGATTTTTTTTATTTGGTTTTTATATTTACAATCAAAATTGTTAATAATCTTGGCCTTAGTTTTTCTCTTTGTTGATCTTGATAACATATTAAGTATTAAAAGTTTAATGTTTGATTTGTATCATAATAATTTACGCTTTCATAAAATAAGGATAATTGATAAGTT
Source organism: Microvelia longipes (assembly GCA_018340805.1). Taxonomy (NCBI): domain Eukaryota; kingdom Metazoa; phylum Arthropoda; class Insecta; order Hemiptera; family Veliidae; genus Microvelia; species Microvelia longipes. The sequence continues at coordinate 69,826,114 of JACMZG010000008.1, read as the reverse complement.
ATGCAATCTTGAAGTAATTTGACATTTTAAAACGATAAATAAATGGAGAAAAAATCAGATCTGGTCAGGTACGGGGTACCTCAGAACTTTTTCTCACAACAACGGATTCGCTACGGTCATACTTATTACTTAGGACTCGCTACGCTCGTCCTCAGAAAATACAAATCACTAAATTTATAATGCGGCTTGCTTTGCTCGCCCACAAATAGTAAATACATTCGTATTGTTTTCAGCGGTCACCCATCCAGACAATTATCTCGCTCGTTGTTGCTCATCATTTTTTGATTAAACAAAAACGTGTATATACCAGCCGTATTGAGACAGAACTTAATTTATTTATTACGCAAAGGCATATACTTGTACCAAAGTTCAACTCACTTTTTTTGAAAACGAAGACAAGTCACTCGATAAAAATTAAACTAATTCCAAAAAATAATCTAAATATTTAACTAAAAAAAATGTGCTCTAATAAATGACTACATTAGTGCCAAATCTTAAAATGATCGAAACACTTTTCCGCGTTTTGTGAGTTTTCTAAATTTATGTTTCATTTATGTCACTATTGGGGGTTAATATATAAATAACTATTTGGATAGCACAACAACACCGAAATATTGTTTACGTGTAGACACTATATTTTTTAAATATAAATAATTTTATTAAAGTGAAAAAATTGTTTAATTATTCTTTTCAATTTAAAAAAATATCAGTGAACAAAGAAAAAGTTTTAAAAAAACCTAATATCTTTGATTAATACGAGTGATTTAGCAATGGTGCTCTTTTTACATTTTTTTCCAACAAGAAATGAAGAAGTACTAGAGATCAATTCCATTAGAAAGGATTATAAGTTATCAGTAAATTTTCAGATACCTTACGAGAAATGTTGTTTCTTAAATGCATTTATTAAAACTTAAAAATATTGAACCAGTTCAAATTATATTTTATTATAGCTGTGTTTTTTTGTCTTGCTTAAGCAATATATCTGAAGTAGTTAGCTTATTTATTTTATTTTGTAACTTATATAATTTAACAATATTTCTATACCCCAGATCTTTTAATAGTGAGGACTCTTAGAATCTGCTCCCACACTTTTTATCTTTAGACTGCAAAAATTCAAACAAACTTTTCTTTCCTCCTTCCTATTTTTTAATGAAAAAGAAGAAGGAATAAAAAATCAAAGAAATTGGAAAAAAGGCAATCAGTTTAAGTGATAAAGAATTTTTTTATTCTATTAATTAAAAGAATTATAATTAGGTTCTATTTTTAATACCTAGGTATAATAAGCTTAAACTTGGTGTAATTTTTATTGGTAATATAAAAATTAATTCATTTTGCAATATCTAAAGATTTAATTTTTTTAGTTATTTAACCTACACTCAATTTGAATCAATTAAGAAATTCTTGTTATCGGTTTGAAATATCGTCTTCTTAGTATACTTTCTTTGGAATGAACTAATCCAAAAATAAAATTAAACATCAAAAGATAGCCTAATGTATTAATAATTTAGCAAAGACCATGTGTCACAGACTTTTCTGAATATCCCAAGAGCACATTCTTTAGTTATAGTTATATTTGCCTCTGATTGGTGAGAAATCTAGTAGAATGATTGTAAAATAGATCTAAAGTGAGAAAAAAATCCCGTGCTTTAGCGTTACCAATTATTCCTAAATTAGCACCTCTAGGTTTACGTCGACTTAATTATACTTAACTGTATATAACGCAAGCTTTACTATACCTTAATGTATAGTAAATACATTAGTTTTATTCTTAGCGGCTGGGTAGCCAGTGGGTATTAAGGTACTCACCTCTCACGATGCTGTTAATTGTTTATGATCCAATAAACAATGTTTTTATTGTCAACACGTCATTTACTTGTCGTGTTGATACGAAACTGAGTGTACTTATTTACTACTTATAGGGACGCACTTGTACTAAGTTTCAACTTATTTGTATTGTTTATTGTTGTATTTGTTATTGTTTACATTTTTTGAAAAATGTATACAAGTCATTTGATAATAATTGAACTAATGCTGACAATTAAATGAAACTAAGCACAAATGTTGATCTTATGTATGATAAAAATCGTGCCAAATTTCTAATGATTGGAAATAATTTTCCGCGTTGTATGAATTTTAAAAATCCCAGAGATATACTTGCTGTATTGAAATTTAGTATACATATATGCTACGATAAGGGACACTAGTGTAATGAATTTCAAATCTATGAGATCATTTTTCGAATTATAACTTTTCCTCAAGTATACCGTTGGAATGTAGGAAAAGTATTGTGTTTCAAAAACCAGGATTTTACCTAAATTATCAGTTTTAGGGGTTTTTAAGACCACCTAAGTGGTTGTCACAAAGTTGTCTATCTGTATGTGTGAGTGTTGGTCTTTTACTATCGTATCGCTCAGTTTATTTATACTAGAGATAAAACTTAGCACAAAAAATCAATCGTGATCTAGTTGTGCTATGCGGAAAATAATTTTTATATGACGTCATTAATCCGCAATAATTTGACTGAGCTCGGCAAAAATTTGATGGTTTTTATATTGTGAGGACGGTTCTGTACTAGAGAGGATGACTGTAGGGAATCAGATGAAGTGATATAAAGTTCCCAGGTACGCTGTACATCATAACTTATTTTACAGTTTTTTAAAAATGTAAACCAGTCACTTGATAAAAATTGAACTAATGCTGATAATGAGGTGAAACATGGCATATATTATTAGTTTTATATATAACTGCATGACTGTCGAATCACAAATTAATCAAAACATTTCTGTGTGGTTTGTTTATTCATCTCCAGTTAATGATGACATAAAACATATGCCAGGTAAATTTTCTTTGAAATGCGCCCTCACTTCGAACAATTCGAACAAGGGACCTACCTCTAGTAGTCCATTGGATTCGGACCGGTTTTATTGATTAAGCACTTTTTTCAAAAAAAAAAAACTTTGACAACGACACCTGACTAACACATGTTGTTTATCATTGAATTTTAGAGTATATAAATTGACCAACTTCTTTTTTCCGACTTATTGGTCATTAGAGTGGTCTATCTATTTATTCGATTCAGCACCTCAACAACATAGAAAACGACACTCAACTTGGCAATTTTTTTTTACGACTGTTCTTATGGTTTCTTGTTATTTTCCATAGTTTTTTCGACTTTTAGTCACTTAGAGTGATCGCATTGACTGCGGACCAGTTTTATTTGATTCAGCACTCCAAACATTTTGGATTGAAAACTCCCGGGCGGCTCCCCTACCATACGAGCCACCTCATGAGCTAAATTTTTTCAAAGAAAATTCGCTGACAATTTTTAACAGGATAGCAAAAAACTTGAAACTTATAATTGACGTAAAATATCGGTTTTTGAATTTTTTTGCAAACACAATACTTTACTGAACCTTATACCCGCGGCAAAGATGAAAAAAGTAAAAACATTATTAATACTACTCATTACTTCAATTTTAATAGTTTGCATAAAATCATCAGTTTAATTTTCAAATTTAGTTTATTTATGAACTTTACAGATTTGTTTTAATTGTTTTTTACGTGTTTTAATCCACATACAGACCAAACGTTAAAGGTTAATAATTAAATTATTCATTATGTAAATTTCAAAATCAAAGCCTTTCTTTACAAAGCCAAAACCTTTTAATGAAAAACAAAACTTGGAAATAAAGAAGCTGAAGTTGTTCAGTGAGTGTTGAAAGCACTACATGGTCGTGAGTTAAGTCCATTGTCATGAAATACTTGTTCCTAGATAAGACAAAGATGCATGTGACTAATTCACTGCAAAAGTCTGTTGTAGATAAGAAAGAAAGCAAGTTTCTGCCCACTTACTGCTGCAGTTTCATACGTCCAACACTTCCTTAACTTTACCTATAACTTAAAATCTATCTTATAAATCTTGAAGTTTAAAAAAAAGAGAGATTTTAAACTTCATTGCAGTAGTTACAAAACAATATGTTTTAAATCTTTTACTTTTTTCGAAAAAAAGAATACTTCTTCTAGCTAACATTGTTACGATGTTACTTTATTTCCGAACGGACCTCATAAGCATCATTTTCAAGTTGAAAATTCGCTAAAAAGTAAAGAAAGATTTTTTTTAATTTTCATTAAGATTTTATTAGGATAAACTTCTATTATGGCTGAAAAAGTGCAGCAACATTTTGGTTATCTATCTTTATGTAGTGAACTTAGGATTTGAATTATCACTCTTTAATTATCTTTCTAGGCTTGTGATCACAATTTTACGTTGAGTTTGTGTTTAGTGATACCGAATTAAAACCACTTTAAGCTTTAGCGGTCATTCTGAGTACGAGCAAGCGAGACTGAAGATTCTAGAAAAACAGTGAAGTTCCGTGAGCTACTTTTTCGATTAATGTATTTCAATGTTGTAAGTACAACAACAAACATAAGCTTTTGCCAATTACTCAGTTTCGGTGGCTGCTTCGTGTCCATCAATACGCTGTACTGACGCATTCGGCTACGGTTACACCATATCTTTTGAATGCTAGCCCACTTTCCTCCGACGACTAAAAGAGAAATGAGCTAATGATACCTACATATGTATATGATTAGAATAATCATCACTATTCTTTTTGTTAGAAACATGATGAAGCACTGAGCGGAGTTATTTCTAACCTCTTTGATTTTATAATAAAGTGTTTATCCCTTGATATTTTATTTACACCTTTATAACAAAGAAAACACGAAGATTTTTTAGACAAAGAAAATAAAAAACTCATCTGTTAGAATGATTTCACGGGTTTACAATTATGATATGAAACTGAGTTTGATATGGAGTGAAGAAGCCGCTTTTTAAAACTAATAAGTCCGAGAGTTTGATGGACAGACGGAGTAAGGGATGTCCAATCCCATTAATCACAGTCACAGCGGAGACGGGATGGTCTAGTCATGTGATTGGTTATACACGCTTCTCACAAAGAACCTTGTAGCAACTTCATGTCAGACAGAAACATCCACTTTGGCTCTGTTTTAACCTTTTTTTCTTATATTCACGTCGTGATTACTTTGCATCTCAAGAAAGAAAAAGAATTTAACAAGGGAAACTCTCATAGTGAAAAATAAAATTTCAAATAATGACGAAGAAGAATGCTATAAATAAGGGATATAAGATTGATTACTTTAAGAATAATTCTTGCTCAAAAGAGTTTGTCAATTCTCGATCTTTTAAATAATTCAGACGTGGTTCACAAGCTGGTCGAGTTTCATTTTAAAAACTTGTTTCTACCTGAACAATCTATTTGTTAATCGTTTGGTTCAGGTTTCACAACCTAAGTAGTAGCATTGCTATTGGCCTCTCAATTTCTCCGGATTTTCAAAATATATGTGCCTAAACATTTTAAAAATTAGCATAAACTGAACTTTTAATAAGTCACTGCAAATATGTTGTACACTGCCGATTTAGGAAAATCTCGAAAAAAACACAAACCATCATTTAGTTGCTCGACTGTTATTTACTGTGCTTCTGTCCAGGTTATAAATAGTAAATGGGAAGCTTAAGCTAACAATAGATCGTAGAGCAAGGATGCAAGCATATCAAAGGAAATTCGCCCGGCCTTGAGACCTCTGCACCATTTATTTTTCATTTTCTTGTATCTAGTTGTACAATTGATATTTATTTTCAGTACTGTTTATTAACGTCTGTATGACACCTCTTACGTGAAAAAATCGCGACAGATTACTAAAAAAAAAATGCCCGTTTTAGGCCTTTGGCCCATCAGGGCATTCACCCTGTGGGAACCACCCAAGTGGGTTGCATTTACTATCCTCTAAGAATTAATTAAAGTTGGTGAAAATTTTAATTACAATTACATTAAATACAGTTTACATAAAATCTTAGAGAACAGCCCGGGCTGCGACCCGCTCCTCCGGTGTCGAAATCGAGTGACGACGGATATAATGTTGTTATAAAAGATATAAGAAGAAGTTAAATATCAAATATCTAAATAATATCTGTTAGAAACCATAGGTGTATAATAAATATCTAGTACGCTATCTCAAAATATAGAATATCAAGCCTATTTCAGCACTCCTGGGACAGCAGTTCAGGTGACGTCTCCCATGCGATGTAGTTAGATCAAGCTTGGCGTTACTTTTGATCTATTTTTGCATCTCTATATATAGTTCATAGTTTAATTAAAACTGTCATTTGATTATTTTGTAACTTGATACCTCCCATCCAATTAGCTGTTCAATCTAAAGGCTGTTAGCTCTTAGATTATACTAGTATAATCTATTATAGAGTCTTATAATAATGTAAATGCATAGCTTAATATAGTTTACAACAGCATTTATCAATAACAAATTACTCAGGAAATCTAGATTTCACACTCGTCGAATCTCGTTTCTACTTTATGGTATATTAAGTAGTTTTGAACGCCTTGATTGTAAGAAATTTCTAGCTTCTGATTAGGTCCCGCCAATAATTCGTGGCGGAAACGTACAGCTACCATCCACGCCAAAAATGAATTACCTAATAGTTGATGAGATATCTTCCTATTATATGTACCTAGGTAAAACTTAGTATTTATTTTGATATATTTTTACATCCCAATATAGTTGTGGGCATCTGTAAATTGATCTTACTTAAACATCAATGAAAGTTGAAAACTGTGTCCTTTCTTTAGAAATAAGTAAGTTAAAATCATTTTGAATAATATGAAACAATTTAACGTAAAAGAAGGAATGTAAATTTATATAAATGTTTCTACTTTGGTTTTGATTTGTTGATAAATAAAAACAGCATTTGTAAATTTATTTAGTATCGATTCAATTTAGTTTCCAAAAAAGTGTTTTTATTTTAACTTGTTTTGGTTCTATTGTGTTTTTCTACTGCTCTGCCAGTTAGGGAGAGACTGGTTAGAATAAGGTTTTCCCATAGTCTCATGGGAATTGAGTGACAAATGGCTCCGAGTAGATAAAATGAAAAAAGGAGAGTTATTTAGGCCAAAACACGATGGAAAAGAACCGGCTTGCAGTTCGGAAAACTGCCTTATAAGACAATATCTGGGCGAATTTGTTATAAAATATTATTGGTTTTCCTTTACCAAGTATTTCCTGGATTCCTTATTGATAATGTTTCAACGCGTAGAGAGGAATGCGTAGGGAAATTCCATGGACGAAGTGACGACGTTTATTTTCTTTTATTTCATTTAAAGAAAGCCGGAGAAAATCTACCCTTTCCTAGAGATAAAGAAATTGGTACGTGAGTCTAAGCAAACTCTTCCTTATTCATCTGTTACTTATTTTCCTTTATTTTGAAATTCTCAAATAACTCACCAATTCCAATGCTGTTGTGTGGTTATCCACATACCACAATCTTGTATCTATTTGTTTCTTTCTTTTTCATGTATGTTAAAAAAAATCTTTTTTATATTAGTCTTTCTTTTATTCAATAAATCTGAAAGAAAAGTTTTTCCCCGGAGTTGCTACAATCAGGAAAAGGGGTGTTTTCTTATACATCAATACGTGGCAAACACATTGGATCATATTTACGTAAAAATGGTATCACAAGAAAGACTTATATCACACATTCACCAGTACACCTCTATATACCTCTCCCTTTACCACTAAGTACGTGATTTCTGAAAGCCCTTACATACTTCTTACGTATAAGATTTTCTTTTCGCATGTGTAGATTTTTCATGTTACTTTTCCTTCTCATAACATATCTTTTCAACATATTGGTAAATATGTATTTTATTTTGAGAAATAAAATGGATTTTTAAAATGTAATGAACTATGTTTTTTATAATATTTAAACTGAAAGTAAGTTTCAATAAAATTACATATTTTATTTTTATAGGAATACATTTATATTTATTAGGAAAATGCTACTTTTATTGCATAATTTAAATTTTTTATTAGAAAACCATGAAAATAATTACTTATAACAGATCATTAGTTGTTTTGACAGAGATTTTGTGGTATATGTTAAACATGGTTAATATTTAATACACTTGAGTTTTAAAAAAAAATATATTTAATTGTCAAACCACAATACATAAAAAAGAAAAACTGACCGGTTTCGACTATTACTTAGTCATCTTCAGAGTACTTTTTATAAACTATAAAAAGTAATACGTTTAAAGAGATACTATAAAAAGTAATACTAATAGTAACTACTAAAAGTAATACTATAAAGAGTACGTTTATAAAATTCTGAAGATGACTAAGTAATAGTCGAAACCGGTCAGTTTTTCTTTTTATGTATTGTGGTTTGACAATTAAATATATTTTTTTTAAACTCAAGTGTATTAAATATTAACCATGTTTTACTTATAACAGCTTTGGCTAGGAGTTTAACAAAACTTTTTTTAATGAATTACTTATTTTAGTTCCAAAAATAAATAAATATTACACAACTATTATGCATCGTGGGAACTAAAAGAGTTTATGACATAGATAAAGTAGTCCTTAAGATAGACAAAGTAAAGTAGCCCTTTCTTTTCACAATTACATTTTTAATTTTTTAAATTATTTAAAATAAAAATAATAAAATAAGTCTGAAATAAACCACACAAATAAGAGACAAAAATTAACCAACTACACATTTTTTTCAGCAATTTATATTGTAGAAGCAAATGTTTTTAGATAAGAACAAATAATGGTTATGAGAGTAGGGAGAAAACTGGACTTATGTGTCTATGGATGTAGTTAGGAGTTTTAAAAGTATATGTCTCATAAGAAGCCCGGATACATGCATTCAATACATGTTTTATTAAATTCCACACACCTATAAAATATATAAATATAAATTGTCACTTTAAAATATATCTTATTTTAGTTGAACTATAAGAACCGTGAGATAAAGCAACAATAAAATAATGCTAATTCTCAATTAAACTTTAATTGTAAAAAGTTTTGTAAGAAGTTATAAGATTCCTTTATTAGACATTAAATATATATTATATCATCATGCTTCTTGTGGTTTAACAGAAAATTGTAAAATTATACTGAAACCTTTAATTTATATATTAGAAAAAATAAGGCATGAAGTATAAAAATAGTAAGAATTAATAGTGTAAAACTTTAAAAGAATAGAACAGTATTCAAGAAATGGAATACAATAATACTTTCATTGCAAGAATCTAGAGTGTAGAGAAAACTGTACTTATGTGTCTATGAATGTTGTTAGAAAACAGAATAAAAATAAAAAATAAAATAAAAATTTGAACTGTAATGACTGTAAGTTTTACATAAACTAATGACATGACATCGATAGAGTTGTATCTTGTTTTTTCTTATTTTTATAAAGCATTCGTTTGTTATTAGATTAAGTACAAAGGGCGAAGAATTGCCCGCATGCTCTATATTTTCCCTTCATCTTATCCCCTTAACATGTTTTCTCAGTATATAGAGGAATCTAAGAAAAATCCTTGTATTTCAACATAGGGGAAGAACCAAGCTTGGCAAAGATCCCGCAGTGCCATGTTAACAAAAAGTCAGTATATCAAGGTTTAAAGTCGGTGAAGATCGTTTCTACCTCTTATTTTTTTGTGAAAACTTTTATTACTAAAAACTCTAATTCATTTCTATATGTTTTTATTACTCTATAAAATGTTAGAAATAGCTCATCATAGTAACCGATACTTCAAGTGGAAAAACTATAATTTATTGGCAACGCTTTCCCTTTAAGAAATTTCTGCCAAAGAAAAAAAAACAGTTTCCTCGCCCAATAAATTCACGGATAATATATCACAAGAAGGGTTCTCTTAGAATATGCTTTTATTCTTTATATTTTAACCCAGTTATATACAATATGTTATGCGGATGTAATAATTTGCTTTTATTTCCTATCTTTGGATAAGTACGCAATAAAACTTAGATATAATTATAAAAAAAGAAGATTATCATGCGTTTTTCTTGATGTAAAAGTAATAATAGAGATGTTTAATTACAAAAATTTTATGCAGTGAAACAATATCATAGTTTCTTTAGTAGATTTATATATCCTTTATTGTCTCCTGTATATGACAACTATTTTGCTGCATGATGTTAGCTATTTATTTTTAATCTTGTTTAATATCCCTAATACTCTATAATATCTCAGTTTTTTATACATGTTAATTAGTTTTACATATTATTATAATTGTATTTTAATTATAATCCTGTAATACTTTAAAGTTTTAATTTTAAATAAAAATATCATAAAAAAAAAATCATCAGTGATGTAAGCGGCAAAACATTGTTCAAATATACTTTCTTGACTGTGCTAAAGGATATGTTTAAAACAAGAAAGGTAAAACAATCTAAACAACGTAATTACGAGAAGATGAAGTTTTAGGTATAATCCTACCTAAAAGTTTACATTCTCACAAGTCCACCTAGTAAATGTATTAGGAGGTATGATTTATTAACATATTAGCAACATTAAACAATATTCAAAAAGATGAGACTGATGCTATTGAAGACTCACCATATTCACTCTGAAAAAAATATCTTCCTCATTTACATCGGCAATAATATCATTATACTGTGCTGCTAAAAACGTTTTCCGTAGAAGAAGTATACTAACTATTTGTTTCTCTTGTATTTTCGGGTTAAGAGCAGAAGAGTCATTCAAAAGTATCCTTATGTTATAAGGTTATAAGCAGAAAGTTTTATTCAAGGGTCTCCTTTTGTTTGGGTTAAAAGCAGAAGGTTTCTCTGGCAGAAGTCTCCATACGTTGGGCTAAAAGCAGAAGATTCCTTATGCAGACATCTTGATATGTGCAAAAGAGTCCTTATTCAGGAGGATCTTTGGTAGAATTCTTCATGTGTTTGGATAAAAGCAAAAGTTTCCTCATTCTAACGTATCTATATGTTGGGTTAAAAGGTCATTCCAAAGTCTCTATATGTTGAAAAGCAGAAGCATCATTCCAAAGTCTCTATATGTTGGGTTAAAAGCAGAAGCGTCATTCCAAAGTCTCTATATGTTGGGTTAAAAGCAGAAGCGTCATTCCAAAGTCTCTATATGTTGGGTTAAAAGCAGAAGCGTCATTCCAAAGTCTCTATATGTTGGGTTAAAACCAAAAGCGTCATTCCAAAGTCTATATGTTGGGTTAAAACCAAAAGCGTCATTCCATGGTCCCTTTATGTCGAGTTAAAAGCAGAAGCGTCCTCATTTAGAAATTGCCTTATATTTGGGTTAAAAGCAGGAGCGTTCTCATTCAAGAGTCTTCTTATGTGTGGGTTAGAAGCAGAAGGTTCTCCGGCAGAAGTCATCCCATAGGTTCAAAGCAGAATCTTCTTTTAATACATTCTACCGAGTCCAATTTGGTTAATTTTGTTTTAATAGGAGGTTTGATGTGTTTTTCATTAGTAACACTAATAATTCAATTTGAGTGCAGAATGAATTCTTACTGTGTTCATTTACTGCAAAATGCCTTATCATGCTTTTAACATAACATGAAGTCTCGTAATGTTATGTCTGTATGGTTAATAACTCAGGGTTCCTCCTACACAATCCACATTATATCTATTAGATACATAATCCTCATTATGTTCTTCTGCCTTAAGAACACCAAATACCAGCAGCTTGTCCGTGATATATAAAAGGCAAGAATAAATAAATATTCAATGCCTCATGGATTTATGTATTCATGCCTCCTTCCATATTCTAAGAAATATTTTAAATTTTAAGCTTCAATATCAATTAAACAAATAAAAAAACAAAACGGCCCATAAACAAATTTTTATTATGTTATAAAATGTTATTTGAATAAAAACAATTCCAACTCAAACAATTAAATCTGTTAAAATAAATATTTAAACCGTCGTTATACAAATTTTATGGGACTATTTATTATGTTATAGTTTGATTACACATGATTATGGCCATAAAAATAATAAAAATCCCTTAACTTAAAAAAAAAGAAAAAAAAGTGTGATAATGATCTTGAAAATCAAGAATTAAATAAAATCAAATTAAACAACAAATATATATATATATATCATGTAATAAATTTAATGAATGATACCTAAAATATGAATTTATTTAATTTTTTCAATTAAAGAGGAAGTAAAATTTGCTAAATAAATTCATTATTAAAATAATTTTGCGGCACTTCCTATTATATGGTAAGCAATGAAATTTCAAATGAGTAGTCAGATTTTTAATACAGACCTGTAAAATTTTATTACAAATCTGACGAAGGATATTTAAAGACTGAAAATTTAGAGATTTGAATCTTTACTTCTCTCTAAGTCATTTCGTGAACTTAAGGATCCTGACGAGACTCTAAGATAAGATGATTGTCTTCCAAACCCCCTCTGTTTGTAAAACACGTACCAATCCGTTTTTAAAACGTTTTACAACCTAAACAACTCGATGATATAAAAGTACAAAATAGATACTTATCTCCCTAAACCTTCAAATACAAAAGGACACGCGACTTTATTTCCTTTTAAATTTATAGATTAATTTTTTAAGGTCTTAAGTATTGAAAATTGTATAATCTTTTCTATAATTAGTTTTAGTTGATAAAGTTCCCTCCCTCTACTCTCTGTATTATATATAGTGGGTTTGATTAAAAAAATATAACAATCTGCGATTATTATTTGCCCGCCATGTATTTTTTTTATATATATTTTAGCTAACAATTGGCTACAAATAACCACAGGGGAATCATAAAGTCGAATAATGTCACCAATATTTTACAAAGAAATAGAGAAGAGTAGAACAACGTTGTCCGACACTGAGACTTAGTTAAAAGTAATGAAAAAGCATATAAAATTTGTGTTTTTCACTCATTATGTCTACAACGGTTAATGCCAACATACATTATTCTTAGCAGAATGCATAGCTTAATAAACTAGAAGAAGGTAAGAATAACATTTAATACGTACAATTAGCCACTAAACTATACTAAAAAATCAGGTGAAAATATGGGAACTCGCTACACTCATCCTTGCTTCGGACTCGCTTCGCTCGTCCTCACAATATAAAAATCGTTAATTTTATACTGCAAACGTCTTTGGACTCGCTTCGCTTATCTATATAGTAAATAAATTCGTTCATTCCAGCGATAATCATCCAGGCACAGAACATGATCGATGCTGCTTAACTTTTGTGATCCCCAAAAAATCATGGATATACTTGTTATATTTAAACGAAACTTGTCTTACTTAATTATTACGTAAAGGTATATATTTAACTCCATATGATTATTTCTCGATTTTTTGCAATGTTTTAAAAAACTTATGTAAGTCATGCCATAAAAACTGAACTTTTTATGCAGATAATGAGATGAAATTAGGACTTGACCGTTAGTCTTATACATGGCTACATGCCTGCCAAATTTCTATCATTCATTTTCCGTGTTTTATGATTTTTAGAAATTTTTACTGAATCATTTTTCCGGTCAACGAGGTCATAAAAAATATTTTCCGAACAGCAAAACTACAGCTGTAGACTGATTTTAGTATGAAGTTTCAACTTTTAAGCATAAATACACTGAGACCTACGATGATAACAAACACACTCACACACACATACACACACACACTCACACACACACACTCACACTCACACACACACACACACACACACACACACATGCAGATAGACAACTTTGCAAAAACCACTCAGGAGGCGTTAAAAAACAACTGAAACGGATAATTCCAGTGACATCCTGGTTTCGGTTTTTTGCAAACACAATACTTTTTTTATATACCTACGGTACAAATGAGGAAGATTAAAAATTAAAATTCTGCTCATTTATTCTGGTATTTATAAAATACCGATTAGTTGGATTAGTGTTATGAGTAACCGAAGAGTACTGGTGGAGATTAGCGACATGCTTTTTAATAGTATAACAAGGTATTATACCTTCCCTTTTACATAAGTTCCTTGTAAATAAAGAAAATTAGCTTCAGCAAAATATGACAACTTTTTAAAAAAATAATTTTTATCTGACTGTGAAAATGGATTGAAAAGTTTTCCTTCAGTAAAAATATTAAGCACTCATAATCGATACGTATTGTTTTCGAAAAGTAAAAAAATACTAAAAAAAAGCATATTTTAAAGGCTTAAAAACATTTTTTTCCTTTATAGTGCATTGAAATGGTGAAAAAGTGTTAAAAATGTTTTCATAGAAAATAAGTTTTGGTTTTAAAAACTTTACCTCAACAGATTTGTTGCTTAAAAGTCCAGAAGTGAGTTTCTTCGCTCTACGTCATTATCTAAGACCTCAAATTTTAAATAAATAATCACTGTCCAACTTTTTAATGCAGATCGCACAGCTTTTCCCGAATTTATTATTTAAAAAGTTCTGTCTCGTGTTATTATAAAAACCATTAACTATGAAAATACCTGAAAAAATATAAAGTTTAAAACAACTAAATGGACTTGCTAAAGTGAAAATTGTGCCATGATTTAAAAAGAAGAGCGATTAAGAATTAACTTTTTTAATATCTTATGAAACCAAAACTTGTTTTTTTACCCAGGTAAAAAAATATAAAAAAATAAATATATTTTAACGTCATCTATGAATGCGGTAGTTACCTATGAAGGCAATGCTCATAAAAGAATCTAATGCGAATTTATAAGGTATACTTACTAATTTTGGAAGAGAAGTGAACCAGAGCTTATGAGTTATACGTATTTATTTACAAATAATTATAAACGGGCAAAGATTGTCTAATTACAGGAAGTTAAAAAACGTTTATTATATTAAACTTTTTATTTATTAAAGTTTAATTAATAATTTAAATTAATTGCTTAATTAAAGTAAATTATTCATTGAAGTTTTAATTTAATTAATTAAATTAAAGTTATTATAATCAATAATAATAATTTAAATGAAAAATAAAAATAAACCCCATAATAAAATTTACAATAAGTAAATGAATATAATAAACAATCGGGCACAAGGCACCTCGAAAATTTGCCTCATTTTATGAATTAACAAACTTCATATACTTGTGGCATTGAAACAATACTTAGTGTACTAATTTATTACGTTACGTATTATATATTATTTATTACGTATGTACATGTACTAAATTTCAACTCAATTAGAGTGTTTAGCGATTTTGTACATTTTTTAAAACGTACATAAGTAATTTGAATTAATGAACTAATGCTGACAATGAGATAAAACTTGGCACATATGTTAGTCTTAATACGATCGCATCATTTTTCAGCGTTGTATGATTTTGACATTTTGCTGAGTAATTTTGCGGGTTTATAACGGCATAAAAATATTTTTTGAATACCAAAGCTACAACTATAGATAGATTTTTGTACAAACTTTCAACTATATTGCATAAATAAACAAGGATCTACGATGATAACATACACATACACACATACATACAGACAGACCACTATGTGAGAACCACTCAAGATGCCTTAAAACACCTAAAACGGATAATTTTCGGTGACAGTCCTGTTCGGATTTTTTTGCAAACACAATACTTTTCCCATGTACTTTCGGTACAAATAAGGAAAAGTAAAAATATGTTAAGAAGCAATTAGCTTCTAAGGAGTATAAAAAGGTAATAGGAAAAATATATATATAGTTCAAAAAATAGTATACAAATATAAATTATGAGAAAAAATAAATTTGAAATAATCAAAACTCATTAATGTCTTTTAATCTTAACTTGAGGTAATGTTTAATTGAAACCCCCAGAAATTAATTGTCAAAAAGATATGGAAAAATAAATTAATAATTTGTTGAAACATTAAGTACAATGAGCAATATATACTTTAATATATTTTCATATAGGTATTTAATTAGCAAATAAATATTTATTTGAAAAATTTAAGTCTGTATTCAAGATGTATCAATATTGAGCTCATCATGTAAATCATAACTCAGTTAGCGAGAAGAAAAGGAGAGAGAAATATTGAATAGTAAAAGTCAGTAGGGCTGGCAGGGAGTCTGTAGGAAGCAGGAAATTGAAGTTTCTCCCTTTATCAGCGTCGACTTCAACAGAACCCTATCACAAACCTTCTGATAGTGGCTCCATAATAGAACCACTCAACCGTCTCTTATTCACTTTACAAACACACATTACATTTTCACTACAACAAACTTTACTAACATTTACCTTTTCTAAAAATAAATGAGAAATATAGTTAAAATTAGTCCTGACCTGATACTATAAATATAAATCAAAAGTATCTTATTGTGTCTAATAAAATATAACTAATAGCATCTAAAGACATTTATTACAAATTATACCTCATAACTTGTGTGTAAATAATGTTTATATATATTTTATGAAACAGAAACCCTTATGATTCCCTTAATATATTATATTATTGCCTAGTTATTTTATATCATTTTTACCAAATTTATGGACAATATATTTAGCAAGCAGTGTACTTCAGTGGTCGCCTGAACATTTTTTTACAAATTTATCTCTAGTGTATTAGTTTTATTTTAGCCATATTTTTTTAACGCTGTGGTTTGTTATTATCCGCACCTGTGGTTTTGTTTCCATATTTTGCACGCTGTGGTTTTGTTATTATCATTTTTGTTTTGTCCGCTGTGGTTTTGTTATTATCCATATAGCTGTGGTTTTGGTTTTGCACGCTTGTGGTTTTGTTATTATCATATTTTGCACGCTGTGGTTTTCTTATTAGTCATATTTTGTCCGCGTGGTTTTATTATTAGCCATAATTTGCACGCTGTGGTTTTGTTATTATCCATATTTTGCACGCTGTGGTTTTGTTATTAGCCATATTTTTGCACGCTGTGGTCATTTTTGTCCGCTTGGTTTTGTTATTATCCATATTTTGCACGCTGTGGTTTTTGTTATTATCCAATTTGCACGCTGTGGTTTGTTATCCATATTTGCACGCTGTGGTTTTGTTATTAGCCATATTTTGTCCGCTGTGGTTTTGTTATTATCCATATTTTTGCACGCTGTGGTTTTGTTATTATCCATATTTGCACGCTGTGGTTTTCTTATTAGTCAATTTTGTCCGCTGTGGTTTTGTTATTAGCCATATTTTGCACGCTGTGGTTTTATTACCATATTTTGACGTGTGGTTTATTAGCCATATTTTGCACGCTGTGCTTTTGTTATTAGCCATATTTTGCACGCAGTGGTTTTGTTATTAGTGTCCCAAAACGGTTAAAAGCTATCCTACAGCTTTGTGTATTTATTTTTATTGCGTATCAGTAGTATCAGTTTCCTGACATAGGGCTTTAGCGTATTTTAGTTATTAGTGTTCTAATCTTGATTAAAAATGTTTTTTTATTTAGTTTATCATCAACAAGTTTTGAATAGTTAATAGCAAAATATGAATAGTTGACCCAATATAATTGTGTGGTGGGGACTTCGAGGAATGTAAAAAGCAAAACACTATGCTTTATCTACAAAATTTTCCATTATTGATGGCTCGACGTAATGTCATGTTCGTTACGTTTAACTCATCTCGGCACCGACAGAGCTTACTCTGTTTTTTACTTCAATTTCCGAAGTATGGAAAGTATCAAGTTTTGCAAAACATGAATAGTTTACACAAAATTGCATCCAAGAGAAATGTAACAAGCTAATCCTGACAATTTTCGAACGATGAAGGAGTTCCCTGGTGTAGCACAGATCATAGCTTGATACATTTTTACGTGTATTTCGCACAATTATATCGTGTCGCATATTATTTTTTAGTAACCTGAATATTTTTCAAACAATAAAAGAAAAGAAGTCTCTCCACAAAACAAAACTTTATTGGCAAAGCGCTTTCGACCTAACTAGAGGCCATCATCAGTGCAACACTGTTGAGATGTTAAAGAAGTAGAGAATATTTATTCTACTTGTATGAATATTTCTCTTTACTTTTATGCAGGATTTTGTTATACAAGCTTCTGAAAGAAATGAGAGAAATAAGAGGCTTGCGCTTATAAAATAGTCACCCAAGTTTGATTATATAGAAGACTAGATAAAATAGTATTTGTCCCTTATAATATTATTTTGTTTTGAGTAAAATATTAAACTCTATTGCTTTTATTTTTACCTTTGACTTAAAAAAAAATTAAACAAAAATCAGAATTTTAAAAAAAGACAACACGTATGATGTGTGTTAAATTAGCTCGTAAATAATATAACCTCACAGTAAAAAAATTCAAAATGTAAAAATGAAGCTCATTCTTCAATATTATACAAAGCTGCTTTACCGGGGATAGGTTAGCTGCTGTGGAAGGGGGAAACTGATTGATTCTCATGATATATTGATGGATAGATCCCGAGATTTGTTGGATCAGACCGGTACAGCCTTCAATCATCTCTCCCTTATTCCGTTTTTCGAAAAAATATAATTTATGAATGTTATTATTTTTAAAGAATCTTCTTGTTTAATATGCATTATTTTTTTAATTTTCTTATATTGTTTAATATTTAAGGTAACTTGTTGTATAATAGCGCCACCTTTCTTGTTTGAAAAATAACTCAAAATAACATTTTTAACAAGATTAATGGATCCGATGTAGACTGAAAAATTCATATTTCTGGTAGTTTCCTTTGTTACACTGGGAAATAACTATTGTAACTCAAATATTAAGTGCATGGAGAATATGTACCTAGAGATGGCTGTGAGCCTACATTATTTAAAAAAGCATAATAGGTCTTAATGAAGCCGATTTATGTTACAAATAGGATTTCTAGTCTTTATCAGACTACTCAATGACCAACGATAAGACAAAGGTACTATCATCTCCACGATAAAACCTTTATATTGTCACAGCGTTCTAGTTAAATTTGTCTATAATTGCTCCGTATTAAATGTAGGAATTAAGCTCTGCTGTATTTCTAATAAAAATCTTAGCCAGGCTTCATAAGAGTTAGAGTGTTTTATTTATTACGATTCATTTCATGAACTTTTGAAAACAACTAGAATAGAAACACATTTTATTTCTTTTTTTACATCAACAATTTTACAATTTTTATAACTTAAAGTAGAAAAAATGTGTAAACAACACTTTGGTGCCTCAAGCACCGTTAAGTAAAAACTTAACTTCTTGAAAACAACTAAAGAAATAGTATACGAATAGAGTAATAATATAGAGTATTAGTAGTTGAATAATTACACAGGTAAATAAAATTGAGTAAAATGAGTTGGTATATAGATTAATAGCGTACGATGTAGAGCAACAAAGAATAATACTATAGAGTAGTGTGCTCAGTAGTAGTGTAATAGAGTAATACTAAACGTATAAGATTTTTCAAAAATACATATTAATAGTATAAGTAATAGATAATAATAGACTAATAGTATAGAGTAATAGTGTATGTAGTAGAATAAAATAGAGTAATAGTATACGCCAAACAAATTATGATTTCTGCATTCCTATGTGGTGAGAAATGAACCTATTGCCACATTTTTACAATTAAACAAAATCCTGCAGCTGTTTAAATAATACATAAAGTAATATTTGATGGACAGAAACACATAGATTTATTATGGAAATATTTACTTCGTGAAGTTTGTCCCACGACCTGTAAGACTCTGTGCAGGGATATAGTCATGATTAGGTTAGTGAATTGACTCTGATCTTTATGACGTTATAGGGTACCTATTTCTCATTTTATTGATACGATTAATAGTCCTAAGCTTCATAGAGGGATTAAATAGGTAAATAATTTTAATACTCTTGGTTTATATTTAAGGTAGACTTACGTTTTTTTAATTTGAGTTACAAAATACCCAGAAACAAAAATATCCAAAAACAAAGAGCGATCTTGAATGTTATAACAAAAAATATGATCTTTTCACATAGTTACCATCTTTACTTTTTTATGTTATACTTTGTACTTATGAGTATTTAACAATTTATCTTTGAAGGCGAGACACATTATACGTAAGACACATTGCACAAAAGACACAAAACAGTCGTAAAAAATGTTAAACCTTTAGCTAACCGTTATAAATACGTAGTTAATTGTCCTTTACTAGAGATTCAGTCTAGTGGGTAATTTTTATTATTTACATACATTTTATTATTTTTATCATTTACATACATTTTGATTATTGCATGGCGCGTTTTCTTTGGCAATGTACTATTTTAATGGTATTATTTAAAGAGAGCTTTTGCGTCAACTCAGAAATCGCTAGAAAATATTAAATGTTCGACAATAATGGTTAAAATACAAAAATGGTTGAAATAATTAATTATTTTCAAACCAATTTGAATTTCCGATCACGTGACATTGATAAAGTCGACCTTTTTAAACAATCCTTACTTGAGAACCAAACCCTGTACATCAAGTGCCAGGAACTTGATGACTTATGACCTCAACTTACCTTGTATGTCTATGAGGAACTTGTCATGTTCATTTCATACAAGTGTCATGCACTACCCTGTCTACTCATCCGTACTTCGTACTTAATCAAGTCACTCAAAGTTCTTTAGAAATTTCTTTTTAATTAAATAATATTGATGAATTTCAGTTAGTTGCGCAACATTACGTAGGAATTTAATTTTAAAAATGTTATGGCATACCCAGAAGTTTTATATTTGGCTTTGTTGCTTACTTTTATGATGATAAAATTAATTTTTAACGAAAGACCAATGCAATAGTTATGTCTAAACGTTAACTTATTAGATAGAAATATATATAAATATTAACACCTTTTATTCGTTATCAAATCTATTACCTAATAAAACAGTGATTATAGGTCCTAACTGAAGTTAATCTCATACAACTTTTAAAGAAAACACAACTGTTTTAAGCTGCGATAATACTTTTATTGTAGGAGCTTATTATTACTTTTAAGAAAAAAGATTTGAATAAAAACATCTCAAGAAACAGAAACATGATTCTTTCAAACATTTACTGATAAGATAGTTATGGTCGGGGGTCAAATAAAAACATAACGTTGATAAATAATTGAGCAATAAATTAAACTATTATGTTTTTATTGTAAAGATGTCTAAATATATAAATATATATAAAGATAATGTAATATAATGCGTTGTATATGGTGGGAGGATCGAGAGACACATTTTGATGATTTAGTGCCTTGTTTTCAAAGATAAGAAACTATAGGCAAAGTGAGATGAAACTGATTTTTTTTAGTATTCTGTCCCTTTAGTGTCCTTCCTATCTTGAGTATTCAAAAAAATGTGGGATATCAAAAAGAGTGAGAAAGCCCACACCATTTTTATAACTTAGGGTTCTCTTTTAGAAACCGATATCTTGAAAAACAAGACAACCCATTTGTACAGATAACATTAATAAGAAGAAACTTCGAGACGACAAAAATTCCTCACCAAAAAAACCTGTATCAGAAAACAGGGAGCAGTTTGAGATAAAAGCAGCGTTCTATCCTTAACTACCACACTTTGTCACCGGGCGAGGTGGGACAAGGTGGGACCTGTAAGGTGAGCATCACTAAAAGCATTGGACATTCCTTTTATTTGAAACAAATAACACATTTCTTCTATCACCTTTCAAAACACTCTTACTTTATTTCATTTTGCCTATCATCTCATCTACAATTTTTATCTGAATACTATTATCTACCTGCTATGGTTTGGATATTCTGTCATTTCATTGATTCCATTTTTGAATAATTTTGCCATAACTCAACGCTTAAAAATTCAGTCTGAAATGCTAATTAAGTATGTTTAAATAGCCCTTTAATATGAATTTTATTCACCCATCTTATTATCAACGAGTCCATCTGAATAAGACTAATACCTGTTGGATTCCATTACTTTGTTCGTTCATTCATTCTTCTCTTGAATAATTTTACTATTGCAATCACTATTGATAAAGAAATAAATTGACTTAGACAATCTTTAATTCTTAAAAATCAATCTACAGGTGTATCTATATTGGTCAATCTTCTTGCATATTTAAATATTAATTAATTCCATAGCAGACAAAGTAGTATAGTGACTCGTTGGTCTTTGTAGTTTATCTAATGTTTTTTGATCTTAATGTTTTTTAATCTAATGTAATTTAATTTAATGATTTTTATGAGTGAATTTTGAATCCTTATAATGTTTTATATTATCTTGAATAAGTATTTATTTACATTTTCCATAGTCTTATAGCGTGCAAGTTTATTAGATAAATACTAATATTGTAATCTATTTGACTAATACGATTTAAAATGTTTCAAGAACTTAAAGGGATCCATTCCTGAACAATTTAACCTTTACAATGACTCAGTGAAAACGAGACAGTAAATTTATGATTTTATTGCTAAGGCAATAAATTATTATTATATACGATGGACAAAAAGTTTAACTTTACGTCCTCCTAAAATATACGCAATTTTTTGATTTTTTAGCCGACTTGTTATAATGAATCAAAACATGCATTTTAAATATTGGACTGCCTCAGAATAATTGTATATAAAAATATGCCTATTATATATATATAGTATAAGTATGATAGAACTATATATAAAAAGGACTATATATATATATAGACTAGCCATATATATATATATATATATATATATAGAGGATCTAGTTAGACTAGCATATGGCTTACGCCGTGTATGCATAAACCTTTATAGAAGTATTCAGTGGAGAGAGATTTGGGGAAGGGGAAAAATTAAAAAGACCCAAAACTGATCCAAGCTTTAGAAAATAAATTTAATTTTACATTTATTTAAAACCATTAACTATAAGTCTATTGCAACAGAAAAAAATAAAGGTTAAATAATATGTCTAAGTATAAAACATTAAATTATGAAAAGTTGATACAAGAAATAATAGAGTCAAAGACGAATGACAACACGTTAAATTGCTCAACCATATAAAATTTGAACATTCTTCAGAATAATAAAGTAACATAAAATTTTCAATTTAAGAGAAAGATTCCGGTAAAAACAATAGTTGTTGTGAACATTGAGAAATAGTGTCATTAAAATAGATGCTTTTAAATTTTTTACGTTCTCGTTACATCAAGAAACTGAAAAATGTCTTTTTGTCATGAGTATATTTTATTTAAGAAAAATAAAGTTGATATTTTATTACGAAAAATCAAGTTAAATTTGATACTCGTTTGGATATACGCGACACTCTCGAAATGACACTGTTGGATATAAAAATTATTTGGCTATGCTCATGAATAAATATTAAAGATAAACATTTTTTTTTAATTTATTTCAGTGACAATTATAATATTTATAAATATTACGTCAAAAAAATTAAATGTTACCCAAATATACTTGATATATATTTATATTTGGGTGTTTTTTTTGCTTTCTTAAAGGTTATTAGAGGATACAAGTGAGTATATTTTATGATATCATAATGATATCGCATTGCAGAAGACGTTTCAACCAAATATAATTCTATTTTAATTCTGTGTTTATTAATTAATATGTATATTATTTAATTAATGAATAATAATTAATCTATGACAATTCCTGTCATCAATGATTATTCCAACATAATATTTTATATTCTGTAGAACGCTACGTCTCATCTCTGATGTTGACAATATAAGGTATCTCTTTTTTCATTAAGTTACACTCTCCTTATACTTATTCTCACGGCTATAGGACTTTAAGTTCCTCAACTGATGATTGCAACGATATATTTTATTTCGTTACTATAACGGGAATAATTTAAAACAATTCGATATAAAACATCTTATTATAATCATCAATGAGATAAAATGTAGTGTCCTACATTAACAGGACACTACATCACCATTGCTGATGTAGTGTCCTTGGTGAAGGACACTACATCACCATTGCTGATGAACTGTCCTTGGTGAAGGACACCACATAACCATTGTTAATGTAAGACACCACATCACCATTGCTGATGTAGTGTCCGTTAATGTAGGAACCACATCACCATTGCTGAGATGTAGTGTCCATTGTGATAGACACTACATAACCATTTCTGATGTAGTGTCCTGTTAATGTAGGACACCACATCACCATTGCTGATGTAGTCATTGTGATAGACACTACATAACCATTTCTGATGTAGGTCCCTGTAATGTAGGACACCACATTACCATTGCTGAGATGTAGTATAGACACTACATAACCATTGCTGATGTAGTGTCACTGTCCCACACATCACCAATGTACCATTGCTACATGATGTAAATGTTTACCATTGCTGAGATGTAGTGTCCATTTGATAGACACTACATAACCATGCTGATGTGTGTCCTGTTAATGTAGGACACTACATCACCATGCTGATGTAGTGTCCATTGTGATAGACACTACATAACTATTGCTGATGTAGTGTCCTGTTAATGTAGGACACCACATTACATGTAGTGTCACACTGCCCACAGCTCACAGTGTAGTGTGTAGTTACCATTGCTGAGATGTAATTGTGATAGACACTACATAACTATTGCTGATGTAGTGTCCTGTTAATGTAGGACACTAAATTTTATCTCAATGATGTTTATAATAAGATGTTTCATTAAACTGGAAACGAAGTAATCTGGGGACACTGAAGTGCCACCGCTAAGCCTAGCAGTCACTGGCGTACCATCCTTTGCAAAAAGCATCTCATGGCTGTTTTCACCCCTTGGTAGCTTATTTAGATCAATTTAAAATGTATAATTGGTTTTAGCAAAAAGATGATAAGATGACGACGCATCCTTCAAAGTTTCATTTATTTGCCATCAATAGTTTATTAAATAAGAAGCGTTAATGTTACCCACTTTTAACACTCACTTACAAAATTAATCTCTCATCATAATTCTTAGGCACTTCTAGCAATCGCAGACATATTAAACTCGGTGTATTGGTAAGTTTATTGTACAAATCTATAAATAACTATAAAACATAACATGTTTTGTTACTTCTATCTAATATGTACAATTAAAGACAAAGATTAATTCTTACCTTTTTGTCTACCGTAAAAAGTAATGCTCTGACCGCGGAAGCCTTACATTCTACCAAATAATTAATTTACAGGATAATTAATAAAGAAGGGATTTTTTCGTTAAGTTTCTTGGATTTGGCCCCAAGCTGAATGTTACTGGTAGACAGCCCCAAGGCTCGGTAAAGTTCTCTATTGTCTTGTCCAGCTAACAATACCCTCATTCATTAACCTTTTTTTAAAAGCAACATTATTCAATGTCAACATTAGAATTATTTATGTCGAAAATTATAATAAAATATAATTTTTTAATAATCAAATTAATATAATTTTAAAAATCTATCATAAGTAAAAGTTCTTTTAATTTACATTAAATAAAAAATACTTAAAGCCCTTTAAAAATACGGTTAACAATGTTTATTTTAAAGTGCTGCTTAAAACGTGAAAAAAATAAATTGATTGCTTTTCCTGCAATTATGTAAGATAACTTTGGTAAGAAATATACAAATTTGAGAGTTTTAAGTGCATATTATATGTCGACCGTTCCTTATTACATAAAATATTTTATGACAAAACAAGATTAATTACGACAGGGATTATCTAACAACTTTGTGTTAAAAAAATTAAAATTGAGTACACAGCACAAAACAATAGTGTATATTATCATTGATATAAATTGCTGTCAGAGACAGAATCTGTAAACTATTGTATAATCCTTGTTTTTAACTTTTTTTTACATAAACCTGTCTTTTGTTTAAGAGTATTTGGAAAATGATTCTATTGTCCAGTTTTTCTTTTGTTTATTTTGATATTGATATATTTGTTTGTTAAATAATTAATTTTACTTTGTCGCCTTTAAATTTAACTATAGACTGCACTTGAAAATTAAACAATAAACTCAGACTATTGTTAGTAATTACACACTTCATTTTTTTTAAATTATAGATTACAAAATCAGTTATACCTACATACTGATAACGCAGTTAACATAATTAGATAGATAAAAAAATATTTAAATGAAATAGTATTAATCTAGTAAGAAATAAATTGACATTGTAAGTAAGATAAGTCTTACGTTAGGTCTTATCAGCTTCAAATATGATTGCAATCATACGAGGTCTTTATGATTTCCCAGAATAACTTGGCAATAACACAACTTATGGTTGTGCTCTATTTAAGCACCATTGCAATGTATGATTGATTTATTTGTGTATATTTAATAGTGCAAACATCTAATAGTTTACTTCTACATACGGCGCAATGAACAAGTCACAAAGTAAATTCATCAAGACTTCATATGCTTGTAATCATATCTGTGATTTATAGGGCTAGGCTTAACATAATATGACCTTACTTATTCTTACGCTACAGACGTTTAGAATTATGACACAAGTTTTTTGAGGAATTACATTTCATCAAGTTTCGTCAATTCAAATATATATATATATATATATATATATATATATATATATATATATATATATATATATATATAGTGTTGTGTGTGTGTGTGTGTGTGTGTGTAAAAAAGTGGAATTGGATATTATGCATAATATCTAACATAAAATGGCTAATGTGATAAATATTTATAAAAATATTACTTTGACTATACATAACTTACATAAAGCAATTAGAGGAACAGGGAGGAAGAACTAAGAAAATATCTGTAAAGATATAAAAAACATGTGTTTTTCTTTGCTGATTTGTAATTCTTTATCTTTCTATATCAATCGTTAGGAGTGCTTTATCGCCTTTAATCTTTATTTACTATTATGGTAGCATTACTTCTTTAATTATATTTTTTTAATGGACGAGGGTATTAATTTTATTAAAAATAGTCAATAATTATATATATATATATATATATATATATGTATAGTATTATTTTAAATGCAAAATTTGTATGAGCATCAATACTGTCCCATTAAGTAACTATTTCCTTTTGCTTTGATTATGGAGGTCACTCAAATTAATATTTATACATAGTTATTATGTGCATACTATCACATTGACCAATATGGTTAAGTATTATGCTTAATAGGTAGTCGAAGTGATAAATTAATCTATCTATTGTGAGAATAGAGTTTCTATTCTCACACGATAACTTTCGAAGGCTTTCACAAATCAAAACGACTCTTCGCACATGGTGCATATTTAGGGAAGTTACAAACCCTATTGTTTGTGAAAAAGTATGACGTAATCGTACATATTTATATAAAAAACACAAGTTGTCGTATGTTGTGATAGACTGTAATCTAAAATAATTGAAACTATATATATGTGTACGTATGTGTATGCAAATATATGTATGGATAATTTCTGAAACTGTCATATCCTGGACAATTTGATACTAATTTTCTTCATACAATTTAATTCAATTTCCCAGAACTTTATTTTCTAATACAATGTATTTAAAGTGTATTTAATGTAACTTAGTGAGGGTAGATATTTATACCTATGTTATCGCTATAGCTCTACACTTAAATAATCACTCAGGAGTCTGCATCCAGTCTCAAATCTTGTAACAAGACTCAAAAGGAAAAATTAGCTTCTTCTCGCCGGCACTGAAGATGACCTGTATTAGGTTGAAAGCCGTTTTTGTCATTATTACATTGGTAGAAATTTATTTGTGGATAGACTTTTATTTACATCCTTATAATTATCAATAAAGTTAAAAAAAATAAATCAAATAATCGTTTAACAATGATTCTATGAATTTAAATGCTTACTCATTTATACATATTTATTCATAAATAACATATGTGACTTTACATTACACTTAAAGTATAAAGTTGCAATTATAAGGTTATCTGGTTTATATAATTAAGCATAAAATTATAAGAATATTACTTCCAAAATAACATGATTAGAATCAACATTACAATTTTTATTGAGACTAATTACTCATTACTAAATACTCATTCATCACATTATTTATTCAATAAAGATTAATGTCCTTTTTATTTCAAATTCCAACAATAAACTAAAATAATGGAAACTCAAGAGTAGGTAGATAAAACTCTATCGTTAATTAAAACATCTCGTAAAAATATTTTTTTATCTCAATTTTTTATTTTCCTGTATGTTGTGATCTTCACAATGGTACAGAGTTGTTAAAAATGTAAAACCTCCTCTTAAACTTTTTCATTAAGCACTTGTGACTAGTTTCTACAACTCGGAGTTTATTTTTATTTAGAGAACAATGTATATTTCCGGGGATATAATGAAAACTTCTGTTTTTTTAAACTTTTACAGTGAAATGCGTTAAATGATAAAATAGCATCCACTATATTAGTGATAGAATGAACTATCATAAATGGCAGATAAAATATAAAGTTGATAATAAAAATAGAATACTACTACAGACGCCAACCAAACTACACTTCTTTCTTACACATAAATTTTATCTGCTATTTTATTTTTCCTCATCTAATACCGTTGGTATGAAGATAATAGTTGAAACAATATAATTCTGCGAGTGACACCTATGAAATATAACATAACAAAATATATCTGGGAACTGTTCCATCATTCGACAATCGTCGTCATTGATGGCTTAACATAATGTCATGTCCCACTCTGTTTCGTAACGGCTAATTCATCAGGGCGCCGACAGAACCTGAACTCACTCTTACCTTCAATTAATGGTCAGAGTGAGGTTACAATGGAGATGTATTGTGTAAGGCTTGTTGCATTTTCTGGGTGTTTTTCGCACAGTTATATTGTGTCAACTAGTCATGATTTTCAAAACTCGGTAGTATCAAATTATATATGTTTTGCTTGCCAAGCATGATAGTGATTAGAGAGCACCGCTTGTCTTTGGTAAATACTTCACATTATATTATTCGGAATTTTAAGTAGTTAGAGTGAGTACAGGTGAGTACTCTGTCGGCGCCCTGATGAGTTAGACGTAAAGAAAAAGGGTGGGACATGACATTATGTCGAGCCATCAATGATGACGAATGCCGAATGATGGAACAGTTCCCAGATGTAGCATTGCATTTTACTTGTTACATTTCCTAGGTGTCTCTGGCACAATTATATTGTGTCAACTATTCATGTTTTGCAAAACTCAGTAGGATCAAATGATTGAAGGAAATAATTATTTAGTTGGTCGTAAGGCGAAAGCCAAGGAAAGCATAGTATATAACTTTTAAGGAAAGCCGAGGTATTTATGTGTTTAACTCCTGGGGAAAAGGCGAGGAAGTAATTACAATTAGGTCCGTAAGCGAAGCAGAGGAATGTAATTATTGTGAGAAAAATATAGCATTTTACTCCCGAGGTGCATTCAACATTTTATGTACAGAAGACGGCGTCAATTATATAATATTGTTATATTCTTGTTTTCATTATGTTAAGTTGTTAAGTTTTATTTGAAATTTTTTTGGGTCGGGCTTCCTCATAAATTTAGGAGGAGCCGCATCTAAAATAATTTTATTGCCCTAAACTGCGTTTTTTGGTCTGGAACGGATTTTGAGCTAATACATTTTTTAGTCTCTCTTGTCGATGTTATTGCTGTATGAGCAATAATGTTTAGAAAATAGTTCTATAATAGCTACTATGTATTATTTTCGTTTTTTTCAGTTAGACCTTGATAATAATAAGAATTTTTAAGCCACTAAATTTTTTGATAATCCCAAAAATTATATTTAACTTAATTGTTCTTATTTTATTTTAAAAAAAAAAATATAATAATAAAGAAAATAAATTCTTGGATTAAAAATATGTTTTCTAGATAAAATGCTCAGTACGTCTTAAAGAAAATATTTTGGCTTCTTATAGAGATCCCTCTCAGATAAAATTATTTCATATTTTCCATCCTATTTTTTATTTAATTTAAAAAACTTAATGTTCTTTTGATCTCTATTTTTAGTATTAAATATTCATTTATCATATTTCTAATCGGATTTAAGTTTTTTAAGAAGCTTTTTATTATTTTGGGGGAAGCGTGAGAGATAAATAAATTATAAGATTTCGTAAATAGTAGCACCAGAACAAAGAAAGTGTTTAGTCTGTTGTCATCGTCTTAGTAATAAATATATTTGATTTTTATTCTTTTTTTAAGAAACGATACAAAAAGATTAGTATAATTTTAATTTTCTGAAAGATTTATAATTAATTTGTAACGCATTTATTCTTCTTTTGTCGTTGAATGAATTGTGAATAAAACGTTTTATGTTTTCAGCCAATTTTCCGAGAAAATAATTAGTATCTTTTCTTGGATGGTATACATTTTTTTAACATTCTTTTATAAATGGCGAATAAAATATTAATGGACTGTTTAAATATAAACACTGAATACGATATTTTTTTCAAGGACTGCCGTTCTGTATGTTAGTGACATTTTTTTCTAATAGTTCTTAGCATTGCAGTTTTGAAGCAATGGAGTTATTTTCGAGAAAGTTAAGCAAAGGATGTTCAAATATACGTACAAAGTTACGTGTAATTCAAGTATGCTGATAAGGCAGATATGAAATATTGGTATTTAAACGCCTTGCTTATTTGACTTAATTACATAAATACCTTGAATTTATTTTATTTCCAATCCGATTAACAAATTTTATACTTAATTAAAGAAAAATTTGAACCTCCAAAGTCACTTAGACAAAATGTGGTAGTTATGAATTTCTTATACCAGTATTTAGGGGAGAGGACTCGTCATTCAGAGGAAATACTATTGACATTACGCAGAGGAGGAAAGTACTCTAAACAATATTTAGAAGAAAGAACACTGCCCTCGTTATTCAAAGGAAATTCTGGTGACATTATTTAAAGGTAGAAAATACTGCAAACAACATTCGGGGGGGGGGTATTGCCCTAGTCATTCAGAGAATATTCTGGTGATATTATTCAGAGGAAGGAACAGCTGCAAAAAAACTTTTAAAGGAGTGGAACTCTGACCACATTATTCAAAGGAAACACCACCCTCATTATTCAGGGGACGTACTGCTAACGTTATTAAAAGGAGAGAAAAATAGGAACTAAATTCAGGGAAGGGAAGGAAACACAGGACCCAATAATCAAAGGTTAAGGTTATTCAGAGTAAGGAGATATGATAAGCAATATTCAGAGAAGAGATATATTCAATGTACAATACCCAAAATATGTAGTAGAAAACTGTTAGGCTTATTCAGGGAAGAGGGTATACTGCTACCATTATTTAGAGGAGAGAAATACTAGAAACACTAAAAGAAAGAAAGAAAAACACTGTGAAACATTTTCGGTAGAAATATTTCTAAAATTGAAAATAATGCAATTGAAATATTGTAAAACTATCTAGGGGATACAACCCTATCAAATTATTCTGCAAAGGAAAATATTTACAGTATTGAGATAGCAAAAATTACTAATATTGCAATGCTTAAATTATGCTGTTAACATTTTTGGGAAGTTAAAACTTTTTTTCGAGATCAAATAAATGGTAGTGAACATTTTCTCATAAAGTAGAACACAGACACAACATTAAATTTGAAAGTTTTTCCTTGTTTCCTCAACCATGATCATCTATAAACTTTATGAAGATTCACCCGCTAAGAAAGTCTTGCAGAGATAAAGTTTTACAGATGTAAGAGTTTAAGATATAGAAAATAAAACAGAACAGGCTTTTTTAAACAGTGACAAACTTTCCCCCCGTAAGATAAGTCGGGAAGTAAGCTATGCCAATTTTCGGCTCAGGTGCTTTAACTATAACTAAATAGCAATGTTCTTTTAGATCTACTACTTATTTTTTTCTTTATTTTAAAACTTTTCCTCCTGTTTTTTATCAAAAAAGAAGAAAAACTAAGAAGTATATTGGACTTAGTTTTTCTTTTGTTATTTTTCTTACTTAACAAAACAATACTAAGCTCTTTTTGAAATCTTCCTTCGGGGGTTGTTCAAAAAATACTCAAAATCCTTTTAGAAAAAGTATATAAAAATAAACGTTTATTTATTCTTTTTTTCTGAAAAGCAATAACTGTTAAAGTTTTAGAGAATGAGTGAAATCTAAAAGTTTTTCTTATTAGTATTTTTATTCATCAAAATACAAGTTTCCATAAAAAAAAATCTGAAGCAGACAAAGAATAACTTGGAAATCTTAAAAATATAACTTGAATAACTTTAAAGTTATTAAAATTAACTTTTAAAGCTGCTTAGAGAAACTTAACATCATTTCCTCTCTTATATTTATTTATTTTATTTATATCTTTATTTTTTCATTATCTTAAAATAATAAAATTTTAAAGATATAAAACAAGAAAGTGCAAATATCTTTGCATTTTAAAATTTTATGAGTACATTATATACAGGGTGGAGTAAGCCGCCTTCGTGGTCGAGGTCGTTAAAGCGTTAGTTATTATACTGACCTTTGACACCACTTAGGTCTGGGGTTCGCATCCCAGGTTATGCTCTCAGTTTATATAAGCTTATTGTTCAAATATATTATCACCAACTTTATATTATACTTTGAGCGTAACGGTTGCCACAACTTCTTTTGGTGGTCCCCGCAGGGTTTATACCTGATGGGCCACAAAGCTCTAAACGAGCATTCCATAAATGGTGGAGTCTGAAGTCTTAAAAAAATTAATTAATTAAAACAGTAATAACACTTTTAAACGTTAATTACTTATGAAATTAATTTTCAATAACTATTAATTATATTATGCGGGAGGGTGCGAGTTGCACGTATTATTATACTATCATAACTATTAATGCTTCTCAATTTTTATTATACCATTATTCACACCTGATCTTGGTAATTTTTATTGCATTGTTATCCAAGTACTACTTCCTTTCTGTCTAAAACTAAGTAGTGCACCTGCTTTAGTAATTGCTACAGCAGCTTTAAGTATCAGACATCAAATAGCATGAGCTTATGGTAGAGTCAGCTAGGTCTATTAGTTGTACCTAAATTTTTACCCCCAATTGGTTGATTTAGACCTATAGTCTATAAAAAAGTTGTTTGTTTAGTTTTAGTTTTCCTCTATTTCGTTTTTGTCCAAAAAACATTAGGATAAGTTATAAGAAAAGCAGCTTTATAATAGCAATAATAAAGTAGCAATTTAAAAAGTCCTTTGCAGAGTAAAACAATTTCTCTGTTAACATTTGATTTAACTTTAACCATTTTGAAGGTTGACTTGTAGGATCTTGATTTAACTTACTAAAAAGTTAGCTTCCCTAAATGAACTGGTCTACTTCAGATTTCAGTTACTTGTACTGCGGCAAGATGAGTTTGTTTCTTCCTCTAGAAAGGTACTCATGGCTATGTTATTTCGTTAAATTTGTATATAAAGACATAGTTGTTTATAATGTTGTTCATGTAGTTTTATATAGTTCTATATAGTTTGTTGTATATAGTTCTATTCATATAGTACTAGTTTGCAGTTCTATAGTATTTGGTTGTATATAAGTTCTATATAGTTTGTTGTATATAGTTCTGATATAGTTTGGTTTATATTGTTTCTATATAGTTTGTTGTATATTGTTCTATATAGTTTGTTGTATATTGTTCTATATAGTTTGTTGTATGTAGTTTGTTGTATATAGTTCTATATAGTTTCTTGTTGAACGAACGTAAGTGAGTTCTAACATTCAGAAGATTGGACGGCGGTATGTTTTGTTTGTTTGTGTTGTATGGTGTTTTTTGTACGAGTCGCGAAATAACTGCCGTAAAAATTGACGAATTTTGATGTTTTGTATACAGGTAAAACTAATATGTGTCAGAGCTGTATAGTTTTTGAATATTCCGAAAAATATTTTCAAAATGGCAGCCAATAGGCAGACCGGATAAAAAAAAAATTTAAAGCAAAAAATCGTTTGCAATCGTTTTAAGCCCTTAAAGAGTAAAAAGAAAATATATGTTTCATAGTTAAAATTTTAAAAATATTTTACAAAATTTAAAAATGGCGGCAAAAATAATGAACTCAAAAAAATTAACTTTAAAGGAATAACTCAGTAATATATCGTTGAAAAAGCTCTTTGAGTAGTAGAACAAAACATGTTATATACAAAAGTCCGATAAACTCAAATGGCGGCCATAATTGTAAATAAAAAATTATTTTTACAAATTTTGTAAGTATTTACATGAGAAAAGATCAATTGTAATATACTTTAGACTTGTATACACGTAAAATTGACTATGTGTCAAACTGAATAGCTTTTAGTAATATTTCGTAAATATTTTCAAAATGGCGAACCGGAAAAAATTAATTTCGAGCGAAAAAATCGTGTTGTATATCGTTTCAAAGCTCTTAAAAATAAAGTAGTTTTCACTATGTATTTATTTAAAATATCTGCAATCTAGCAGCGAAGCGAGTCTTTTATGTATTATTTGAAAATGCCATCTAGCGAGCAAACGAGCCTTTTTTTAACTAAGCATTATTATAAATATACGCAAATCTAGCTGCCGAAGCGAGCATTACTATTTATTATTTAAAAACATGCAACTCTCTAGCGAGCGAAGCGAGCTTTTTTACTATGCATTATTATAAATATCGGATCAGCGAGGCGAGCGGACCTTTTTTTTAATAAGCAATTATTAAAAATGTAATCTAGCTAGCTGAAGCGAGCCTTTATTACTATGTACATTATAAATATGCGCAATTAGCGAGCGAAGCGAGCCTTTTTTATTATGTATTATTATAAAATACACGCAATTCTAGCGAAGCGAAGCGTCCTTTTTTTTAACCATTTGTTTATTAAATATACGCAATTCTAGCGAGTAAACGAGCCTTTTTTACTATGTATTATTATAAATATAAGCATTCTAGCGAGCGTAAGCGAGCCTTTTTTTACTATTATTTTTGTAAATATACCATTAGCATAAGCCTTTTTTTTTAACTATGCCCTTTTATAAACAGTACACTTTAGCGGCAAGCGAGGCCTTATTACTATTATTATTATAAAATATGCGCTTTGGAGCGAAGCCAGCCTTTTTTTTGTATTATGGTTATTTAAAATTAGCAATTTATAGCAAGCGAGCCTTTTTTTTATGGTTATTATAAATATAGCATGTAAGGAGCGAATAGCTTATATATATGTAAAATTAAATACCTAATAGCAAGCAAAGCGAACCTTTTTGACTTTATACTTTAAAAATAGCGTCCGAATGTTTGATATACTATCTTCGCTCGCTTTAATAAATAATTTTATTTGATGTATTCTTTGCGTGAATTCTGATATGCAACATTACTAGGCATATAGTACTATATAGTTTGTTGTATATATATAGTGCTATATAGTTTTAGTTGTTCAATAGTTGTAGACAAGTTTGTAAACGGCAAGTCTGATTTTTAATGGTGTCGTTAGCAAATTTAATAAAATTTTATGCAATCTAAAAAATATATATATTTTGAATAAATTGGTGATATTCTTATTTACTCTTTTTTATTTAAATATATGACTATATAAAATATGAAATATAAAAATATATGATTAATATAAAATACGGGCCTTCGGCCACTACGCGGTGTGGCGCAAAGGCCTCAAGGGCCTCGTTGTGGCCACATTGTTGTTGTTTTGTATTATGTGTTGTTTCATTATTGTTCTTGTTACATGGCATTTGCCGGTATTAGCGAATTTTATTGCTTCGCTATTTTTTTGTTTTAGACTTTATTGTTACATGGCATTTTGCCATGTATTTAGCAAATTTTCACAGCCTCTCCTCAAAGGCCCGCATCGCAGGCCTAAGAGGCTTTCTCATAAATTTAATTTTATTAATACTCTATTATTATAGTATGCTAAATATAAAAATTAACAAGCATTATTAACAAAAATATATTCATGATTTTTGTTTTTAAATAAAAATACCGTTTCCGTCACTTAGGATTATTCTGATTGAGCTGAAACCGGTTGCAATCGCTTTTAGAATTACTTCGACCATATAAAGACTACTTCGAGGTTCTTTCCTTCTTTACGGGCCTGCGGCGTGGTTAAGTGGAAGCCATTTTTGTCCTGTCTCTCTGGGACAGTAGAATTACCAGGATGGAGCAAGAGGTAGACGTCCCTCTTTTATACTATATCCCCACCCTCTAGCACTACTAAACCCAACAGATATTGTACGAGTCTTTGACCTAGACGTATACATATATACAAACATTATATATATATATTATATAATTATATATATTATATATATATATATATATATATATATATATATATATGTGTGTGTGTGTGTGTATACTGTTTACGCCATTTGTGATGGTCCAATTCAGCTGCTCCGATTCAGCTAGTCGTCTACCTAAATACGAAATACTTTGTTTTAAAGCTATTTCAAGTTTCAAAAACATTTTTTTTTCATGACGCCATAACTTTGATTGATGACGTCATAATGTTTTTATAATTAATAAGCCTCGTAACCTCCTCAACATGTCGCGATTTGCAAAGTTTCGTTTTAATTTGAGCACGCCTTCAAGAGTTATCGTTCGTCATATATATATATATATATATATATATATATATATATATATATATATATATATATATATATATATATATATATATATATGTTTCGGACATATTTTTTGTTATCAGGAAGCCAATAGGAACCGATTCCCTCACTCCACCCTCAACTTCCCTCATCTGAACAACCTCATAAAGCGTCATTTTCAAATGAAAATTCGCTAAAAATAATCATAATATTATATTGTTTGATTATTTTATTACTAAATAACTTAAAAAAGTGCCGGTTTTCGGCACATTCTATATACAGTAGAATGATACCTCAATAGACATCAGTACCTTTTTAAATTATGAATACGCATACTTCATTTGCTTTACGCCTTCAATGACGCAAATTATTAAGTTAGTGACAATACCATTTCGTAATATAATAATTCTGAATTATTGAGATAGTTCCTAAATACTTATAGAGAAATTATAGAGGGGAAAAGAGAATTACAGGGAAAAATAGGTAAGTTAAACAATTATCCCATATACCTCAGATTTTATCTGCATGTGAAAGGTTACAACTAGCGGAAAATATTAAACGTTAAAAACAGTAAAAACCTCAAAACTGTTATTCTAATTTAAAATATAACAAAATTAACAATACTGCTATCTAAATCTTAATATCTATGTACGAAATGAATACAAATAAGTAATTTTATAGATAGGTCAGTATAAAAAATATTAAATAATAAAAAGATAATAAAGAACTACTAATTATTCAAATAAAATTAAATATATCAATAACGGCATTAAAAGCACTGAATTATTTAGTTCTTCTTTTTAAATTGTAATTAAAACCCATCTTTAATTTCAGAAAGCAAATAAAAACAGGTAAGAAAATTGTAAATAAAAATATTTTTATCAGATAAAACATAAAATATAAAAGATTAAATAAAAACTCGCTCTAATTATAGTATATAAGATAAATTGCCGGAGGCAGGAAAATAACAAGATGAGTCTAATCAACAAAAAACAAAGCAATAATGATGGTCCTTTTCACCTCATTTAAAGTTCTTGTATTGAATATTTTTATCTTTTTATTAAGATTAATAAATAACTACCGTTAGCATGAATAAAGAGTAAAAGAAAAAAGGATTATTGAAAAAATTACCTTAATAATTTTGAAGATTCAAGTGGCAAAAGGTTTATTAGTATAATAATTACAGTATTCATGGGTAAGTTTATTTGTAAAGTTGATTTTTAGTTTTATCTTTCAATCTAAAGCTAATAATAATAAGTTTATAATAATACTTAGTTTGTCATATAGAAATATGACAAACTAATAAAGGACAATAACCATGTGGCGAACACAAACAACCGCAAGCGACCTCACGGAGTCGTGGGGGCCGCAAATCGGACTGCAGCGTCGTCGCCGCGAACGCAAAGCGTCAAAAAAACCTCAATGCAAGAGGCCGTAGGGCCTATGGTTTTGATATTCCAATTGTCGAATTAATATCCACCTGGAAACTATTTTCACAAGACCTCACCATACCTTCATCAAAGCTTATTCTATCACAAAATTAATTTATAAAGTAATAAAAGTATCCCATAAAAGCTAAATAAACCTAAAGATTTAGGTCTTCCGGTGGTGACCGCGTCAATGTAGATGAAGAATCCGACGTTTTGCTTCGAACGTCGGATTCTTCATCTACATTGACGCGGTCACCACCGGAAGACCTAAATCTTCATGACAATAACCGCGGAGCCCTACGCACGTTTATTAAATAAACCTAACCTATAAACGTAACCTAACTTATCTAAACAATAAGGCCAATTTAAAAGTCATGATGGCAATCTATCCTATTGGCTATAATGTGAGAATTGGGCTAATCAGCAATCTAAAATAAATTAGAAAATCGTTTAGAAACAAATTGAAAAGTAAAACTAATTTTATATTCTAAAAAAATAGCATTATAAATGTTAACACTTATTATCTTGTTTTTTCTTTCAAGTGATTTTTTTAAGGACATTTTATCTATTTCTCTATCTAATGATTGTCTCTTTTTTCAACAAACAAGTGTAATGTTTTCTTGTAAAGTACATTATAAAAATAAAATGTTTTTAAATGTATACCAAGTAGATTGCAATAGTATTGGTTTGGTTGGCCCCCTGCCACCTGTTGGGTTCTGTTATGAACCTTTTCCACAGCTAGGAACCTTCTCCTTGAGACCGCAGGGAGCGCTAGTAGACCCTCATCACAATTAGCATACTAACCTCCATATCAAACCTCCATAAATATCTTTTATACCTCTAATAGATTTGGGTTAAGAAAACTCTTTAAATATTTTGTTATATCCACTCAATTTCATTTTAATCCTCCGTCTGCAAATCATTTGTTGACTAATATATTTATGTATTTTGACAATGAAAACTTGATGGAGTTACTTTTAAAAATAAATTGTACTTAAAATTTAATTAATTCATTATTTTGTTTACTTCTAACAAAACCTTCACTTACATTTTTAGGGAGTTTTTAACAGAATGTGATCCTCATAAGGATGTTCGGGTAAAAACATATTATATTGTAACAGTTTATACATACACACACAACCACAAGTTATATATCTCACAGCTAAGGTGATTAATGTGGTTATTATGCATAATATCCTGCCATTATGCATAAAAACTATCAAAATTAGTCAAAGTGATAAATAAAGATTAATGTTGCTGTTAGTCTTGCTATTATGCATAGTATCAAACCTTATTGGTCAAAGCTATATTATGGACACAGTAACTATATTATAAGTATCACTTAAATTGACATCCATAATCCCCTTTTCTTTTATTAATAAAACTTTTATTATTAAGAAAAGGGAAATAGTTACTTAATAAGGTAACAATTAAAAAAGGACAATACTTAATAAAAATTGTGCATTTAAATAAATACGTATACATAATTAAGTATAGATATACATTATTTATAACAAAATTCAGTTTTCTCGTCTATTATAAATAATAAAATCAAACAACTAATGACAATATAATAAGTAAATAAAGATTAAGGACGATAAAGCACTGTTAAAAAACAGATAAAGAATTACAAATCAGCAAAGATAAACACATGTTTTTCTGTACTCCACAATTTTTAGAGCTGTTTTTAAGTTCTTTCAACTCCATCTTATATAGATGTTTTCTAAATTAGTACAGCAAATGGTTTTCTAGTTTAAAATCTTTGTTAAGAAATTTCTTTATTTTAATTTGTTTTTATGTTAAAATAACTTTATAAAAATTTTAAATTTAAAAAAACAAGTTACAATACTTTTATATACTTTACAAGAAGTAATGACGAGCAAGCCTGTATTGTTATCTCTATACTTGTTCAAAGAGCTTCGCAAATAAATTCTATCTTTAGAACACAGCTCTTGTTAGCATGCTGCAAAAATATTTATAATTGAGCCATTGTCTTTATGTAGGAGTGTAATTAAAAAGACTTAGATATTATAGAATCACTTGTTAACAAGTATCTGTACCCGTAAAGTAAATTAACTACGGACTTTAAAGTCCCTTTTCTGGTCTTATCTGATAAGAGTTAAGTTACAACTTCTTCCTACTTAATTTTAAATAACACTTTTTTTATAGAACATTTTTTTATCTTCTAAATCTAGACTAGACTAATAATTTTAAAAATGCAGACTCTTTATTCAGAACATTTATTCAGTTGCTTATCTTATGATTAAATAATTTTTTTAAACTTTGAAAATATTTAATAGCAAGTTGTATAATTATTTTATTATTTATTGCCGTTTGTGGATTTTAAAAGAAATATACCAAGGTGTAACTGGTGATAAACAATTTTGTCTGCCGTATTAAAAATGACGCTTTCTACTTTTCCTCATTAATACCACAGTTAAAGTATTGTATTTGCACTAAAAATCCAAATCTGATATTTCAACTGAATTTAAGACCTCATTCCATGAGCATTTAAGACATCTAAAGTATGATTTAAAATGAGCAAACAAATTAAAGAAACAAACAAAATAGTCTCTCTACAAAAAAATAATTTATTTAGAGTGATATCAACCTAACATAAGGCCATCATGAGTGCCAGACATAAAAAATTGTTTTTTCTTTATGTTATATATGCCACTGATGATGGTCTCATGTTAGTTTGAAAGCCCTCTGAATAAATAATTGTTTTGTGAAGAGACTCATTCTTGGTTTCTTTAATTAGCTCTAATGTAGTTTTTACCAAGTTGTATATGTGTGTGTCTCGTATCTGTGTGTAGTTTCCAGAGTGTAGTTTTCAGTGTGTTTACACTAGAGAAATGAAACTTGGTGTGTAAATCAATTTTAAGGACTAGTTGTGCTATTGACTAGTCGTGTCATTAATTGGTGTTAAAAGCAGGAAAATTTCTAAAACTAAAAAATTTGGATAGTTTTAAAACTTTGCACTCATATAGCTTTCATATGACCACCAAATTTGCTAAATTTCATTTCATTATAAGCAATAATTAGTGTAATTTTTATCGAATGACGTAGAAGTATTTTAAAAAATGTTTAAAATTAGAGAATAATTTCATAGGTTGACATTCAGCACGAATGTATTGTTTCATATAATAAGGAAGTGTACAACCTTTCCTTTCAATACGGCTGGTATATAACTGGTTTAGAGTGATTATTAAGTTTAGAGAAATAGCATTAACCGTGGTATGTAAATGGATAGGTGGCCGCGTAGATTACAACTGCCCATAAAGTGAGGAAAACTCCTGACGTACACTTTACCCGCTTATTGTATGTTTGTGATACTAATTTATTACACCCTAAGAAAAGATGAGTTAAATAGTTCAATGTTTAGAGACCTTATACACTCGTGAACCATTTGAACTTATCGTTTTTCGAATAATTTTCTTTTCCTCGGTAACAACACGTACAAACATGTCACCTTCTCTCTCTTCATTACGCACATTTAACAAATAAAAAAAATTATATTATTTATAGATTAAAAGATTCTTGTTTCTAAACTGTCCAACCAATTTCTTCCTAAAATAGAATATGTACTATTTATATTACATTAGATTTACTAATCATATTACATTAGATTTACTAATTATATTACATTAGATTTAGTAATTGTATTACATTAATAATCAACATTCCAAGAATTGTGATACATGCTTCATAATCCAAAATGTAGTTACCAAAATATTCTTTTTAATGTAATAATTAGGTCAAAACGTTTCTCCCATTATATCGATTTACTCTTTCTGCGACTATACACATTCTTGTAGAGCCATATGTAAATAATTCTGTTTCTTTAAATGAAACCATTAACTGAATCTCTCATCCAATCACATCTTCGATGTTTTAATTAAAAATATGACCTAAATTAATTAATCAATGAATTAAACCACGTCCGCAGTAACGCATTCGTTTTTAATTATTAAATGTAAACAAAAAGTCTGTCGAAACCAAAATTAATCCCTGTTGTAAGTTTTGGTACGTTTAGGAATTTGTGAAGTAGTTAGGGAAAGCTATTTACTGATCTCATCTAGATTAAAGGCAACCATTAATAAACAATATTATTGGTACAATGGTTCCTATTCGGGTCAGGATACAAAGTTAAATACCATTATTTGATTACATTGTTAAGTCTACCTTTACTAGCTGGGGAGATTAATTCTGTTCTTAATCTGCCTTGTGGCCGTAATTGTATAGGTACGGGATTCGTAGCCCCGGTTCACGCTCTTAATTTATACATGAAATAGTATTTTTTTAAAAATTGATTACATACGAAGTCTTTGATTAATTCATAGAGAATAGTATATGCGAACTACTTAAGGTTGTATCCGCTGGCGAACACTCTGATGGCCGCCGACGTAATGGCATGTACCTATACCAAGATGTTATTTTACCTATCCCTAGGTTGTTTACATTATCATTAGGTAGCCTGCAAAATATTAATAGAACTAGTTGTAATCAAACTATTCTCCGTGTAACCTCCTCAAGCACTCAAATCTTATTGTACATTCTTGTTACTGTCTTGCAAGTTTAAAATCTCTCCGGTTTGCTTTATTTTAATACGAAAGTTAAAACAGAACAAATAACACTTGAAGGTTTCTGTTAAGGAACCATTATTTTTACCTAAACTTATCTTTTTGGTATATCGAAAATTGCTTTGTCACATTATTTTGTAAATACAAAATGTTTTGGAATGCTCAGTGCTCACCATATTATTAGACTAGCGTCTTCCAAATTTCGATATCATCCTTAAAAACTCTCTTTTCACACTACCTTAAAAAGGTGCTATAAGAGCATTCTGCAGGTTTTAGTATGGCGTATACTAAATTTGGTTTGATTCAGATGACAAATGCGGTCGTAATTTAGGGAATAAATTTTAAATTTTTTGCGTAATAAAAAGGCCCCGTAACGTCACAAGGACAATACATCTTATTAAGATTTTTAGCAGTTCTTGAATTAATAAATACATAATTTATTCACTACATAAGTTTCTGATCTCCTTTTTGATAATCGCCTTGCACTCATTTACGAAATATAAAAATTTGTTGGTCACTGTTGCCTCAAAATTATCATACCAATGAAATATGTTTGTCCACTTGATTTAGACATAAATAGCCGTAAATAAACAATTGTTTTGTCTGACTTGTGATCTGTAGCGTCCGTGATTCCGTTTACACGTTAATTGCGTGGAATCTATAACTGTTATCACTCTTGTATTCAATTATGTATTTTCGAAAAAACTACATTTCTCTACTTCAACTTATCAATACACAGTTAAAAAAACCAAGTTTTATTTTTTTTTTAAAAAGTAAGAGATTTAATTAAGATTAGTTAAAGGAAGGAAGAAGCCAAAAAGTAGTTCTGGATAAGAAATACAGAAACGAATTAACAGTTAACATACCTCCGGGTTAAACTTAACTGTTTTTCTTTTGGTAGCAGAATACAAACTAAGAAATGTTATCAGAGAAAAAATGTTACAAGATGAGGGTGAGAGTATGATTTTAAATTGATTATAGCTTTTGATTTTTTTATGAATGGAACAATTTATACTGTTATAAATAAAATGACCAATATTTAGTTAAAACTTGTACACAGTCATTTAAACAAATACAAATATAAAATTAAGAATATGATAACAATTCAAAATTTGTTTTTGCTAAGGTACCTTATGTAACCTTGTTTGAAATCCATGCACATGCACAAGCATTTAAAAGCAGTAAATATGCTAATATCCATTGTGCTATTGTACAGAAAATATCCTGAGTTTATGTTGAAAACCTGAACTGTATTTAGAAAAAGAGAAAATTGTAGTTATATTCTGGACATTTTTATCTAATATTTCGCAATGGTAATGCATTGCGATATTAGAGATCAAGTGCAGCTGTGCTTAACGATAATGGAACTTGAGAAAATACTAAGCATTTTCTTTCTTGGAATAATGATTTGGAAAAAGTACGTCTTTATTCTTTTACGTGACCAATTCTTGATGATTGTCATCTCTAAAATTAGTTAAATATATATATAAAATTACTAAATGCTATTAATTAAACAGGGGTAATCATGAAAAATTTATATGATGGATTAATAAATAATTAATTTATAAATTATTAACATAAATAATTTGCGTTTTGATTTTTTCCGAATTTCCAACATAAAAATTACCTAATGATATAGTTTACAGTTTGTTGTGATTAAAGCGTGTTGTCCCCAAGCTGTTTAAAGTGCTTCATATCTTTGTCTCGAAAACAGTGTCTGTTCAAGCTGCAGTGTCTATCTTACTTGTTTCGGGATTGGCTAATGCGCTAAATGTGAGGCAATGTCCCCAGACATGGTCTCCTTGATAAGGATTTGTGCAAATGGCTTTTCTCGCTCTCTGATATTTTTAAGCATCCATAAGTAAACCCTTATTGTATAACAAGAAGTAAAAAATCGTATTTAGTAATTTAAAGTAAAGTATTTCATGAAACTTTTTCCATACAGTGGCTAGTGTTTGATTTATTTTTTTAATAATGTATCCTTTATTTTCAGTTTAATAAACAATAAAAAACAGATTATAAATACAAAATTAGTTTTGGTATTTTAAGC
The DNA here is from genome assembly GCA_018340805.1 of Microvelia longipes. NCBI lineage: Eukaryota > Metazoa > Arthropoda > Insecta > Hemiptera > Veliidae > Microvelia > Microvelia longipes. Next base: position 69,781,850 of record JACMZG010000008.1, on the reverse strand, counting down.
AATTAAATTTGATTATTCAACATATTAAGGCATCAGCCTTAACGTGGTGAATAATTTAATACTTAATGTGGTGATTAATTTACCAGCTTGTATACTCCATGCGCCAATAAATGATATTATTTTGGGAACGCGCTTAATGACCTAACTGATATAAACACGTACCTTCAGACTTAAGACAAAAGGTTACTTCCTGTCGCAAGGAAACGTAAAATGTTCCCTTAGTTGTGTAGAATCCCCTTCAGTGATTATTTTTTCAAGGATAATATTGCCAGTGAAAGCAGATTGATGCTGGTGACACAACGGTGAAGTCTTTACAAATAAAATTCTTATGACTCATCTCTTTTTTAAATTTTCTCTTGCTTGCTTCAAAAGATCTCACAACTACATAACTCAAAAATAACATAAGACTAAAATAATAAAAAAAGCTATTCATTTATGGAAAAAATAAATACACAGAAAAATAAATTAAATAACAAACCAAAGAACAAAAAAGTTAAAATTGAATATCTAAACATTGGAATTGTGTTGAAAGAAAAACCTAGTAAGTCGGTGAGATAATGAAAAGATGTTGCGCTTAGGGGCATTAGACCAGACAAGCCAATAATTTCATTAATATGCCTCAAGCAATGGATAGACAATAATTTATACACTTTCGAGTTAGTTTTTTAATTGACATATCATTATTCAAAACTTTAAATAGAAACGAAAGGTAACGTGGAATAAAAATGTGTTATGTCTGGCGCTGTTGGATTAAAACTCCCTTTAACCCTTTTCCACATACAGAAATAAAAACTTTTGGTTTCTTTCTAACTTGAAGCCTCTAAAATATTTTGAAGGGCTTTCTTCCCTTATATATAGTAATCCAATATGCTCCTTATTCCCTCGTATAATTTTTAAAGCATCCTTAACAATAGTTTTTTTTTTTTGTTAAAAGCTTTTATATGATCATATAGTTCTGACGCTTATGATCATAAAAAGCACTTGAAACGATGCACCTGTTTTTACAATTCTTTAATGTACAGCTAATTTATAGGTGTTATATTTTGAATATTACAATGATATTAATTATTACCTATATATTAAACATTTCCAGGTATGAGCAGGTATACGACCCTATTTTTTAAATTCAACCCAAAATAAAACCCTTATAAATCTAGCCTTTTAGACACAACATTAATGTCCACTTGAAAGAAAAACTAAAAGAAACATTAGCATATTTAATTTAAATTTATATTTTTAAGGACCTGTTCCTTTGTCGTTTAAAAGAACGTATTTTATTCGGCATATGTCATAACATTATGATACATTTTAGCAAAAAACGAACTCAAAGGCTGTAGACAATTTATTTTAAAGCCGGACAAAACTCCTCGCATCTCTCATATACATTGCTATACCTATTTAAAAATGTATGATTTGATCCTTTGGCTGGTGCAAAAATCTTATATAGATCATAGCTGTTTTAGTGATTTTTTCATTTATTTATGTTATTATTTGGGAATATATATTTTCTGTTTATTCGTCTACAAATCAATACAAAATCTAAAATATTGCCATGGCAATAAATGAATACGAAAGGGAATGAGTTGTTACTCGAGAAACAAGAAGATATTATGTTATTTCTCAAGGCATTTGTGTAGTTCTAAAAAAATAGCTGCTATGCAGGGGCAAGGATTTATATAAATCACCACAATTCTGGTGTCGCATTAGAAATCAACAGTAATCGTTCTTTGCAGAGGAATATTATAAATCATATTTGTCTTAGAAGTAAATAGGTTCAGTTAAAAAGTAAATTAGTCTGGATCGTGTCTAACGGAGTCATTTATTCCTGTTATCAAGAAAATTCTGAGCCAATTAGCCGGACAAGATGAGAATACAAATAATTGTGGGATAGATTGGTCGTGACCAATATAAATTTACATGCCATCCATAGTCTCATGAATAACAAATATTCTGTAATTACCAGACTTATTTGTTTTCTTGAATACAAACTGTCAATCAAACACAAACATGTTTATCATGATCCGCATAATTCTTATTTTTATTGCAAAGTCGAGCATTTCTCTACCTTATTATTTTTCTCTTAACTTTTCCTCACTTACTACAGTAGGATATTGCAAAAGTATTGTGTAAAAGTAATTAAAATAAATAATAATTAAAACTAGTAATGAAATTATTAACTTTATATAAGTTCATAACTACAAAATAATTCTGACGAATTTTCTTAGTAATGCATGCTCTACCTTAACTTTCGGATTTTCTAAGAAGACGCAATGAATTTTTTTTATTGTTAGTACAAACTAAGCTTTAAATAAGTGCGAATAATGCTGTACAGTGTACATTTTGGAATGAGTACCATATTATGTATTACATTTGGAAAACATAACCGCATTTCCTATAGAAAATCCGAAAAGTTAAGCAAGATAAAAAGAATTTTGAAGAAAACTCACCAGGCTTGCAGATTTTCCCAGTAGAATTTGTTTAACTTCTTAAGATATCAGTGAACATAAATTCTGCATGTTGGAATACATAATTGTGTATTCCAACATGCAGTGTTTATGTTCGCTTAAACTTTGCACAACGTTAAGTATAACACAAGTTTCTTTACTTTTTTATTTTTATGATACTATATTTATTTATGATGTTTTACCGATATAATAAAAATATTTAAAACATTAACCAGAATTATTAAAAAAAGAATCAGATGCGAAGTACCTCAGAATTTTCTTCACAATATCAAATTCGCGCTACATCAGGCATACTTCGCTCCTCCACAGAATATGGAAATCACCTTATTTATACTTCTCTAAGTCTTCTAACTCGCTTCGCTCATCCTAAGACAGTTAAAAAATTGTTTTATCCCAGCGCTCACCCAGTCAGGTACTAACATCACTGGAAGATGCTTAAAAGTGATTAAACAAAACCAAAGATATACTATGCGTATCGATATGGAACTTAGTACACATAATGATTACACAAACAAATATACGTGTAATAAATTTGAACTCAATTCGATTGATATTTGGGATTTTTAACGGTTTATTTTTAAATTGTTAAAGGTGCGCCTTTGAAAAATTAGGTATAATTTAATTTATTATAGTACTTATTGAAAAATAAGGATATTAAGTATTGTAGATGTGGATTCATTTTAATTCCACGTCTTGTGACATCACAGTGAGAGATGAGCTATGATTTTTGAATCTCTCTATCATCCTTGCTTCTTTGTAATATAACTTTAATTCTACAACTATACATAAAATGATAAATAAAGCAAAGATTTAAAGGAGAAACAAAATAAAATTCTGACAGGTTTTCACCAAAGTATAGAATTAGGACTCTAGTTATAGCGGCAAGATTTTCAGAGCAAGAAGCAAAAACTCTGAGCTCTGTAATTAGTCAACTTGAGCGGCATTCTTGTTGACTTTTCTTAAGACATTACTCCAACCTGTAATACTGACTTACTTTCCTTTATAAACTTATTACTATTTTCATCTTTTAATTACAAAACTTGGACTTTATTTCTTTGAAACATCTCAAATATCAGAGTTGTATTTAGGTAAATATTAGCCTTTTGAATCTTTGAAGTATTAAAGGTTATAATGATAGATTTTAAAATCTAATTCTTTATAGTAAAATTAGTTTTTAGAATTACTTTGCAACTTGATATTAAAACCTGCTTTTAGCAAAAACTTTTATAATTACGTAAAAATTGAACAAGATATTAAAATCACGAAAAATGTCTCTATTAAAAATAACTTAATCATGTAACTACATTATTTTACCAATTTCAAATTTAATAAAATTGTGCCAGTGAAATAAAGGAAAAAACATGTTATTATTGCTATTATTTCTTTGAATAATTTACGTGTCATTGCATATTAATTAACAAAAATGTTTAAACTACTGGTATAGATTAAAAATTTGAAACGATACGTGTTATTAAAAAACAATGTCTCCAATCCATTACGATATAATATTTTAACTTTAGAAAAATTGCTATAACATAAAAGTTTATTTGTTAACCACTAAACTTAATAAATTCCTAAAAAACAAATAAAGTAAAGAAATAAAACGTAAGGAAAATTACTTTAACAATCCTATAACTAAGTCTTAAAAAACAATTTGATTTCAAGTTGGGAAAAGATAATTTTCCCCACGAACGTATATGGAGTTTTGTATCGTAAAAATAATTTAATTATTTGCCCACAATATTGGTTTGTAGGGTTTGTTGTTACTTGAAAAAACATGCAAATGTATTTCTTCTTGAGAGTCATGTTTTTCGCATTTTTACCTTCTTGAAGGTCTTGTAAGTCGTAAAGTTTTATCCGTGGTAAAGGATCAAGCTGATGAAGTACCATGTATGGAGGCTAGGTATAGAGATCTTTGTAAAAAATTGTTTGGATTGAATTTGTGCGAACTTACTTTGATTCAGATCTTTAGCAAATAACTCATGCTTTTCCGTTTTGTCCGTTTGAAATCTGTTTGTTCAAACATTTCGGAACCAACTATGGGAAATAGAAAGATTTAAAGGGATTTGTTTATAAAAGTTAAGTCTATGCAAAGTTGTTTTACTGACTTATCTAGTTCCCTTTCAACTTTAACATACTTCTTTTTGTACTTTACTTGTTTTAAAGTTTTATCAATTTTGTTTCAAGTTCTAACGGATGTGACCTTTCATTCTTTTATTCAAATCTTGTTTTCAATTGTAGTCGCTGAAGGAAAATTGTATCATGATAACATTTCCATGCAGAATAAAGTGTTCTTTGAATGACTTATATTATGTTAACTCCGCCTGTTATTTGCTCATCTTATTTTGTTAGGTTAATTATTTATGAAAAAAAATTTCTTTAGTTCGTAGGCACTAACAGAAATACATGAGATTTTTGAAGGATGAGTCACCGTTAATACATACTGTTGGATATGTATGTATGTATGTGTACAGGTATTGATTGATATGTATTAATCGTGGATTATATTGAAATATGATAAGCCTGTATCCTTTTGTTTTTTGCTCAATCAAAGGCAGCAATTTGGGACAGTTGATAGATTACTTAGCAAAATAGGCCTCATATTGCAACTTTCTTGGATAGAAGACAATGGTGCCCTACGTTTCGAGTCAAAGCTAGTTAAGACCATTTTTGTTTAATCCACAGAAGATTACTTAGTCGTTACTTCACTCTACAGGGTGGTACATTTCAAATATATCACCCTGATTACTCAGCTCTGTACAGAGCTATAGCGCTAAAATTGGTATCATCTCCCTACTAATTCGACCACTGGGAGTTTCAAGTCCTAATTTGTTTTATTGGTAATTGGCTGGCATATATGGTTATCTGAGTACCAAAATTCAAATTGGTAAAGTCAAATTGGAGCTTAACATTATAGGGATTATTTTTAAAGCTCTGTCATATCCTAGATATGACACATCGAATTTTATACCAATATCACTGAATTCCGGTACCTTATACAAGGCCTTTATTTTTTAAATACAAGGTATTAGAAGAGATGAATTCCGGTGTTCCAGTAAGCTTATTTTTAATTATAAATGGGTAATAATTCGTTTATATGCCAAAAGATAGTTCAAGAAAAATACCAAAATTTTTCTTATAATAATTTCAATTTGTTTGGGATATTACAAAGTTTTTTAAATAATAATATAAAGTTTTGCTCCAATTTAACGTATTGAAGTTACCGTAAAAAAGTCATTTTGGTTATTAGATTACTATACATGCCAGACGATTACCAAACAAATAATTAGGTATTTAAACTCTCAGTGGTCAACTTAGGTAGATACCATTTTTTTTGCTATAGCTCCACACGAAGTTGAGTTAATCAGGCTGATGTATTCGAAATGTACCACCCTGCATATTTTCATAATCAATAAACAACTCAATCGCACATACATACAGACAGACAACTTTGTGAAAACCATTTAGGTAGTCTTTAACACATAAAAAAGGATAATGGTCTCCTTTTAAAAATTATTATTTTAATCAAAATATATTTCAAATATACGTTAACTTTAAAAAGCAGAAAAAATTGATTGAAGTTGTTTTGAAGCAAGAAACATTTTAGCTAAACAAATTTTTGTGTTTCAGAACAAAATCAGTTTTGGTATTAGTTTGAGATGTGCCTGGAGGCAGTGCATTCAGAGAAGGATATCTCTAGAGAGTACTCTATTCACAACCAGATACCCGAGATATCGGGAAAATCTAAAGGACTAAAGAAAAACTTTATCTCTGAGTAGGATGAGGAGGGTTAAGTTGGACCTAAAGGGTTCCATGGCTGGTCAGATTTCACCCAAAATCCTTGTAAAACTTTATCATATAACTGCTCATACCTCCTAATGATACGCACCCTAAAACATCTCACTTCTTACTCAACAGTTTTAAAACAATCTAAAACAATCGACATTATCTAAAAACTTGCTCACATCCCGACAACCTTGTGTTTTAACAAAAGTTTATTTGAAATAAATAAGTTAACAGTTTTTTCCCTCTTTTAGTTTGTATGTCTATTAAAGCGGCAAGTTTTATGAGCTTGTCGAATGGTTAACCAACCGTTGCTTAAAAGTACAAACCATTTGTCCTACAGTTTTTCTCTACAGAATCATCCCAAGTTGAATTTTCAAACAATTAAAAACTAAATTTTGTAGAACTGTTTGTGATATTAGTGAAGTTTTATTTTATCTACTTTTGAAAACAGTTTTAAACAGTGAGAACTATCTGCAAGTAAGTAGAATTAACACAAGTTATTAATTTTCATTAATCACTAACTTTATTAAGAAAATATTGCTAGAAGTTTTTAGTATTATTAAGCTATTTTTCCAAGATTTTGCCCCCCTCACTCGCCGGATGGTCAAATGCTTTTATTTTAATTTGATATTTTGTATGAATCAGAAGGGTACCACAGCTCTGTGCTGATTTGCAAAAATGTAAAAAAAGAAATATCTTTCTCTGGTTGTTTTTAATGCAATAAATGGTTATTATTATTATTATTATTATATTATTATTATTTATTATTATTATTATTATTTTTTTTTTTTCTTTAATTCTTAGCCTTGGCTAGTTTTAAGAGCAAGGACGGGTGTTTACCAGGTCACCTTCTCATATAGGAACTAATGTGGTCTCACAGTTCTGTCGAGTCATGTCTATGTTGTATACTATTAAGTCATATTCAAGGTCTTTCGTACTATTGAGCAGGTTTGTAGAATTACTGATTTTTGGATGAGCTTAATGAGAGAAACCGGTATATCTATTTTTTCTATTGCTGATTTTAAGTCTTTATGAATTATTCCATTTGCCGATAATACTATGGGAATAACTGTAGCTGATTTCATTTTCCAAATTCTAATGATTTCTGCGGCCAAATCTGTGTATTTTGATATTTTTCTTGGGTAGTTTATTAAGGTTATGGGTAAGTGGCACAGCGACATCTATGAATTTGACATGTTGTTTATTTTATCTACAATTACTATATCAGGCCTATTGTGAATTATAGTTTTATCTGTGAGTATTGTCCGGTCGTAATATATTTAAACAAGTTATTTTCTAACACTGGTTCAGGTTTGTAGAATAATATCAGTTTTGTTTGTATCAGATTTAATTTTATGGCTATTTCTTGATGTATGATGTTTGCAATTTGGTTATGGCGTCGTAAGTAGTCTGTTTGAGCTAATATTTGACATCCGGATATTATGTGTTGGATCGTTTCAGGGGCGTTGTGGCAGAATCTGCATGTATCGTCCGTTAAGTATGGCTCTTTAATTATAAATTTCTATAGTTTCTTGTGGCTACTACTTGATATTGGATAGCCATCATAAAGCCTTCAGTCTCTCCATAGATTATTATTATTATTATTATTTGTGTTGTTTTATTCTCAGTGTTCCCACTGGTTAAAGGAAGGTACGGACTAAGTCAAGCACTCTTCCTTTTTTTTATTTTGTTATGTTTAACTGATGAATTTTCGAACTATTTTCATAGTTCTATTTATAGAACAACTTGCACGCACCCATACACTCACATACAGACAGAAGACTTTGTGAAAACCACTCTCAAAAACGGATAATGGTGGGGACATCCCGGTTTTAGTCTTTTTTGGTTTAAGTCAGAATACCTAGATCATTTTTATATTTTGAAGACAGCAAAGCAAGTCTGAAATGGTGTTGATGAGCGAATGCAATATCATTATATTTTTTAATGTTAAAATGTTTTATTGTAGATAAATTATAATTAACTTGAAAATAAGATGCTCATAAAAAACTTCAAATTTATTTTTTAAAATTTTATAAAAATTGTATTAATAAAGTCATTTCTTTAGGACAAACAAGCTTTCTTTACATTGTAATATTTTTCAAGAACATGTTCATTTGTTTTATGTATATAAGATGTAAACACAGTGGGCTCCATTTGCTAGTTATACGGTTCAAGGTATCTAGGCGCCGACCTAGCCCACAGTCTAGCGCCTAAGCAAACAAACTCGGTTCTTTACCTAGGATCTAGGTAAAGCTACCTATCGTTGGACCAACTTGATCTTTTCTTCGTCTTACAACCTTTAAACTTAAGTCAAGTGGAGCAACCATTGTGTACATAGGTCCTAAGTAGAGCAAATTCCTGTATCTTTTTTATTATGTTTTACTACCTTTTTTACATTGCTTTATCTTGCAGGGAAAAAATTGTAACAAAATATTATGTTTCATGTTGAGGATACAGTACTAAACATTCAAACAGGAAAAGAATGAGTAATGTGCTCTGTAAAGATAAGATTTGGATAAATATACAAGGTAAGTATAAGGAAATAGAAAAACTTTAGTATGGTTGATAAAATTATTGTACTGGGTATGCCTTCGGTATGGTATTTATTTGTGTCATATTTAAATATTAATGTTCCGAAGTCATAGTGAAGTTTTGACTTAAAGCATTTGATTCAAGTTAAAGAAGCAATCAGGATTTGCAACCGAAACTGTGACTGATACCGATATTGTTACCGAGATATCTCCGACGCATCAATTAAAAGAAAATTTTCTAAACTTTAGTCAACTGTGTTTCCTTTAAATAATATTATAGTCACCTAACAGTCGTATCTTTATTTTAGTAAAATCTTGTTAAATTAACGTATTGCACTTACTTGGATTGTAAATAGGAAATGTCAGTCCGTACATTCAGGACACTTCCTAAATTGTGTTTTTGGAATAAATCGCTGCTAAAACGTGTTATCATTATTTTCACTATGCTTTCTCTCGTATTTCCAAAAAGAAGGAAATGCAAACATAGTTTATGGAACATAATTAATGAAATGACCGGATTCAATTACATCCTTTACACTAATTTATGACTTCTAAATCGTGACGAATATTTTGAAAAAATAAAATTTTAAAGGATTTGTTTGGTCAACTCATCATTTAGAAAATTATAATTTAACTGTCTGATTTTCTCGTTAAAAGGTCTTATGCGAATTCATATGAATTGTTTTAGTTGGAAAAATGGATTGCTATAAACCAAAATAAATTAGATGGTGGTTGAATTAGTCATTAATTTGAACTGTATTTGAGCATGATTTTTATTGATTTGTGATACTGTAAACAATCGGTTTGAGATGAGCGTGTTGAGTGAGCAGATAAGATTTCAGGTAGGTCGGGCTGAGTGCCGTGGGCATCTCACGACCCGTCTCTCTCACACCGGCAGCATGCCACAGTCTACCGCATACCATCTAACTTCGTAACAAATTATAGTGATTAGTAAGCCTTAACCAAACAGACTATTATAGACTTTGATAGAGTAGTATCGCAAGCTAACATCAAGTAGAGGATAAACCAACAAGGCATGTCATGACCCTAACTCTGGCACAACCTAGCTAAATGTAATATGACGGACAGATGTTTTCCGCTCAGTCTTTAACTCTGAGAAATTTGCACAAATTTATTTAACCTCGTTGTATTTCACGATTTAAGTTTAAATTAGCATTTAATATTGTATCTCCTTCTTAAGAAATTATTAGGAAAAATTTATAATTAATTTCTACGAATAATTATATTCGTTAATTAAATTCGTAGTATTGAATAAAATTTAATACTTGTTCTCAGAATGATTATGCAGAAGATAAAAGCTACATTTACAACATAAATTGGTTAAATGTGTTTTTAGATAATGTTAAAAGAAAATTATCCTCCAGTCGTAGGGATGGGATGGGAGCAGGGAGATTTTGTTAGCCTTCTAATTCCAAAACTATATGGTTTTCCCTGAATGATAATGGATAACTTCGGTCCGAATTCTATTCGACCATTTCATATGAAGTAAACAAATCGGGTACGGTGTACTTCGGTACTTTTCCTTAAAACTCCGGACTCGCCATGTTGTCCTCAGAATGTCATCATTATTCAAATCATATAGTGGAACTAGCATAATTTTAACTCAGTCGGTCGATTTTTTTATTTCTAACGATTTTTTTAAATTTTAATGCCTCAGCAAAATAGGTTATTGTAGTCTGAAAAAGTATCCGGGCATCAATGAGCAAAACTATAAACAATAAGCAAATAAAGCAAAAAATGTATTGTTGATAAAATAACCATTCCAAAGGAAATTTGCTCAGCTCAGCTGAGCCTTGTGACAGAATTTTTACCTATAATATATTTAAAAAGAAATAATCAGCCATGCAATTTAGCTAATATAGCTCGAATTTAACAATTCAAATGTGATATGCTCTTAAATAATATATCCTATGGTTATAATCCAGTCTCCCACAATCTCAAAAATTTTCTATTTTTTTTTTAAATTCTATTGTGGGGTTTTTTAAGAACATTTAATGGAAAAATAAGGTACGGGATGTGGTCCTAAAAATAGGTTTTTATACATTTTTGGTCTTCTTATTATCTTTACTTGGAAATTCGTGAATGTTTATTTATTCGCTAGTTGTGATACTATTTAAAGTTCGCAGAAAACAAAGATTAGCTTTTTAATTCTTCTTTTTTCAAATGAAAGAAAATCATTAGAGAAGGACACTTATTTCAACAATTCATCTAATGAAAATTAATTTTATATATTCGAGATCAGTTTAAAGTAATAACCTCATTCTTATCCTCATTAAAAATTAAGATCGACACTAAAGTTTATTAAGTAATATCCTTATCAAACGATCATTATTTCTACTTACTTATTAATTGATTAATAACTGATAAAGATCGAACCTAACAAGCTATTCTTTAAGCTTTATAATTTAATAGCATAATTTTTTTTATGATAAAGGTTTTTTTTACTTTTAAAAGAGCGCTACTTTGAATTTGTTCATTTCAGCTGTCAAAGTTTCGGGTTGATTTAGTTCTTTTTCTTCAGTCTAATGAAGAATTGGATCTGTACACCTGCAGGTCTGAATTCTTTCTCTGATTTATTACTTTGATAACTTTAACCGATGATTAACAGTTTCAATCAAAATAAATTTATACTTTTAAAAAACGAATTGACACCAGCGTTTACCGAAATCATTGCGGGTATTTTGAGAGGTATGAAAATTGAAATTTTCGAGTTATTTACTGCCAAAATATTTCATCTCCTCAAAAGAATAATGAATTCTATTTGAAAATATAATCATTTTTAAAGAATTCTTATATCCTTTACTTTGTTTAGAGAAGTTTTTTAAAAAAGTTAACTTATTTTACTGCAAACAATTAAAATAGTTGTGTTTCTATTATTTACATTGAACTTTCTACTGATGCAGTAGATTACCTATTAGTGCCCAATGACGTCTTTTGACATCGCAAAATTTTGTTTAATTTTGTTTTAAATTTTCATCTTTATTAACCTGAATATGTAGTTTTTAAACTATATTCGCATTAAAAAGGTTTGTTCTAAATATCATTTAATTTAATTTTAATTAGTTGTTAGCCTTTAGCTTTAAAAAAATTAATCAACCACCTGTAAACTATCATATGTATATAAATTATATGCGTGTATGTAAGATACATAGCAGTTTCAGTTAAATGTATAAAACTGAAACTGCAATAAAATTTCTATCTTCCAAATTTTTTTCAAGGCCATTTTTTAATTTGTTATTACCTTTTATAATAGCTAATATCAATAGCTATTTAATAATTAATTTTTTTAATATTCAGATATTTTTTTTAATTTAATTCAAAGTTATGGACTTTCCCATGTGCTTTTACTTTTATAAAAAAAACAATTGTGATAATTATTTAGAATTTGATAACTGATGCACAAGTATCTAACACAAAACCAATTTTGAAATCGTATGAACGACATGTGGTTGGTTGCAATAGAATCCTTCGCAACTGCAGTTTTCTTACTGGCAATATTGTGTCTAATTTATAAAGATTAAGATTTTATTTAAAAAAAATATGTTCTTTTGAAGTATGCAGAGTAAAAAAAGTTTCCTGAATGAATACACTTAAGTGTGATTGAAGTGTGGGCAGGTGGTGTATGTTGTACATGTTTTAATGTGTGCTGAATAACAGGCTGTTAACTCAAGAGGGAAGTGTTAAGGAAAAAACTGCTACTTGTAATGATTGGGAGGCACACGTGTGCTTAACTAGATACAAATATGGGTTTCCAATACAACCCTCCGACCATAAATCTAAAAAACTTACCCAAACTGACATCAACTTACCCCTCATACTTACCCCGAGCCTTTTCATTTTCTTCAAGACAAATTGAGCGGCGGGCCTTCAAGTTATAGCGGAAACGAGTCCGGAATACGTGTCAAGATTAGTGCACTACCGTGTTCTTGCTGTGAAACATCGTAAAAGAAGAAGAAAAAAAAAGTATAAAAAATAGTTAAAAACTTTCCCTATATATGTATAAAGAATATAGCAGTTCATCAATTATAATATTTTATGATATTTTCTTATTATCCATTTCCTTACGACAAATTAGGTCGTTAGACGTCAAAAATTATAATTTATAGATGTTCAGGTGAACTACTGAAGAGTAATGAGAGCAAATGCTCTTCTCATAATGCTTCTTTCATCCTTCTTCCTTTACGTTAAGCTTCATATTTTAATGCATTATCATACTGTGCATATGCTCCTGCATAAAAAAATACTTATTTTCCTAATTTTTTTTATGTATTCTAACTAAATAATAACACACATGTATTTCCAATTACATTTGATTTTAAACGTCGTAAAATCCAGATTAAAATTATATTTATCAGCAATGAAACTTGGCTTATAAGCAAAAAAATACAGGAGGTTTATAATAGGTTTAAACAAGTGGTATAATTTAAATTGTGAATTTTAAAGTGAAATTATAACTCAGGGTTGATTGAACAGTAATGTTTTACAACTCCTGTTTTAAAATTCCTCAGTTCGCTTGATTCATAAAATTTCCTAGCCTCCATGTTATTCAGGATTGTTTGGACAGTTATATTTTACAACTCTATAAAGTTCCTCAGTTCACTCGATTGACAAAAATTCCTAGTCTCCATGTTAGTCAAGATAGTTTAGTCGGTTTTTTTCTCTCAAGTTCATTAGTTTGGCCGATTGATGTGGCCTTTTAGACTTTAGATTTTTCAGAATCAATTTATAGGCTATAATTATAATTAGGCTATAAAATAATCAATTTAGGCTTTGGGCTGATCTGGTAATTTGTTGCATATTAATAGCTATTAGACATATGTGGTCCATTATTACAGTTAATGACACTGTTGTTCCAGGTGGAATATTTCAGATGCAAAACATAATACTAGTTCTTCCAGAACGGTCATTAATGTAGTAATTTTACTATGGGTTTTTAATTTGCTAATATTTATTACCAAAACGTAGTCGTTTTCTTATCTCATTTGATAGATTTAAAGCACATTTGGGAGGTTAAATAAGTGTATATAAATGCGCGAACAGGAGAGTTTTAAAACTATAATATTAAGAAATATTATTTATTATCTTTGAATTCGGCTGATAGATTTTTATGCTATTGACATAAATAAATTCCACCAGAAATTGTGCACAAATGAGACACCAGTTAATATTAATTATTTATTGCGATATTTCGTGTGAATATTATTTGTGCTCAATTAATGGTGGAATATTCAATTATGGAGACCAATAATACAAATAATGATGTATAAATAAATTCTGTTACCAAATGTTGATATAATTCTTCATTTAATTTTTCCACGAAGATAACTCTCTTCTTTGCGTCCTGGAACAAAAGAGATAATTAAGTAATAAAATATAATTTGTAAACTACAAAAAGACCTAAATATATAATATATAAGTTAATATATGAGTTATATATAAGTATATTTATATAAGTTAATATATATATATATATATATATATATATATATATATATATATATATATATATATATATATATATATATCCAAGAATAATTTACCAAAGTTTAAAACATATAACTTGTTTTAAACATATAAATTATTTTCGAATTTAACTACCCTTTCTTACTAGTTATGTGGTTAATAAGTTGGAAAAGCAAATTCGACAGTTTTATCCGCAATTCTCTAAATAGATGTGTAGCTAAATATAAAATCAAAGGATATTAAACCATACCCCATGCAAGATAGTAATGTTTATAATTAGTAACCCTATCTTTCCTCTGAATAACTAATAGACGCTTACTACACTTAGTTAGTTTCTCATAGAAACTCATTAACTTGTCATTTTAACCAATTTATTACTGAGTCGTAAAAACTCAACCTATTCCACCTCTCTCACAGAGCTCAATGTTTAATACCCTTAATAACATCTGGTTCACACTATTATTCCTTAATATTTCATTTTGATTTTCATGTAGGACCCACAGGGTGCCAACAGCTGCGCCAAATCTCCTTTAATCCTTCGGCGTCTTTTAAAAGTCAGTCCGGTAGTCGAAAAAGAGATTCTTGACTATTTCCGGAGCTTTTCCTTGGATTGACATCTTCGAGGGATAAGCTAACTAAACCTTAAGTGACAAGCATGTTGGAAATTTCGAGAAATATAAAATATAAGAAAAACTACACGACTAAGCTCTCTGACTTCCCACGCCGGGATATTAATCCTCCTCAAGGAGCTCCCTCTTAATAAAATTGAGACAAATCAAATAAAATCCTCTTTTCCTCAGTTAAATAATACTGGGGTATTATCTATTTGTCAATGTTACAATAACATTTGTCTGAGGTAAATCCCACTCCTTTGGACTTGGGGATTTATTTAAATGAGTATTATAGGAATTATATTTAGATAAAAGAAAATAAATGTTTGAAATAAGATAAAACATATTTTTTTAAAGAACAAGTTACATTGTGATATTATCATGTTTCTATTTATTATAAGAAGAAACACCTTTTATTAATTTGTTAGGCATTGTTTATTTGTACTTCTTTATCATTTGTTTTTAAATAGTATTATCATGTCATATTATATTTATCTTATTCCGAGATGAACCCACGTCGGTAATGTTAAAATAAATTTATCTCGAATAAAAATCAGTAGGGGTTAAACTTTAAAATATGGAGTTAAAGGAGCACTAAAAATCTTTATGTCTCTCTCTAGGATTTTAGGAGATTAAATGTTGAAATAAACCAACTGTATGCGTAGCTAAATTAAGATTGGCTGGTACCATCATGTTGTTTTGGGTATGAAAATCATCTATTCGGTTACAAAAGTAAGTTCTATCTTCAGAAGGTTAGTAGTAAAATGATAGAGTGGTGGTAACTACCAGGCAAGTAGGCCACATTGTTAGGCCCTTTTTGCCAGCTCCCTAAGATAGCTGAGTAGTGTTCTACCCATATTAATTTCATTTTAAGTGTAGGTATATTTCATTTAGTCTAGACAGAAGAGCCCTGTAGTTAGTTCTATGGTTCTTCTCTATTGCTTTTTCAAGCAATCATACATATTTCACTGACTCATATAGTCTAGTGATAACTAGGAACAACACGTGCCCTCGCTGTTAAACCAAACCTCCATACACTTTAAACTACAAGGCAGACACACTATAGTATTATAATGAATCTACTATTGGGGGTCATATATTTGCCTATACCCAGTTTCATTTAGGGTAAGGGATCTTTAACGAGTGCCTCACAACGCACAGGCTGGAGACCACTGGTTTTACGTCCCCCTTCTGAAGGACGTGGTAAGAAGAACTTTTATCCCTCTCATAAAAATCCCAGAGGCCCGTGCTGGGCCCGTGCCGTGATTGAACCCATGTCTAAATAAACTCGGAAGTTCAATGCCCATTCCTTCTGTATATTGGCCGCGTACATTAACCACTATACCACGGGTGACTCATCTTTAGAAGGTCAGACAGCATTTAGTGTGACGATCTCGTTGGGTTGATTAGATCCTAGTTTCAGAATTACAAATGACAACTTGGTGATGTTGATGATCATGCCCTTTTATGATTCTTGTTGCTCATCAGGGATAACCTTTAAGGGTACCACGTCAGGTGGTAGAGGATACTGTCTCCCTAACGCTTCAAGTATTTTAAAGTTGATGCGAATTTATTTGAGCAATAATGTTATAAAACTGAGAGTGTAACCTTTGACCATGGTGTCAAAGGTCAGTATAAATACTGGCGCTTAGCAGGAGGCAGCATACGGGGAAAAATGTCAACATGTGCTTATATAATTGTTTCCCTTATTTTAGTTATTATTATTGTCTAATAAAACCTGCCTAATTTGTCTAATTGGTTTTTTGTTTAACCATACATCAGATGTCAGATGCTATGACAAAGGAAGCTGGTTTCGAATTTTAAAGGGGCTAAATTGCTTGTTATGCACAAGACATGCTACTGTAGCCTTTGGGAATGGTATATTTTGGGTCTTTGTGTAATCTTTACTTTTAAGTCCTTTCAAGTGAACAATAATCAAACAAAATGTTAATATTAATTTAAATCAGTCTGTTAACTACTGGAGAGCTTGGTGATTATTGAGATGAACGCTTCATGAATTTAATTACTCGGTAAATTTGAAATTATATTTGATTTATGATATCTCGACATCACTAAAGCCAAGATACGTGTACACACCACTATCATGAGTTTACTTTGATACATTCATTGCATTATCATTGAATATTTAACCATATCTTTTACATTGCCTTTACTATTATTATAAGCTGATCAAAAGTTTAGTCGTAATATTCAGCTTTGTTAATTTCAATACATAGAAAATATTTAATTGAATTTATTCTATGAAATTATTATTCTAAAATAATGTACATAATAGTTTTGCAGAATATTAGCTCTGAGTGCCGTTATTGCTCAATAATGAAATTTTTTTAAAAAAAAGAAGCTAATTATTTTATAAATCGTTATTTGTTTATATCTTAAGCGCATATAATATATATCTTTAAGGATTTTGAAACTTCAAGGAACAAAATATCGTACCTAAATTCATATCGTACTCACACACACACATATATGTATATATATATATATATATATATATATATTATTTATATATATATATATATATATATATATATATATATATATTATTTCTTAAGCATTTGATTTATATTTTCACTTTTCCACTATTTTAATAGTCTAAATAAAACTTTGATTCATGGTTTAATTAATGCATTTAACAAACAACCCCACCGGATATAAACAATTATTAGTGTTGATTTAATAGCATGCCACAAATAATAGCTAGACAAACTAGACTGAGACTTGTGGTTAAGTTTTCAATCGTTTATCACTAATTGAGTCAATTGATTTCTCCTTCTCAAGGATGGTCATGAGAAATTTCCAATTGTTTTAGGTTCTGTAAAAACCGCATTATTTGTTCAATTATCAATTGACAATTGACTGGACTATTCATTAATTTAGCTATCAAATTGGAGGCAAGTAGTGCTTACAACATAAATGATACTCGATAAAAAATAAAAACTATTTCTCTAGGAAATTTTGATTGTTTAATAGAGCATTTAATTTAGACCAAACAATATTTTTTAACCTTCAAATTTTTTTTCTTTACACAATTCAGTCTAATTTGTCATTTTCAATAGGATTTAAAGAATAATACTGCTATTTTAAAAGAATCTCTAAAAATACATACAACAAAATGTTAAAGAAGTCTAAGAAGAAATAAATTAAAATTCCTAATTATTTATACATCTCTGTCATGTCTAGTTTATTAAATGAAGTTTGATATAAACTAATAAGATAAACTGTTTTTAACATATTTTATTTAGTATAGGATAAATACAATGTAATAATATGTCTGAATAAACAAAAAAAAAACATGAACAAACAAACATGAAAAACGCAAAAAAAAAACTTACAAATTAATAAAATAAATAATAAATTTTGAAGTGATAATCATGTTTGTAAAAAATATAAAGAGAAGCTGACTGATGACATATTTTTATTTAACACAATGATCAAATTTAGACTAACAAAAAATGAATTAAGGAAAATAAAAGTAAAAAAAAAGAATAAAAATAGTGTCAAATGTTGGGACGATAAACATGTTGATGTTGAGTTTAAATCAATCATGTTTTCTTATAATAGTAATTTGTTGTGTTGAGTAGTCGTTGCCTCAAGGTTTGGTTGTACAGATGTCTGTTTTTATTTCCGTACTGTTAATATTCTAATAATCCCTTAGGAGATGAGTCTTTCTTTAAATATTACTAGAAATAAAAAACATTGTCTTCGATTAGGATACAATGCGTCCAGGCTAATTATTGTAATGAAGTGTCAGTTGATAGTTTTAAATACATATATGTCTTCTTAAGTGAATTTTATTTTCAAAATAGTCACTACTAAGATGCTCGTGTGAAGGGGACTACGTCTTCACACGAGCGTTATATATAATTATTTATATAATTTTACAACTAAAAATAATTCTGGCGCGGTGGTCCGCATGTCGGGCGAATTTCCTTTGGATGCGTGTTTCCGTGCTTTTTACATTATATAAGTTTACAACTAGTAAATAAATAATTCCGGCGCGGTGGTCCGCTGTCGGGCGAATTTCATTTAGAATGCGTGTTTCCGTGCTAAACAACCCATTTCTTGCTTATGCAAGAACCATGCCCATTGCGTGGTTCCGGTTCATGCTTTAGAACCTAAGCAGTTACTCAATTGTCAGCACTGCTCGTAACTCATTTTGTCTGTATTTTCCAAAGGAAATGCGCTAAAACCTTTAAAGATAACTGACTAAGCTTAAAGATAAGTAACTAAGCTTTAAACTAGTGCAAATAATAGTGGTACTTCTAATTTTAGAGGCATAGTTTTGTACAACAACTGGATGATTATGCGCATTTCCTTTGGAAAAACAGACAAAATAAGATACGAGCAGTGCTTGACAATTGAGTAACTGCTTAGGTTCTAAAGCATGAACCGAACCACGCAAATGGGCATGGTTCTTGCATAAGCAGAAATGGGTTGTTTAGCACGGAAACACGCATTCTAAATGAAATTCGCCCGACAGCGGACCACCGCGCCGGAATTATTTATTTACTAGTTGTAAACTTATATAATGTAAAAAGCACGGAAAACACGCATCCAAAGGAAATTCGCCGACATGCGGACCACCGCGCCAGAATTATTTTTAGTTGTAAACTTATATTAGGTAAAAAAACGATAAAAAATTATCGACCCTTCCAGGATGTGAACCCAGGTACCCTGAGTTTGAGTGGTCGTATTGACTCCGGACCACTGCCATTCAACTCAGAGGCAAAGAAACATTGAAAACGACACCCTACTCGAAATTTAATTTTCAACGACCGTAGTTTTGGTTTTCTATAATTTTTGTGGTTTTTTCGACTTTTTGGTAACTTAAAGTGGTCGTATCGACTTCGGACCGGTTTCATTTGATTCAGCGCCCAAAATTACATAGAAACGACACCCTACTCGAAATTTATTTTTTATCGACCTAAATTTTGGTTTTTTGGTAATTTACAATGGTTTTTTTCGATTTTAGGTCACTTAAAGTGGCCGTATCGACTTCGGACCGGTTTCATTCGATTCAGCGTCTCAAAAAACATAAAATATTGACCTTTTTCGCGGCAAATATATTAACCCTGAATTTTGCTGATTTTTTGAAAATTTGCTGACTCAGCAAACCGGGTTTATGACGTCAAAAAACCTGGTTTTCAATAGGATTCGTGTCGTTCCCAAGGTTGATTCTGTACCAAGTTTGGTTTAAAAATATTAATCCGTTCGAAAGATAGAGTGTTTACAAGAAAGTGTCTAGAAATACATATTTATATATATATATATATTATATTATATTATATATATATACATACATATTACTATATTATATATATATATATATATATATATATATATATTATATATTATATATATATATTATTATATTATATATATATGTATATAATATATACATATACATTATATATTATATATATATATATATATATATATATATATATAATATATATATATATATATATAAGTCTCGCGAACATTTTTTTTTCGTCATTAGGGACCTCTGAAAGGGATTTGTGTCGTGGTCCGAGGTTCGAATTCCGCCATCACGCCTATCCCATAGCGAATTTTTTCCCAAAGGAAATTCGCTAAAAGCACGGAAACACGCATCCAAAGGAAATTCGCCCGACATGCGGACCACCGCGCCAGAATTATTTTTAGTTGTAAAACTTATTAGGTAAAAAAAACGATAAAAAATTATTGTCCCTACTAGGATTTGAACCCAGGTACTCTGGGTTTTGGAGCTCGCATTCAAAGGAAATTCGCCCGACATGCGGACCACCGCGCCCAGAATTATTTTCTAGTTGTAAAACTTATATTTAGTAAAAAAAAAAAAACGATAAAAGTTATCGACCCTTCCAGGATGTGAACCCAGGTACCCTGAGTTTGAGTGGTCGTATTGACTCCGGACCACTGCCATTCAACTCAGAGGCCCAAGAAACATTGAAAACGACACCCTACTCGAAATTTAATTTTCAACGACCGTAATGTTGGTTTTCTATCATTTTTGTGGTTTTTCGACTTTTTGGTAACTTAAAGTGGTCGTATCGACTTCGGACCGGTTTCATTTGATTCAGCGCCCAAAATTACATAGAAAACGACACCCTACTCGAAATTTATTTTTTATCGACCTAAATTTTGGTTTTTTGGTAATTTACAATGGTTTTTTCGATTTTTAGGTCACTTAAAGTGGCCGTATCGACTTCGGACCGGTTTTCATTCGATTCAGCGTCTCAAAAAACATAAATATTGACCTTTTTTCGCGGCAAAAAATAACCCTGAATATTACCTGACTGAATTTTGACTGATTTTTTGAAACTTGGGTGGTCAAAAAACCTGGTTTTCAATAGGATTCGTGTCGTTCCCAAGGTTGATTTTTGTACCAAGTTTGGTTAAAAAATATTAATTCGTTCGAAAGATAGAGTGTTTACCAAAGAAAGTGTCTAGAAATACATACATATATATATATATATATATATATATATATATATATATATATATATATATATATATATATATATATATAGGATTGTGTCGTGGTTTGAGGTTGAATTTCGCCATGACGCTTATCCATTAGCGAATTTTTCCCAAAGGAAATTCGCTAAAACCAATAATGTTCGTTTCATAATTCCAATATTTTATTATTAATATATAAATGCCTGGAAGCAGAAAAAAACTGTATTTGAGTTCTAAAGCTTTTTTTACGTTTTGAATATTTCTATTTCTTGTTGCATTTTTACCCTCCTCCGAGGCATATTCTTAATCTTCTTCAGCCTAGATTAAAATATTTTCAAAGAGAAAAAGAACAACATGGCTTGGAAACATCCAAATGTTTTATATCAGTGTATTAGTACTCAGAAAACGAGACCAGTTTTCTAAAGACATTTTGAATAATCTCATGACGTGTTGTTTTTAATCTATTTCTTCCTAAACTGGTCTTAAGGTATCTAAATATGTCAATCAACTGTTACGTTGAAATATAACTATTTTGATTCCTATAATTGTCTTTAGTTTGTTTGAAGACAGCTTTTGTTTCAAATAATAGAGCGTTTAATACGCCAGTTTCTGACGTATTTTGATTTTGAAAATAAATTACGATACATTACATTTAAATAAGAATTCAATAATAAATCGATTGCCGACTTACTATTTAAGCTGCCATTTATCATATATGGTTTAAGCACCCTCAAACTAATTGGTATGTACGCGGGTAAGTCTGTCGAATGGCAGGCCTCCGTATGTTTCAGCTGTAGAGCTGATCTTTGCGAAAATATTCTTTGTTATGATAATTAATGACTCAACAATAATTTCAAAATTCATTTTCTAATTTCATTTCACACGGAAAAATTATCGGAACAAGTTGAAATTGTGTACGCATGTACTTCTGCATATGTTTCATTTCGGAATCATGATTAGCTAAAATAGTGATTTTTAGATTAAAAAGTGCGCTTATGAGAGATCTCGCTTGGAAGTAGAGGAGATCGATTACGTTTATTTTATTAAACATCATACTTAACCTTCTACCTTCTTACCTTCTTTTATCAGTGATAAAATTTGGGAAAAAGGGCCTGGAAACTTTTCCTCATCACATCGAATTTGCTACGTTTATATAATTCCTACCTCGGACTTCTCTCCTCCTTAGAATACAAGTCGTTAAATGTATAGTGTTACGCGTCTTCGGACTCGCTTTGCTCGTCATTAAATAGTAAATACATTCGTATATGCAGAAGTACATGCGTACACAATTTTAACTGGTTCCGATCATTTTTCCGTGTGAAATGAAATTAGAAAATGAATTTTAAAAAAAATATTGAGTCATTAATTATAATAACAAAGAATAATTTCGCAAAGGACAGCTCTACATTATGTATTTACGAATGCATTTACTATGTAAATACATTTTGTTCCCAGCGGTCGCCCATCCAGGCACTGAACATGCTCAATTCTGCTTAACTATTTAATGGATATACCAACAAAAATTATGGTCGTATTGTAACGAAACTTAGTGTATTTATTTATTAAGTAAAGTTTACAATGGATTATTTTCCAATTGTTAACTTTTTAAAAAAACGTAAAAAAGTTAATTATTAACAATTGAACTAATGCTTATAATGAAATAAAATTTGGCACATATGTAAGTATAAGACATAGCTACATGTGTTCTTAATTTCAATCCGATCACATAAGTTTTTCGCGTTTTATGAGCCATTAGTGCGAGTTTAAGACGGCATAAATAATTATTTTCTGGATAGCACAACTACACCTATAGACTGATTTTTGTACTTGTTGTACGAAGTTTTAAAACTCTAGCATAAATACACTGGGAGCTACGATGATAACAGACACACACACTCATACAAACACATGTAGATAGACAACTTAGTGAAAACGTCTTAGAAGGCCTTAAAACACCTGAAACGGATATTCCAGTGACATCCCGGTTTTAGTTATTTTGCAAGTACCATATTTTTCCTATATACCTACAGTATAAATGAGGAAAAGAAAAAATCTTAAAATCATCCAAATAATTTGAAATTTAGTGCAAAAGTTTTCACTCTTATAATAAACACGTATAGAAAACCTTATTTTATGCTGATTGTATGTACTTTGTTTTCTTCGGTCACAATAAGTTATCAGAATTGAGGATAACTTAAACGTCTTGAGTATTTAAACGTTTCCACTCCTAGATATACAGCTACTCGAAAGAGAAAAAAAAGTAGTATATCTACAGTATAGATATTCTGTAGTATATCTATACTACAGTATAAATGACAGGTTTACAATGTTATTCAATTTTCATACATATGTTTTTTATTGTATTGTAATTACAATTTTCTTTTCTTGAATATGAACTTAAAAAACTTCAATATAGAAAAAGATGTCAAAGTCTTCTTTGAACTTGATTTTCCTTAACATAGATGTTGTGTTCGTCCTTTTATTGCATTTTCTATTTACAAGTATTATTCTTCTCTATGTTCATTCATTATTCATAATACATGTTGTAAAAAAATTCTGAGCGCAACCAAACTTTAAAGAAAATACGTGTAAATTAAAAATAAAAACAAAAAAATATTATTAAGTCTTTTTTAGAACTCAGTGTGAAGTTGTTTAAAAATAAGAAAAGAAAAAAGTGAATATTCCATAAAAGGAACTTAAGTGATTCTTTTAAGTTGGCAATATTTATTTTTTAACCTTCTCAAGGTTTTATATTTTTTAACAATCTGAGAACCCGCACAAACTAAAAATAAACACTACCGACTTTTTGTGTAAAATGTAGCATTCAGAACATAATTTAAAAATATATAAAAGTTTGTATTTACATTTTTTAATTAAATTTGTTCGCTTTTTTGTATGAATATCGTAGTATATGTAAGACGAGAACTTTTTACTGGACATTTTACCATAATATTTATATTCTTTTCTTTAACTATATTTATGATTATTTTTCGTTGGGGGTACAATGCCCCTATTTGGGAAACCAACGTTCTTTGTACAAAATTATTTTCAAGTGATGCAAATGTAAATTTAATTTTGCTTGCCAAATCTTATAAGGAATACAAATACTGCTTTTTAAAATATTTTTTTATTAATGTTTTAATAAAGTTGTCATGTTTTAGAACCTAAGAATGGTTAATGGTGTATCAAAATACAGAAAATGTGTTTCACCCGAAAAGAAATGGATTTCTTTAGTAATTAAACATTTGGCTTATTTGTTCTGATGAGACATAACATATTCTAATTCCTCAAGAGCGATTAAGTAAGTAAGTAATTAAGTGAATATGTATATTTTATAAATAATGCAATTTCAATATACAACTCTGCCTGAAGTTTGCAAAACAACTCTAGTAAAACATAACGAAATACAAGTTTAAACATAAATATAGAAAATAGTACAATGTTTGTAAGAAGCCAATTTTATTAAGCCCAGCAATTTAAATATGTTTAATATTAGATTAAATTTTAGACAAATTATAAAAATATGTTGAAAAAACAAGGAGTAAATTATTAATATCAACCTAAAAATTAACATACAAAATATTTATAACTAATTAATAAAAAGTGAAATTAGGTTACTTGATACAAAATTTTATTATAATCATACTTAATTATTTAATGTATGCATTATTTTTTTAACTCATTTTATTCATTTTTATTTATTCAATTCATTAATTAATCGTTTTCGTATATTATTGTACATTTTTTTCTATTAAAAAATGTATTGCAAACTATAAACTTAATAATAATAATAATTAGGCAACTTTAATGAGCTAAGGTACAAAAGGCACACTACAAGTGCCTACACTTCTGTGCCTAATACAGTAGGCACAGGTACTAATCACATGACTGGTTTCCTCAATAGTGTGCAAATAACTTTAGTATCGTTGTTACTTCACTTGCATTTAAATATTGTTGTATAGAATAAGTAAAAATTATCAATATAATTATTACTTGTCACCAAGACACTTTACACATACCTTTCAGGTTGTGCTTCCCAACCTTTTCTGTGTTTCCCCAATTGCTCCGTCACTATTTTTCAAGGAAACCTTAATACTTTCTGCACTAGTTCAGAAAAATACCTGAGAAGTTAACTGTATTAGTTTTGAAATCTTGCTTGAAACTCACTTTTTTCTCTTCATTTAAAATGTCTAACCATGCTAGATGCATTCTTGTTTTAGTATGGCGTACCAAATGAGTTGATTTTGATAAACCCCAATTTGTTGCCGTATTTAATCAAATTGAAGTTTTCTATGATAAAACTACTGTGTTGTAACATGACCAATAGGTAAATATTATAAAGTAAATGCATGGTATTATGCCATAGCCAATTTACATCGCATTACCTTCTAGTCTCGCTCCGCGGGCCTGTGAGACTTACTATGTCTCCTTTGGTGCCACACTGTTGTTGTATTACTATTGATACATGGCATTTGCCAAGGAATTAAGTGAATTTCTATCGCCTCGCCTCTCTGGCTCGATCCACAGGTCTGTGAGTTTCACTATGCCCATTGAAAGTTATATAGATGTTAGCACGGATACAAACATAGTAATGAAGTTTTGAACAATTATCGTACACCCACTTACGATTTAGCTTGCTATCTACCTGGAATATGTAGTACCTTGTTTGAAAAGCCACTTCTAGTTTCAAATGTTTTAATTATGCCTTAAATGTTTCACAAACAATAGACTCCAACATCTCACCATATGCCAATTTTCTTTTCAATCTACGAAAGCCTTCTACGTTATCGTTCCGTATACGGAAGGCTAGAATCTCTTACTTACACACGCATGCACGCAAAATCACACACACGCACACACACATACACTTTTATGACAGATGTTTTTGGTACCAGGAAGCCAAATAGAAAATATCCCCCTCCTTCGTCAACAATCGTCATTGAAAAATCCTTAAATGCTTCAAATTTATAATAAAATTAGCTAAAACAAGATACGATTGTAACATTAGTGAGAAATAAATTATTTCTTTATTTATTTAAGATATTAAAATATCTTATTTATATTTGGAATAAAAGTTTTTTATTCCATATATTTGTACCCAAACTTTTTTTGTTACTAAATATCTGGAAAATTGACAAATCTATTTGATTATAAATGATGCATTAAAAACCATATCAAATTGTTGACTAAAAACCTAATTCTGTAATGATAAAGAGAACTTTAGCTGTATTGCGTAGCATTTGATTTTGCTCCAAACATACCTACACAGAAATTATTCTCTTTCAAAATGTTTAAATCTACTTTAACATTACCAGCTTTTTTTAGGATTCCCTACCCTTAGTCCATTTTATAATCGCTAAAATTTAGTTTTTGTCTCAAAGAAACAAAATACTAAACTTATCCCAAAATATAATATGAAATTTAAAAGAGGAAAATATACCAAAAATGTCTATATTAACGAATGGTTTTAGATTATTCATAAGTTTTTCTTAAACATTTTGCATATATTAAACCATAATTTTCTCTTATATTAATAATTTCGTTATAAACATGTTCTCCTGCCAGACCTCAATAAAATGTTTTTATACTTCTAAACTGTAAGCTCTCTCAATTTCTTCATAATGAACAATTTAATCGTAAAATTTAGTAAATGGATAAATAATTTGTCATACATTTTGCCTTGAAAGAAATTATTTAATCTTAGCCTTTAAAAACATTTTGTTATAAATTGACACATTGTTGGGTTTCTTTGTGTACAAATTGTTTTATTTTCTTGTTAAAAAATAAGTAAAAACACCGAGAAGAAAACATGGAATAATTTATTTTCTTTAAATCGTTAGGGTATTTAAAATTCAGTAAAAACGTTTTAAAAGTATTCATAAAATTATAGTTATTAGTATAGTTATTTATTATAGTTGATACACTAGAGGAAAACAATTTAACATTATCCAAACCGAATTAGCAGATAAAATGCTATTTGCTTTTTAAGAGTATTATTAGGTATAGACCAGAGACACTTATACATTAACCAAAAGATCTGGACTATTTTTATTTTTTACTTAGAAATAGTATTGTGTTTGCAAATAAATTTAAAACTATGATGTCAACGGAATTATCCTTTTCATGTGTTTTTAAGACTTCCTGAGGAGGTTTCACAAACTTTGCTGTCTGTATGTGTGTGTGTGTCTCTATTTGTTGTTATCGTAGCTCCCAGTGTATTTATACTATAGAACTGAAACGTTGTACAAACATTTGTCTATAGGTGTAGTTGTGCTATTCGGGAAATAATTTTTATGACGTCATCAACCTGCAATAATGACTTAGCAAAAATTTCGAAAATGAAGAAACGTGAAAAAATGCTGCGATCGGATTAAAATTTGGCACATATGTAGTCATATTAAAATAAAGGGACATAACTAACTGAGAGGATCAATTTCATTAATAGACAATAAGAAAATAAGACCAAATAGAAATCAAAAAGTAATTAATAGGACCTTTTTTTGAAAAAAGATCAATTGATTTTTTTGCCAATATACCACTAAGGATAAGTCTATTAAAATTAATTCATCAATAAGTATAAAACTAGATATAAAATATAAAATTGAGAAACAAATTAAAAGAATGCATGCTACCCTAAACACTAGATAATAAGTTTAAAATTTAAGTTTAGTTTATAAGTAAATGCCATACAGCACAAAATTTATCAATTCTTTACCGAAGCATCTTATTGCTTACCTTTTCTATGCTATTGTAAATTTATATTATTTTTTAAAAAAAATATGCTCGCCTAACCTGTTCAATTAGCGGAGAAATATATATGGTTCTTTATTAAATATTATTTTGTTTGTAATCCAGCTGTTGTTACTTCTTGCAGAACGTATGCATGTTAACATTATACCCAATCGCCTTGGTCGGAGCAAGAAGCTGCCATAATACTTTTTATAAAACTTCTTATATAACTTAACAAAACAATTTTACTTAACAACTATGATGATTAATTGCTTCCAGAGCCATAATATTTTATGGCTATTTTAATGTCTTGATTATTCTTATTAATAGTTTTTAGCTACCTAAAATATGTTTTCTTATTAAATAATTCATTTTTAAGACTAGTAGTAGACATTTTTAAAACATCGTTACTATTTTTTAATTATTAAAACCATTTTTTAAAGGCGGAGCAAAAAATTAATGAATAAAATAAACAAAGCAGGGATACCAACATCTGTCAATTATAATTTTAGATCCAGATGTATTTACTAAATAATTTTTTGTTATGATCAGATAAATTATTACCTTTGCTAATTATTTTCTTATAGAAATTAATTTATATATAAGGTATTATTTGCTGATAATTACTTTATTTTTTTGTTTAAAAGCATTATTTTTTATTAAAATATATATTTTATTTGGTTTTAAAGTTTAATTAGACATAGATTGATGATAACATGTCTGTTTGTCTATAGCCTGTCAGTAATATACGGTAAGTAAAGGCCGGTAAGTTTTTTACTCATTTTGCTGTGGCTCGCCGCTTAAACAAATAGAACAGTGTTACTGAAATAAATCATCCGCGCTTGCTCTGTTTTAAATGAAATGAAAAAGTCAAACGATAAGTATACATATCTCACTTTTAGTTACTTTAATTATAAAATAACGACTATGAAAGTAAACCTGCTGACAAAAATGGATTATTTGGTATTAAGTTTGGCTTATTTTTGCAATTAGATAATATTCTCCCTGTAAGTTATTGACACCTTTATGAATTATTAGGACATTTTTAAAAATATTTTCTCATTACCAACTATTTTTCTTTAGATTTTAGTTATATTTTGTTGACTTTTTGTGGTTAATCCCCTTTAATACCCAAAAATAACCATCATTTACCAAAATTAACCATCTTTAACTAAAATTAATCACTATAAACTAAAAATAACGACCAAAAACTAGTAAAATACATTTTACAGCTTATATAGGATATTGCTATTTTTTAGTGGTTATTATTGATTAGTTATGATTATTAATGGTGATTGAAGATTTTTTGCATTGATATTTAAAACTAAAACATATCTAAAACTTAAATTTTGAATTAGAGTGAGACAAAGATAACGCCCCTTTTTTGCCTGATGTAGACCCAGTTTTTATAATTATTTTATACTCATATTGTTTACAAACTTCACACTTAAATTACACCTGAAGAAATAAGTTATTATTTCGTAGGATTTTAGAATCGGAATGATTGAGCTGCTTAGGCAATCGGATACAGGGTATCTTGGAACTTAACCTAACGTTATCAGATTTGCTACGCTCATCCTCACCGCTTCGGACTCCTTCACTCGTACTCAGAATATGGGGATCGTCTAATTTAAAAAATGTAAAAATGTATTCTTTAAACGCAGCGGTCACCTATCTAGGTACTAAACTCGATGGATGCTTTCATCATCAATGATCCAGCGCAAGAACCATAGACATACTTTTCGCATTGATATTGAACTTTGTTCACTCAATACACAAAAAGGTTCTGTTGTTTTTATGATATTAGATTATTCTTTGAATGTTGATGAACTAATGCTGATAAAAATATAAAATTTGTTAGGATTGTATAGGAATACATTCGTTTCACCGAATAGTTTTTTGCATTTTATCAATTTTTGGAAATTGCACTCAATAATAATGGTTAATGACATTATAAAAAAATATTCTTAAAATAAAATGACTAGAACTAGATTGATTTTTGTGACAAGAATCAACTTTTAAACACACATAAGCTTAAACGCTTAAACATAAACACGCTTGGAGCTACGATGATAACATAAAATCACACACACATAAACTCAAACAAACTACTTAGTAAAAATCGCTATCGGAGAGAGCGATTTAATCGGAAGATCACATAAACATCTGGAAAATCTCGGTTTCAGATTGTTAGCACATGCACAATACTTTTCCTAAATACCCACTGTATTAATGAGGAAAAGTGGGAAGAAACACGTTTTTCACTGATACAGTTTATATCAGAAAGTGTCAGACCCAGGTATTAGGTATTATAGAGCAATAAATAACTATTGTATGGTATAGAGCTAATTATTGAGTTAAGTCTGAGAGCAGGCTTTATCTTTATAAATCAGTGGTGACTAAAATAATATTATTCTAAAATATATTAAAAAATGTCAAACACAAAATGTGTACGCATTGACTTTTATTAGTCTATCAACACATACTAAAACATTAGAAAGGAAATGTTACAAAATCTCAATAAGGCATCCACAAAACCAATATATTTCTCGCAGCCTTAAAAACTGGGCTCTGCTATTTCTTTGTAAAAACCCCATCTCGTTAACTTGTGATGTAAAAAAACAAGGAAATCATTTAAGGATAAAAAATAAAAAAAGGTAAAAATAACAATTTTTTTCAAAATAAAAAAGTGTAATTATAGGTTTGTTAAGTCTATTTAGAGGCGTGGCGTGGTCTGTTGGTTTTTATCCATACTTATTTTAAAAGTTTAAACACCACTGCTCCAGTGGCGCCATCGTTCATGATTTTTTGTAAGCATCAGGTAGTCCTTAAAATTGTTTCAATATTAAGTTAGGGACAATGTTAAAAAGAAAATTATATAGGTATCAAAACAATGAAAATTCCTTGAGTTAATTTGTTTCCGAAATATTATAACAAGGATCTGATTATGAGTCATGATGTGAGATTGGTTTAATGTGAATCGGAGTGACGTCACAACCAGGATTAAATCATCAATCTGGTTACTAACAAGAATCTAGTTAGCATGTCATGACACAGCCATTTACATATTAACAACCTTTAGTGACTTCATTGAGTTTTTATTTTATTTAGCTTATTTATCTAATTTTAATTACGTTGCTTATTCGATTAATAATCACATCATGTAATTTTAACAATCCTTTTACGGTTAAACATTGAGTGTTTTTATTTTCGTAAATCAATTCCTGTATCAATGTTTGCTTATTATATTATGTAAGGTATAATCTCTGTAAACAGAAATTAATATAGAAGTAATCATAATTGGTGATCTATATAAAACTATTTTTATTTAACTTAAAAGCAGACGTTTCAATGTAAAATGTGCAAGTTATTCACTGTTTTTTACTTTTTATTAAGTTTATTTTGAAAATACAAATTTCCTTCTTGAAAATTATTAAAATAATATAAACAAAACCAAATTGTATTATAATTTTTATATTTTTGTTTATAAAATTCTGATTAAATGTGTGCTTAACATGTTATATAAGTTATTTTCTTAGTAATTAGAAATTAAGATCGAAGTAATCATAATTTGTGATCTACGTTAAAATAATGTAATTTCCCTTTAAAGTTATAGTTTTAATGTTGAATGTGCAAAACATTTGTTGTTTTTCTTTTTAACAATTTTAATTTAAAAATACGAATTTCCTTCCTGAAATTAATAACAATATAAAAGTAACCAGAATGTATTATTATAATTATTTTTGTTATTAATTAAATTTTTTACATCATTTGATACTACAGAGTTTTGAAAAACATGAATAGTTGAGACAATTATATTGTATGATACTACCGAGTTTTGCAATGATTATGACACAATTATTTGTGTCAACTATGCAATTTCATTCAATGATACACGGATTGTTATTACATTTATCCTTGGTTGTTAAATTTTATTTAAGATATTTTTTTAGAAATTTAGTACTTGAATGGTGTATATTTCAGTTGTATCTTTATGTTGTATACTCTAATGAATCACAAAAGTCGTTTCTTGTTATTTCAAACTGATTCGACAACAATAAACCTTTTAAATGACGGAAATGAAAAATAGACAATTTTATTTTATTACTGTCAACAACAATTTAGAAGAAATATTGTTAAGTCTGTAAACCAAAACACGGTTTAAAATTAATAGCTTTAAGTCCCCAAAAACGGTTTTAGTTGGGTCGGGTCCCTAGGATTTAGTTGGGTCTAAAGATTTGAATGAGTAAAGAGGATTATGAAAACCTTTCAGTTCTCTCCTTCCGCATTCAACAGCCCTTCGGAAACATTTACCACGGATTCTCAATTTTGTATAATATTTTAAAACTTGTTAACTTTGCAATAATTTTAAATATTCACCACTTTTTACATGTAAGTAAATCTTATAAGTTATTTTTTGCGAATTTCCCAAGCAAAAATTTAGCTATTTATTTTCATTAGGGTCATGGCGAAGGGTGGGTAGAAAAAACCACCTTTTTGTGGTTTTAAATTTAAATGCTTCAATATGGAATGTGCTTAATCTTCTTGATTTCAAAGTTTAACAATAAAGCATTATCTGAATATAAAAGCAAGTAACAGTAACCTTATCAATGTAACTAAGAATATAATATCTTTAGACATGGATGATTACAGGGAATGCTCTGATCAAAATGCCAGCAAACCAATTTGATTAAAGAAAAGACAGGCAAAGGATATCGAATATCCGTTATCCGGAAGGGCGGAATAATTGCCGCTACGTTATGATCCCTACCAGACACGCTCCTCGTAACACGTGTCACTAACTTTTAGATTATTGCTGTTGATAATACCTGGTAGCAGGACATAGTTTCCTAGACTTTCCTTATCCTTACATCTTTGCCTAATAGCGTTTCCGAAACCTTTTATTCGCTTTAAGATACACTAAGCTTAAAGGATCCTTTTTTGAGTCACGATAAACTGCAGATATTAACGTTTAGATCAATTTCAAAATATCTAATTTTACAGAAAATAGTTTTTGTTCTTATTGCTTCCGTTTTCACATGAATAGAGATGCATTATTGCTTTTCTAATCTTGAAATTATTCATTTGAATCACTCTAAAAACCTTATGAATGCAATCTGTCATATATTTAATACATAGTGTTTCTATTTAAGAACGCTCCAACGTTCCACCCCGCCAAGTCAAATAGAAAAGTTAAAATACCTCGCTATGTCAGTAAGAAAAGCTGCCAGTTTTTTTTATACTGAACGAAACAATGTCGAGATTTTGAGGGTCTGCAGAGTGAAAAAGGCGAAAGGTACACAAATAATATTATAATATCCTTATAGGGTGAGTCTTGTAGATAACAAATAATGAAAACTTATTCAAATCAGCCAAGAAGTGAAGGAGAAGAAGTTTGAAAATGACATGTTAAATTCTTCTTCTTCTTATTCCTATTCTTCCTACAATTTGGTAACACTCCTACAGCATAAACTACCGCACGGATTTGGACGCATGAAAACTTTTTAGATTCGTATTCCCGTGTGCAGTGGATTCTTATCTGATAAATCGCATTTCATTTCTAAGCTAACGCGAAACGAAATACGAAGCTAGCGAATCCATGATGTTTAATGAAAAAAACACTCTAGAATTAAAAACAATTAATTTATTGTCAACCACAATAGTATAAAAAAAATATAGCAGACCGGTTTCGACTTTACGTCATCATCAGAGCTGTTTACAGATTGTGGTGGACAATAATATTTATTGTTTTTAATTCTACTGTGTTGTATTAAACATCATGGTGAGTCTATACCACAAAATCTTCGTCAAAACAACTAATGATTTAAGCTATCGTATGATATTTTTATACGTTGACGCACTAACAGTCCAAACTACTGAGCAGAATTTGATGTATAAGGACTTTTGGATTCGTCTTATGTCCGGGTGTTGATCCCAAATAAGCTATTTGATGTTGAGCCTGATGTTATAACAGAGTAGAAACAGAGCTTGCGAGTGGTAAATACAATACCTTGACACCATTTGCAACAAGACGTACATGACTTGGCGGGACAGAAAAGTTGATTTAACAATATTTTTGGACGAAAAAATTGGCGGGTATTTATTTACCTCGTAAGTGGTTTTTGTAAGATACACATTTATAACAAAGTTACACTACATAGACTTTTTAACAGATAATACTATAATACTAATTCCCTATAATAAGTAAAATATCGGGTACTAGGTACCTCGAAACGTTTCTTTACTATAATGAATTCGTTGTTCTTATCTTCACAACTTAAAACTCTCTTTTCTCGTCCTCATAATATTGATGTTTCCTGAAGAATTAAGTGGATTCTTCGGAACAACTTGATTTGTCTGGATTATAAAAAATAATAATAATTTTAAGAATTGACATGGATGTTTTGGCCATGTTAGGACCTTTAATTACTCTATAGATAGCACATGATATATATATATATATATATATATATATATATATATATATATATATATATATATATATATATATATATATATATGTGTGTGTGTGTTTAGAAGAAAATACTATTAACATAATACTAATATAGAGCTATCTCTAGCTAATATCAATGAATTAGATTTTCCTATTAATTAAACTACTACACACATTCACCGAATAAAATATACAATACATTTTAACTTTTTCTTCTTTTGATGATTTAGAAATGCATGTTGCTCTAATTATTCTACCAATTTAATAATTATTTTTCGTTGTCTATTCAACAACTTATCTATCAAATTAAAATATCCTTTAAACTATTTACAGAGATTTAAATTACTCATTGCTTACTGACGGGTGAAATGTGTCAAAGAGTTGTTAGTACGTAGAAAAGCTAGACATGAAGTTGATCAAGATATAACTAGACAATGCTCTTGGAGCTTTGTGTTTTTATCCGAACAGTCAGGTTAATTAGAGTCACTGTCGCTGTCTAAGTGAGATGTCAAAAGTTACGCTCACTGATCTGGTTAACAAGCTCAGTCTGATTTGTACTATTGTGTTTACAAAGTAATTATGAAGGTTCTCTCTGATATCAAGGTAATGAGGTCTAGTTTTTCGATCGTGAACTCTAATTTCCTAGCGGATGTATATAGGGTCAGTACTGCCACACCTTGTCACAGATATCGATTAATTTTCAACCCCCTCCTATATTTCTTTGTATTTTCTTGCATCCTTGTATTATCGAGTAAAAAGGTTATTTAAGAGAATAGAAACCCTATTTGACCCTTTCTATAGAAAATCCCTTTTTGGATTAAATTATCGAGGCTTAAAACTTTATTATAGGTTTATAGTGGCTCTATTGAAGCACGAGATGACACGATGGAATCACTAACCTTTGATAGCTCATCATTATACTAAAAGATTCCATTTCAAAGTCTTCAATTATCTTTTTAAGATCTATCAATTTATTTTTAAGAAAATTTCTATTACCAGTAACAAGATTTTAGGGGATATATAATTATTATAATTTTATTATTATAATATTAAACGCTAATAGTTATAATCAACATTTTAAATAAGGTAGTTTCTTTTGTGACATGCTTATTAAGAAAGTTTGTTTAATGTATAAACTGCAAAGATTTTTAAGTCAAATAAAGAATAGTTTAATTAAGTATCAATTTTTTTAAATATATTATATTTATGACAATATTAATTAAATATGTGCGAACAAGAACTTGCATATTTATGTTGACTCAGTGGGAGTGAAGGTTAGTTTGAAACAAACGTTCTTAAAAAGTTAAGCTCTCTTAATTGAAAACACCTAAAGATCTTTAGATTTAGCGAGACGAAACGAAAATATGACGAAAAATGCCCCTATCTAAAATTTTAACCTTTTAATGATAAACCTTTTTTACTTTCCTTATTTATCCCATAGGTATTTGTAGGAAAAGTAAAGTGTTGAACAGAAATATCTGCTTCATGAATTTTTAAGACCATCTGGGTAATTTTTACTAAGTTTTCCATCTGTATTAGTGTACGTGTGACATTACTGTAGCTTAGTGTGCTTACAAACCGAAAAATAATGTTTCATTACTTCATTAACGTTAAAATTTACAAAACGAGGGAAAATAATAGAATCTATTTGAATTTGACAGGCATTAAATCCTCAATAATACCAGCAAATGTAGTGAATTCCATTTCATTATTATCATTATTTTAATTTTTATCAAATAATATGTATAGGTTTTTATTAAATATTTAAACATTCAAAATCATCCAATTGAGTCGTAATTTAGGTTGAATAAAGGTGCTTATGAAATAAATATATAACATTGGGTACAATGACTCAATCCAAAGCGGCTAATCTGTCTAAGGTTTTTGACAGATCTCAAGAGCTATGCATCATCGAGTAAGTTTACTGCATGGATGTGTGAACACAAGTAATAAAACAGATTTTAATCCTAAAGAAGTAATCCTGAAAACTCATTGCATAGTGAATCATGTTATATTTATATTATGGGGACGAGCAAAGCAAATTCGAAGTGTGGAGGACGAGCGTAGCATATCAGATTTGGTGAGGAAAAGTAACCGAGGTACCCTGTACCCGATTTTTTGACATTTTTCTAAATTTTATTTATAATCTACATAAAAGTTCACAGGTTTTATTAAATATCAATATTTTATCAAATGAAATGCATTCAAAATTTTTTTAAAAAATGCCATGTTTGCGACGAATAATGTGTTTTAAGATATAAAACATTTTAACACATACTGTAACACAAAATTTTAACAATGATACATTGCTATAACATAAACTAATTGTCAATTAATAAAGATTAATTACCATTAATGTACCAATATTCCTTGATAACTAAGTTTAAGAAGGTGTTCAGTAGATAAAATTCTTTAAACAATAGAATAAAAGTTAAATTAACTGTAGAAACAGGCTATTTTCTTACTGATAAAATGAATTAGATTTTCTTCACTCTATGGTGACCGAGTTTTCTTCTGCCGGTTCATCTGCTTCCATTATTACAGCCCATTGGTCGCTAATTACCTTCAAACTTTTAGTTTTAAGAAAACGCGTCCCTTTCTGTACTCAACTCTACAAAACTCCTCCCTTGTTTTCACAAAGTTTTATTAAAAGGAGAAAGTAAATGTAGGGACTCTTTCAACATTCTTACTAAAATACTTTACCATTTTACATTCTCATATATTTATGATACATGTTATTACATATTTATTTACGATGTTTAATAAATTTTATTTTCTTCATAGACCTCCGTAATTTAAATGTCCAAAAAGGCAAGTATTGAGATCTATCTACAATAGATCAAACTAATGGTGTACTAACTAAGCAATGTTTACCTGGATAATCCGTAATGTGAACCCTTGCATACCCTTGCATCCCAAAATAAGTCACCCTATAAATATGTCCTACATCAAAGATTGAAAAGTCAGTGTAATATTCCTTAAAGCACTATCGATTCTTAGCAAAACATGGACGGAGACGGGGTGCCTCTAAACGGCCGAGGTGGTTTCCTTACCACCTCGGATTCTCTTTGATTGTCTTCAGAGCGGACGATGAGCAATGTAGCACCTCTACACTCGAAATAGCAAATTTCAAGGGAGGGGGGTGTCATTTAAAGTGTTTATTTGGGCGTTCCGCGGGGGTCCGAATTCGATAAGACCACCTCAAGTGTTGAAAAGTCGAAAGAACAGAGGTAAATGATCGGACAACCTAAAATACGGTCGAAAAACGTATTTCATGTCGAGTAGGGCAGGGGTACACATTTAGAGCCCCGTGGACCCCTATTGTAGATCAATGATACTTAGCGGATCTCCATTCATTTTGACACCCCCTCCCCCTCCAACTAATCATTTAAAAACTTAACAATATCTTAAACACATCTATATTTTAACGTTATAAATATAGGCTCTCGAAAGAGTTCTAGA
Organism: Microvelia longipes; assembly: GCA_018340805.1. Taxonomy (NCBI): domain Eukaryota; kingdom Metazoa; phylum Arthropoda; class Insecta; order Hemiptera; family Veliidae; genus Microvelia; species Microvelia longipes. Next base: position 69,743,845 of record JACMZG010000008.1, on the reverse strand, counting down.
ATTTGCAACACAGGAGCTTGAAAAATCACGTACTTTTATTAGTTAAGTTTGATTTATAAACCTAAATCAGATAAATGTTACTCATCAAATTGCTAATCTAAACAAACTGGAATACTTTATATACATGATAGATCAAGATCACTTGCGCAAAACCAATTTCTTAAAATCTTAATTTTGTCCAATTTCATCAAAGCGAGAAAGTCCAAAATTGTATTTTCAACTAATACCATGTCTGTAATTAATATTTGGACTCCCATTTTTTCGGTCTTATATACAACTAACAACATGAAATATATGTTTATGTTTGCAAATCAAAACTTGGAAGATAATTTTAGATTATTATTAGTTTTTTAGCCTACACCATAAGCATGATAAGAATTTTTATCATCTAATTAAGTATCATTATGAATAAAACATGTAATGTAAATTAAGCTACTATACATATTTCTTATATTTGTAAAATTTTTAAACATGACTTTTCTTTTTTACTAAATTATTATTTCATTTAATAAATCAAAAACACTTTACATCGACCTAAATAAAATAATCTAAGTTCATTCACAATATAATAACTTAATTTAATGTCCATTTAAATAAAAGCTATAATATAAACTTAAAAAGTTCAATAGTGTAGGAAACACGTCATTAAACTCCAAATTACAAATTTTACAATATAATTTGAAGGCGTATTTCCCATTTTACCAATACTATGAAAGAAAATTAGGTATTTAATCTTTTTGCTAAATATTAACATTGAGTGTGAATCGTTCAAACTGAATTATACACCCAAAAATTTCTTTGCAGAACTAATTTTATAATTTTAAGGTTGAAGATACAGATTTTTTTCTGCTTTTAATATCCTATATTTGTAGGTATACCCAGTTTTTATTACAAGGTCCATTAAGTAATTGAGAGATAGCAGAACATCAAAAGCCAAATTTTGAAATATATCCCTGCTTTTTGATGTTGTAAGCTGTGTTTACTCTTCAATACCTTTTATATGTTTCACGTACTACTTTTAACATTGATTTTTTGACCTTTTCACAAAAAAACTGGGACTTCAATAAACATAATGTTCAACATATTATTAGTATTTAAGTTCATGTATAATAAAGTATAATTATTAGTATTTAAGTTCATGTCTAATAAAGTATAATTATTAGTATTTAGGTTCATGTCTAATAATATATAATAATTAGTATTTAAGTTCATGTCTAATAAAGTAAAATTATTAGTATTTAAGTTCATGTCCAATAAAGTATAATTATTAGTATTTAAGTTCATGTCTAATAAAGTGTAATTATTAGTATTTAAGTTCATGTCTAATAAAGCTATACAGTGAATCTTACTGTTTCCATCATCATCTTCAGACATCTTCCCATTTTTAGAGGCTTTTTAGTACTTGTGCTTAGTACATTATTATTCGTATTAATTTTTTAACTGTGTCCATGACTTAATTCATTTGTGCTGAGTGGTATAGATAGTATAAGTAATTATGTATATTTTAAATTGCCTATTTTTTTAGTATTTATTTATTCACTGAATTATTTTTTTTCAAATTAATTCTTTTCGGCAAATAGTTTGTTAGAATCTTTTACCACAATTTTAATCATTAATTCTAATTAATTGAATTATCATAGACCTGAACTTCAAGCCTTGACCGATACTTGCAGCTGAAACTGTTTCATTGGTATTATATTATCTAGTCAAGGAATGTCAATGTTCAATAATTACTGTGAGATAGATTTTTTTTCTAAACAACATAGTATGAAATTTGGACAAAATCTATCAAATTGTATCTTTGTCCAAATATACAATATTATAGAAAAAGAAAAATCTTTTTCTTCTCCTCGCGTATACATAAGAAAGGTATGGTTCAGTTTAGACAGTAATAAACTATTTTGCTGACTCATGAATACATATAAAATCTTGAAAATCGAAAATACCCCCGATCAAATTCAAATTTGACGCAAATAGGCCTTTGTAAGTGGTAAATCAATACACTTAATTTCATCCTTATTGTGTCGCCGTTTTAATAATATTGACTTTTGACTTTAATCATTTGAAAGTGCTATAACTTTCATAATTTCTTACTGATTTTCTACCAACTACATATCATAAAAATAATAAAAGAGGAAGAAGTCTCCACAAAAATATGTTCCTCATAGCAAAGCGCTTTGAACCTAACAAGAGGCCATCATCAGTGCTAGTCGTTGAATAAAGAAGAGGGTTATAAGATGATTCTTACAGATCAGATATCAAAGATAGACTCATAGGTCTATCTTTGATATCTGATCAGATAATAAAGATGTAAGACTCATCTATTGCCCTCTTCTTTAGTCAACAGCACTGATGATGGCCTCTTGTTAGGTTGAAAGCTCTTTGCTATAAAGAAATATATTTTTGTGGAGAGACTTCTCCCTCTTTTATTAAGATGAACTCCATTAATGCTCACCTTAGTTCTTCTTTTTTATCATCAAACTCGTGAGTACATAATAAAATAGTTTAAAAATCGATTGTTATTTAGCTATTAGTTTTAAAGTTGTGAGAAATATACATATAATCAGTGAAAAATAAATAAATTTTTATCGGTGCGATACTTAAAATTATATGAAAAATTTGATTACATTGGTCAAAAGTATGATATTTTACCGCATGACGTTTTGTCTTGTATTTTTCCCTAGGAGCCAAAAAGGCCAATAAAAGTGCCTTCCAATCTTAATATAAAAATGTTGATGCTATGTCAAAATATAGCTAATTTTCATTATAAAGAATTAAAACTAGACTCCCAAGATTTTAATGTATTTGTGAACATTATACAGAGTGACCAAAGTCTCTCCTCTTTCATAAATTAGTAAAACTTGAGGCTCTTTTTGCGTGTAAAGGTTATTTTGTTTTGGTTGTGTAGTAAATTTTGGATGTTTCATGGATAATCGTATTTTGCGAAAAAATAAAAAAATAAATAGGAAGTTATACGATGTGCTTTTTGAGTTCTTGGAAAGAATACAAGACATTTTTCACGTGGTGTATTTTTGTATAAGACCAGTATTTTGGCTAGAATGAATGCCCAAAGAGTAAAAATTGGTCATATTAACTCAAATTTAAAAATGAAGTATTAACATTTAAAAGAATTTGCCAATAGTAAAAATGCTAAGAACCAGATCGCACCAATCATTCATATTAATCATTAACATTTTCAATTTTAAACTAATTCAGGTTAACTATTTTCCCCAAATGTAGCATTGGTGTCTATAAATGCCTAAATAGATACTTTTGGTGTCTATAAATACCTAAATTGGTACCTTTGGTGTCTATAAATACCTAAATTGGTACCTTTGGTGTCCATAAATACCTATTGAGTTTGATTAATTTATGTTTAATGGTTCGAAATTTAAAAGGGAGGACTTTTAGACCACCTTGTAACATTTGCAATGCTCAACCTCACCACTACGGACTCGCTTTAATCGTCCTCAAAATATGAAATTTTTTTAATTTAAATTAAGACATATTTTCAGACTCGCTTCGCTCGTCCAAAAACATAATAAAATAGTTACCATGGGTCACCTATCCAACTACTGACCATGCTAGATACTCCTTTACAAAAGTGATTCGACAATAACCATGGTTATGGTATCCGTAATAAAATAAAAATTTGTACACTTGTTTGTTAAATAAGAACACTTGTTCAATATTTCAGAATAATTTACATCGATAATTTACTGGTTTTTCAAATAAAAAACACACAGAAGATCTTAAAAACACTAAATGGATAGTTCAATTCAAATCTACGTTTCGGATTTTAAGTGCAAACACAAAAAGTATAAATTCTATTTATGTCTGCTTATTAGGAAATAAAAATAGTTAATTTATATGCGGAGTAGATATACCCTCTACCCCCTTCTGTTATCTGGGGAAGAAATAACAGATTCTCGTCACTTTGTGACGAGAATTCACTAATTGTCTTATTAACAGAAAATTTTTAAAATTTTGTAAGACATCAAAAGTCTTGGAAACTGTTAGAAAAAATTTACGATGTATGTATATGATAAGTAACAAGAACCGAAGGGAATCCTTGCATATTAAGATGTGTATAGTAGTTGTAAAATTTTATTGCTTAAACAGTTTTTGTTTTAAATAAGTCATAAAAATTTATAAATACTGCAATCATACAAACACTAATATTCATGTACATGCATGTAAATTGTATAACCTACACAACGAATAAAGGTTATAACATTTATTTTTTTTACACATGTGCTTGGTATAATGGTTGTAAATACTATCTTCGAACCTGTAGTTTAGTCAATTAGTTATGGTATACAGTACATAAACTTAAACCACTGTAAACAGTGGTTTACAGAATTGGTTAATGGTAAACATGCATGTAGAAAATAATTTGCTTATAGCTCTTAAATGCTATCCTCAGCTATGTATCATTATACATTGATTACTATCCATAAATTTTAACTTGTTTTTTATGTTCGTTTAAGATAACCCCAGTAGGAACAACCTTGGTGGTAGTTCCAACCGTTACGCTCCAAGCGTACTGTATAGTTGGCGACAATTTTTAGAACTTTAGGCCCGTTTCAAAGACGTTCCTACTTTTTCCTAACATTTTTCCTAACATTCTCCTAACTTTTTCCTAACATTTTCCTAATTTTTTCCACATTTTCTAACCAATTTCTCATTTTTTGACTTTTTCCTAAATTTTTCAACTCCTAACTTTCTCTACCATTTTTCTAACGATTTTCCTAAGTTCCTATGTGTTTTAAAAGTCTTTAGAGGCTTCGCATGATTTTATTTAGTAAGACCTAAGTAGTTAAGTCAAAAAAGTGATTCCCATTGTAAGTAACGTAATATATCGCAAAATATAATGTTATCACCTTATTACCTGATTACGACACACTTTGTCATAAACAACAATGCGGCTTTCTTTGCGAATGTTAAAATATATTAGAAATTTATTTCATATGTTTTTCAGTAAACAGTAGATTAATACAAAACAATGTTCATACTGTAACACTTTCAAAAATAAAGCAGTATCAAGCCGTTCAAGTTTTGAACGTGGACTGGTTGTACGAAATCGGTTCTAATGAAGACCTGTTTAATCAGGGCAACATTTGCTTTTCATTTTGCTAAATCATTTACACAATTTTTTTTCGTATTTTGTCATCAAATTCATTTTGGTTTGTGTAAAATTTTTTTTGGTATATATAATGGCTGAATTATTCAGCACGGAACCAACAGAATCCCTCTTTGCAATCGATAGCCCGCCACAAACAAGACCATAGAAAATAAAAAATCTGATTGTGTTAAAAGAATTTCTGGGTAAACTCACCTTACTAAATAAAGGTAAGGTAAGTGGAATTAACGTAACTTATTTATGTAAAATTTATGTAGATAGTTATTAATATGAACAAAGTGTGTCCGTAATAGGTACTAATTAATAACATTGATATTTTGCGTATATTCGTTATTTACAATGTATCACTTTTTGACTTAACCCTTAGGTCTTACTAAAAAAATCATGCGAAGCCTCTAATGAATTTAACACGGGAACGATCATTTAAAATTTCGTGGCTTAAAACCTTCCTTACCGTAACCTAAGGTGAGTTGTTAGGAGAATGTTAGGAAACGTTAGGTGTTTAGAAAATGTTAGGAAATGTTTAGGAAAATGTTAGGAGAATGTTAGGAAAATGTTAGGAAAATGTTAGGAAATGTGGAAAATGTTAGGAAAATGTTAGGAAAAAGTTAGGAAGTTAGGAGAAATGTTAGGAAAGTTTAGGTGTTAGGAAATGTTGGAGAATGTTAGGAAAATGTTTAGAGAATGTTAGGAAAATGTTAGGAAAATCGTTAGGAAAAAGTTAGGTGTTTAGAAGAATGTTACGAAAATGTTAGGCAAAAATTAGGAGAATGTTAGGAAAATGTTTAGGAAAAAGTTAGGGAATGTTAGGAAATGTTGGAAACGTCTTTGAATACGGGCCTAAAATCTTATTTAACTATAAGACGTAACTGGGATGCGAACCCCAGACCTTCCGTGTGTCGAAGATCAGTATATATACTGACGCTTCTAGTGACCTCGGCCACGGAGGCGGTTACTTTATATTATTAATACAAATTATTGCCATAATATGTGAAAGTGTATAAATATATTATTTTTTTTAAACAAGTTTTTTATTGGGCAAAGTAGACAATACTTTATTTTGTGTATAACCGAGCATATTTTTATTTATTGATTAGGGTTAATTTGGTGTCTTTATTTTGTTTATTATTTGTTATTTTTGTGGCTATAAATTTGATTATTATAAACTATTATTTATCTAACTAATATTATAATGTAATATATGTCTTAATCTAATTTGTTATCAATCCCTAAATATGGATGACAAAGCATTGTAATCATCAAAAACGTGTCATCCACATATTTTATAAAATGTCTACTATTCGTCGCCTTGAAATGCCAAATATCGGAAAACGTTGGAATCTGCACGTATTAATATGAATATTGATATGGATATGGGATATGGAGAAATGATATGGATATGAAATATTGATATGAAGATGTAATAAATTTCTAAGGGGAAAAAGTTACTTTTCACTCCCTTGGAACAAAAAAAAGGAAATTTTTCTCCCTTGATACTATTTTTTTCTGTAATTAGGATTAGAGCCTCTAAGTCTCCTGATTTTAAAAGGGGGATGGACATTATTTTTTTTATTTTTCGGGGTTGGTACCCCCAAATTTTTTAAGGTAGACTCGACCAAACAATTTTTTTATTTTAACGTATGAAACTGAGAATATATCAATAAATAAATTATTGATATATTATTTAGCGTCTTGGAATAAACTATTATATCTACCTTGGGAGTAAAATTTTTATGTTTTACTTCCTCGGTTTCCTAGTGAGTAATTTGTCACAACTCCCCAGTCATTGCCTCAAACGTTAAATACATAATCACTTCGGCTTCGCCTCAGGAGAGAGAATATTGTGGTATCCTCGTCTTCGGGAAATTGCTAGAATTGCTTGCTTTGAGCACAAATAACTATTACGTTAGACAGTCTAAAGGAAATATTAGGTGTTTTTTCTTGTTCAATCAATGTAAATTTTGATCTTGTATATCTAGATTAAAATATATATATTAACAGTGTACGCTTAATATTATTTGTATTAAGCTTGGACCCATTGAATAGAAGTAAACCAAATAAATATAGAGGCTGAGTGTTAAAAAATTGGAGTTTTCTAATAACAATAAAATTTATTTTTTGGAGAGATAAAAACGGAGTAACTTTTTACTTAGAGTGATGCAATTAACGGTTTGATACAGTTTCATTTGGAGCAAGATATAACTAGATTAAATATTAGTTGTATTTATATTTTAAATCAAGGTGTTTGTAGGTAACTCTATATTTTTCTGACCCCAATTTCACATATATGTTGAAGTATAACCTACAAAAATTTTCAATAGATCTAATAATATAATCAATAATTCCACTTAAAAAATTTTATGTACTTTTGACTAATATTAATCCAAGCCTATTTATCCGTATGTTAATCTTAAAGTTCAGCTATCGGTTGCTAAAGTTCAGCTAGCAGTTGATCTATTTCGCTAAAAATTATTCTAACCGAATTATGGTTTATAAAATAAAAAGGTCTAAACACCTGATTTTCAAATCTAACCTATCGGGCTCTCTATTTTCATTATAGGAAAAATTGAGGATTACATTGTCACCGATTGACCCAATTTTATAAAACAAAATATATAAATTTATTTCAAGTAATATCCAAAAAGATTTAGTCGTGCTATGTAAACGAGAAACGTGTGCTATAAAATGAAATTTAAAATTTGTATCCTTTTATAGTGTTGACGAGGTTTCACCGGTGGGAATTAGTTTGAAATTGGTTTTAAAAAAAGATGGCGGTAAAGTGTTGATCTTTATTTAATACTTTTATTTACATTTAGATAACATGTAAGCGGTTAAGGAGGGAAATTACATTGTTCAGTTGGAGTTATAAGAGTTGGAAGACAACACTAGCATTGATATTCCGCAACAGCCTCTCAATTTATTTAAATAAGTCCCAAGAAAAGTCCTATTTTCGGCTTCGACCCCTATTCGAGTTTTCTTTACTACTTTTTAAAAAAGAACTTCCCCCTCTTTAACGATAGGGAAGCAAAGAGTAAAAAACACCAAACTGTTGGAGCCTCGCGAGGATCCCTTTAAATAGGAATTAGGACGTTTAAGCCTTGGTAAAAAGTAGGAAACAAGTTTCATAAGGATTCCTAAAGCCCTTCTTTTTCCTTTTTTTTGAAAAAGTTGGTGTTATTTATGAAAATCGTGACTGGACTTCACAAAGTCCCCTTGCTCTACTTGACTTCTATAATGTTTATCCAATAATGACCAAGTTAAGTATAAATCTTCAATACTAAACCAAATACTTATAACTGCCTCTCCACATTTCATCTTTCATTTTTAAAGTTTAATAAACTTTTGCTTTCCTATCTTCTTCTTTAGGAGGGAAGTTGTTTTTTTAATATATAATATAAAAGAGACTCAGAATGCTAAATAAGAAAATACAAGCCTACTCTTTAAGGCTTTAAGAAACTCGACAAACGAAAATTTATGGTTTAACTTAAACAAGTTTGTTTTTTGATGTATTTAGTAATATTTATATATTTTTATAAACCTAACATTATTATAAAAATAAAATGAGGAAAATATTATGTCGGGCTTTATAGATGTAAAGTAATCATATTACAGCTTTAACGAGATTTGGAAATTTTCTCGTTCTAAATTCTACTTTTATTTTTTTAGAAACTTTTCATCTACTGCATGAATATATAAATACTTATTATAATTTTATTTTCAACATTTCTGTTATTTTTTTACATATACGTATCTCTGTTATATTTTTTATCAGTAATGTAATTATCAGGAAAAAGTGGGTAACGCGAGTAGCTTTTCATGTTTCAGAGGTAAATTAGTATTCAGGTTTATGGATGATTTTCAAAAAACTACCATATGAGTAGAAAAATATATTAATGTGTTCCATACTAGAAAAATGTGTGCATTTGCCGATAGGCTTTATCAGAACTCATATATTAACTCTTGTAATGAAATTTATAATAAATCTGTCCACATGTTATTGGGTTGGATAACACATTTTCGCATTTGGTATAATAATTTTAATTTTTTTTTCTTGTGAGTATAACTAGAACATTAGACTACTTAGGTGTCCCTAGTACAAACACGTATTATAGATCTTTATTCTGTAGAACCTTCATGCTTTTTGATAATTTCTTTCTCGTTGCTACAAACATTTTTAGCAACTGTCAAGAGCATAACTCTCTTGATTATTCATTTAGAATTATTCTGATGTAAATTGACGAACCTTGGAAAACTTAGTACCACCTAAGTATCAATTAAGTTTAAATAATTAAAAAATCTTAAACAGTTATATTCATTTCACCTTATAATTGCACTATGATAATAATAAAGTCGCAAGGCCCGTCTAGAGCCTTGCGACATATTAGAGTTATCCCTAAGGTAACTTAGGTTGCTGTGACAACCGTTGGGCTCCCAATTTGTTCTAAAGTTGTTGCTGATTTATACAAACAATAATCTTATATAAACTGATAGGGTAATCGTGGATGCGAAGACCTTTGTGATGTCAAATGACATTCAAACACTGATGCTTATGGCTATGGATGGTTTGTTGTACTAAATATTTGTAATAGAACCCTAGAGTCCCAGGATTCGTTGGATGTTAATTTAAAAATTGCCAATGTGGGGATAAATGTACTGTTTTTAGTAATTGAGTATTCAAATGTTGTACTTCCAGGAAGCTAATCTTCAGGAAGTAGAAAAATAATTTTAAAAGAATTTAAGATTTTGAAGAGGACCGAACACCCAAGATGACATACTTACATCTTTTAAGATTTAATCGGATGCGGGATGAGTCTTCAAAAACCTAATATATCCATTACAGGTTCCCGTGTGCAATAAGTATTGGTGTTCAGATTGACATGTACACGTGTTCTTCAAAGAACTTCAACTACCGTTTCTTAGAGGGGCCTTTGAAAAGGGTTTTAACTGTAATTAGACCACCATGAAAAGGGTTGGTTCTTTTCAATTATAATTATTCAAAAATTGAATAGGTCCCATTAGAAATTAGGGTTGTTATGAGCTGTTGTATACAAATTTTATTCTACACGAATAATCTTTTTAATTAATCTATAAAAAAAATTGAATACAAATAACTTGTTTCATTTCTTTTGTTTTTTATTAAGAGCGTTGAAGAGTACATTCAGGTTTATCAAGGTATTTTTTCTGCTTAGTAACATATAATATTTGATGATATTGTTTATTAGCCAATTCGATCATGGGTTTTTTACGCAACGTCTGGCGAGAAGAGCTTTTCATGCTCTTTCGTGATTTTTTTTCCTTGTGCGATAAACTTAACCAAATTTATATATTATATACTTAAAGATAACACGTTGGTTCAGGTATAAAAGTAATAAGTCATTATACATTCCTTCGAGAATATCTATCTTATAGCATTGTTGTATTCTTCAGTTTCAAGAAATAAATTGTAAATAAATGGTGCATATTTAAAACGAAAGAATAATTTCTATAATTTAAAACCCGTATCAGACTTACAAAGAAAATATTAGCTTAACTGCTTCATCTTGGATAATTTGACCAAAGTCATATCGAGTTTCAGAAAAGACTCTGAAGAGCCCTTTAATCCCCTTTTATTTGGAAGAGATCCGAGGGCTCCTGACTTCACTTTGCCTGTAATCCGATGTTTTATAAACACACTTAGCAAAACACACAAATACATTTACTCTCTAAGCAAAATCACAATCAATAAAACGATAAAACGTGGCAGAACTTGTTTTCAGCAACTACCTAACAATTACAATGGAATCCATCTGAATGTAATCCTATCCCATTCGATACAACATAGGAGATAGGGTCCACTTCATTCCCGCGACAACACTGTAAAAACCATTAGAAGCAATGGTATTTGATGGTTATACTTTTTAAGGAACAATTATTTTATTTTATGTTACATAAATAACACCTACTTTTTTTTCAACATTACTTTAATACTACTATTTCCTTTAATATCTCATTTAAATATTTTGTAAAGAAGTCACAATTTTTTAATTTTTACTTTTCCTCATTTATACCGTAGGTATATAGGAAACGAATTGCAAAACAATCCAAAACCGGGATGTCACCGGAATTATCAGTTTCATGGCCGTTATATTTTGTTTTATGTCCTCCTGAGTGGTTTTCACAAAGTTGTCTGTCTGTATGTGTGTGTCTGTTATCATCGCAGCTCCTAGTATATTTATGCTAGGTAGATGAAACTTTTTATAAGAATTCGTCTAGTTGTGCTAATCGGAAAATATATTTCTATGATGTCATTAATCCGCAATAATGACTCATCAAACGCGGAAAATGATGTGATAAGATTAAGATTGAGCACACATGTAGCTATGTATAAGACTTACATATGTGATAAGTTCCTTTTCATTGTCAGCATTAGTTAAATTTTTATCAAATGACTTGAGTACGTTTTTTTTAAAAAATGTAGAAAATCGGATAGCAATTTATTTGACAAGCAATTTGCATCCTTAATTTAACTGAGTCGAAATTTGGTTCAAGTATATAACTTTATTTATTTAATTATCGGTAATGAAAAGTTGCTACCCCAGAATTCGAGTCCACATAGACTTTTTGAATAGTCTTGTTGATAAGTAGTTTGTTATGTAAGGTAACTTAGGTTTAAGCATAGGTTTAAGCATTTGTCAAGATGTTGATGTAGTATTTTTAAACATGTATTACCATCCTGACGTTTTGTCTCACAATGTAAAGCCCAAGTAAGCCGTCTGTCGAGGTATAGTTCATGGTATCTAAGAAAGAAATTTGAGATATAAGTTCTTGGTTGGGGAGCAACAAGTTTGAAATAACCAGGTTGTAACTCAAAGATAATATGGACTCCTTTAGATGCATTGATTTATGTTCCTAAGAGATCAAAATATTCTTCAACATAAATTTTCTGAAGAGGTTAAACGAGAAGGACTTGAATATAAGTTACATTTATCGTGAGCAAATGATACAATAAGGTTGGATGGATGTTGTTCTTGGAAGTGTACATGAGGATAGGACAAAGATGGCTGGTCCGAAATTTTGCTCGGTACTCCGATTTTTATAGTAGAAGAAGTAAAAGAATTGTAGAAAACAAGGAAAACGCTTTGGAAAATTGCTAGCATACAAAAAGGAGGAAAAGTCTGACAACAAAACATGGTGATAATACCTAGTTTTACGCAGAGACTTATCCACTCTTTCTCCTTTCTTTTATTCACTTTAATACTTGTCTTTTTTAAAACACACACAGGAGCGTTCGATTGATTAATGAACAATACTGAATTTGTAGTTATGCACTGGGGTGGACATTGAAGGCGAGGGCGGCAGGCCTCCTTGGGCCCTTAGCCAAAAGTAAACGGGAATTAAAGCAAAAGTTATCATAAAAAATATTTTTAAACTTTTAATATATTTAATTATCATAATTATGTAATACTTACATAACACTAGAGTCAAAGGGGCCCAATGTTCTATAGTAGGGCCTAAAAGACACAATGTTTAAAAAGATGTTTAAAACGACAATTGAGACGAATGTTTCTCTATCTAGGGTTTTTAAGGTCCCTACTTATTTTACCTGAAGTTCGAAGGGCCCTATACAGAAGACTTGGGCCAAAAAGGGCCCTAGCTAACAACCTCCCTATTTGGGACCCACTCTATTGCCCCCTGTCCCTATTGGGCCCATTTAGGCTGGACACCCCTCGTGCCTTTTTATCCAAATCCGCCACTGGTGTACAGTCTAGTTAATGTAATACATGTAGCGGCAAAATAGCCTAGTAATTTTGAGGGGAAAAGGGAAGAATTCCACCCCCTTATATCCCTAATTAAGAGATTGAAATGAGAGAGGTGGCAAGACTCAGTGTCCTATTATTTAAACATACACGCTTGTTAGTGTAGAATTTCTTGACAAAAGAATGAAAACTCAGACTGCTGTCTTCAATATCTCTTATCCCTTATTAAGATTTCTCACCGTCCAAAAAACTTAATTCCTAAATAAAGATTGATGGTTCATTATTAAAACATAAAAAAGGACATGTACTTAGTACAAGCAATTCATCCTTTTCGTAGCCTTAAAAATTCTTTAATCCCTGCTATTTTGTAGATAGAAAATGTTATCAAATTGTTTTTATCATATTAATGATCACACCATTTTACACATAAAAAGTTACATGTTTGTAATGGAGAAATATTTTATCCTGCAGGACATTATAAACAAGCCTGAATAAGAAGAAATGATTAACTGTGAAACTTGTTATGATTTATAAATATCGTTCAATTTTTGACTTTGCGTTTTTTAGCTGGTAAAAAACATTATAAAATAAATGTTTCAGTATTTTAAAAATCTAGGAAAAAGTATGTAGTTTAAATGAAATTATATTTTTTTTTATCTTTTTATCTTTTAGGTTTTTTTTTTTTAAATCCGCAATCTTCTCACATTAATGTGGTTGCAACTTAACATTTTTTGAGTTAAAAATTTAATGTTTTCCCGCAGTTTTTTTAACACAAGATTAACAGTGTTTCACTGAGATATTTTTTTCCAAGATGTCTGAAAGACCTGTTGCACTGCGTTGAGAGATTTCTTTTCGCATATGTGTAGAAAAATAAACCAACTAGAGTGATTTAAAGTAAAATAAAATAGTATAAATCTTTCTCTTTAAAGTTTAAAATGTACTTTTCTAAGCTTAGTTTTGTTACCTTAAGGTTATAATTTTTAATGAAGTTATTTATAACGTAAAGAAACTTACTTACTAATTAAATGGAATTAATAACATTAATTAAAAAATTAAATTAATTAACTAATAAATTAAAGATCAATGTAAAATATGATCCTAACATAGCAAGTCATCTTTGATTTTTTAAAAATTACATTGGATTCTTCTTTACAAGAATTACTTATTTTGAAAGACACAGAGAAAAAGTACTTCTTAGCTGTTGAGTAGAATAACTAAAAATCCCTTTGGCGCTTCAAGGATAACTCTGACTGCTAAATGCAAACTTTAACTCATGCTCAGCTTTTAACTTAGCAGAACCTTTACAAAGACTTACAGCTTTATAAAAACATAATTTGCTTCTACCTAATTAACAGCTTTTATGTATCCTTAATTTAATTTTTAAAGTTTATGATCCAAAAAGTTCAAGTTTGCCTTGATCAACTTAAATGGAACAGACTCATTTTTTACACTCAGCGATTTCGGAAAAAGAGGCTTTTGACATAAGCTAAGCTCCAGTAGGGCCTACACTTTCCTTTAAAATTTAAACTAATTGCTTTCTTGCTTATTATTACAGTTCTTGCTCCTGGTTCTCGATTTAAGCCTTATAGTTGCAACTCTAACATTAAAACTTGATCGTCACTATTCCTAAATTTTTAGATGATGCTTATTAAAGTTGTTCAAAACTATGATCGCCCTTACTTGATCAATTCTGCTCAAAATTTTGAGCAGTTATACAAAGCTCAGATTATGCTTATCTTCAAAATGTTTAACGCATAAAATGTAGGTATTTCTTGACATATTTTGTAAAAGCGATCTTCGACAAAAAAATGGTTTCGTAGGTCAGTTGTTTTGTTTCACGTTTGCAATTTTCATCAGAATCACAACAAACTTCTTTCAAGCAATTTTGAAGCTAAGTTTCGTCTAGGATTGTTGGATTTCTTATGAAGAGTAAAAGTAAAATTCTAATCACGATATTGAAAACCGGAAATATCTATTAGATATTTTTACATTATTTGTCCCTTTAAATAAAAACATGAAATCAGTAAGACAAATCAAGAAACTCAAAAACGACACTCACACAACCTTAATGACACTATTTTTACTAGAGAAGTCTGTTAATAGTTGAATTTTAAAGTATTTTAATTTATAAATATGCAGACCTTGGGTGCAAAGTAAGCTGGTAAAAGGACCCTAAAGATAATCGTATACTGCGCTTCATTAAGCTTATTTATACTGACAGATAAAGTTCATATAGGTCTAAGTTGTTATGTGTTAAGTATTACATGAACAATGCTGGAAAAACAAAGTTGACAATTTATATACAAATTGACAATGTTGAAGCATAATAAATGCGAAAAGCAGTAAGCAAAACAAAAAATAATAATTTCACATCTATTTGGAACTTGAAATTTAATGTATTTTTGTCCTCAATAACCACTCGTAAGTGGTTATAGATTAGATTTATTTTATTTATCACTTATTCTCATAATAAAGTAAGATAACTTATTTTCCAGTGGAAGGTAACTCTCTTGACATACTTTTGTATTCGTTTTTCTTAGCATTCGAATAAAAAATATTGAATTTTCAAACCAAGACGCTACCATTTAAATTTTACCCCCATAATAAACTTCTAAAATCACAACCATCACATAATATGTTTTCTACTTAAACATAAACCTAATAACTAACACTATAACAAATTAAAAAACAATATTGTGTACTTTTCATTAAAAAATAAAAATAAAAGTAAGAAAATAATTTTGTATCTAATTCTCGTAAAATTGTTTACTGCGGTAAATGGATTTCACGTTAGCTACGATTCATTACAAGACAGCTGACAACATATTATTTCAGTTAAAAATAAATTAATACCATTTTCAAAAAAAGCAATTTTTAAGATTAAATAACATTTACTTTAAATAATTATTTATAATTAAAAACTATTTAAAATAATATTTATGTTATCGATTTACTTATATCTTCATGACATTTTATCTATTGACATAAGATAAAATAAGAAATTTATTACTGCTTTTATTTTTACAAAAATATTTTTTTGTGACTAAATTCTTTTTTAATTACAAAAACAAAATTAATTTCATATAATTTTATTTTATTCTCGCTAACTTCTTTAATAGGTAGGTAATCAAACTGATTTTTTTAATAACACATTTTTCAACTATTGCGGATTATTAAATTCGTTGCAACCGAAATCATCTTCTTCATTAAGAAATGTTTTTTGTACGCTATTTTAGGTTTGCCACGTAATTATTATTTTTTTAATTATTATTTCTTACTGGAGAGTAAATTTATGGAATAATAGTGTGCACGTAATAAGTTATAAGACAGATTACTCTGACATGGGATATTGCATGAGTCCAACCAGGTATGGCTTGCATTTACACCTTTTTCAGCTAAATCAAAACTTAGTCTCCTTTTTAAGAATTTGTTAGACATTTAATAAATAAAATTATTTATCTTCTTATACAAAGATGCAAAAACTGAGACTGGCGCCTATAGTATGTATAAATATGGAATAAGCACTAGATGAGTACCCAAATACTTTTAAAGCAAAATATTAATTCCAACAAAAACACACACTTGTACATAATGCCAAGTTTAGCGTAAAAAGAAAGAAAATCTTACTCTATACCAAATCTTGTTATCCTCTCTTACCTTTACCCTCTTCGCTTTATGACTTGGCAGTTTGATGTAGTACACTAAAGCACCAGACATGATGTAACAGTCCAATTATTCACTCTTACGTGTGCTGTATAATTCCATAATTTAATTAATACAGTTTTTAAGTTTTTTTTTATCAAAACTCTCAATATTTTTTTAATACTTGATTTTTCTACAAACAGCACTTGTAATCAAAATTGTACTTTGTAATTTAAATTTGAGAATTCGCTTTTGACTTAAATAGTAAATTTTAGAGAAAATACGGCCACAATGGATACACATAAGACGTCTGAGTGCCTTAGGAATAATTTCCAAAGGAAAAATGGATAAAGTATAAATGCTTGGTTTTGATAATTTTTTTCTTGTTTATTCATTAAAATTTAGCTTTATATCCATTTTTAAGTGTATAAATTGGCTAGAAAATCCATAAAATTATTTTGAATCTATCAGTGTCGAATCTGTTTTACTTAGAATATTTATATCTCAAAAGGCTCATAATAGAGTAATGGAGTAGTGATATAATGATGATGAATGTATTTTGAAAGATGAGTCAGGACAATATGGTCATTTAATCGTAGGAAATATAAAAACAATTAAGAACCTCATAAGAAAATTTAAAGGGGTAAGATAGCTTCAAGGTGCGTTATCTTAAGGACGCAGCGACGGCCAGACTAACCGGAGGCACCAACATTTGAAGTTCACCAAACCCTCATACATCAAACCCTAAATCTTTTAAACGGCACCTCATAGACTTTTTATACTGTCTATTTTCCCAGTGATATAAATTGCAATGGATTTAGACTTTAAGGGTTCTGTGTACCCTAACTCAGATCACAACTATAAGTACCCAGCATCAAGGAGTATGTTACTCCTTAGCATGCCACTTTTGTAGCTCTACTTTTTCTTGAACCATATCTTGGTTTTTTATTTTGCATTTAAAATAACAACAATCAAAACATTTTGTATATAAAAATAAAGTCTATCATTCAATCCTATATTTAAAGCCTATATTCTGAAGAAATGTCAATGTATCTTTTTCTTTTAGTAGTTACTTAAAAAATTTGTTGAATTAAAAAGTTGGGGACCCTGTTTTGCTTGATAAATAAAGCCCGTTAAAAAATAGTTTTTTTAATTTTTATTAGTTTAAGTCGCTTTTTCTCTTTTGGTTGCAACGAAAAGTATAAAAACGTCGTTTAAATTTAAATAAGAATAATACTTTTAAAATGATTTAAACATAAGAGTTACCCCTATATCATTTCCGTAGTAAAGATATAAAGATGTGTGTTGAATTAAAAATTATTCAACATATGAAAAATTATCACAAGATATTAATCTTTCTTCCTAAAAAAAATATTCAGGTGTTCCTTACTAAATGTAATAATAAGAAATATCACGTCGGCAACCCCATGTGTCTTTTTCATACAGATGGTTCCTCAAAAAAAAACTTTTAAAACTGAAACCACTTGAGAGATAGTCATCAAAGAGAGATTCACATGAACAGTACTGTACATTACAACGGAAGACAAAAAGTTTTATTGCTTATCAAATGTTCCTATCTCTTGTATCATTCTGAAATGTTAACGTTAAATTGGTACCATATGAAATCTACCTTTGAATACTTGGTAAGATTTTCAATGTAAACTTGTTTATTTGAAATCTGGATAACCTATTGTCCTAATAGTTAAGAATATAACTTCTATTTTAACTTTTGAACTAATTCTGGACTTGCTAAACCTTATTAAAGTTAATTACTAAACTCAGTTCTCGATTTCTGATAAAAATTAAGTAGAGTAAATTTTAAAGTTTTGTGGCAGATGATGACAACTTTGATAAAATTTGAAATTTAGTTTTGATGATCCTGATCTCTATTGTGAATATGTTTTAAACTATGTTTCATTAAACTTTAAATCTAATAATATTTGCTGGCAATTAAAAAGAACTAATTTGCAAAGGATACATTGTAAGTTTTATGCGTGTTTTTTCGAATAAACTATATTTAGAATTTTATATAATAAAAAATAACTTGTTTTAATTATAGTTTGTTTAATATCCTCATTTATATCGCAGACTAACATATTTGCCAAGTTTCATCTTATTATCAGGGTTAGAAAATAATCTTAACATAATAACTTAACTATATAGGAAAGGTATTGTGATTGCTAAAAAAATCAAACTGGGATGTCATCGGAATTATCCGTTTCAGGTGTTTTTATAGCCTCAGGTTATAAAAACATAGTCATTATAAAGTTAACCTAATGCTTGACTTTGCTAAGCCTTGGGTTTTTAACAAAGTTGCCTGTCTGTATGTGAGTTTGTGTGTGTGTATATGTGTGCGTGCGTGTCTGTTATCATCGTAGCTCCGAGATTATTTATGCCAGAGAGTTGAAACTTTGTACAAAAATTATTCTACAGCTGTCGTTGTGGTATTCAAAAATTAATTTTGTCATGTCGTCATTAACCCGCAATGACAGCAAAAATTTTGAAAAAATAATAAAATAAAAACGTAAATATCATGCGGTCGGATTGAGATTTGGCAAGCACGCAGCCATGTATCTGCTTGATAAACTTGACATATTTGCCAAGTTTCATCTTATTATCAGGGTTGGAAAAAAATCTTAACATAATAACAACTTATTAAGTTAAAAATTGGTACAAGTTTATACCTTTTTGTAATAAATAAGTACACCCAATTACGTATTACTATGACAAGGATCATAAAAGTGAAGCACTATCGAGCGTGGTGAGTGCCTGGAGAGGTTACCGCTGAGAATAAAATGGGTGCATTTGCAAACTGAAAACGAGCGAAGCGAGTCCAAAGAGACGCTGCGGTATGCACTTGACGAATTGTATATTCTGAGGACGAGCGAAACTAGTCCGAAGTTGGGAGGATGAGTGTAGTGAAGCCGATGTGATGAGGAAAAGTTCCGAGGTACCCCGTACCCGATTTTATTGTTGAATATCTTAAGGACATCGCTCACCACAGATGAAGTTTTGGTGTCTTTTGACTCGAACACTTTAAGCTAGCCCTGGAAACACTTTTATAGGAAAAGATTTTTTTCATCACCTCAGCTATATATGAAAGTGTTGTTAGAGTGAACAAAATTAGCTAAAAGATCACCCTACATATTCAAAACCAAGGTTTTATCAGAATCACCCATTTCAGACACTTTTTTACGTTCTAAGTGGTTTTTAGCATGCTGTATTCGTTTATGTTTGTCTGTATCGCGCATAACTCCTGCTATAACCACGCTAACGTGTTAAAACTTTGGATAAACATCCGACGACTTAACGTCTAGTTGTGCTACCTAAAATAAAGTAATTCTTAGACTGTTTAACCTTCTGAGAATAGAGTGTTTTATTACTGAGTAATCAACAGAAAAATAAGGAGAAACTAATCGTAGCTCCCGAAATTCAATTAACCATCTCAGCTTCACCTGGTGAGCTAACTGAATATTTTTCTCGGCAAGCCTCGAGCTCTAATTAGTATGGTTTCCTTGGCCTTGGCCTAAGGAACCATCTTGACTCTCTAGGAAACAAAAAGCGCTGTTATCTTTTTATCTTTGCTTAGTTCATATCTATAGTTTATAGAAACAGCCCATTGTAAAAACTATAGTGTATACTAAATTAAATAATTTAGTATTATTTTAAGAAAATTAATAATGAAGCTTTAGTGAATAAATGCAAATATGACAAAACTAATTTTTATTTTTGAAAATCGTAGAGTAAAAAGATTCTCACAGGCAGACTGAATATATTCCCAGGCTAATAAACAACTTGAAACAAAATTGTCAACATCTCTTTAAATCAAATTTGTGAAGGTGTTTGCTCTAACAATAAAAATACCAATGTTTTGGTTTGCCCTACCGCAAGCCGGGTCGAATCGGACGTAACAAAAACATAAGGGTCCACATGGTATTGTGTCCGACCTACCGCTATGTTACATTGTGAATCGTTTCACTAAAACAGCGATTATCTCAGGAACTTATCGCTATACTGAAACTAAGAGCATGTCGTGTTATATCTTATTATCGTTACGTTGGATTTTCTACGGGTAAACATTATTATTTTATGCGAAAATTCAAACAGAAAATATTTGTGATTGTATACAATGTTCTAACACTTTATTCCCAAAGTAAATAAAGTTTTTTAACAGTTTAAACTTATTTTACGATTTTCAGCGATGAATAAAACTATCCGTATTTGATATTTTTAGTCAATTTGTTTTCAGTTTGTGTCTAAAATAAATAAAAATAGAGCTAAAGCATTATTTTATTCAGGGTGGTCTGTCCCAAAAGAGCAATATAGCAATTGTATTTTTACAGACTACATAGCCTGTAAAAATTCAATTGTTATATTCGTCTATTTTTTATTATTTGAATAATATATTTTTATAGTCTAGGTAAGAAGTAGTTTTGTTTCCTGGTCTGAAGTCCAATATATGTTTTGAAAAATTGAAAATTCGAATGACAAAATTTGGTTATGGGTAACCTAATCATCTGACATAACTCAATGAAATGTAAAAACTAATCACACAACTATTATACACTTCTAATAAGTTTATATTAAAATAATGTCGTTAACTGACCCTAGACAATATTTGTTCTCTTTACAACTCTTATTAAACTGTATAATTAAAAACTTCAAAACTAATAGTTTTACATTTTTACGTCTAGTTTATTGAAAATTTTCTTTCTAGTTCAAAGGAAAGTTGAAAATAAAATTTAAAAATTCGGGTAAGGGGTACCTTGGAAATTTTCCGCATTACATTAGATTCGCTGCGCTCTTCCTCCCTGCTTCAGACTCGCTTCGATCGTCTATAGATGGTAAATGCATCCATATCATTCTCAGCGGTCACCCATACAGCACTGAGCATGCTCAATGCTCCTTAACTTTTATGATCCAACAAAAATCAAGGATGTACTTGTCGAATTGAAACAAAACTTAGTGTACTTATTCATTAGGTAATGGTCAGTTAATAAAAATTGAGCTAATGCTGATAATAAGATGAAACTTAGAAAATATGATAGTCTTATTACATGGTCACATGTGTGACAAAATTAAATTGGATCGCATATTTTTTCCGCATTTTATAGTTTTTCGAAATGTTTGCAGTCATTTTTCTGTGACGTCAAACACTATTTTCCAAATCGCAGAACTAAAGCAAGAGACTGATGTTTGTACAAAGTTTCAATTTTCTAGCATATTTATGTTAGAAAATTGTAAATTTAATGTATTTACACTAGGAGCTCTGATGACAATAGACCCACATACAGACAGACAACTTTGCAAAAACCAAGAGGCCTTAAAAAACACCTGAAACGGATAATTAACTTGAGATCCCGATTTTGGATTTTTTGCAAACACAATACTTTTTCTTTAAACCTTCGGTACAAATTTGGAAAAGTAAATATAATCAAAGAAATAACTAAAAATATAACTGGGAAATTTTTCCATGTAATGATTAACTGTAATTAGTTCAAGATTTGTTAAGTTAGGCTATTTAACAAAATAAAAACTATTACTACTTTCAAATTGTGTTTTATATTTTATTGCTACTCATTTTTATTATTATTGTACTTATTTTTTAATCACTTGCTTGGCCTTTAAATTAAGAGACAATTATAATTATTTTTTATTTTTTTAAAATCGAATTATTTTTTTATGTATTTTTTTATGTGTTTTTTTTGTATTTTTTAATTTAAAAAAGGGATATTTTATAACTATATAATAATAAAAAGTTTAACAATCACCACTTTTAACTTTCATGTATGGACACAGCGAAAGTTATGCGTTACACAGACACTAATCCACTCACTTCTTTTCTTTCTTTCTTTTAAACACAAAGAAAGTCAGACAGATATTACTATAAAAACTATTTAATACTTTAGAAAACACATAAAAATATATCCTATTATAATCCAATATATCTATATCCTAATATAATCTCGGTTTAGGATTTGCACAGTGAACACAGTACCACTTTGTGCATGGCTAAGATAAAAATAGCTTAACGAAAATAAGAATAAAAGATTCTAAAACATAATGAGAAATGAAAAATGTTTGATATAAGAATATTTTAATCATAAAAATATTGTAAAAATAATAAAAAATAAGTGGAATAAATAAGTGGAAGAAGATTTGTAAGCAAGGCATGATAAACGTAAGTGTTCACAATCGAAAATAAAACATGATAATAATTAAATACGTTATTTATTATTTACAAAAATATATGCAACTGTATATTGATAATTATTACTGTTATGTTTACTGCAAGAATCTAACTTTTTACAAGATAGAAAATATGTTTTTTATGTGGCAAAAGCTTGAGCATGTGCGCAGCTAAAAAATAAATCAATAAACATAAAATAAATCTACAATAAGGTAAAAACTATAAATAATAAAAGGCTTAAGAAGTGCGCAAAATGTATAAACAAATAGAAGAATAAGGTATAGTTAGGAAAACAAACAACTGGCTGTTGAAATAATGATTATGATGTCTAACATAGTTAAGTTTGATAGATAAGTGTTGAAAAGTTTAAAGTTTAGAACAAACTTCACCTGTTGTCTGTCTGCCATATGCTTGATTACAACTTGCAGGTACCAAGTAGCAACCAAACCAAATAAAATTACGAAAATAACCCTCTTCGGATATTTCCTCCACTTTAATGATTTAATCGAAAAATGAACAGTTCGAGCACTCACGAATCTCTATTCGATTATCTCGTTAGTTTTTTTGTGAACCGTTACTTTTAACTGAATCTTTAAAAAATTATAAAAGACTTGACTTGTTTTCAAAAGTTTTGATGTTCGATTTTTATTGGTAGATTGATTAAATAAATTAAGATCATCATTTTAGTAATTTTTGTAGGAAAATCGAAACAAAGCTTCTGGTTTGATCGGAAAAATCTATGTAAAAGTGTTATTCAGACTGTGCTATGACAATTTAACTGACAACTATTCTAGGTTGAGAAGCGTATCGCATTATCCAATACAGTGGAAAATGCGTTTCATCTCTCAACAAATAACAACAGGATAATAGATAGCGCAGTAGATATTACGATGTCTATGATTGCAAAGACTCATTTATTGAAATGAGTAAATTCCAATACGAATTTCTGGTTAATGCAAGAAATAGATAAAATCCATTAGAGCACTTTCCTAATTAGTTTTTATTTAGCACAATGTGTTTTAACTGACTCAATTAGTGCTGTCAACAATTATAGACTTAATAGAATGGAATAATAATCCAACTCTAAACCCTGTGAAGTAATAATGATTTTGTTTCGTCCTATAAAGTCACAAGTTAGAATATACTAGCATATACCCAATATATTTCAGGGCCATGTATGATACTTTAGTATGAGGGGATACCAATTTTCAACTGGTAACGGAATTTATTGCTGGTAAGTTAAGCAATATGTCAGAGTAAGGCAAACCTTAAGTCCCCTTAATTAATCAAGCCTCCGTCTACTATGCTAAGCATTGCAAACATTGCAGGTAAAAATCCCTAGAAGTTGAGATATATTTGCGTTAATCCTGGATGGCAAACATAAATATTTTAATATTCTCAGTAATTATTGCATATCTTGGTGTAAAAGATATTCGGTGGCTTTGATCGACATAAAAAACCAAAGAAAATTAAAATATAAGAATATTAAAATAGGGATATTAAAAATCCTAACTAACGCAAATTAATCTCAAATATATCTCTTGATTTTATTCATATTATTAAGTCCAGTTACCTAATAAATGTTATAAAAGGTATGTTATTCAATATGTTTCTTACAAGTGTCTATTTTAATATCATAAGATGTTATTGATTCACACTGATAATAAAATTTATCAAATTAATATAACTTCAATTGCGAGAGGTCATTCCAATATCATTTTAAAAATTTCTCACATTTTTCATTAATTGAATTTGCCCTAATTTTAAATATTTATAATGATTCCCAAGAAATAACATTGCTTCGGTTAAAACAATACTGCTTTCGTTTAAAGAATAATGCTTTAAAAAATTATTTGTTTCATTTTAAATAATGCTTAATTTAAATCAATGATGCTTGCATAACAATAATGCTTGCATTTAAACAACAACGTTTCCATCAAAAGCATACTTTAAGCAATTAAGCATACCATTATTGCAGACACATACTCTTTATAATCAATTCCTATTATTAAAAAAAA
Source organism: Microvelia longipes (assembly GCA_018340805.1). Taxonomy (NCBI): domain Eukaryota; kingdom Metazoa; phylum Arthropoda; class Insecta; order Hemiptera; family Veliidae; genus Microvelia; species Microvelia longipes. Next base: position 69,719,116 of record JACMZG010000008.1, on the reverse strand, counting down.
ATTAAAATAATTCGTAAAATAGAAGCAAAAATATAGGGAGTTTTTGATGAGTATCAGGATCCCGCATTGTAATCAATCTAAGCTTTCCTGAACAACCTTCCCGGCTTCATTCTTTAAATTATAATTAAATCTCTTTTATTAATATTCTTTTAAAAGAATTTTGATAACGGTCATTTAAACTAATGGGTGATACATTTAATAAATAATTTAATTTTGTGGTGTGGACTAAATTATTATGTAAATTTTCTATCGTAGCCTAGAAAAAAAATTTTGTTTTAAAAGATAGTCCTTGTAAGGAAAATTCACAAATATGTGTGCTCAGTGGATACCTTATAACTATTAATCGATTAATATAACGTCTGTTACGTTATTTTAATGTTTAAATTAAATAATTAAATTGTGTAATACACTATTTTATAAGTAATATCACTTTAAATGTGAAAAGATTTAATGCATAACTCCTGCTTGTCAGTCTGTCTCACATTATATGTATGCCCCTAAATTGTAAACAGTCTATTCCATTTTAATGAATATAGGTTGAATCATTAGTTGTTTTGACGAAGATTTTGTGGTATAGACTCACCATGATATTTATTAAAAAAAAAACACTTTAGAATTAAAAACATATTTTCAATGGTGAATATAGGTTGCTTAATGTGCTACCATTAAACATGAGACCATAAAATTATGTAAAACTTAAAAACAAATGTCTAATAGGCAAAACAGGTACAAGAAAGTCTGAAAAAAGTCTTTAATTCACAACTTTTATGTTTGTAGGTATTAATTTTTATTATTTTGAAGTTTGTTCTGGTTCTGATAAAGTTTGTTTGTTGCTGGAACTTTATTAACCCTGAAATACCACTGCTAGACGTGGAAAAGAGTGAAGGCGTCGGTTATAATAATTTAAACATGACGATTTTGTTACCAATGCTTAAAAGAATGGAGTATTTAAAATGTTCAATAGATTTTAGAAACAGGTTAAACCTTTAAATAATTCAGAGTTAGTGGATTACTAAAACAGAATTGCTCTAACAAGCTCGAAATGAAATTATAAAAACGAATTAAGGAGCATTTTTAGTTTCAAATAGATCAAATGAAATTATAATGAAAATTTTGTTTTCCTCTTTTTCCTGAATTAGTTGAAATTTCGTCGTGACCCTAAGAAGTGGTCATGTATGTCAATACCGCTGCTAATGAGCCGCTCTCTCTGATGTTTTAATTGAAAGTTTTCCAGCTAAAGTTTTGCGGCTTTCCTTTTTGTAGGAAAAGAGAGAGAAAATGGCTTTTTGAAGAGAGACTTTTTGTGGAGACTTTGAGGCCCCTTCAATTGGTCGATGACCATCCAATTATGGCTCCGAGTTTGGTCCAATTAGTCCACTACATAGTTCAACATAAGAGCGTATAACTTAATCCAATTGAAATAAAAAATAAAAAATACAGAAGAAAAAAATTACTTTTTTATTTACTTTTATCATTAAAAAAATCAAATTTTTATTTGAAAGGTTGATCTTATTTTAGGCAATTCAAGAGGGTTCAACGAATATTTACTCTTTGATAAAAATAATTCCATTTTCTCAAAGGAAAAACACAAACATAAAAATTTGTTGAAACTTTTAATTAGACGTTCAAACTTGATTTTCAGATTTTATTAAATCTCTTTACTTTACGGACCAAAATTTAAAATTAATATATATGTTAAAGGATAAATAAAAATTAATGCTAGTAAACATACATCACACATGTATGCCCTTGTAGGGTTTTGTTTTAAATCATATTATTAAAAAAATTAAAATATAATTTTACATATCATTTAATACTACCCAGTTTTGCTAAACATGAATAGTTGAAACAATATTGAATATGAATATTAGACATTCTCTTGAACAACCATATTGTGTCATATCATTTTCTATTAAGATAAGCATTATTTGATGATAATAGCAGTTAATTAGTTTTTGTAATTATTACTGCTGCCAGGTTTGTAAAAAATGAGCAATATTACCTGAACATTTTTAATTTGAAAAGTCCGATAAACAAAATACCACTTTAGCACCAAATTTTAGCACTGCGGTTTTAAAATCTTACTGGTTGCCACTGGTAGTAAAAATATGTCTGACGGATATACCAAATTTCAACAAATGCATTGATGCTGCTCTGTTGCACGGATGTAAACAGCACTAAGTCGTTTACATACTTTTATAATATAAGAATTATTATCAAAATAAGAATGAATAACGTATTCATTATCTCCACGTCTCATCCCAGTTCTTTTTAATTTTCCTCTCCTAACAACGTAGGTGAACAGAAAATGTATGGTGTAAACCCTAAATATTAAAACCGATGTTTTGCCGTAACCATCCGAATTGGGCACATTTATGACGATGTGAGTGGTTTTCATAATGCTGTGTGTGTGATTGTTTCTGGCTTAACTCCTGCTGTGTATATGTTTTTTATAGGGAGTTGAAGTTTGGGACAAAGATCAGACTTAAGGTCCGTTATGCTGATCCATTTTTAGATGCTTTTAGATCCTGTTAACCCTTTTTAATTTCAAAATTAAAAAAAAAATGGATTAATAAAGAAAAAGTGATCGATCAATTTGAAATTCGTAATTAGAGGTGAATGGATCCATTAAATTCCATTTTGGTATTGGTCATCATTTAAAAAAATCTTACTTTTGAATTTTTAATTTTTGACGGTCTATAATTTTTAATTTGTTCTTTTGAAACTTTATTGGACCTTAAGTTTTAACACCCTAGAATTTTGGTAACGTAATAATTTTGAGGTTGAGTGTGACGAGTCTGAAGTTGGGAGAGTAAGTACCAAGGTACCCTGTTCCTAATTTATAAAACAAAAAGACTCTACACTTGCACATAAATTTATTAGAACGAGAAAAATGATTACAGCAATCCAAAAATAGTCATAGACAACTACCGAGCTTTTAACAAGGGATCCTGGTCGTCATCAGGGTAAATAGATTTATGCAAACATATACAACAACGCTTAAAACAAAAGAAAAACCAACAAGATATATGAATTCACATTATTAATTAACGTAAGATAAACAACAAATAATTAGAGTTGTCAAAAATGAAGGTAACAAGATTAGAGAAAAGATTTTTTTGTATAAATTTATCAATTTAACATGCACTTAAAATGTCATTAGTAAATAGGTACACTTATAAAGTTTATGAAAATGTCACATTTAGCGAATTATACCGCTGTTTCTAAAAGTACACTTGTTGGACTTGATGTTGACTATAAGTAAAAATGTTTAAGTAGGAAAATGGTTACTCTTAAAATCTATTAAATAACTTATGCATACTTTCCTTTGCGTGTCCCTTGATATTTTATAACCATCTTTCGAAACCAAGATTTTAATTGTCCAGTATTAACGACAATATCCTGCTTGAAACTGAACTTTGTATTATCCAAGCGCAATAGATGAGAGCTCTCATCTCTTATTGTCGTGAACCTTAAAACAATAACTGATCCCATCTACTTTCTTTTTAACCTTATTTGAATGATTTTATTGTTTATATTTAAACATGTCTTTATTTAACTTATCTCTATAATCATCCTTTAAATTATATAATATATTTTTTAAGAATCAATTTAGTTAAACTTTCTCTTTTAAATAAATATATATAAATCAATATAGTGAATCAGGCTTTGTATTATGTTTTAAATAACTTACCTATACTGGAGCGTTCACTTACTTAACTATTGAGTAGTGTAGTTTATGGAAATGATAATGTGTACATAATCAAAGATATTGATTATGTAATATAATTTATAAACGTGGAATTATTTAAATATATCTTCCTAATCCCAAAGCATATTATTTTCTATATCCTATATTAATACTTTATATCCTATACCATAGAAACACATCAGTTTTTTCATGAAGCAATTATCGTAGGTAAGTATAGACTCTGAGCATTTTCTAGAGCTGTACATGCGCCACAAACATAGAGTAATTGTAAAAAATTACAGAACTTTTCTTTACATCCCCTCAGATTTCGCGTTTTTTCAATGCTATAGTAGTATTACTTTGATCTTACTATAACTAAAAAGCATATTTATTAAAAAGTTTAATAATTATTTTTGGGCCCCTATAGGTTATATATCGCTTCTATACATGGTCATCTTAAATCTAAAAAGCCTAGAGCCCATTTCTGCCTCTAGGTTTAAGTTTCGTGTTATTACAACAAATATATATATGATTTTTGTAGGACCATAAAAGTTAAGCAGCATTGAGCGTAGTCAGTGCTGTATGGGTGACCGCTGAGAATGAAATAGATTTACTTACTATCTGAGCAACAGCAAGACGTAGTGCAGTATAAATTTGGCGAAGTGTATATTTTGAGGACGAGCGGAGCGAGTCCGAAATAGATAGGATTATCGTAGGGAATCCGATGTGATAAGAAAAAGTTTCTTATCACTAAGAAACCCTGTACTAATTTTTCTTACAGTAAAGAGATTTATTGCTGGATGACGGTTATTATAACCCCTTGAAACAAAATATCTAAAAATGGTTATATGACACCTGTTTAATGATGGTAGAAAGACACAGAGAGGTTTCAGAGGATGACTTACACTCGATCGTAAGTAAAACTGACCAACGAAAAAGTTATGCCAGTATACTTGAATGACTCAACCTACCAGAGATAATGATTACGAGAGTTTAATCACTGAGAGGTTCAGACGATGATTACACTCACTGACCTTACAGTACGTGTCACCAGTGACATACACTAATCTCGCCTAAAACCAGTAAGTAAATTTGATAGATGACTCACTACATGAATTTCATCAAAATTGAAGACAAAATAATTACGAGTTCTAATAGGTTAAAGTAACACCACTCTTTGGAAATTAATTTTCTCCTAAAATACATTACTTACATCACAAATGTATCATACTTCTCTTTACCGACATTCCATTTAATCCTAATAATACATGATACATAATTTATTCTTATAATTAAAGCCTTATTAGACACAGGTATCATTTCCATACAGAATGCCATCTCGTCTAGGTGACTGTGAAATATTCTTACATGTCATACATCTGCTATACGTAATTAGTTTCATATCATTAGTGTATTCATAATTGTAATGAGTAATGTATTTTTAAGGATGGAATGTTCTCTTAAAAATGTTTAGCATTTTATATGTCATTTAATACACACTTACTATAGAACATAAAATAATTCTAATAAATTACAATATCTAAAATATATAATTACTTCAAAAACACTGATATAAATATTTACAATGGGCTTAAAATAATATCGATTAATCTACATTTTACATTCTTGTGTTTCACAAATTATTTATACTTACAAGAAACAAAAATACACACATTCAATACCATTATTCGTTATATAATAGAAACAAACATTGGAATATACACTTATAAAATTTATCTCTCCATCTTCATATTTCTGTCTACCCCTATCTAATTTTGAGTTGATCAAATCAAGAAAATAATTTTGAATAATTACACCAAGCATGTTTATTTTTTGACTTTAAGTAATGAGAGATCATTTATTGTTTTTTGTCGTTTGTTATAACTGGTTGGTTTCAACCCTTTATCTAATTATAGTTCGGTTACTTTTGTAATATAAGTATATCTGAAATAATTAACGAACTGAAAACAACGATGGGTTGGAGATGCACTTATTTAAATTTGTCGAATCTCAAGAAAATCAATCGTTAAAACGTGAGTTATAGCGTTATATTTTTCTGCTTTGATTTTTTATGACAAAGTTTATCATTTTTATGTCCTTCAAGACAAAAATAATTTATTATTTTTTTCTGACGACTTAATAACAACTGTAACTGTTGAAGAATCAAACCAATAACCTATTCTTGTTGTTGAACCTGTTACCTCTGTCTAGACTGGTTTCGCCTTAATACCGTCATTAGTTGGAAACGAATAAAATTTGTCACTAAATGTATTACGTTTGTCCATTATTCATCAATTAAATAACTTCTATACTCCTATGAAAGTATTTTGAGTTTTTTGGAGATGAGGAAAGAATAATGATTACAGTAGGAAGTGCGAAAATGTGAATTCAGATGTTATAGCTGCTCCTTCATAGCTTCTTCAGTTTGAGATTAATATATTTTCTAGAACATAGTTACTGCTGTATCAAATACAATTAGGAACTGAGAAAAACATACAATGTTCTTCTTAAGTTCATTAGTATGTAGAAACATGAAATAAATATGATTTTTTAGAATCGAACTTCGTATGCAGTATTTATATCAATACCAATGACAGGATTGACAATTCAAATTTAATTAATAAATTCAGAAATCAATTGTAGACTATTATTTCAATTATTTAAACTAAATCGTCTATTAATTTGCAATTGTAAAACATACCAATGTATCTTAAGTGAAACTGCCGTTTTCAGAAATCATAGCTAATGATCATATGGGATACCATGGTACTCTTTCTCATAATTTAAAACTCGCCGACAGTATTTTTTTTACCTTACTGAGCAGATGGTTTTTCCAAAAGAACAGATACTATTTTATTAATAATTTACCTAGAAGTTAGATACTAAGAAGACTTTTAATTCTATCAAAATATTCGTAATTTGAATATAATCAAACGATTGATTTATGAACATAACTATAAACAATAATGGAAACATAAAAACACTTTGATAAAGCGGAAAACAATGAACAATTATCGAAATATCGCCTTAAAACAATCATCTATTGTCGCTGTATGAAGATTAAGATGTTTAAAATAAACACTTTATAGGAGTGGTTCAAATAGACAATGAAACAGACTTCATTATCACCAGGTTTTTTTGATTCAGGACTTCCGCTCGAATTTAAAATAGTGTGAATGTTGATGATTCCTACCTACAACACGAGGCATAACAATGTGTATAACTTAAATATTACTGATCGTTGTAAATTTCCTTATTTTTTATAAGGTGTTATGAACACTGACTGAGGCACGTGAAGTTATGCTCTCAGTTTGTATAAAAAAATGTGTCATGCGGTTGCCACTATCACCTGAGGTTCATTTTGCAGGGATTAATCATACTGTAAGTGGGTGTTTGTGTCACGCATAACTCTCTCTGTGTTTTTGCTTGAGCGTTGAAACTTGGCAAAAAATAGATTTAGTCGTACTGTTCCGAAGATGTTATTCTTATGACTACTTTAAACTACTTTGTAAAATAACGAAGAAAAATTCGTTAAAAATTTGACCTTTCGAGTTGACATTGGACACAAATATACATCTATATGTAGTCAGTCAATCGATCGACAAAATTGCATTTTTTATTGAAAGTATTAAAATATTAGAGAAATATAACGTGAAAAAAAAACCTCCTTTTAATTTAAGAAAAAACTAAAACACCTATATGACACTATTTAGTACATCTATGATCTATCCTCAGCATTCCTCTCTCTCCTCTTAAATAATATATTGTTGTTATTAATTATTATTATTATTACTGACTGCATAGCAATGGCAATAAATGACAGCGGACATCAGCCAAAAGTTATATTATTATTATTATTAACTAATTAACTCTTTCATCAATTTTCTAATTAATTATTAAGTTATTAATATTTTAACATTAAAAGTATAGTTCTTTAAGAAATCGTACGTAACTAAGCAGAGACTCGCACAGGCTGGTGCCTCTCACATAAGAAATACTTTAGTAAAATAGTTTTTTTGTTATATTACTATGTATAAATAAATATAAATAAATAAATAAATAAATTGACATTTCATCCGGCTATTCCTCTTCTATTTGACAGTTAAGCGTCAGACTGCTTAGTTTAAGGCTCACGTTTAAGACTAACCTCAAGAGCCCCCAAAATACGAGAAACAACCTTATAGATCAAACATTTCTACCCAGCTGGGCTCACCAATTTATAATTTGTCTCATGCTCCAACAAAATAAGCACCACCAATAATAATTATACTATTCTTAATAGTATAAGCATATACCACTAATTATTTACTATTCTTAAAATAGATACAGTTTTATATAAGTACCTGTTGTGTTAATTAATTATTTGCCCATTATATAAAAGCTAACAAAATACTGAAACCGCAAAAACTTGCTCTCACATAAGTATAAGAACGGATTGCGGGTAGTTACCATCAAATTTGTTAGGTCGCTGGTTGTAACCATCTAATTGTTTACGTCGCTGGCGCTGGTGGTTACCAACAACTTTGTTAGGTCTCTGGTAGTTACCATCAAATTTGTTAGGTCGCTGGTAGTTACCATCTAATTTTTTACGTCGCTGGTAGTTACCAACAAATTTGTTAGGTCTCTGGTAGTTACCATCAAATTTGTTAGGTCGCGGGTAGTTACCATCTAATTTGTAACGTCGTTGGTAGTTACCATCAAATTTGTTAGGTCTCTGGTAGTTACCATCAAATTTGTTAGGTCGCGGGTAGTTACCATCTAATTTGTTACGTCGTTGGTAGTTACCAACAAATTTTTTAGGTCGCTGGTAGTTACCAACAAATTTGTTAGGTCACGGGTAGTTACCATCAAATTTGTAGGTCTGGGTAGTTACCATCAAATTGTTAGGTCGCGGGTAGTTACCACTAATTTGTTACGTCGTTGGTAGTTACCACGCGGGGTTACCAACAATTTGTTAGTCGCGGGTAGTTACCTCAAATTTGCGCTGGTAGTTACCAACAAATTTGTCGCGGTAGTTTACTCGTTTGGTCGCGAATAAAAAAGGTTAAGAAACGGTCTTGTGATAGCTCTGTATTCCTTTATTATGAATTAACACTGGTAGACCAAGCAGGTCGAAATTCGGCTCAGACTAAATCTATTAATTCTACAGGATACAAATTGTGGAGCAGTTACATTGAGGATTTGATAAGTAACAATTCTACTCCCCGGTAAGTATGCGGTAGTTATTTTACGACCAAATTCTCAATTTAAACTCACTGAAACTTGCGAATGAATTCATCGCTCCTTTTCAAACCATAAATTAAAAGTGCTTAAATGAATATTTATATAGGTTTTATCTTTAAACAATGGATGGTTCAATGCATACATATCACAACATCCAAACAATCAATGTAATTAAAACTGCAGTTATTTCAATCATACATTAATCACTATTAATTCTCATTTATTTAAATTACCACACGCAGTGTTTTATTATTAATTTTATTTACTAAGCAAAAAAATTTAAATGTCACTCTTTAACTTTAAGATTTCTTAAGGCTTAAATCAAATTTTAGTAAACTTAGTATAAGTTATTTACGTATTTATTCATTTGATGCTTCTTTAAGGGTGATTTGTTCAATTTATTTAAGATTTGTTTGAACATACTTTCTATAAATTTTTAAAGTATGTTTAGAAGTAATTATGCAAACTTGAATGTAATAACTCTCACTTATTTACAACACTGGTTTATTTGAGTGCTTAATAAAAACCTTATCTCTAGAAACTTTAATTATTACTTTCTTTTAAGCATAAAATTTACATTGAATCACATTTATTGAAACTGAATTGAATTAAGAAATTTCCAAAGTCTTGTGGGAGTGTTTTATAAAGTATCGATAGATAATGGTTTCCGCTGCTACAGGAAATGCATCCTTTAATTTATCGACTTTTCAAAATGAATTTAAGTTTAAAATGCAATTTCTCTGAAGTTTCTTTAGTTTAACAATAATTTACAGTAAAATGTTTTCTTTAGTTTTGATGCTAAGATAAAAAAGTGTTTAATGTTTTGTATTTTATAGTTGTATTTTATTGGAAACATCTCGATGGTGGGATTCGCGAAATTAATGTGGTAGGAGTGGAAATAAAGAAAGACATCCGCAGCCATTAAAAATTGAAAACTTTTTGACCTTGCATGAGTTCCAACTCGTTAGACTTTGGATTTCAGCCAATGAGAATAAATCCCCCAATTCTTTAACTGGCCCCTCCTTCTTTTTTTTTTTTTGGTTAATGCAAATACTGTGTTTCTTAATAAATTGTTTTAGTAATAACAATGAGTCATACAAAGTTTTAGAAAAAAATAACAAGAAATACAAAATGTATTGAAAGTTTATTTTTCGCATTTCCTGGCAGATGTTTAACTACATCAAAGAATTCGTAATATCTCGTCGTAGAATGTATAATCTTGATTACTATGACTAAATTAATAAACTATAACAAGAATCCGATTAAATCCCACTCAAATTCTCTTAACTTTGTTGCCTAAGGCATTTTATTATAAATATGTAATAAATGGAGCAGATTAACTCTTAATAAAGTTTATCATATTTCATCAAATCATTCAGGTAATATCAGTTTCCTTTGAGAAGTAATTTAAGAAGGTTCAGAGAGTTGTCTTAAAGTGATGACAGACATACTTGGGTATAAAGAAAGAATAATTTAATTCTAAGAAAAAAAGTTTTATCAATTATCAAGAACTTATGAGTGGGGTTTTACAACTTTTTCATGACTAATAATACATTCAAAAGAAAAACTGATAAAATCCAGCTCGTGGGATTTTTAGAGAGCCAGCAGAGACCAACCAATTGCGGCTCGGTATTATTTATAATTATTTTTTTTAGTCAAATGATTTGCCAGCTAATTTTGCCAAAGGATACATTTATGAGATACGAAAGTTTAACTTTTTAACGACAGCTATAGGGCATTAATAAGGTTTTTTCACTACACACCAAAGTGTCTACATTGTACTTCCACAAAATCTTAGATTTTCTCTCTTTCTTAGTTTTTTGTATGACTGTACGAATCAGTAGGTACACTGTTTGACCTATAGCGAGTTTAGTTTAAACTTAATGAGTTCATTAATATGCACATAAACAAGTTAATTATATGCAAACTATTGAAATACAAGTACAAGTTCAAATATAAATATTTATTTATTTGTTGGTTTAATTGGTGTTTAAAGATAATTATTAAATTAAACAAAAAACAGTTGGTGCATTTTTTGACAATGTTATACCCTCCTCTTCCTAAAAGACAGAGAAAATAAAAGTGACATCATATCATTATAATAGCCTCATTACCAAAATAAATGGTTTCAAACAAAATATCAATTACAAAAAATAATAGAATGACCAAAAATAAAGATTTACCAAGAATTAGTGGGCGTATTCAATTATTTAACAATATACTAAAATAAAACAATAACCAACATCAATGGGGTTTCAAATGACTTTAACAATACTTAATTATTTTTCGAATAGTAAATTTAAATCTGCAATTTAACTTCTATAAGTAATTTATTATTGAATCCTAATTTTTGTGACAGTCATTTATTTTAAAATATTTCTGATTATATTCAATACGACATATTTTCAAATGATGAATACTGATTTACTGTAATGATTTGAACTTTAAATAATAATATACGAAGAATTGAAATGAATATTTTGTTTTCAGATGGAGTGTACAAATTGGAAGAGTGCGTTAAGGTATTTTATGGAAAATATATATGACAATAAATATTAAGGAAATAAGGCATAGTATTGTTGAAAGAAATACGAAACTAAAGGAAATTCTAAATCGAGATTAAAAACTTTGTTTTAATTAATAAACAGTTTTAAGTTTTACTCTCAGTATTTATCAACTTTATTTTATATTTTAGATTCAATATTCAGATCTAATTGATTTTTGGATCCTTATTGTGGTTTTGAGTATCTATTACCATAATGTTCAAGGTTTCTGACAAATGGTCAAACTATATACCTGCTGACAAATGATCCTCTGTCATAATATTTTTTTAAGTCCACTAGTTTAAAAAAATGTATTATTTTTTTAGGAGGCATAATGGTTTAGATTTTGTAGTCTCAAGAACAATGGTATTGTCTAGGTTCTTATTCTACTATGGAATCATTAATTATTTTTATGTATAAAACTATTTTTTGTTTATCTTTATGATCATCAGTGATAGAAGCTAAAATATTTATTGTTAAGGAACATCTATCATAAATAAAACTTATTTGTTTACAAAATGAATAGATTTTTCGACCGTATAATGAAATTAAGGTAGATTGATTTAAATACTGTCTGGTCTCCTTTGTCTCCATGCTTTACTTTCATCTAGGAATATCTATAGGACATTACCAATAATTTTTGATTTTACTTTCTTTAAGTCATATGGCTCTTAAAAGTTAGTAAATTCGTATCGTTTTAGAAACATTTGAGAAACGTTGGTGAAATAATACTTTTTACAATCTTTGAACCAATCTTCTATCTTAGTGCTTCTAGCTTCGTAATGTTTTAGAAACGTTTGTTTTAGAAATATTTGAGAAAAATTGGTTAAATGAAACCTTTGACAATCTTAGAACCACCAAACGTAACAATACTAGCAAGCTCATCACGAGCAAACTACCTCACCTAAGTGTCATCTGTTTTTCATATTTATTCACACATATTCAATACATCCGGCATTTTCAAATGCATAATTAAAATTGAAATATTCAATTACAAATGTAACCCTAAAATTGGAATGATTATTATTGTAGACTAGACCACAGAGTTTCATAAGTCCTTATGAAACGCAAACAAGAGTGTATTCCTTGTTGTAGATTTTAAAAATGAAATACTTCTACATATTTATAAGTATTTGTCTGTAATCCAATGTAAGCTGAATAAAATTAAAAATAATCTTTACAAGGAAAAGTAAGAAAGAGTTATCTAAATGAGAGTGAAAAAGTATTGTAAACAAATTAAGGTTTATAGTTGCTAAGGAAGGTTTAGATGTTAATAAGTAAGCTTATCTGGAGAGAAGCAGGGCTGGAGCTCTAATCTGTATTAATTCGTTACAAGTCCCTGTCACGGATTTGCTCTAAACTCTCCATTTTTATCGTCGAGAGTTTGTTGCTCCTGCTTCCCTTAATTTCTACTCTTTCTAGTCGTTTAAGGACCAATATGCTTCTCGCTATCTCACTTATTACCTTCCACCCCACCTTTTTACTTCTAATCGAAAAACTAATTTGATTCCACCCTGGAAAACTAAAATGAGATGCCGGAAGTATCTGGTTCTCGAGACAATCAATGTTTATAAAGTCTTATCTTTAACCAGTGAGACTTTTCCTGAGAAACTTTTTCTTTCGAGAAAATTGTTTAAAATAACAATTTACTCGAATTGTAATCTTTAAGCTATTTGCTAAATGTTTTTCACGCGTAATGTTGATTTAATTTTATTAACTCGAGCCGATTTACACTGATTAATGATTATTTGATTTTGTCAAGTCTTTAGAACAAGTCCCGTCTCGATTCGTTGTTGTTTTTACTCTTCTGAATGACTATTTTAAATATATTTAAAGCTTAGAGAAAACAAGTTCAGTGACTCGATATAAATGTTATCTGCCCTTACTTATCCCTGTATCTTATGGAGAGGAAGCATTCAAGTAGTAAAATGTGAAATACAATTTTTAATTTTCCTTAAAATTTTCCTTTAATTTTCCTTAATTTTCATACCGTAGGCTTATAGAGCAAGTAATGCGTTTGCACTAAAAATCCAAATCCGGAATTTCACCTGAATTTCAAACCTGAAACTGAAGACAAGTAGAGCTTATAAAAAAGTAAGCTAAGCTGATGTTAAGACTAGTTGATTTTCATATTCTGAGAACCTATGAAGTGATTTCGTTGTGATGAGAATGAGAGAAGCGCTGACGTCACGTAGCCTCCGAGGCCGCGTATTCCATGTTTTATCGCATTAATTTTCTGAAACTTAAATTCTTTGATTCTATTTAATCAAGGTATGTTTATACGTGCGATAATTCTATTAAGAAATATAATTCACGTATTTATAACTTCTGAAGACTGGTAGGGCTTATTGAATTTATTTAGGTAATCTCTTAAAGTAAGAATCTAAGTTAGGCTAGTTTCATATCAAGCAACCAAAATTAGATTGCTTGATTTCAGTTCGATCAAATATTATTCCTATAAAACATTTGTTAACAGGGAAGTTCGATACTGACAATTAGCTTCATAGTAGCTACAACAAATTTTGTTAAATTAGTTCGAAAACACGTTATTTTGATCCTTCGGATTGAAGGTTGTAGATATTTATATGCACCGTAACTTTTTTTTAAAAATGATCTGAAAAAACTTCAGAAGGGTTGCTTGTAAAATTTATGTTTTTGCCAAGAAATAGGCTATTTAAGTAAATCTTAACCCAGTAAATAAATTTTGAGGTTTCCATACAATATTTATTTTAATAACAAAATTTAAAAAAAGGTATGAAAATACTTAGGCATAAAAAATAAAACAATATTCAAAACTAGGGGATACTTACTGTAAACACCTTTTAAAATAGAACAAAAATAAAAATATTAACACCTCTAAAAATATTTTTAAAGTGAACCCCATAGTGATGTTTTATTATTTTAATTTAGCCAGGGTTAGGCAACATTAAACCCATGAAGAGCCGATGACAAACAGCTTCCTATGAAGAATAGCTCTTTAAGAAACAAATCTAAATATAAACAAAAAACCTCATCAGAGTCAGTAAATGTTTTTACTCACCGCTCTGCTACCACTCCGTTTGATATATTGAGCTCACTTAATTAAATTTTTCTAAAAGCTCTATTTATTTTATTATCTCCATATTTTTATTGTTTTTTGTTTCCTTTTTTCCTCAAAGCAAGGTTTAATTAAAATGAAATTTATTGATGTGTTGATATGTGTGTGGTAGATTTACTTGTGTGGTAAACTGTTAAGATATTAAACTATTTCTTTGAAAAATATGTTTAACGTTCTTATATTTAAACGTTCAATTCAAAAAGATTTGTTTAATTTAATTTGATTTATATGAGGTATTAATTTATTCTTAAATGTTGTGTCTTTGAACAGATCATTATCAAGAAGCACAATTTGAAGGAGAAATTGTTAGTTTCAACAATGAAGTAGATAACTTTATTCAGAAAAAAATGTTTAAAAATTTTAAGTAAAAAGTATTAAATTTTAAGCTTATTTTTTTGTAAACTATTTATAAACTCCTGTAATCAGTAAGTAAAATTAAGTAGGAGATACTAGAGCTAATAGTCAAGAAGCCGGACTTGAAAAAATGTGACCAATTTTGTATGACTTGAAACCAAATTTTCTAAAACTTTCTATCAGCTTAAAGTTCTATAGGAAAACTAAATATATATTTCATCAAACATTGTTAATCTTAGGCTTTAACACAGTGGTTGACTAGATAAAACTGACAATCACAAAAATACTAAAACTATAAGTTTTCTATGAACTTAAGCTGATAGTTTATTCCTATTTTATTAAAATGGGATTCTATACAATTAAAAAGTGCTAAAAGAGAAATTATCTAAAATATACCTTAAATTTTGTAAAACTAGTTCAAAATCGACACGATGTTTTGATCCTTCGCAGGGAAGATTGTAGATATCTATATGTACCGTAAAAATGTGTCTTAAAATGATCTGAAAAATATGCAGAAGGGTTAATCTTAACCCAGATCAATTCAATAAATCAATTTGAGGTTTCCAGGCACTGAAAACGTTTTAAGTAGTTACATATCTGAATTACTAAACTGAAAATTTAAAATAAATAATTTTTTCTCTACACCCAAGACAAATGTAATATGCTTTTTGATTATATATATTTAATCTTAGAGCTTTTCCAATGAATGATTATTATAAACATTTCAATTATTCAAATTCAAAGGCCACCTTACTACCGCACCAAGACAACACATACGTAGACGATTATGTGTGGATGAACCACACACTATTATTTATAAAATAAGAATTATTATATAAGGAGTATGAACTATAAAAAAGAAAAAGGAACTAGAAAATAAGACAAAAGAAATATTAAATAAAAAAATAAAATAACACACAGACACTATCAATCTCCAGCCAGACTAATTAAATAAATGCTGTGTTTATTTACCCTCTTTTTTATTTGTTAACCTTAATTTTTTTTTCTTTTTTCCAATTTATTTTTTTAGTATTGAGGTTTTGAAGTCGTGAAATATTATTACGGTATTTTTATTTTCTTATTGCTTTACCTCTCTTTAAACTGTGTTTACTAAAGCCATTTAGTTTGTGGTTGTATTATATCTTTTTAGAAAAAAAAAATATATATTTTTTAAAGTACTTGTTTTTAAAGGTTCTTATTCTCTTTTGGAATTTTTTTGCTACAGAATTACTATCGAATATGTTGTGGCTTTTTTATGTTGGGACTAAAGGTGTTATTTTGTTACAAAAAGGTCAAGAACGTAGGTTTTTAGGTTTTTATAGGCTGGCTAGCGTTAGATTGATCTTTGTCAGGTTATATCCTGATGTCCCTTTTCTATCCCAACAATATAAACCTAAGAGAATTTTTTAAACCCTTTTATTTATTTTTTCTTCAAAGACTTTTTATTCTTTCATAAAAAAGATCAATAGGAAGAAAAATCCATTAAACAAAAGCAATTTCTCTTAGATGTAACAAAATAATATTGTAGCAATAAAAATATAATGTAAAGAAAATTGAGGCAATGAAAAAAAAATCATGTTTGTATTTAATTTTAAAAATATTTAATTATTTATTATTAGTAATTACTGTATTAAAAATAATTATAATTATAAAAAATAAAACAACCATTAAAAATTGTTCTACGCTCCTCGCTTGAAAGATATTAGCTCTATTAACAAAGGAAAGAAATAAGAATGTTACTTATGTTCCTTTAGCTGTTAGTTACAGCAAAACTGTTAGTTTCAGTAAAAAAAGGATATTACTGTAAAAGTATAGTAAAGAATTTTAGTTATTTCAAAATTATGTTTGCCCAGATATTTATTTTTATGTCTATATGTCTCCTTGCTAGACAAAAAAGTCTATAATATTCTTTTATGTCAATATGTCCCCTTAGACAAAATAGTCTATAATACTCTTTTATGTCTGTATGTCTCCTCATAGACAATCTATATACTCCTATGTCCTTGCTAGACAAAATAGTCTATAATATTTTTTGCTGAAACTCATTTTGATTCCGTTCTTTATAAAACGAAAATATGTATAAATACATAAATATTCACCTAAAGCCGTATATATTGGTAGTTCCTCTAAAACAATGTTTCCATCCCAGTGTGTTAGTTGTTATTTTATGGATTCCACATACCAGTGTCTCGAAATCTAACAAAGGTGTCTGCTGCTTCTCTAAATATTACATTGGTCAATTTGGGTTATCATAGAAGGGCTTCGAGAGCAAATGTTAGCGCAAGACTAGCTACTTTTTTAACTTTGGTAAGATTTTATTATAATATTATTAGTATTAGTCTTCAATTACAAAAGATTTTATTAGTTTATTGGTATTGCTATTATTAGTGGTATTGTTCACAGAAGGCCACTAGATCAAAAAATCATATTGAATTTTTGGTCCAACAATAGCTGTGTAAAACCACTTAATTACTTTTGGTTTGAGTCCCCATGTCTTCCCAACTGAGAAACGAAGTTGCCATAAGGATAATGTACCTTTTGCTACAACTTCATATATATGCTCATTTCAGTTCACTCTAATATCAAAAATGACTCCCAAGTATTTGAAATTACTGGAAAGAACAAGTCTTTATCTCAAATTGTTGAGGTGTTTTAAAGTCGAGTTTTTTATGGTTTGTGAAAATAATGAGACTGGTCTTTCTTGGATTGAAAGACATCCCAACTTTCCTGCACCAATGTTCAAATAAATTGCATTCATCTTGTATTAGCTCATAAAGCGTGTTGAGAAATTTCTCTATTATAAGCACCAGACCATCCATCATCAGCTTGAGCTTGACAATAGAAACCTGCTTTGGAAATACAGTCAACACACCTGCTCAACTCAGGCTCCTGGGACATAATGAGCAGTATGTACTGTTTTGAATGAATAATGAGCAGGTTTATCTTTAAATTATTGTGTTATGTAATTTAATTTATTTGTAATGTATTTAAAGAAAAAAAGCTTAACAACGCGTCCATTTCAAGACACCAGAGCTTTGGGCTCAGGCATCCTCCCCGGGGGGACAACCGACTAAAATAAACTCAGTCAAGATGCAATCGTAGTGAGAGAACCGTAATTCTTCGATTAAGTAGCATGCTTACCATTTCTCTATACTGCTCTAATGATACAAGATATAGTTTTGTCAAAGGATCCTTCCAGATCAAAGCTTAGAGATAGCCCAGAGGAGGTTGCAATGAGGTTACACAAAGCCCCTGAGAGCCCCAACAATATGTTTCAAGGCTCTCCATGTATGAAGATAGAATATGCCCACAATAGCAATATGTCTCTTTAATTATATTTCCTTAGTTATTTTAGGGTTTAGTTGGTTTAATTCTATATAATAACAGGTTTACAAAACAGTTAGAAATATAAACTACTGTCTTATATTAGATTATTACTAGGCACAATTATTATTTTTCATTTAAGTAATTTTGATAAAACATTAAAATATTAATTTTTATTTTGATTTAATTCTATAACCAAACATAAACGGGAGGTCTGAATATAAATAATTTTTTATTATAACTTAAATTAGTATTATTAAAAAGTTAATTTCCTGTTGATGTAGTCTAAATGTTGGTTTGGTTATATCCTATGTTTTCTTTAGATTTTTTTCAGTAGGTAATTGAGATTAGTTTGATTTAGACTTTAATTATACGAGAGCTTCTTTAATATATCTTTATAATATAACTTTTTCTGTAAATACGTGATTCAATTTTTATTAGTAAAACAATAAATACAAGTAGTTGTATAATTAATAATAGGAATAGTTATTATACTTTGCGCTTTATTATAATTTTAACTTCTTAAAGTTTTCATCTTTTTATATCGTTTTGTTTATGAATTGTTAGAAGAATAATTGGTAAAATGAAATAATATGAGTATAACTATGCAATAAATATTAACTTATATTATAATTTTGTAATATTGTGTCATAAGAAAATGTGGTATATCTGTTATTAGAACCATGTTGCAGTAAAATAATAATCCAGCTTAAAAATATAAGTATTTGACAAATAAATAAATTTTTAATAGTTTTTTATAGTCCTTTTGAACCTCTATGAATTGATTATTAAACATAATTTCTTGTTAATCTTTTGATTTTATAGCATATAAATAGATAACCAGGCAGGTTATTACTTCTCATCAAATGTACCAGAGTCAGTCATATATGAAATTTATTATAATTGCACATATAAATCCAAAACTAGGATTTCATTTAAATAAATCATCTGTTTCCAATGTTATTTTACTTAATATTTCTTAATGTGTTATTGTTTCCAATGTTATTGTTTTTAATGTGTTTTTGTTTTCAATGTTATTTTACTTAATATTGTTCTTATTGTGTTTAATGTCTTATTCTTTCTAATGTTATTGTTCTTAATATGTTCTTAATGTTTATTCTTTCCAATGTTATTGTTTTTAATGTGTTACCAATGTTATTGTTCTTAAGTGTTATTCTTTCCAATGTTATTGTTCTTAATGTCTAATTGTTTTCATGATATTATTCTTAATGTGTTATTCTTCCAATGATCTTGTTCTTAATGTGTTATTCTTTCTAATGTGTTCTTAATGTGTTATTCTTTCCAATGTTATTTTACCTAATATTGTTCTAATGTGTTATTCTTTTCTAACGTTATTGTTCTTAATGTGTTATTCTTTCCAATGTTATTGTTCTTAATGTGTTATTCTTTCCAATGTTATTTACTTGTTTCCTAATGTGTTATTCTATCCAATGTATTGTTCTTAATGTGTTATTCTTTCCAATGATATTGTTCTTAAATGTGTTTTTCTTTCCATGTTATTTGTTCTTATACTTAATATTGTTCTTAAGTATTTTTCTTACCAATGTTATTATCTTTGTTTTATAAATGATTTCTTAATGTTTATCTGTTATTGTTAATGTGTGTTATGTTCCTAATGTGTTATTCTATAATGTTCTTAATTTTAATGTCTTGTTCTAATGTCTTTCCATGTTAAATAATGTGTTCTTAATATGTTTTGTTAAAGTTATTGTTTTAATGTGTTATTGTTTCTAATCTTATTTTACTTAATATTGTTCTTATTGTTATTGTTTCCAATGTTATTGTTTTAATGTGTTATTGTTTCTAATCTTATTTTACTTAATATGTGTATTTTTCTTACCAATGTTATTATTCTTATGTTTCAATGATATTATTCTTAATGTGTTATTCTTTCCAATGTTATTGTTCTTAATGTGTTATTCTTTCCTGTGTGTTATTCTATCCAATGTTATTGTCTTAATGTGTAATTCTTTCCAATGATCTTGTTCTTAATGTGTTTATGTTTTTTACATAATATTGTTCTTAATGTGTTATTGTTTCAATGTTATTTTACTTAATATTGTTCTAAGTGTTATTCTTTCCAATTTTATTGTTCTTAATGTGTTATTGTTTCAAATGATCTTGTTCTTAATGTGTTATTGTTTCCAATGTTATTTTTCTTAATGTGTTATTCTTTCCAATGTTATTTTACTTTAATTAATGTGTTATTCTTTCCAATGTTATTGTTCTTAATGTGTATTTTTCCAATGTTATTTTACTTAATATTGTTTTTAATATTCTTTTTTATGCTCTTAATGTTTATTGTTATTTAAATGTGTTATTGCTATTGTTCTTGATCTGATGCGATCCAATTGAAAGGATCGCATCATTTTTCCGCGATTTATGTTTTTCGAAATTTCGCTGAGTCATTATTGCAAGTTGATGACGTCATAAACAAACAATTTATTTTCCGTATAGCACAACTGCTGCGGTAGAATAATTTTGGTACTAAGTTTCAACTTTTACATAAATACACTGGGAGCTACGATGAACAGACACACACACACACACATACAGACAGACAACTTTGCAAAAAACTCGGGAGGTCTTAAAAGCGTCTGAAACGGATAATTCCGTTGATATCTGGGTTTCGGATTGTCCACGGATATTTGAAACTCGTCAAACTTCGAACTTCTAGAAGTCTGAGGTTTTTTATAAATGTTTGCCAAAGCTTTGATTTCAACTTATCTTTATTAATTTCAATTTATAATGTTGGTCACCATAGCTTCGTAATAAAACAAAATTAACCACTACTTAAATAGTGAAAAGTTTTTTAAAAAGAAAATGATAGTTGAAGGTGTCAAATATGAAAACATAGCGAAAATAAAATAAATTCTCACTGTTAGAAATTAAACATACAAATTATTTTGACTTATACTTGGCAGCATTATGTAGCTGCATTCATAACTTTTCTTTTGAATGATGTCAATTTATTTAATGTAACAGAATTGCTGTTAAGTGACAAAACAACATAAGAATGAAATAAAAAGCTTGGGGTTAAAGTTTTATGTCTGCTACCAGAAATGAATTAGTAGAAGATATTTTATGATCTATCGGACAAATGTAAATGTGTCTGCGGGAGGCTTTTGTATCGTAGCTTCTCACCCAAACCAATACATTTCTAATAAAAAACTCATTTAAACTTTTTTCAACAACTTCTCTTATAAAATAATTAATGTAACGACAAATATGTCGATGTTGATGGTGTTAGATCAGATAAGGCCCGTATAAAAGAAAATATAAAAGTTATATTGGGATAGAAAGAAGTTTATATATTGTTTTCACGTGGCGACATGGTGTTCCGTGAAAAGTTTTGTGAAAAAGTGATTAAGAAAAGGGAGAGATGAGAAATGGTTTGGAAGTCTGATGTGCGGGTGACCGCAGCAATTAAAGCGCTAGGTGTTGCTACTGTTAACTTTTCCATTAATGTTTTATATTGTAGTTTAAGAGTTTTTATAACGGAAAATCAAGTCAGGCATTATTTCCATGCAAAAAAACCGTCGGCAGAGCTTTTCCTCATCATTGGACAATGTTAAACATGATTTCCACTGATATTTCCCCAATAAGAGAGATGTATTTGTAAAGGACTTGGGTTTATCTGGTTTGTATAGAGTAAGTCCGGCGTCACGGGAAATCTTTTGTTTGAATACGGTAGCCGGGGATTGCACAACAGGCAACTAATTTATTACCTTAGTGTCTGGTTCGTCCCAACCTGATTTGAATAACCGATTTCTCTTCTCCTCCAATTACCATTCATTATCTCCACCACTTAAACCGCCCTTTCGTTATTCTCTCTTTTAATTGATTTTATTATATTTCTTTAACTTTAATTCAATCACAGATTTATTTTTATGTTGTAATTCTGATTATTTTCGTTAAAAAATAATACGTTTCAAATAATACCTTATTTCTAATTACTAAGTACTTTAGATAAACATATTCTTATCTCATTTTCATTAATGATAAGTATTAAAGCGTAAAGAGGATTTATTAAAAAGAAAGCACAAAGCAGGTGGTAGAATACATGTGGTGAATGTTCACACGACATATCACGATATATTTGGACAAAGACATGTTAAATGCATTTAGAACCGCTAGGAAAAGTAGCGAAGTAGCAGAAAAACCTTTACTTACAAGACTTTGTATAAAACTTTAGGTTTTATTTCTTAACCCTTTGCCACCCTTTCGTGTTGTTACTTTTTCTACATCATTGACTTCCTGTTTCTTTACTTGATTTACGATCATTCAGGAATTTAAGCTATCGATCTTATTTTCTAATTTTTCACTTGAAGGATTCTTTTTTTCTTGTTGAAAATACACAAGGTGTTTTTATTTCTCGAATGTATTAAAACTTTGTTTAATGGGATGTAAATGCAATCATGATGAACTTATTTTAATTACAATGCAAATCTTTGTTTTGTTCTATAATTGGATTGCAGAAAATTAAATAATTTTCTTCTTTTAATAGCATTGCCTTGGCTTAAATAATTTAGTATTACTACTTTCTAGTAATTTGAAAAATTACCCTGACTTCAAACTAATTAGTGGCACAAATAAGTAGCTGTAATCAAATGGCTTCCGTTGCATGTGAAAATTGATTGATGTATGATGGCGACTTAAAAATATACTTCAACGTAACATTTTCTTTTAAACGGCTATTGAAATGGTTTATTGTAGTATTCATAAGTTTTGGTTTATGTTGACCTAATGTTTTGGTGAAATTTGTGTTTCAGTTTTCAGAAGATGTAAACAGTAGTTTATGAAATTATAATAAAATAAATAATACTGTTTATAAATAAAACTGTTGTGGAACTAAAGCTTGTTCAGTGACTATATTATCATTTAAGTACGCTAACGTAATTAGAGCAGGTAACATAATAAGTACTACTGTACTTATTAGTTCTAGTAACATAATAATTACTGCAGTAGGTATTAGCACAGGTAACATAATAAGTACTACTGTACTTATTAGTACAGGTAACATAATAAGTACTACTGTACTACTGTACCTATATAGGTACTATTGTACTTATATAGGTACTATTGTACTCATTGATACAGGTAACATAATAAGTACCACTGACGGAAGAACACTTTACCGCAATTTTGTAGGACTCTACTAAGCTTAGGGTCAACGATTGATAAAACTTATAAAATGGGTTTTTATAATTGTGGCCTGCAGTAAAAAAAAACGTTTGTGTGATCAAAGAAAAGTGTGTAACAAAATTGTAAAATTGTTTCAGATGGTCAGTGAAACCATTGCAAGTCAAAGTGACTAAATTTCCTAAGTAATGCACTATAAATACTGCAAAAAACCCTCATGGTCCTCCAATATCCAATCAAACCATTTCTTCCTTAATATCCAAATAAATTCCTCTTTCTGGTTTATATTGAGTATATCTAGGTCAAAGTATCAATATGAAAAGTTACATTTATTTCATATGCAATCCAATTTCACTGGAAAATTAAAAAACCAAACTCTCATCCGAAAAGAAGCTTCCCAGCCACAGTAGCTGTACTACAAGCATACAAAATATTAATAATAACAACAGTTGGTAAGCCCACAAATCAACTCTGTACAAATTCATTTGTAAAAAATCGTTGCTTCAGAATCCTGAAGCAATAGACAACAGTTAACGTTTTAAAATGGTAGTGTTTTTAAAAGAGAACGAAAATTCCTGAGTATTTTTTTTAATAATTCAATCGAAGAAAACTACTAGAATACATTCCAATGATAATATTTGTTTTAAGAATTTGAATACTCTCTTCGAGAACTAGCAAAAAATAAAAACAAAAGAAAAAGAATAATAAAATTACGGAAACACCATATCGTGTACAAGGAAATATTAAAAATAAATAAGTCTTTATTCCTACATTTGACAGACAACTGTTTCTGTTCTTTTTGCTATTTGCGATAGGCAGTTTGTTGATATTTCTTCCCTTTATACTTCATATGTTGGTTTTTAGTACAATTTTCCTGGGTAACCCAAATTAAAATTCAAAACGCTAGGTTGATTGGAGTGGGGAAAAGTTTGGTGCGTATGAGAATATGAAAATCTTAGTTTAGACAGAGTTTTCTAAAGGTTTGTCAGACAAGTTTTCCTAATTCAATTAGTGTATCAAACATTGCCTTGTTATTTTTAGTTTTAACCTATCTAACTTCACAAATAATAATTTTGTAAATTCAAAAATAACTAACAAACTTATTTTTCATTAAAAAAGTACATACAATAATTAAAGTACTTTAAATTAATAACATATTTTCGTGCTTAAAATTTTATACGAATAAGTAACTAACAATTTATTTACTAACTTACATAATTTTAGAAAATGTATTTATTAAGTTTGGAGACAAGTTATGAAGGGTAACGCATGCAAATCCAAAGCATTATGCTAAATATCCTTTGTGAACTTGGTGAAGTCTTTTAATATTAGCATTTAATACTTTTCTGGCTCCTTATGTTGTAGACTTAATAAAAGAATGAGTATTTATTGTACGTGTAGAAATATTAACTACATACCTAATGTTAGAAAGGTAAAAAGAGTTAAGTGAATTTTATCAGAAAAATACGCATATAAGGATGGTTAGCGAAGGGGATTGATTCCGGTGGCTTACTGATGCCAAAGTATATATGCCCATACACAAGCGGCCAAAGGCCGAAGCCCCCGATTTTAATCTAAAAAAAATAATCCATCCGACATGACTTTGGCTTTTTCTTTAATTCAGTATTTATTTGGCAAAAGTAAACAACATTTCTTTGCCTGAACCGGAGGCATAATATATATATATATATATATATATATATATATATATATATATATATATATATATATATATATATATATATAGTTTGGGGTATTTTGTGCCTTTGGGAGAGGATTGACATTTATTTATTTATTAACTTTATTTTTTTTCGGGTGTGTGTGAGGTAGCTTGTTTGATTCAAGGTTAATTTAAAGTTGTTTGGTTTGGGTATGTACTTTATTTTATTTATTTATTTTGCAAGAGTGTCAAAAGATGGCATTTTCGTTGGAACTTTAAATACATTAATAGACTTTTAAAAAAATACGTAATGTATTGTTTTAAAAACTGATTTATTTGGTTGTTTAGATTAATTGTATTGAAATCGAAGAATCAGCTACCGTCGATACTTGCTGTTGGATATAAATATCCCTGGACCGGTTTCGGCACATCGCCATCATTCGCAGGCGGGGCAACACTCGAGCTCTCAACTAATAAAGTTATATCAGAGATTAACTTCTAGTCTCAATGAGCACGACAAGCCCTCTTAAGATAGTATCGACGGTAGCTGTTTCTTCGATTGCTTCTTCAACTTGCGGTAAATACAACCTTTTTAATTGTATTGACTTTGAACAAGTATTAATTAATTTAGCAATTTATTCTCTCAATAAAAAACTTAAACGAGTCTATGGAATCATTTTTGCTATCATACCATGCTGTTTCTCTTAGGATTCAGTATCCTTCTCTCCCAATTATTATTCCTACATGTCTATCCTTCTATCCCAGTTATCGCTTAAACTCCCAATCATTCTTAAATACTTTCGTCACAGTGTGAGCTATATTATGGCGTCAGAAATTGAAAGCGGGTTCATTATTAACTTTGATATTAAAAGCCATATTCGACCTACTTGGTGTACTAAATTTTACCAAGCATATACTTTCATTTGTTACATATATGTTATGAACCAAAATTGAACAGTGAAATTTTACCTTGGAATAAACTTTAGCAACCTTGCGTTCCGCAATCTGAAAATAAATAATAATAAATTGTTATTTAGAAATAAGTAATTAAAATTATAATTCAATATTATATGCATGAAAAACTATTGAGTCTAAAATATAAAAATATTATATGGAAATAGGGATTTTTTTCAATACAGTTTCTTGTTATAAGAAAATAAGCATATGTAAAATGAATCATAGAAACACTTGAAAATACCCTACCAGCACTATGATTCAAGTAAAAATACATAAAAATAGAGAAAAACTTACTTAAAATAAGGTTTGCCAACAAAATAACATTTTTTTCATACAACTTAGAACCTATAAATAAATAACTTATTCAATCCGGACCGACAAAACGTCTATTT
Source organism: Microvelia longipes (assembly GCA_018340805.1). Lineage (NCBI taxonomy): Eukaryota > Metazoa > Arthropoda > Insecta > Hemiptera > Veliidae > Microvelia > Microvelia longipes. Next base: position 69,692,712 of record JACMZG010000008.1, on the reverse strand, counting down.
TTCTGTTTTTTCATTTTATAGTCAGAGTTTTTTTATACAGAAAAATAATTTATTTTTCCTCTTACAACCGGAAAAATGATACTTGACAGTTAGAAAAACATTTTAAGAGTTACTAGAAGAGAACTAAAAACTTTCTTAATGCTAGTTAAAAAAATAGAGAAAAGTACCATAAGCATCTTAAATTATGAAAATAGAAAAAGAAACTTTAAATTTTCTCCATGACTGAATAATAGTTTACCTTTTCTGAATAAATTATAAATATATATTCAAATAAATGACTTAATATTATTTAACTAATTAAATTCAGTATTTGTTTTACTTCTTAAAAAAAATGTTTTTGAAAGTTGTTATATTCTACTTTTATTAATCTTAATGAATATTTATATTCCATTATTATAATTTTCCTAGAAGTCTGTCTTTTTCTACATTTGTCTGTGGATTATAATGCATTATTCTTATAAAGTGTTTTTTTATTGGATAATAAAAACATCCATAACCAGCAATGTAAATCAAATTAATAAATTATTTTAATTATATAAATACTGATTTGCAGGAAAATTTTGACTACTAAAAGAAATAATCAGCTTATAATTGAAAACAATTTTGGTTTGTATTACTTCAGTGTGCTTGGCAGCCCAGGGGCCTCCGTGTGGCCAAATTGTTGTTGTTTTTAGCGAATTTTCTATGTATAAACGCTATACCACATTGCCATCCGGTAGAAGCACGTATTAAAATCTGAATGAAATAGTAGTATGTCCCCATTACTACGCAATAAGATGAATTACAATTTTTTTCAATTAATGATGATTTATTCTTTTATAGATATAGTACATTCTACAAAATTAAATGCCTATTTATAATACATTTCTTGCTTGCATTGCGTATCTTATTATTTTACAAAGTAAAAAATAAGGAAACAAGAAAAACATTTATTACATAATTTTTACTTTTCCTCATTTATCCTAGGTATATAGAAAAAGTATTGTGTTTGCAAAAAATCCGAAACCGGAATGAAACTGGAATTATCCGTTTTAGACGTTTTTAAGGCCTCATAAGTGGTTTTGGCAATATCGTCTGTCTGTATGTGTGTGTGAGTATGTGTGTATGTGTGTGTGTGTGTTATCACCGTAGCGCCCAGTGTATTTATACTAGAGAGACTAAATTTTGTTCAAAAATCAGTCTACCGCTGTAGTTGTGCTATTCGGAAAATATTTTTTTATGACGCCATTAACCCAACGTCATAAAAATAATCATAAATTTCGAAAAATCATAAAACGCGGTATAAATAAGCGATCGGATTAAGGTTTGGCACGTACAAGACTAACATGTGCTAAGTTCCATCTGATTATCAGCATTAGTTCAATTTTTATTGAATGACTTGTGTACGTTTTTTGAAAATTGTAAACAATTAGGAAATGGTCCGATTGTGCTGAAATTTAGTACGAGAGTATATTATTATCTAATAAATATGTATAGTAAGTTTCGTTTTAATACGACCAGTATATCTATGATTTTTGTTGTAGCATAAACATTATGGAGCATTGAGCGAGGTCAATGCTTTATGGGTTACTGCTGAAAATGATACGGATACATTTAAGGCATGCAAATCCAAAGGCATGTTGCAGTATAAATATGGCTAAATGTATTTCTGAGGACGAGCAAAGCGAGTCCGAAGCAGGTAGGATGAGCGTAGCGATTCCGATGTAATGAGGAAAAGTCCGAGGTACCCCGTATCCGATTTTTAATTTATTAAAAAATATACTTATATATGGCAAATATAATTTAGATTGTGTGATAATTATATATTTTTTTGACAGTCTTATTAATTACCATGCATAAACATTTAATGTGACAAGAGGTGTAAACATAATATGGTCATGTGATAAATGAAATGTACCACAAAGCCTTTAGGGTACTGAAATTTTCCTTTTTGATAATAAGTTTTGTTATAAATGTTCAATAATTATTAGGACCGTACTATAACTGTAATAAAACATTCTTAAAACAATATAAACATTGTGACTTGTTACAGGAAAAAATTGAAACCTTCCGTTAAGTCAGGCTCAACAAATAAAGTAAACAACCCAACGATCAATCTCGTGTCGAGTACATGTTGAATAAAAAATGTGACTTTATAAGTTACCTTATTAAAATAATGTCCAAAACGTATTTTTAAATACATCAAATGTGGCACCACCTCAAATCAAGGTCCGCTTTTCCGTAGAACTCGGTTTTGTTGTATTTTGACAAATGCCAAATACTCGATATTTCTTAGTATCGATCTATTTAGAGACAAATCGACCTTTCTAAGCACTTTCATATACATTAAAACTATCGAATTAGAGACTGATGTTCAAATAAACCATCGTGTATTAAATAAATAGGTAGTGAAACAGTTGTACCACATATCCTTAGCATTAAAATAGTGACAATATGGCTTGCGCCAAAAAGGGATAAACTATTAATAATAAATATGTATATTTCTTTTTAAGAAAAATGTTAATACAATCATTAGAATGACAGTGCCTTCGAATGCCAAATTTACGGCTGTTTTTAATAAAGGAACCGGTATTTCCTTTGTAGGTAATGTTTTGGTTTTACTGAACTAGTAGCGCCTAACGAATAATATAATAATAATGCCGGGTTTCTTTTATTGGTTAATTCAATCTGCTTTAAAACAGCTTAAGAAATCCAGTCAATTGTATTATTGTTTTTATTCAGACATTCATTTGATCTTATTTTAAAAACACTATGTTACTGATGTAGATAATAAAAACATTTTAAAATAAGTTACGTATTACTTATAATAATAGATCAAATATTTAAAAACAGGTTATTCAATAAAATAGATTTAAGATACACCACTAAATCACTTATCTCTTAACGCTACTCATTCCGATACACATTTCTAATCGTTTTCTTCCGCTCGGATCAAGAAAATATTAAAAGAAGATTATTTTTAAACTATGTAGTCGTAATTCATGTAGGGTTTTATAACTATTATAAGAACCACACACGATGTGGACCAGGTAGCCTAAAGCTTAATTTATATCACTAAGTGCATCTCAAGGGTTCAGTTTTTTATGAAGTTCTTGTTTGTTTACTTTACGAGGAAATTACACCTCTTTGCCTTGTCATCACCAATTTTCCTATGCATAATTGGGGAATTGTTTGTTTCTTCCCTTAATATTATTTTAATATTTTTTTTTTGTAGCCCTTAAATAAATAAGAAGCAGGTGAATGTGACCCCTTAGGGGGTCTAAGTAATGATATTTCTTGTTGAAGGTAGGTAGGGGGGAATATTTGTAGGTTTTTCTCATAACCGTATATTAAACATGATTATATAAGATTGAGATGAAGTTGTGGACCAGCTGCGGGACCACCTGCCACCGCCCTATCCGCAGCAATTAGAACAAATTTTCATCAATAAACATTAAAACGTCTTCTACTTACCACAACAACAAAGACATCTCTACCCAACAACTGACTACGCAGTCCAATAACATGCCTAACCTACTCAACATTGAACCAAACAAGAAAATAACTTTATATTCGTGTTTTCAAAAATTAGTAAAACCACGATTGAAAATTACACAAGATAGTGGAAAAAGTTATGAATTACCCTTAGCTTTAAATTATGTTTTTCCGACAGTATATTTTGTTTAGTTTATGACAAAGATAATTGCAGACATCATGATGTCGGTCCTTATTTACATCATTTGTCAGTATTAAATGACTAAAATTATACATTGTGGTCAGTTAACTTTTCTTGACGAATAACTCAAGCTATAAACTCTGAATACATTCTATACTTAATTTATGATGTAGTATTTTTTTATACTTAACCATATATAAATTAATTTATTAATCAGCTTTAGTATTTAATTAATTTAATCTTGACCAATTGATACATGATATTATAACATTAAAAATAGGAGAATAATTTACATCAATTTTATTATTTTATTAAAATAATTTGATTATTTACACCAATAATTTACACTAATTACACCAAATCATCTGATGTGAAAATTAGTCAATGAGCAGCCATGTAAACATCTGTTATTTATAAATTTTACTTCGTATTGTAAGTTATGCAGGGTGTCCCCGGATGGACTAACGTCAATTTTCACTATAAAAAAAAAAAAAAATCATTTTTTTTAAATTTACCCTCTTCACTTCCAAATTTGGATATTTTAAAAGTGGTTCAAATCGGGATAAATAGTACATCGCACTAAAGATCTTGACTAGTCAAACAAAAAAGGTAGTATTGTAAACTTATGGAAAAATTGTCTCAGGGGACAATTAAACAATTTGATGAAGAATACTTTTTTAAAAGTCAAATTAAAGCCTACTTTACTATTCGCTTATTTTTCAAAAATTGTAGTTTTTTAGTCGACCTTAAAATGAAAAAATAAATATGATAAATCTTAGTTTAAAAACATGCAAGAGCTGTTACATGGAATGTTTTTTTTCGAAAAATTATTTTTTATCATTTACACGTATCGTTAAAACCATCCGGCGACACCCTGCATATATGTTTAAAGATGCATCCCTAAAAACTACCTATAAGGCTTTTCGTCCCATAAGGGTATTTCCCTGGTTAGAACATTTTAGGTGATCCACATTTACTATGCTTAAAGTAAATTTAAGTTTGAAAAGTTATTTACATCAATCACTATTCATAACACTAAACCATCGAACGGGCTCCGAACCCCGGTTCATACAAACATAGCTACGTAGACAGAATTTAATGACTTATAAAAAATCAGTTTTAAAAATCTAAGTACTAATCAGACTTAAAATCCCCTTGATTGTCTAAAACTCAATTAGTTTTAGTCAAATATTTAAAGTTAAATTTAAACTAAAATGTATAGAGTTTTAATAAATTATTGATATAAAAATAACCTGTCATTCTTTAATGCAAGTTGCCACGTTGTCTTCCTTTAAGAGCCACTGTATTACTGTATTACTGTATTATACACTGTATTACGAAGTATTATGATCAAGTATTATAGTCAGATCAATGAGCTCATATATTGCTCCTTGGTCGGATATAATGAAATAAAATAAGAATACCCCAGTTTAACTCGTTATTATTTATTACACGTATTTTGTCAGTCCTTAATTTTATTACCACTAGGAAATTTATATCAGATCAGATTTATTTCTGCATTTCTCAATCTGTGGGTCATAAAACTGTATCAAAACAAAAAGAACTGGCTTGTTATTCGACGTAGAATTTTATTGTTTCTCTGGAGGTTTCTTCATAAAATTTTGATAACTCCAAAAAAGAATAATATTTATAAGGTTACTCAAGTTGATTACTTGTTTTTATACAGCTAGTCCAAGAGACAGTTGGATCCACACGAAACATGTGGATTTGATGGCAGAACATTCTAACCGCGTCTCACCTAGATATTTTATTAAAGCTCTATAACAAGACCAAAAGGGTTTTTCTTCTCAAACTATATAATTGTTTATTTGGTCCGAGAGAACCCCTAAAGTCGTAAAAAAACCTAATAAAGGAATGAGGCAATAAATCCGTTCTCATGAATGATGGAAAGCGAAATATCGTGAGGCGTAAGCCCACCTTGGCTGGTAACTTCTTGTTAGCATAAACCTTTAGAAACGATTATAATCTTTTATAACTCAAACCATATCAAGCTATAAAACGTTTAAAAGAAATTCAACTTGCATTACTTTCAACACAAATAGCCAAGTCAAATTATTAAATTTTTATTAGTCTAATAATTTGTTCCTTTTCATGGTAAAACTAATTATTTTTTCTCAAGTTCATAAGTTTAACTTTTTTAATCTTGAGAAAAACAATTATCTCTAAAAATCGTTTGGCAGAATTTTTAGTGCCTTACCTATTATAGAAAAAGTACATCATTTTATTTGTTTATTTCAGGATGACAAGGAATTTTTAATTAAAATACTGTGATAAAATATTAGGGGTTAAATAATATATTTTGAAACAAAATCCAAACAGCTTTCAAAGTTTGTGGAGTAAGTAATGCTAATTAGCTTATTGTTGGCCTGTGAAACAATCCCTTATGCTTTCAGGCCGGTGTCTGCGCTCACTTCTAATACATATATTATAATGTAATACCTGGTATGGAAAAAACATAATTATTTTATAAATTTACGTTTAAAAAGTAACGCAGTTTTAATGTGATGCAACTACTATATAAAATGTAAAAAGCAGGCCATCAGAGCATGAACCCTGCGGGAACAACCTCAAGAGGTCACATCTACAATCCTCAAAAAATGTATTAAAGTTGACGAAATGTTTTTTAATACAAATATTATTCATATAATCTTAGTTCATAACCAGGGCCGCTAACCCATGAACTCCGATGCTGAAATTGAGTGCTATACAATCATGGCTACGGAGGTAGATAAAAATAGACGTGTACGTTGTTAATGTGCTAAGAATTCCATAATAATGAGTAAAACCAAAAGTATATATCTGTATGCAAACGGTATAAGGAGTGATATATGGTGTGCAAAACTGCATATGTAACCCATTTCCAGCTCTGTTCTTTCTATTTATTGCTTTAATCTAACTATTCCAGACTTTTATAGAATTTATGACTCTTTTAACTTGGTTGACAACTTGGTTTTCTGAATCTATATTAATCTTTATTTAACAGCCATAGATAAACGTTAAGACCATACAGTTTTTTATGACCAATCAAATGCTTAAGATTCTGATAGTTACATTAATATATTTTTATTAAAAATGAACATAACTATTTAAATACAACTTCAGTGCATTAGTACTTTGAAAATTTATAGTTGCTTTTGTCTAGCTAATGGAATAAAGCTGATTGTATTCTTATTTCATTTCCCTCATTAATGTACACTGCATTTACAAAAAATGTATTATATTAATTTGTAAGATATTTTTACTTTGAGTAAGTTATAATAATAGGAATTAGTAGGACGTAATAGATCACCTAACAAGTAGGCCACTTTGTTGGGCACTTTTTGCTAACTCCCTTAAATATAGATGAAAGTGTTCTGCCATATGAGTGTTTGTGCTGGTATTTTTTGTCTGATCCACAAAAGGGCCATGACTTTAGACACAAAAGTTTCTATAACTTTAACTAGATACAACAAGCGCTAGATTAAGCATTTCTGCTCTTGAAACTATAAACTACGATTAAGGGTGCTATATTTTGCCTACTCTCAGATTCATATAGGGTTAGGGATCTTTAACGACTGCCTAACATCACACAAGATAGGAACTACTGGCTTACTAGAAAGGATTTACATCCCTTGCAAAAAAATAGAGGCCCCGACTGGGATCGAACCCAGGCTGGGAACCCAGCACAAGTGCTAACTATAACATCACCAGTGCCCCTATTTAGAGTTCAAATTACCCCACTTTCAACAGGAAAGTCTTAAGAATCAATATGTTACTATTTACTCCACCTTCTACTTGCATTATAACTATTCTTGCATAATGTAATTTACTACTTTGGAATACAGATAAATGCGTAGTTGTAAAATGAACAGCAAAAAGATCTGAGGTTATAACCTTCTTATAGGTCACTCCAGTGCATTCTATTCTCTGTGAGGAAATAAAAACAATTTACGATTTCATAAACCCTTTGCGCGTAATATACAATTCACTATTAAAATTCTTCAATTAATTTACTTTCATAAAAAATGAAATTGAAATAATGGAATATGTAAGAATCATACTTACTCTTTCACCTGCAAAATATCCATATTCTTTGAATATATATTGCTAGTAGTGTTACAAACTACTTTTAATGCAATTGATATATCCGACGTAATAACATAAAAATAAATATTTTTTTAATCATCATAAATAAAATGATTAGGAATCAGACATTTATACGGATTGACTTTTAAGTTTTACCTGCATAAGAGACTTAACCTGCACCTTAACTTGATTTACAATTCAACTTTAATTATCTTAGCAGAATGTGAAGTTATTTTTTTTAATATAAATGTATAAAGATGATTTAGCTCAGAATTAATATAAAGTATTATGCAATCGTATAAAAGAAGTTTTGTAAAATGTAAATTTTATTTACCTCTGTGAACCCAGGTCAGATGTCAGGGATGTTGGTTTAAAGAATTAATTTAGGCCATGTAGAGATTATTGCGTCATCAGACTTCTTGACTTTATTTTGATAGTGTTGTTTTTACAATCCGATACAAGGGAATTATTCTGTTTGTTTGGTCTGCAATGCTTCTTAGTTAAAAATTCTCAACGATATTTCAGTAATTTCTGTGCATAATATAATATTATGTCTAAATAAATCAGTTAGGATTCACTAAGCTTAATCTCACTTACTTCGTATACTCGCTTCGCTCGTTCCTCGCCTAAAGTATACAATTGCCAAATTAATATTAAAAAACGTCTTAGGACTCGCTTCGCTTGTCATTTAATGGTAAATACGTTAGTTTTATTATCAGCGCTTACCTCGCTCGATGCTCTCCTTAACTATTTTGATCCAACAAAAACCGTAGATATACTTACAGAATTTAAGAGAACCTTAGTATACTAAGTTACTTATTTGTTAAAGGGATGCACTTTAACATTTTTTTAATAAAAAGTATACAAGTAATTTGATAAAAATTGAACTAGGGCTGATAATAAGATGAAACTTAGGTCATTTGTTGTTCGTATATATGACTACATTTGCTAAATTTTGTATTGATCAAAACTTTTTTCTGAGTTAAATTATTTTTTTAAATTTTGCTGATTCATTATTCCAGGTTAGTAAAGTCATAAAAAAGTATTTACTGGATAACACAACTAGACCTCTTTAGTTCTAGTAGTGTTTTTTTGTACCAATTTTCAATCCTATAGCATAAATACACTGGGAGCTACAATGATAACAGACCCTCACATACACTTACACATACCTCGTACAGACTGAATGTATTAAAAACTCCTGATACAGAGAAACAGAGAATTTAGTTAAAACACAGATAAAACACCTGAAACAGATGAAACCTCGGTTCTGGATATTTAGTGCGAACACAATATTTTTCCTATATACTCGTACCGAAAAGTAATAAAACTAGGAAGTACTTCATGTATTACAGTGAATAGTTGACGAGGAAAGTTTCTTCGATGTTACATAGACTATTTAAGGTGTTAATACTATTGATTTCTTAGTGTGAGAATCATTTATGTGACTAATTTGTGGGATTAAAGTCTGAGGAAAGGTAATTAAGTCTCTAAAAGGAAGGTAGGAATGAACAAATTTTCTCATTATCCAATTATTATATTAGCAAATCTGATAACATATTATTTCCTATTCTAAACAACTAGATATGCTAGCATGTTGTTGAATATCTTATCTCCAATTATTTTCAGCATAATTGTGTCAAGTTAAATTTGTTTAATTAATTATAAAATGCTTTACTTTCTCCTAATTAAGAATTGGTCTCAGACGGTGGAAATTAGGTGTGCTTCTAATTACTCTTTTATTAAAAATATTTATTGATGAGGCAGTTGTGACAAAGATATTTTGGCTTAAGAATTTTATTCAACGTTTAATCGAAAAAATAATTAGTAATCAAATTTTAAAATGTTTTACCTTATGTCTCTGGTTTTTTTGGTCGCGTTGAATGTTCTCGAGGAACATATAGAGATCAAATAATTTAGACAGGACCGAAGTCAGCTTACAGAGTAAAAGGGACACAAGCATATAAGGCAAATTTACTCATTATAAACAAAACCAAACACGTGTGACTATAAAATCAAATAAAGACCTGTCTTTTAGGAATTGTGTAGACAGAATCATGCTGTATTTAATATCATTAAGATGTGGTTTCCGCAATTGAGAGTCTTTCTATTTTTGCTTCTTGATAGCAACTTCGCAGCACATATTATTTTGTTCAAAATAATCCATTACTTCAAAATTCATCTGAGGATTGGAGTTACTGGTATACCTAAAAATATCTCCTAAATGGGCGTTCATGATTCAAGTAGTCAAGTGGCGTTCAAGGCAGTCATATCAGTACCATCGTAAACATGTACAACACATGTGTTTGTTTTCCAAAATCTTTCAATGAGATCCTGAATATATGCTCAAGTATCGTTTATACTTATTTACATCCAGGTTTGCATAATAAAAACATAGGCAATGATAAGCGTATTTTAAGTCCGAACACATTGCGGCCTAAATTATTTTAGGCTCTTATTCTGCAGACAGTATTGCCTTCACGCGCTTATAAAAATTAACATTACAAGCCAGCCTACTTGAGGGTTGTAATAAGGAGAAGTCTACAGTTCAAGTCCAAATCCTCTTATATTTTATATTCACTGCGTTGAATTTCAAACTCCCATAGATTGCAAGATCTATATAAGAGGTACTGGATTTAATTTAAATCTCTTCTGGAGGAACTGTACTGAAACCTCACGTATCGTATTCAGTCTGCTAATAACATTCATTAATAAACATTTAGTTGTGAAATGATGACCTGTTTGATTTAATACCACAGAGTTGAATTAATACCATGTTATGAAATAATATTTTAATACCATTTAAAAATCAAAATATTTAACTGAAACAAATTTAAGACGGGATTACCCTATAATTTATTTATTTTTGCAAAATGTCCATATAGCCTAGGCTTAAATGTACGCTCAAATTTAAGTTAATTTCCATTATTCGAAATTTTTTAAAACCGGAAATTAGACGTTTAGTAGACATGAATAAGTAAATATTTGTCAATAATTGGTATTTATTCACAAGTTTCATAAATTGATTCTAATGATGAAAAACTATTTTTTTAAAAAATTTAATATTGCCTTCTTAATTAATGATAAGTGATACAGAAAGAGTGAATAGAAAGAAAGAAAATAAGTGATTTTTAATCCTTTGAGCATGATACGTAGACGGCTGTAGACGTGCATGTAAAATGGTTCAAAAATTACAAATTTTTACTGAATGTATTTTACAAATAAAGAATTTGTTGTTAAATCGGTTGTGTACACTTCGTAATAGGCATAGGCAATTTTATGGTAAGAGACCCTAGAGTGGTAATGAAGGCTATTTTTTTAAACACAACTGAAATTAAGCAACAAATTCGCAAGTGCGAAAGTTTAACTCTAACTTAAAACTTTTGAACTAAGCTACTAATATTCAGTCCAGATTGTGTAAGGCTGAATAAATTTGCAAAAAAACATAATAAAACGCAATAAAATCCTCGTCATTAGTTATTATGGTCAAATAGAGAGTTGATTTTAGACCTTTTAAGAAAAGTTAAATAGGAGTTTAACTGAGTATTGTTAATAAGATATAAATAATATATAGAGACCTTAAACCATAATCATTCCTTTGTGGCGCGCCGGTTTTCCCCGAGTTTTGATCTAAATCGAAAAACTAATGTAAAGCAATCCTTAGAACAACACCCTAACTTTGAAGAAGAAAAGTGGAAGGTTTGGGTCAGTGAACGTCTTTCTAGAAGATTAATGTTTCTTAAACTCAGCACAAACTGAAGGAATGATTTAGGCGGTGCGCAATGACAGAGTGTTTTAAACGATGTTAAAAGACAGGTATTTACCCGAAATGATGAAGATCTTAGTTCTCAACCAGCTTGTTCGGCGCCACTATGTCACCTGTACTGTAATAAACTTAACTCACTAATGGTACTTCTTTACCCAATTTCTTGTGTAATTTTTTCTAATAATTTCAATTACGTTTTTAACCTTCAATTTGTTTGTTTCAAAAAATTTTAATTAATACCAGGATAATTAAAGATAATTTGAAGGAAAACTGTTTTAAACAAGTATTTAATGTTCAATTAATTTGTTATTACTAACTTATGCAATTTCAGAAACAATTAATTAAGTCTTAAATGTGACTGACGTAATACGCGTCAGCAAATTGTATAATCGACATCAAAAAATTTTACGGAAAAAAAAAGGAGTTTCTAATATAAATGT
>JACMZG010000008.1:69507898-69674937 GCA_018340805.1 Microvelia longipes | reverse complement strand
CTTCAGAGGGCAATTAAATCTTGTTTTCGGATTTTTAGAATGGAAATAAAATTTTACTGTTTACCTACAACAGTATAGTAGACGAGTAAAAATAATAAAACTAAACATTGGTAAAATTAATATACTGGGCACTGCATTAAATACACTAGTCAAATAAACTAGAAAAATATTCATTTGGCATAAAATAACAAACGATAGAGGATAGAAATTCATGAAGTGGTATGTTTTTTGATTGCTAAAGAAACATATTACATGTAAAGTAGACTTTAGGTCGATAGTTAAGTAACTCGAAAGTAATTTCGATTTACTTAAATATCGACCTGAAGTCTACACTTACGTGTAATATGTCTTTAGCAAATAGTTATTAAGATATTAACCTTATTATAAATCTGTACTTCATTGATAAGCATTTAAGCGAATTTTAATTATTAAATGTCGTTTATGAGATTTTCTTAACATTTTGGTTTTAATAGCATTTTGTGTTAAACTATTGTAGTCGAACATGTCTGAAACTGTTTGTAATTAAAATGACATTCTCCATTGTACTAAGGTAGACAATGCTTTCAGCTTAACATTAGCGTTTAAATGAGAATAATAATGACTCGTCTAAACTTGGTTACTTACCAAAGTTTACTCTCAACCAAAACAAACAAAATTAAACTTTGCCAAGTTGGTGTGTTGTGATTTAACACAGGCTCTTAGCACTAATGGTGTGAGGAGGCAGTGCATTAAACGATCTAAAGGTCTAAATTGCCTCACAAAGTTGTTTTTGGGAAAGTAAGAGATTTCGTGAAGCAGATGTGTCCCAGGAGAATCTTTTAGTTAAAAGGATTTCAGTGGCGCCTATACGAGTAGTTTAAGAGGTCAGGTTAGTTTGCACTTCACCTGTGTAAACACTACCTTCCGCTAATATAAGACGTGTTTTTCAATTAGATACAAATATTTAGACTTTACTTTTCAAACTCTAAAGCTTTTTAAACTCCCTAGAGGAATTGGTTCGACCCATTTGTTTCACTCAGTCCTGACAAGTGATCGACAAACATTTAGTGCTTTATTTGATTTAAGGATTTTAAAATTGAAAAACGTTCCTGAGAGAAATCTTATCAATAATTTATGAAATCAGAAAGCTTTTTCATGAAAAACAGTTTAGTGAAATCTCGCGAGACAAAACGCGGCTTTTAAATCGAAGGTCGTGAACTCTATAAAAGTTTATATCGAATGGAAAGAAGAAGTCGAGGTATGTAATGTAAATACTCCGTTTGGCAACTCTTTCGATTAGTAAAAGTAAATACGTCTAACTTTTCATCAAATCAAAAGCTTGCCTCGCTACAAATTTTCCCTAAAAGGATTTCTCACAAAATGATTTAAATCTGTATTTTGTTGAAAATGTTTGTAGTGCCCTTCAAGATAGTAAGTTTTCGTACTCGTAGCCTGAAGGGCAGAAGATTCACCCTTGTCGTGTCCTTGCCCTTTAGAACATTACAATATTTGTTTCCTATTTTTATTTGTTTTTTTCTTTCAAAGTAAGGTTTTTTATGAATTTTGCAGCTCCCCTTGATATTTATGGATCAGGTATTTTCCGAATCCCTTCTAAAGTAAGGGATAAATATATCCCTTGAGGCTTGAATAAGATAAAAAAAGCCTGCTTCAAGAAAAAGATGTCACTAGATTTCCTAGTATAGAATTAATTACTTCCATGATTTTCCTTCGATTCATTATATCAAAATAATCAAAATACTTTTTAAACTTAAAATATATTTGGATAAATCAAATAAAACTTAAGGAAAGCGAAAAATAGAGTTTATTCTTACACTTAGGTAAAACACATATAAACTTGCATATGAAGTCATTATCAGTAACACAGGCAATTATGCTATAGTAAGTGCATGGTGTTTCGGCATTATGTTCTCAGCAAATATACATTATTTTTTCCGCCGAGTATAAAACATTTTTTAAATATAGTATGATACTTGTCGGAGTATAGATAAAAATAATAAAAACATAAAGAGCAAATATCTTTAATAGAGTACTTTTTTTTAATCTTAAAATGTCCCCATTATATAGTATATTTATGGGGATGGCCAGAAGTTTGAATTAGAAAAGTCTATGACTCGTTTGAGTCTCTTTGGACCTTTCCCCTCAAAAATACATTTTTACTTTCCTCATATATATCGTAGGAAAAGTATTGTGATTGCAAAAAAATCGACATCGGCATGTCACCAGAATTAACGGTTTCAGGTAATTTTAAGACCTTTTAAGTGGTCTTTACTAAGTTTTATGTCTGTAAGTGTGTGTGTATGTCTATCGTGGCTCCCAGTGCATTTATGCTAGTGAGTTAAAACTTTATACGTAAATCAGTCTATAGGTTGTGCTGATAGGAAAACATGTTTATGACTTAATTTAATTTTTAAGTTTTCTTTTATTACGCCATGAACCCGCGATAATGACTCAGTGAAAATTTCAAAAAAATAATAAAACGCGGAAAAATATTGCGATCGAATTGAGATTTGGCACGCATCTACCTACTACGCATTAGTTCATTTTTTTTTTTTTTAAATTGGAAAATAATATAATTGAGTTAAAATTTGGAACATTTATACAGAGTTGTATAGGAAAATTAAAGTGTTTGCACTCAAAATACGAAACCGCAATTTCACTGTTAAAACACCTGAATTGACATGATTATCTGTTTTAGATGTTTTAAGACCTCGTTAGTAATTTTTAAAAAGTTTTCTCTGTGTGTGTCTGTTATCATCGTAGCTTAGTGTGTTTATGCTTTGCAGTTGAAACTTAGTACACAAATTAATCTATACGTCTGGGTGTGCTATTAGCAAAATTATTTTTAAGACGTATTATTGACCACATTAACTGGCAAAAATTACTTAGCGAAAAAATCGTGTAACACAGGAAAATGTTTCGATTGATTTTAAATTTAGCACGCATGTAGACATATATAAGACTAACAAATGTGTAAAGTTTCATCTAAAAAAGTATTTAAAATTAAAAATATTCTAATTGAGTTCAACATTGGTATAAGTGCATAACTTTAATTAATAAATAAGTACACTAAATTTTATATCAATACAGCTATTATTTAGAACTTTAAATCATTCTGATTAAATAAACTAAAAGGATTTTAAAAGAAATGTTCAAAGCTAAGAGTCAAAAACTGAGCACTTATCGAGAGATTGTGATAGTTTTTGATGTTGATTCTCAAATAAAATAAAAAGTTTAAACGCCTGTTAGATTGAAGTTTTAATGTACAAGTGTAATGGATTAGACATTGCAAAAAGGGAAAATATGGATACTTTTTAATAAGAAATGTTTCAAGAATTGACCTAAAATATATGAAATATAGTTTTCAACATCGTGAATTCATGTCAAGAACATGTTGAAAGTAGTTAAGTATCATTTTCATGATGAAGATAAAATTCCTTTTTTTATATTTGAACTCAAAATTGATGAAATATATCCCGAGGGATAGTTGGTCTGATTCTGAAGTCTAGTCTTGATTTTGACCCACATAGAATTACGTTCCACTCGTCTTCCTTAGGTTTTTTTTCTAAATATTGAAGATAAAAAAATAATATTTTTATAAAGTTAATGAACTAAAAAGTTTCCTTAACTAAAGAGTGGATAAGTTGATCACGTAGACTTGGATACTAAGGTATCAGAGTCTAAGGTCGGCTTGAGATAGTAAGGAATAGTATCATGCCGACCTTACTCAACTTATATTTTCTTTGCTTTATATCTAAAGAACATTTTTCAAGAAAAGCTATGTTTGATTTTTGTTCTTAACTGGTAGACTTTATATGACCAATAAACATGATATAGAAAATTTATTAATCTAAGTATTAATAACGTTTGATAATAACACAATTACATAAAAGTATTTTTTTTTCTTTTTTCCATTTATAAATACATAAATAAGCCTTTTATTGAACTATTAATAATTGACACACATTGCTAAGTTAACATTAAGAATTACTCTAACACATGTTTAAATCGGCTTTTGCCGTGCTCCCAACAATTTGAGGATAAGTTACTAATTATTAATAGATCCCAACATAGAAGATAAATAAAATAAATGCACGTGCTATAGATCTACAATTTGCTCTTACAAACACTTAAATTAACTAATAATATGCAAGTCACTTAAACATACAATTAAATTACTCATAACAACTAACTATTTTCTAACTATTTATTTTCAGACATGCATAAAGAGATATATTTTTATGTACAATAACTTATGAAAAATATTTTATTTAATTTGACATGCATTAAAAACATTTATTGTTATTATTATTATTACTTTAATTTATTTTAAAAATTAATCTAACTTATTACTACTATTTTGAAGCATATTTTCTCATTTATACAGTAGTATATAGTAAATAGTTAATAGTAAGTATATAGTAGTGTGTGTGTGTGTGTGTTGTGATGTGTGTGTAGTGTTGTTTGCACTAAATATCCGACCGGGATATTGCCTGAATAAAGTTTAGTGTTTCAAGACCTCGTGAATATGCTTTATTAAGTTGTCTATCTGTATGAACGTGTGTGAGTGAGCCATCATCGTAGCTCCCAAAGTGATATTGCTTAAGACTTGAAACTAGGTACAACAATCAACCTTTAGATCTAATTGTGCTATCCGGGAAATTTTGTTATGACGTAATTAAACGTAAATAACGTCAAAAATATTTTAAGAATAAATTGAAAATAGAAAAATGTTTTCCATTTTTAGCTTGCATGTAGTCAGGATCTTGCCCAGCTATTTTCAGCCCATTTTGAAAGTACTGGCTTTCCGAGAGCAACTAAGGAAATATCACCACAAATCATACTATTTCTTTTCGTATAAATTATATATGTTATAAAAGGAGAAAATATAGAGTAAATTATGATACTATAGACCGCCGAGTGGTCCTAAACTAAGATAGAGAGGTAATTGAAGTGAGGTGATGAGAGATTGATATCTAGGAGGAATTCATGCAAATAGTTAGTTGGTTTTGTTGATAGAGAACCCTGAAATAGGTGAAGAGACGCGACAAAGCTTAGACTGCAGAGTAAGATGTCAGTTTAGTAAGTAAATTGTATAACAATCAAAATTGGGCAACGATTAAATTGAGCTGATATTTGGTTCAAGTGTATCCCTTTACATAATGAATAAGGATACTAAGTTTTGATTCAATACGGCATGTATATCTGTAGTTTATGTTGGATCATAAAAGTTAAGCAGCATCGAGCGATGTCATTGCCAGGATGGGTTATCGCTGGGAATAAATCGACTGTTTTTACAAACAGAGGCCAAGCAAAGCGAGAGTGAAGACATGTTGCTGTTTAAATTTGGCAATTCGTACATTCTGAGGACAAGCGAAGATGGGATTCGCTTCGCTTTCTCGAAGTTCCGAGGTACGCCGTTCCTGACTTTTCAGTACATTTAATATATGAAAAACAATTAATTAAATAAAAATTAACTCTAAAGTATTGCAAAAAATTAAATTAAAAAAAACATCTAAAAGGTGTCAAAAGAAGCCGACAAAAATTTTTCCCAACATTTAATAAGTATAAATGCTGGATTCAATGAAACGTTATTAAGACTGAAACTTGTTTATTTTAATATAAATTCACAATAATAGCAGCTAATTAGGGTTTTTCTCTCTCACCTGACATTTACACTACAAGTGTATATCAGATGCTTTTATATTATTGATCCAAATTAATGAATTCTCATCAAATTCAATTTCATTGTCTTTATTATGTATTAATTACATTTATTTTTTAATATAGTTTTAGTTTTTTTTAAATTTTTAATCCACTTTCAATTATTTAAATGAAAGAGGTTCTAATAAATTAAATATATTTTGTTTCCAAAACATATAAACATGGATAGTGTAATTCTAAAATTAAAAAATCGGGTACTGGATACCTCGGTACTTTTTCCCACTACATTGGATTTTCTCCGCTCATCCACATCAACTTCGGACAACTGAAACGGATAATTCATGTAATATCCCTGTTTCGGATTTTTAGTATAAACACAATACTTTTTCTATATTTAATATTTATTCATTTCATAGATATCAATATAAAAATTACCTACAAAATTTACTTATTGTAAGTATACAGAATTTATAAATGTCACAGGTTACCCATCATAGGATCTCTAGTTTTATCATAAAAACACTGCAAAAAGTGCCTCCAAGTATAAAACTTTACAACAGGAGGTTTTTGGACCCTAATTTTTAAGTTAGTGCTTTCCTATTTAATTTATTTTTTAGTTTATTTTTTTAAACTGGATATAATGAAGATACGGTATAAATGAAGAAAAGCAATAAGAGATAAATTTTTTACATCTAAATTCTTTATATAGATGATGTATTATAATAAAATATTTGTAAGTAATGGTTGCTATGGTCTTTAGTATTACAATGACCAAAGTTTAGAATATTTTACTAAATAAGAATATAACAACATATCTATACTAAAAGAGATCCAGTAAAATCGTTGATCAGCAATCAATTATTTTTATGTATTTTAGATGCAAATATTAAGTTTAATTTTTTTTTTAATTTCGCTCTATAGAACCCTTACACCAGAGTATAAGAGCAGCTTTAGGAGACATATATTGATCAATGCTTTTTCTGCCTCTCTGATGATTTTCAGAGTCCAAGATCACAGAGTACAGAAATGAATCTTCTTTATACAAAGACTCCCAAGGCCTAGTTGTAACTCAATAAAGTATGTAAAAACATGGCAATTAACAAGCCCTTTACTCAATGCTCAATACTCAAGGCTTTCATGACGAAACTACCCTCCATTCAGTCAAACTGAGAACTCTCTCTACTCTCATTTGAAGAAAAGTTAACAGTATAAACACATGTTAATCCATACTTCAATGCAATATTGTATAATAATTAATCAATATTTAAAAAAAAATCTATCATATTATGGGAGCAAGTATAATATTAATAATAATATATACATAACATCATTATATATATATATATATATATATATATATATATATATATATATATATATATATATATATATATATATATATATATATATATATATATATATATATATATATATATATATATATATATATATATATATATATATATATATATATATATATATATATATATATTATATATATATATATATATATATATATATATATGTATGTATGTATGTATGTATATGTTATAACTGCAGGCATTTTGAGAGTTTTCATCATTAATTAATTTAAAACCCAAGTTGAAAAGTCTCATGTATAATAAAACTTATTCCAATACTCAATTCTTATCGATAAAGTTTTTCAATATAGTTTTCTTTTAACTTGTAAGAGTTTATAATCATTTTAAGAGTTTACATGAGGGTTGCAAAACACAATAAATCTAAATATTATTGATGCTTATTTTATACAAGTATATTTCATAACAACTAACTTGAAATTGTTACGGATGAATAAATTTTATAGTTAATACTTTGTATTATTACCCTCAAGTATAATGGAATTATTTCTATACCAGTAACTCTGTTAGTGGTTTAGGGTCTGGGAAAGCGAGGAAAATGGTTTTTCTTTTACTCAGATTCAGTCCATTATTATGATTAGGTCGAGCCGTTTATGATTCGAAGAAAATGGAGGACCAAGGCCAAGAAAGGTTACTCTGAGGGAAGAAATACTATAAAAATTTTCCAAAGAATTACGAAACATAATCTAAGTTGAAGACTTTTTGTCTCCTTAAGCCGAATAACATTTCAAAATTGACTAAAACGTTTCCGACCCTATTCTAAAATATTTTTATTCTTGAAAAAAAGGAGTTCGAGTTTTTTTTGTTCTATTGTTGAAAATATACTTATATAGTAAAAAAAAGATTTAAATTCGATCTAAGGGTCAGAGGGGATTCTTTATTCGAATTAATCGCGTTACTTCAATCAGAGTAAAACCTTTTTTATCATTTCCCTCTCTACTGAGACCATTTAAAAAAAAGAAAATAAAATGTAATAAGTAAAGAGGAATTATTTTTACAACTCCCTTTCTCTTAAGACTTTTTTACGATTAAAAAAAACGTTGCAATTATTTTTAGTCGTATTAATTCAAAGGAGGGATTATGTTTTTATATTTTATGAGAAAAGTATGTTGAGAAAAAACACCTGATCTTTCTTTTATTTTTTAAAGGATACATTTTTGGGAAAAGTATAATAAAATTCCTAGTACCAAATCATTATTAGGTTGGATCTTAGAGCGTTATCCCTCATTTCAGTTATATTTATCTTTTTAGGAGTATTAAATTGGTTCTATTTATTACGGAATACTGTCATCTGCTTAGAGTTTATATATTGTCATATAAACAAAAGATTTCTTATAAACCTTCGGAGAAATATTATACAGCAGTTAATAATCGTTAATCAAATTGAACAAATCACATCACAAATGTAAAATGATTAAACCAACAGATTGAATTTAAACTGTTGTTAATAGTTAATGTATGTTAAGCCACGATCTTTAACATTTTTCAACCATTAAATTCATGCTTATATTGAGAGGGTAAAATTGAGGATAAGAAAAGTATTACCGGTGACAAATAAGAAAAAAATTAAAAAAAAATATTCTGAAACCGGTTTTCGTTTTTTTTTTAATTAATTAAAATTAATATAAACTTTAAAAAAATTCAAAATATTTAAGACCAATAGTGATCAAGATACTTCAGGACCCAACCTGTCAAAGAGATCTTTAATTGCGTATTCCATTAAAATCTTTAACAATTTAGCCTTAACATTTCTCAGGTAGAAAATGTAAAGTTATACATTTTGATCCTTGTCACCTAAATATAACATTTTATATTACTCTTGTTGCTGTTATTAACCAACAGCATAAGGAGGCTCTACCACTAAAAGTACGGGAAATTTCTTTAAATTTCTTTAGTTCTAAGCAAATTAAAATCATCCAAGATGGTAAGTAGTTCTTTATTAATTAAATTTCTAATTAATTTATGACCAGTTTAACTTAAATAAGAGAAAAATTCAAAAATTTACTTTAAAATTCTCATTAGGGATTACTAATTTATTTGATAAATTAGGAAGTTGTGATATAGCTTAAATTGAGTTGAATTATAACTAAAGAAATTAGTCGCCTTTGATTTTAAGTATTAAGCTTAGACCAGGAGATATATCTACCCATACTCTTAATATGAGAGCGTCGTGGAATGAATGTTTTAGACACGAGTAACAAACAAATAGTTTTATATGTATTCAATGTCATATAAGCTTAGAGCATGACCTGGGATGCGAACCCCAGATTTCCGTGACGTCAGAGGTCAGTAAAAATACTAACGCTTTAACGACCTCAACCCCGGAGGCAGCAACAAAATATTTATGTAATGTAATTTACATTATAAATTGATTATTTACATACAATGTGTTTTGAAACTGCACCATTTAAAAAAAAAACATGTATTTATAGATTTTAATTATAGAACAGTCGATGAAAAGCTTCACGAAATTTATTAACAAACGCTATGCGTTAGGAACGCACACAGATATAATAATCATATATTAAAAAGGAACATAGTAGTTATTAAAAAAGTTCTATCCAATTAAAATACTTGTTTATTTATGATATGATATAAACAATTTTTTTATAACTTCAAAATAACTGAACTAACATAAGAAAGTACATTATGATATGTATTTTTGAAGAAGAAGAAAAGATGCTCTGCTACCTTTTTCAGAAGATATTCAGCATACATTATTCAGTAGGGTTTTGATATAACAATTATATTGCTTGATTCGCTTCGGGCATATCTAATATAAGAATTTGAATCCAAAGAAGAAGAAAAGAAAACATAAATTATGATAAAAACATTAAATACTCTCAGTTCTTCTTCGCTAATATAATTAATATGCAAGTGACTATTTTTCTTTATTACTTTTCCTCTTTTATACCGTCGGTATATAGGAAAAGTATTGTATTTTCAAAAAAATCCGAAACCGTAATTATCTGTTTTAGGCGTTTTTAATGCCTTCTGAGTAGTTTTCTAAAAGTTGTCTGTCTGTATGTGTGTGTGTGTGTGTTGTGTGTGTGTGTGTGTGTGTGTGTTGTGTGTGTGTGTGTGTGTGTGTGAAGAGAGAGAGAGTGTATGTGTCTGTGTCTGTTATCATCGTAGCTCCTAGTGTATTCATGCTAGAGTTGAAACAATGTACAAAAATCAGTAGGATTATTGCGGGTTAATGACGTCATAAAAATATTTTCCGGATAGTACAACTAGATCTAATATTGATTTCTGTACCAAGTTAAAACTCTCTAGCATAAATACACTGGGATATACCATGGTAACAGACACACACATACAGACAGACAACTTTGTGGAAAACCTCTCAGGAGGTCTTAAAAACGCATAAAAGGGATAATTTCGGTGACATCCCGGTTTCGTATATTTTGCTAACACAATATATTCCAATAAAGTTTTTATTTTTCCTCAATATACCTACAGTATAAAAAAGGAAAAATAAAAGATGGTACTTCTTTATTAACTGAGTTTCAATAAATATTAGTATGAATTTTAATTTTACATGCTGAGATATACTTTAGATCTTATCGCAACCAAATACATTACAGGACACTTATTAACAAATTATCTTCTCACAATAGCAGAAAATTAAAGCATTTTAAACTGATTTCAATCAGTCAAAATGAAATTTTGCAGACACTTGGAACTCGTTTAGGCCAAATACATTTAAATACAATACTAAAAATGTCTATATTTTGTGAATACAGTTTTAGCAACTAAATCCTCCCAAAAAATTATCTAAATGTAACAATTTGAGTTATGTGATATTTTTATTTGAATGGACATGGATGTTTTGGTTCAAGACATTTATTAGCTCAGTGAATGAAACTGGGAGCTAAAAATTGGTCATAAGTTATAAATGTCTCGAGAGGCCTCACTTTTTGCTATTCTGTAATGACCTTGTTCTCAAAATTACAGAGCGACTTAAAGAGGAGATTTTCTTATTGAACTCCTCGGTAAATAATAGAGTTATTTTAATAAGGGCACAGGCTTCTCAGTTTTCTGTACATAAATATTAACTGCTTAGCCCACAACTAAATTGAACTTTATGTTCAAAATTACACTTAAGAGGTATTTATTTTGGTCATCTACAGCCTGTTACATTATTTAATTATAAGGAAATTTCCAAGCTCTCTACTATTTAAGTTTTAAGTTAAAAAATTAAAATTTGAGATTAATTAAAATATTACCTTTTACATTTGTAATCTTAAAATAAACTTACAAAAAGTATGAATTTAAAATGTTCCAAAACAAAAACTTCATTAAGTTAAACTCAAATAAATTTGAATTCTCTAAAATACGTTTTACACTAGTATAAAAGAATCTGAGAGCACAGTGTAAATAAGCAATAAAGTGTTTAATACGGTGAGTGTAGTGGTTATACATTCTGAATACACTACGTAAGGGTGTTACGTATGAGTGTGGTTCAGTACGTGACTTATCATGCCCACTCCCATGGTTGTCCTATAAAACTAAAAACTCATATAACCACAATTAACAACCACACAATTCCGCCAACCCTGTTGTAAATTATAAATACAATCATCTACATAGCTGGTGTGGACGTATAAATTACTTTTTTTATGTTTCTTAGTGTATAAACTGGGAAATTACGTATACCATACATAGTGTTTTGTTGTTATATACACGCGCTTGTAAGAAGACTGAATCACATATGTAAAACAAAATACTATATTAATTGTCTTATGTCATTATTCTCTTCTTACTCAATACAGTGTCAAATAATTACCAAATTCAATATTTAAGTACGAATACAATATTTGTTTCTTGTATTTAAATTAAAAGGAAGTATTTTGAACGATAATGGGAATAATCTGTTGCTATTACATTGACGTAATTAATTAGGGGGAATTTAAAAGAAAGCTAAGTTGACTTTGAATACATGTTAGGTAATGTTTACGACCCAGAAATCATTTTAAAGGTTTTTATTAGGTTTAATTGAGATTATCGAGGTTTATGATAAATTAAATATGAGATAACGATCAAATGCCACCTGAATAACAGAATTATATGTGAAATGCCACCTGAATAACTAAGTATATATGTGACTATTAAGTCACATATACTTAATTCACTATATACAAGTAACATACTTATCTAGTGTATCCGAGTACAGTAAAAATAATTTGCACTTTAAAGTATTTGGAAACTTAAAACGCTGTAACCTACTATAACTGTCTAGTACTGCCCGGGCTTCGGAGGATCTGGTCTCAATTGGACTGGATCATATGCAACTTCTTGCATCGAATATCTCTATAAATCATTAAGATCAGATTCATATAATACGGAAAAAGCCTCTAATTTTAGGTTGTCAGAATCTACTTTATGATCCACTTTGACGCAGTCATCAGCGAAAAATCTGATTCTTCAAGTCTTTAACTCAGTTTTGTATCTATATGTTCTAACGCCTATTTTTTATTTAAATCATAAGATAATAAGTTTTTTTTTTAAATATCAACCCATAAGAAAGTCTATAAACCATTACTTAATATGCTAAGGTTAATGAACGCAGACTAAAGGATCACGAAATTCTTATAAAACCCTCCATTTCCGATTAGAGATGCACCAGAAGAAAGAATGCAACTATTTAACCAACAATCCGTGTTCCTAAAACCACATTGTTCTAGATAAACACGACTTCTATTGTTGATATCAATAGCTCTCCGCTTTTGTTTGTACAATTGAAATAGGTGTCATTATCGAGAATAATTTCCTAAAAGAATATGCTTGACAGTGCCATAAGTATGAAGTCTTATAACGGCCGACTCGAAATGTCCTTATTGTATCTTAATTTAATACTTCTATATAGAAGTATAATTTTAAGTCAAATTACTTCAAATCTGTAATTGGAGTTTATGTGCTTTCTATCTTTCTTTTTAGAAGAAATAATAACTGTAAAAGATTACTAGCTTTACTGCTTTGCTAATTAAAGATTGTAATTTACTGCCAAGTTACGATCGAGTATGAATAAGTAATAAAACATTTATTACAGGAATTTATTAGACTTCGAAGCAATGACTTAAGATCTATTTTAAAGGATCATTAAAACCTTTAAAATTCCATATTTAACTCAATACAATTTAAATTTTTTTCAGTATAGTCAATGAAAATACTGAAAAATGGCTTGCCACAGCCCGCTAGAAATCCGTTTAAAGAAGACCGTTTAAAACCTCTTAAAAACTACTCGAAAAAGTCTTTTGCATCTTTCTTGTTGTTTTCTATTATAATTTTTCATGTTGATTTATTACAATTTTTACTGCATGCAAGTTTTCCGTTTAATCAGCGCATAAAAAAGAACTAAGTCATGTTTCAAAAATCTTTTGATTTCGAAACATTTTGCAGTAGCGAAACATCAGAATCATCAACTCGTATTGCAAAGTGTATATCTATAGTAAAACGATTCCAGAAAAACAGTCCTTTTAGCCTTTGTTTGTAAATATAAACGTATTGTTAAAGAATGATGCTAAATAATTCCAAACGTTTTGAAATAATGATGAAAAAACTTTTTTTGGATTCAAATCTGGACAAATAGGGATAGAAGTTTATACGACACAAGGGGCATTGCAAGGGGATAGCATTGCGGGGGTACTCACTGCACGTGCCCTCCATCTCAAGGGTCTCTTTATAATCTAATATTTATAATAAAGTACAACTACCAGTTTTTATCCTTAGTAAAAGAAAGCCTAAGTTGACAATTATGTGAGATTAATAGATGTTGATAGACAATTATTTTGACTAAAGGTTTGTTTAAGGCTCCATGATTACAGGAGAGACCTTGGTTCATTACACATGACTTGGCTTGACCTGGTGATTTATTGCTTCAACCCCTTTGACTTATTTAAGGGTCTACCATGGCAGTATAATATGTTGATAGGAACTCCAGGTAAAAATTCTTATGAACAAAATTGGAGCTAAATGCAATCCTAACTCCTTTTGCAGGATCGCCCAATTGATCCCCAGTAATAATCCCTTGAAAAACAATATCCAAAAATACAATTTATGTTTATGTATTTGTTTATGACTTGATATAATTATCAATTTTGCTAATATAAAGTAAAATAACTTCATGGTATATTTGCATCTTGAAGAAGATTCCTTCTTGAAGATTGCATTTGAAGAGGAAACTCTGTTTCCTCCATATGCATAGGCTACGAAATCAACAGGCCACTAACCAACAAAAATTGTGTGAAAGTTTTCATCCAAAATTTTATCAGTTTTTTAACTCCAAAAGCCAATATATTTCTATTTATTGAAGTTTTAAAATAATATGAAAGGGATAGCACTATAAAGCTAAATTTGAGCAATACAGGACTAGCTGCAGTGAAGAGTTCAATTAGGAAAAGGATTGTACACATAGAGGAACTAATGAAGAAATTAAAGGAAGGCAGCATTATAGTCTCTGCGTACGCTTATAGTGTACACAAAAAAAATTTGCCTATTCATAGCTTCTAATTACGTTTCAATTAACACTATTTTTTTTACATTACAGTATACATTTTAGTTTAAATTGAGAGTACAATTGTTATATTATGGTTTTGTTAAAAAAAGTTATATCTTTGTATACCCATAAATATTTTGGAGATAAATTGTAATTTTAAAAATTATGCGGTCACAAAAATGGGGAGGAATTAGGCAGCCAAAAAGGGTCATTTTAACCAGTGAGGAGAAATTGGACATTCTGCTCAAAAATGAAGATACACATTGCAAAGAGCACTTCCTTTTATATCAGGCAATGCTTTTTGTGAAATTTTTATGTTTTGAAATCAAAAATTGCTTGGCAACAAAAAACTAGGGATTGGAATACTTTTTTTGCTTACTACTGGTGTTAGAATTTTTATTTAATTTAGCTTATACATTTTTTCCAATTTACCATTTAAAGTGGAAAACTTTTAATTTTTACCATTTTTAAAACCGAAGCAAAATTGTTAATGAATTAAAGAGCTCTGAAAGATAGTACTAATTAATAAAATAAGGATCTCCAACTTGTTAACTTTTATTTGTAATATTTTTATCATTTTTCGCAGAATACCTTTTTAGTAAAAAATTAAAATTACTTTATTAAGAGGCTTTACTATAGCTTAAAAAATCTGAGTGTACGGAAATTAATTTTTTATAACACTAAAAGATTACGAGAGGACTTACTTTAAACCTTGCCAAGCAATTTTCTGTTATTTACCTTTCACAATTTTCTTTTTTCAAATTTTGAATTTTTATCTTTAATTATTTTTTAACTTTAAGGAAAAGTTTAATTTATAATCTTTTAAGTAAATTAATTATTTATTAAAAGAAACACACATTTAATTATAAATCTACCTTTTTAAATTATTGTTTTAAAAGTAGATTATATTTAAGTTGTAAAGTATGATTTTGTGCAACACATTTTTTCCTTGAAGCGAAACAAAAATTAATATTAAAGCCAGAAAACTAAAAGGTTTTACCTGAAAACATTTTAAATAACATATTTTCACGTGAAATCCAATTTTATGTAATAACCAATGCAATAAGCTACAATAGTTCCTATAAAGTCTCATAACACCTAAATACTATTTTTATATGTCCCAGTACATATCTATACTATTTTTATGGAGACAAATACTTGCAAAATTGTTAAAAAACTATACATTTTTCTTTACTTAGTTTAGAAATAAATATCGAGTACAGGGTTACTCGGAACGGATTTTTTAAGTCACTAAACTTCCTAAATACTTTAAGTTCCTAAACTCATCCTCACAACTTTACCACTACGCTGTGAAGTGAATTTTCACTAGATTTTTAAAATATTTGCTGAGTCATTAATGATAACAAACACTCACGTGCACATTATCTGCCACGTTAATTTGAAAATAATTTGCCACTTTGGAAAATATTACATTAACTAATTAATTAATTGGAAAATATTAAGGCCACTTAGGAGACCTTAAACCCCATCTTAACGGAAAATTCAGGTGAAATCTTAGTTTCGAAAATATAGAGCAAACATAATCCAGAATAATATCGTATAATTAAGGAAAAGTAACTACTTGGTTTAAATTGAGGAGTTGTGTTTGAACAATTTAATATAAATGTGTTTTATTTTATTAATATTGACTTTTATTATAAATCTTTATCTATTAGGAAAGGCTTTAATCAGCCTTTTTTAATCGATTTTAATCAGCCTTTACAATTTTTAACATGTAAAAATTGTGTTACGTACCAATGATAAAATAATATAAGGAGGCAAATCGTTTAGAGGGGGGCAATGATCTCATTGCCTCTTCTGGTTGGGACCCAGCAAACAGGTTACGTTTGAGATCAACATCCTACTAAATCTCTTCCGTGTGTTGATAATTAGGCGTTCTATATTGTGGGTGTCGCGCCCACAGCGCATTATCACTAACCGAGAAAC
Source organism: Microvelia longipes (assembly GCA_018340805.1). Taxonomy (NCBI): domain Eukaryota; kingdom Metazoa; phylum Arthropoda; class Insecta; order Hemiptera; family Veliidae; genus Microvelia; species Microvelia longipes. Next base: position 69,658,452 of record JACMZG010000008.1, on the reverse strand, counting down.
CTGTTCAACGAGATGCCGACTTTATGCCTACTTCACCTCGAGATTTATAACAATCTTCATTGTCTAATTTTGTTTTCAGTGTACAATAAGAGAAAATTTGAAGGTTCCGATTAAGCTTAGAACTAGTGGAAGCTTTAGTTTTTGTAGATAGCGGTCTTGAATGTTGTAGAATCTGATTAATTTGTAATAACCCCGGGGAAAATACGAACTTTAATACCACGCAATATACAAAGCCGGTTCTATCAGATAATTTGCAAATGTTACAATGTCTTAAGTGTTTTCTTATATCAGTTTTTAAAAACTAATTTAGTAGAGTTTCAAGTAAAATAAAGCTCTCTTAACCTGGAAAAAATGTCTAAGTTAAGTTTGAACTCCGATGAGAACTCCTATGGCAACACTGACAAGTGGCCAAAAAATACTGATAATGACAAACAATTTACAAGTAAACATAATCTGATGCGACATCTATAAGAAATCATATGAAAACTTCTGCATTGGAGATATTATGCTCCTGTATCTTTCTCGAAATTATTATAGAACTTTCTTTAAAAAGTCAAATTTTAAAAAGTTTCTTAAAGATAAGCATAAGCATTGATTTGTTATTTCAATGCCTGTACTTCAATTTTTAAGATTTTATGGCAACACTATAATTGCCATTGTTATTTTTCTGAGTGCTGTTTAACACTCAGGATCTTTTGTCAAGCGTGGAAGAATCGCACCTATAGTAAAATAAACAATTTCTTTGTAGTTCTGTTACAATGTGACATAAGTCAGTTGAGTTCAGAACTTAGTGACATTATCCTCCACACCCACCAACTCTCCACCACTCTTTAAACTTCTCAATGGTCACTGTTTCTAAAGAATAAGATGAAATTTATGTCTCTTTGTTCAGAAACTTGCCGCCTTACTCATTGAATACAATTCTTTTCACTTTAGATTCCTTATAAAATGTGTTAAAATGAAACGAAATAGCGTGTTATCTGTTTAGGTAGTAGTGCGTTATTGATTGTCTTGCTAAGTATTTGTTATTTATACAACACAATGGACATTAAACCCGCTACTAAGTATAATCTATTAACAACAACTTCAATGTTGCATTTGATCCAGTTTCCAACAAATCAATAATCATGAAACACAGAATTTAAGTTTTAACTTACAAGTTAAAAATTGAGCATATTTATTAATCAATAAGGAAAAAACAGAGGGTGCCCTTCTCAAAAAGGTCAGAAGCGTCAATTAAACGCTTCTACTTTCTAGGGAAATTATCCATTTCTGCAAAACTGAAAATCCCATTTATCAGCAACAAAACAAATATCACTCTCATAATTTTTGCTTTGCTTACCTGTGCCCTGTGTTGTTTAGCTCATTCTCACTTACTAAGTTATTTTGTAGTTCAGTATCCAAAAGAGTTACAAAAGCAATGCCTACTTTTGCTAAAGTGATAAATAGTAGGGGTATGTATCTCTTGATAGTACTAAGTTTTGCTAGGCATAAATAGTTGACTCACTGTATCTCGCATTATTATAGGGAATTTTTCATGCATATAATGATTCGCAATTCAGAGTGAATGCTAAATGAATTACAATCTTATGTTTTTAATTAAACATTCGTGTCAGCTTTTGCTATACTTATATATATATATATATATATATATATATATATATATATATATATATATATATATTATATATATATATTATTTAATTAAATATATCAATGTTTCATTAATATATATATTTATTATATATATATATATATATATATATATATATATATATATATATATATATATAATATATAATATATAGTTTTTACAATTAAAAAAACCACTTATAAAGTCATTTTTCATTTGAAAACCTCTGAAATGTTGTAAATCAATGTTTTAAAAGATAGTAAATCAGTTCATGACATTCTACAAGGAATGCAATGGATGAAAGTTAATATTTTTAAAAAGTCTTATGAGTGAAGTAAAAATATTAAGAAAGTATTATAAGACATGTCACTAAGTATAATGTTGTTGCTTGATGACATTTTATCAATTTTATAAGTAAGACTTTGCGGTTTCATATTTACTACTACTTCAACAACTTTCATGAAAGCAGTGAAAGAAAAAAAAATGGATGGGTTTGAGGTGCACGTGGTCTCATGTTGAAGCCTCATAAAAACATTTTGATGGTAAAGGCTGTTGTGGTGACATCCGCCTTCTCACCACATTACCCTTCACCTTATCCTGTAAAAGGTTTTTTTGTCGGATAGGTGTATATCCTTGCCTTCAAAGGATGTCTTTCGACCGATATAACCTTGTATCCTGGTCACTATCAGACTTCCCCCAGACGTCGTTAGTGTTTAATCGATAACTTATAGCTAAAAGAGTATAGTTCGTGATAAAAAGCCTTTAGAGACTTGATGTAAAAAAATCATAAATAAGCTAAAATTCTGAAGAAGATTAATACGTATTAGTGATAAAAAAAATCCTTAAACTTTTTTGCCTCTTATAGTTTATTTTAAAAGGGGTTTATCCATAATGCATTGATAAATATAAAATGATTATAAAAATTACTTCTTAAAAGTTTCAGAGTAAACTAAGTTGCAGCTACAGTCCTAAATATTTATCACCTAGCTCTCTGTGGAGCCCAAGGATCTTTAATTTAAAGATCCTAGGATTTGAGGATCTTTAATTTAAAGATCCTAGGATTTAAGGATCTTTAATTTCAACCCCTTTTAATAAAGGGGTTGACGCGCTAAGTAGATTCGCTATATGATAAAGATAAGATTAAAAAATAGGGAAGAATCAGTCGCAAACCATATGTTAAACATGAACTGTACATGCTTGGTATGCACTGCGGATGCTTGCAATAATTATAATAACATTGCAAATCTTAAATTTAGGGACAGTTTTCTATTGTAGTTTATAAACAAGAAATGAAACAATGTAATTGATTTTGCTTTTACCACCTCGTGTCTTAATATTCTTATTAAAATTAATAAACATTTATTTTTACATGTTTTATTTGCCCTGAACTTCTAATATATATTGAACTTGTTGTATCTTGGTTAAGTGGAAGAGAGGACTTTAAGGTCCTATCTTTGCCAGATTAAATAAAGCAATTTATCTATCTATCTGATAATAGATCTATCCTGGTTACATAACCTGCGTTTAGCGCATTTTGCTATTAGAATGCTACCTGGAATGGTATAACTATACCCTTATTTGTCGATCTCATAAAACGTTTATGGGGTCAGTAAAGTTTCCTCATCGTGTCATCATCACCTTTATTGAAACTTCTTAGTTGATCTAAAGTCGAAAATATAGTTTAATCGACAGATATTATTAAGAACTAACCGAGAATTTATCACAAACTATTACAATATAACACTCCAAAATGAAGTGCTTCTTAGTGTGAAAAATTTATGAATATGAATCTCTTCCTCTTCTCTCGCGTGTAAACTTATAGCAGTTAATCACGTACTCTAAGGCCCGTATTCAAAGACATCTTCCTAACATTTTCCTAACACTCTTCTTGTTCCTTAAGGAGAATGTTAGGAAAATGTTAGAAAGATGTCTTTGAATACGGGCCTCTGCTTATTAGGATTTAAGTTAAAAAAATCAGTACGGGGAACCTCGAAACTTTTCCTCATCACATCGGATTCGCTAGTTCATACTCCCTGCTTCGGACTCGCTTCGCTCGTCCTTAGAATATACAATTAGTAAAATGTAGACGCAACATGTCTTCGGACTCGCTTCGGTCGTATTTCAGATAGTAAATACATCCTTATCATTTTCAGCTGTCACCTTTACAGCATTGACCACGCTCAATGCAGCTTAATTTTTATGATCTAACAAAAATCATGAATATACTTGTCGGAATGAAACAAAACTTTGTGTTCTTATTTATTAAGTGAAAGTTTATACTTGCACCAAATTTAAACTCAATTGAATTATTTTCTGACTTTTTACAATTTTTTAAAAAACGAACACAATTCATTCGATAAAAATTGATCTAATTCTGATAAAAAGATGAAACTTAACACATATATTAGCCTTATATAAAGCCAAATGCGTGCTAAACCTCAATCTGATCGCATTGTTTTTCCGCGTTTTTATGATTTTTCGAATTTTTTTCTGAGTAATTTTTGCGGGTTATGACGTCATAAAAAATTATTTCCGGAAAGCACAACTACAGTGGTAGACTGATTTTTGTATAAAGTTTCAACTCTCTAGCATGAATACACTATAGGAGCTACGATGATAACTCACACACACACACATGCAGACAGACAACCTTTAAATCACCTGAAACGGATAATTCCGTTTCATTCCGGTCTCGGATTTTTTGAGGTGGTTAGAGGTGGTTGCTTTTCCTATATAACTACGGTATAAATGAGGAAAAGTAAAAATAAAACATTACCCGTTTAAAAGTTTTGTGGTGGAGCGTTTTTTTAACTTATTTTTAATAGACATACTCCAAAGGCACAAACGAGTTATTTCTTATAATTATAAATAATATAATTTATTGAGTTTACATCAACATAAATTAGAAGACTCTAAAATACAGGAACTTCGTACTCAATATCTTAAATACTGAAAGATCTTTAATTTGTAGGTTTTAACCCTGGGATGTTTACGTGTATCAAGAGCATCCATATATATTTCTGGCGTATATCTCTTCTCAGCTTAAGGCGGGCATAATGTTACATCCCTGAACATGGCAAATAGACGACAATTTGACGACTAAATAGACGAATGTTAAATAACCTCATATTACAAACGCCTTATAGTATTTACATACCTCTGTATGGTCAATACATACTAGGATATGACAGCACATGTCATGAAATAAGTTGGTTATACTGCCTTAAGTATGATTTAATGCGTTTATTTCATATATGTATGTTTTTAAAGTATACAAAAAAATATAATGCTACACTTCAACTAACCTTGTTATATGAGGACACTCCTGATCATTTTGCCTCAGGTCGTACACTTTCGTTCCAAAAATGTACCTAATATATATAATCACTTGTTAATCATATCATCTGTCTTAATCCTTAACTTAATTTAATTTACTGCTTACAACACATCTATATTTAATAATTTATCAACCTGATTTAAAATTTAAATCATTCTTAATAGTCCACCATTAAAACTAAAATAACGTGTTAACAAAATAGCAGAATTTTTATGAAGTTATAAACATGACGCCAATTTCGTAAAAACATAATTTTTTACTCAAAAATTCAAGTAGGCGTACTTGTTCGACAAGAAATAGAACATCCTACAAATATTTCATAAATTTAGTAAATTGTATATTTTTGCAACTTTCATTATTTTGATTGATTGAAATGCATGTTATAACTTTTAATTTCCGAAAAAAAAACTTTTGAGAAAAAAAATATAATTATAGGGGTTACATTTTATGGTTACATGTGTGTGGTCTAAATTGCTCAATTACGGCTGAAATTAGCATGTTGTTATAAAAATTTTGAGGGTCTAGTTAGGTGGTCCGCAGGTAACGATTTACCCTATTAAACAGCTCCTGTGGGAGTCACTTATCACATACGAGCTCTGACGTAACCTTTCATCATGTCTTCATTTTACCACAGAAAAGTGAATTTATAATTAATAAGGATCGTATTAGCTATCACGTATAATTAAACGAATCATAAAGAAAAGAGTAATTTAATTAATATTTGAAAATTATTTGCCTTGTTAGGATGTTTTATCTTACTTTAATTATTATGAAGTGTTTAAAATATTATACTTTATGTTCTGTTTACTTTTCCTCATTTAAACCGTGGGGATATAGAAAATGAATTGTGTTTATAAAGAAAATCCGGAACCAAGATTTCACCTGAATTATCCGTCTCATGGTTTAGACAAGTTGTCTGTGTGTATGTGGATGTAGTGTGTCTGTTATAACTGTAGCTCTCAGCATATTTATGCTAGAGAGTTCAAACGTAGTGTCTACGACAGAGTATACTGACCCGCAAAACATTCCACATCTAAACCTGAGTCTACAATTTTAGATCGGGATTTAGATTCATTTAATTTATCCACCAAGTTGTCAACACTGAATGCCGTTATTTTAAAAATGTCCAAGGAAAATTCTGCGCAATTGCACCATCTTGTATAGTTGTATGATTTAGCATTTTATTTTTTAAGTTTTACCATATAATTAAGTGGAAAGTTCATATTTTGGATGATCACTAATCTTACATCCAGCAAATGAGGTTCAAGAAAACAACTCTGCTGAAGATGGAATGATCTGAACCAAGATCAGCAGCTGAGCTACGGGACTCGCGAGCAAATCTTCGTGCAGCTGAGTGCACTAGATTAATTAAATATTGGTCAAATTGACTTAAATTTCATAGTTTATAGCTATTACTTACTTAAATATACTTGGTACCTGTTTATAGAGTAGGACTTATATTTAATGTGTATAAATCAAAACAATTACACACATAACCTGCTCCCTTGCTTATGCTACTTTGTTTCCTATATAATTATTTTTTTGCATTAATTAATTTATTATCGAACCAGTTCATCTTTCATTTAACACGCATGAAATTATATATATATTAAAAAATTTGATGTGATTTTATTTGTGTACTGAGACTCATCCCTTCTAGTACTTAGTATTCACGGAAGTTTTGCTTCCCTTAATTGTAGTTGCAGTCAGGCGCAAGCCCCTGCCGCTACACACAATACAAAAATTAATCTTTATGTCTAGTTGAACTATTAAAAAAATATTTTATGAAAACAAAAATTAAAAAAAAAAATATAAAGCACTAATATAGGGATACACTTGTGCCAAATTTCAACTCAATTAGATTCTTTTTTATTAAAAATACGTGCATAAGATACATGCGTATTTGATACATGTAACTGATACATAGACGTTATCTGAGTTGTCTTTTCGGTCACTTAAATTTTTCTGATCAACTTCAAGCTAACAGAGTTATTTCTTGCAGCTCTTAAAAAGCCAATTTACCTAACCTTAAAAATCATGATATTGCAAAGTTGATACAGTGATTAATTAGAGTTACTTTTGCCTTAGATTTTTTAAAATTCAATAGTCCTTAAAAGATCTATAACCCTGAGTTACGTTTTAAGTTAATAAGCTTTGTAAATACAAACGCAACACTCATTTTTTATAAGGGAAATGAAAAGTTATTTAGTGCAGAAATAATGTAGCCAGCTGCAGTTCTGTCATAAAGAAAAATAATTGTAAGGAATTGGACATAGAAATCCTCTTATATCCCTCCCAGCAATGATATTGCTTGGAAAATAAAGCACTAGATTCTAATGACTCTACCAATCATAAGGGGGCCAAATAATACCAAGAGTACTTGTAGTCCCCTTGTTACAAACCTAGGGAATGAAATCTTGTTAGCAACCAAGGAGGCACTTGTTTAATAAATTTAAACCCTATATCTTGTCACTTGACTTATTTAGCTATCATTAAGAACGGATTTCCGAAAGGCTTACTTAAAACATAACAGCGCTTAAAGATTATTCCACTAATTGGTTGCTACCAAGGAATGGAATAATTAACTCGAGTATTCTTATAGATCTTCTAGTAAATTAAGAAGTCATTAACAGTTGTAATCTTGAAATTTTAGAGTGTTGCTTTGGTGCAACAAATAATGTATTATAAATAATTTATTGATTTTTTATGAGATCGAAAAATTATATAAGTTAATATCAGTTAACTTACATTAACTGAACAGTTGCCCTCTTTATAGTGTATACCTCTAAGTTGCACCCTCTGGTACCCTTTACAAAATAAAGTTTGCGCAAGCTGACCGGGGTAAGAAACGGGACGTGAATGTGAAACATAAGGTGTAAACGACCTGATACCACACCATACATAGGAAATTTTACTGACTCTTCAACAAATTCTTGTAACCTAAAGTAATTAAAGTAACGTTGCTTTGTTCAAAGAATTATCACGCATTTGTTCTACAAAATAAAAATAACAAGATTAGGTATGACAAATTTGAAAATATATTTCCTGTTTTTTAGTTTCAAAGGTCTTTTGCCTTTTACTTGTTCTTTAAGTACTTAATAAAAGTAATTTTTGGTCACGGTGGGGTCATAGTTTCAATAGTTTAGGTACATGCTAATAAGGTTTAAGCGTGAGATAGTTGGAGGGGACTCAGGTTGACGGGGTCTCAGGTGTTTGATGGTCCCTGGTCGAGTGTAATGACCTAGGTAATGAATGGAACCGTGCGAGTTTCAAATTAAGTTTTTTTTGTTTAAACTTCCTAGTACTTTGACCACCCTTCGACTTTTATTCCGAAATCGATTTTTTCACGTTTCCGCAAACGTAAATTTGTCACCTGGGGTTCATTTAAAGAGGGATAGTTGCTAAAGGTTTTTTGTTAAGAGTATGAGGGCGTATCTAAACGTTTTTAAGAGATATTTATGGAAGGGTATAGGTGGTGAAGCTCACGAAGGGAGTGTTACCAGTCAATTGTAAAGATAATGGTTTTAGAGAGAAAGGGAGGGAACAATGTACCAACAATGGCACATAGCTCTCCTGTCACACACAGCACGCATGGACCCTCGTACTAACCTATGCTAATTATCTATAAATTCAGCACTTTATTTTCCTATTCACAAGGAAATGTTACAGGCTTGAACCTCAGTAGATCTCCCTATGAATTAATCCCCCATAGTAGTTACAATGGGATTTTTAAAAATTATAATCATTTATTTTAAATCTTTTAAAGGAGAAATCAAATCAATTCTGTCTTTGTGTTAAATAGTATTTTATCATGTTAAAAGCAGGAATATTTTTAACCAGGGGTTAATAGCAAGATCTATCCCCGTCGTAAAAATGTTACCAGTGGGCAAATCACAGTAATAACTCAAAGGGAAAGTGTCTAGATTTAACTATACAGGGTGTTTCATATAAAGTGTCCACCAGAAAAGGAGGTGATAGTACTCCTCAAAAAAAACAAAAAATGTCCTATAATATAAACCCCGATCTCCAACCGTTTTCCCACAAGGTTACACATTTTTCTCTAAAACCACTCTTTTCCCTTGCTTTAGAGATTTTTAATTATTTTATGTACCATGTAATACAATGTATACATACATTCAATAGTCAAAATTTTGAGCCATTCTTCCTAGAAGTTGGAAAAAATGATATTTTTTTGGCATTTTTGCATATGTCTACATTGTTAATTACATGGTATAAAATAATTAAAAATCTCTAAAGCAAGGGAAAAGAGTGCTTTTAGAGAAAAATGTGTAAGAATAAAATAGGTTTATTTCACCTTCTAGAGTCGAAAAATCGTATTATTAAATTATTTTCGAAAATAAAATATTTTGTTAAAATAACACATTATTTTCGCTTTTATACGACAAAAATTATAAGTTTTTGCAACTTCTTGCAACAATAGTTTACATTTTTGACTATTGAATGTATGAAAATATTTACATTTTCTTAAAGGGCAATCATAGGAGAAGTTTTTTCCGTTCTTGGCTGAACTTTTGTTCATCTCTTACTTCCTCTAATGCCCTACTACAAAAATTCCAAAACATTCATTTTTTTAAAAAATCATGTTTCATGCCAAATTTTGGGCAGTAGTTTCAAAATATTTGACATAGTTAGTAGTTTGTCCTTTAGGAAATTTACTCAGCTTTCTAATGATACCAATTTCGCCTTTCTAGCTTGAATAGTTAAATCCCTATCAACAATTTTATGATGTGAGGTAAAATATTTTTTTGAAATATTAAATTTGATCTTGTGGGAAAACGGTTGGAGATCGGGGTTTATATTATAGGACATTTTTTGTTTCTTTTGAGGAGTACTATCACCTCCTTTTCTGGTGGACACTTTATATGAAACACCCTGTATATAGTTAAATAAAGATAAAGATATTCATGGTACTGATAAACATGTTCTTTAGCAAGATGAGTGTCTGCCAAATAAAATTTGAAGGTTGATTTTAAAAAGGAAACAAATAACTTGTTCACATTGTTTGTCGTTGTATATGATACGCTCATGCTGATTTTTACCAATTTCTACTGGTCAAACGAGGTAATGTGTTTGGGGTCAAAAAAAGGTAGGGGAACCAATGCCATTTTTTAACTTATGAAAGAAAATTCACTGAATGCAAGCTAGATGGTCGCTTGGTGCACATTTTTAGAAACTATCTTACTCTAATATTACTAAAAAATCGGGTATGGAACTTTTCCTCAGAACTTTTCCTCACAAGATTGGATTTGCTACACTCATCCAGGCCCGTTGCCAGGTAAGGCAAGAAACGGCATCGCCCCTCCCCCTGGAAAAATTTCGCCCCCTGTGACGTAGTAATTTTTAGTGTAATTGCCTTACAGATGTATGAATACCGCCCCCATCTGGGATTGGTTCAGCATTTTATAAATTTTCTAAAAAATTTCCGGAAAGCACAACTACCTAAAGATTGATTTTTGTACCAACTTTCTTCTCTTAAGTATAAATCAACTGGGAACTACAATTTTAACAGTCACACACAGATACAGACTGACAACTTTGTGAAAACCATTCAGGAGGTCTTAAAAACACCTAAAACTGATAATTCAGTTGAAATCGCGGTTTTAGATTTTTAGTGCAAACAATACTTTTTCCACATACCTACGGTATGATTAAAAAATAAGTAAAAATATATTTTGTTTATATAAAGCAATGATCCTTGTTATAAGCAATGGACTTCGCCTTATAAATTAGTTTTAAGTCTGATCTTGCCGAGTCATCGGACCTTTTTACATTTTAGCCAATTTTCTTTGAATTGCATGCATTTTTGCTTATCAATCCAGTTTTTACTTAAGTTTCCGGTATTTGTTTAACAACCTGAGCGGTAGCGTCATTACTTATTATTTAATTTTTTCGAATTATTCTAAGAAAATGCGCTAAAACTTAGCATAAACTGAGCTTCAAGTAAGTGCAAGTAATGCTGTGCCATACAATTATAGGATAAATATATGCATTTCTTTGAAAAATTCGGAAACAAATTAGTTGTGACGCTACTGCTTAGGTAGAAAAAAAGTTCTCTCTTAAGAAAAAAAGGTTGATAAACATTGGATGGATAAGCAAGAGAGCCTGATTTAAAAAAAAATTCACCCGGCTTGCGGACCTCCATGCCAGAATTGAGGAACAAGATTTGACGTATTTCTTAGAACTGAACAAATATTATTGGATTCTGATTCTTACTACGTTATTAATAACATATTTTCAATGTCAGTTAAACTATCAATCAAACAACATTGTTTATTCTTCTAGATCATACAGGTTGCTTCTTAAGAAAATTTTTGTAAAAGGGTTAATATTGTTGGTCACTTAGAAGCAAATTACTTGTATTGTTAAAATATAATAACCCACAGGTACCTTATTGATGGGGTTTTCTCCGAGACAAAAGAAGATGAGAAGTTAGCGACAGAATGACAACCTTATTGATGTTTTTGGATTAAATAGAAATATACCCTTAACAAATTTGAAGGTTGTTTTCCTCATTTTGAAAAAAAGGTTGGCATTTTTGCGTTGTATAGAAATTTTACATTTATGTATAAAAGGACAAAAAAATGGTTATTTAAGTTTTTGTGTCCTTGGTTTCATGGTAAGTTAGGGGGTCGTTGAGGTCTACTCATGAAGAAAAAGGTTCTAATAACCATAACATACATGCTGGCGAGGTCAATGTTCCGAGAACCACATCCTAGTAGTGACACAAGTTTCAGCACAATTTTGTTTTCCTGATAAGACTCTTATAAAAATCCCTTTTTTCTAAAAAACTTGCTCTCAACTTTATCTTTTGTCCTTCCGTTGAAGGGAATCATTTGATAGAGCAAAAAAATTACAATGGTTTTCTTGCAGAGGGAAAGTAAAATGTCATGTTATGAATGTTTCAATAATACTAAATATCTCCGATAGGAAATAACATCCCTACAGAGAGTGGGTTTATTTTTGGCAATATACCAAACGTATTGGAAGTTGGGTGGGACATTATTCTTAAATTCTAATATATTTTTTCTCAGTTACGTTCTAGTCTTTATTTTAATTGGTAATAACAACGTTAAATAATCCATAAAATTAATATTGATTTTAAAATTATTAACTTGTAAGTTTACTCATAAATCTTTTTGAAAATAAAATTGCGAAAAAATTTCATGGTACAACACGATGTTTATTGCTAATGAGACTGCTGTACATTGGGAACAGTTATTCAGAATGAAACAAATGAAAAAGTTATTCTTTTGTTAGCGGTCTGCAAAACGTTATATATATAAACTCCAAGTTTAACAATGGATTAGAGGATTACATGTTTTTCTAAGGGAGACCTTGATGAACCTTGAAACACTAGACATCTTGTAATGTGGAAAGAAGTTTTTCATGTGTTTTAAACTTACTTTTACTCAAACACTTTTATAGAACTAAAAATATTTTTGAAGTCACAAAAATAATTATGATTAACTCTTTTTCTTTAAACTTTTCACAGCTTTATTTTGTAAGACGAAGACGCTGATATTTAGAGAATTAGCACAACTGGGCCATAGTGCATCAATAAAATTGTACTTAAACAATTTTCGGATGACAGAAATATAGGGGGAGTGAATGAGATCAAATCCGCTTGCCCACTTACTTCCAAAAAATATATATCTGCTAATAATTTGCTAAGAACATGGTAGAAAGCCTTGTAATAAAAATAAAAATAAAACAACCAATAGACAAGCTTCTTCCAAGCAGGCTAAGGAACGTATGCCATTTGGACATAAAGTTTCAGTTAGAAAATTATTCTAAAAAATTTCTTATAATAATTTAAATGCTGGATACAATATTTTGGCTTTTTATTCCAATTTACTGCTACGATAATTAATGGTCTGGAGGTATTTTCCGATGGTCATAATACAAAATGACGAAAATCGATTCCCTGGTACAATAGTTATCCATACATGTAAATAAGTAAATTTCGAGTGCATTCTACTACTGAGTTCTATTTTAGGTTAGTAACTTGATGAGTTACATGATTTTCGGCAAGAGACGGATATGGAATACTTCTTCAAACCCTTGTAGATACTTTTTTAGGAGCCATTTATAAACATTTTACAAGGCAACATCACAATAAACACTGTTTACATACATACAGCGTTAACAAATACAGCAAAGTAAATATATATCATAAAATAATCATAAAAATAAATCTCATATCATATTTACTGAGATTTGAACGTCTGCCACTTGACATTAACTGTTCATCCGAGGGAGCACAGAACTTACTGTCTTAAAATTTTAAGGCTGCTTCTACAAATATTATAGGAAAAACTATGCATTTTGTTAGCAGAACGAAATTTTATATTTTTTCAAATGTCTCTTTTTCGGAGAAAATGAAAATAAAGAGATAAGAGAAACAATTTGAAAATGAGTTTAAATGGAATATAAAAAAAATTCAAGTCAAGCCGGAGTTATTTAATACTGCCTTAAATCAAGCTGAGTGGTCTCTATAAGAATCTTTTACTGATGGGCTTCATTACAATAAGATAAGAGTTTGAGTATTCAGGACCTCAGTGCCCCAGTGGACATGAAGCAAGCCACTAGAATCACCAAATAGTTTTCAAAAAACCAACCTTATTTCTTATTCAAGTTAAGGCAATGCTGCCACTAGAATACTTTACTAAGTATATGCTTATGTCAGATGGAGTCACATAGCATTACAAACATCTATATAACCTACCTGAACTTTCCAAATCTTGCAAAGTATAACGCTTCCGAGCTCTCATGAGAGTTTAACCTAGAAAAGGATGAGTAAATCACACGAGGTTTGGTTTTCAGACATTGTATAAAATTAGATGAAATATAAATGTTTTAAATTGAATTGTGATGTATACATTACAATGCATAAATTACATTTTAATTTATGCATTGAAAAAAACAGTACATTACATTAGGTGTACATTTTTACAACACCATGTAAAAATTTTATGGTAATTAACACATTACAATGTACATTTTTACAACACCATGTATAAATTGTATTGTAATTTACACATTACAATGTACATTTTTACAACACCATGTATAAATTGAATTGTAATTTATACATTAAAATATATAAATTTCATTGTACAACATTTTATACGAAAATATATATTGCATGATATATTAAGTTATTTTGAATTAATAACTTGTATTTATGAGTTTAGGAGCTTAAATGTTTTGATAAATTACTAAAGTTGTAAAGCCAGTGGTACAAATTTCGAAATGTAATCTAGATCAGCGTTTCTTAACCCTTAGGTCGCGACCCGAAATTGGATCCTAGACAATTTTTTTGGGTCGCGAGCAAATGATTGGTAATAGTATATTATTTTTTAATTAAATTTTAAGAATTCATCCAGAGAGCCTGGTCTCGGGCCAGCTCTCAACTTCAAGAAAAAGACCAAGGAGCCCCAAAATAGGCGACAAAAACCAAATGTTGTAAAATCTCTGACTCGCTGCGCTCGCAAATTTATATTGTCATGCTCCCAAAAAATAAGTAACTGTAGACAATAATATTAAATTTAATAAGTAATACGTTACTTTGCTCCCCAAAACTTGCTCAAATTAGAAATATAAAAATTGGATCGCGGGTAATTCAAAAAAAATGTTTTGGGTCACGGATCAAAAAGGTTAAGAAATGCTGATCTTAATTACAATAAGATCGAGTTTTGAAGGCTTTGTTATGACTTCTAAACCTATAAATCATATTCTTACAAAGACAACATGCGACCTAAATCATAAGCGTTTTTATTAAAAATTCGCTGAGTAAACTTTTCTAAGATGTTAGCTGATAAAGCATCTCATTCAACTATCCGTAATTAAAATGTAAAGCTATTATAATAGTTTATTAAGTAGCATTATAATTAAGTTTACACTTAAACTTTTGTTTTCAAGCTTCTCTAGTAAGTTACCAAATACAGATTGAAATTGTTAAGCCAAATTACCAATATTAAGATTGTTGTGTGTAATTCAGACTTAAAATATAAGTACATCCCATCCGAAGACAGACATATTACGTTTCTGAAAAATTAATATTTTACACCGTTGTCAATATCACATATATTTGTTAGCATAGAGATATATCACTAGAGGGGTCCTATTGGTTGAATTTTGAAACATCAAAAAAATAACCTCATTTGACTATCAATAATCAAATGAACTAAACAAAATTACAGTGAATTATGCAGTAGCATGCAAAAAATATAAATCAAAACACAAACAATGTGCAGGAAGCCAAAAAAATGATTTTTTTATAATCTTGACTTACTCTTAGAAGAGGTTTGTTCTTTGTAGCACTGGAAAGCCTGAGAGTCTTAGAAGAGGCTTCATTGAGGTTATACAGAGCCCCTGAGAGCCACAAAATAATGTTATAGGACTCTCAATGTATTGAGCTGGTTATGCCCCCTCTAGTATATATCTCTATGTTTGTTAGGCTATAGTATAAGATATCAAATTCTTTGATATTCATAAGATTATCTCCCATCAAGATATCAAACTAAGAGTTTTACTCATCAAACTTTTATGTTTCAAAAAGAATATTAACAAGTGTATTAAAATGTTTAAGACATCTACCAAAATTATACTCATTTTATGTATAAGCTTATATTACTTAATTTTCTTCATAATTAATAAATAATTTACAGTACAAAAATAAAACCAATGTAAATTAATCCTCTATTTCTAAAATTTCATGGAAGCCCACCAAAATATAAAGGGGGTTTGTCCAATAAAAATTTGAATTCTATACCTCTTTATCCCTCGTACTTGTCAACTAAAATTCAGATGTTTTTTTTTTTTTTAAAAGTATACCTTTTGAATTATGAAATAGATGTCTCCTTAAAGGAAAAAAAACAAGTCATAATATTCAAATTATGTAACTTTAAACAGAGACCCAACAATTTTTTTTGTGCCGTCCACCAAAATAACATAGGAATGTTGTTTTTGTTTACATTTGACTTTAAAATATATGAGATATGGTTTTTTTTTGTCTTTCTCCCACCTCCATTTATATTTTAAAGTAATATTCCATTTCATGCGAACTTGTATAAGTATTTTGTAAAAAGAATATTGTTTCACTGAGGTATAAGTTAAGTAATTTTATGTGAGAGAGGGGTTGATTTTTCATAAAATATTTAAGATAACATTACTTATTCTCATTCTGGTGTTGAATTTTTTTAAGGGCTAAAAATAGTTATTTGGGTCAGTAATAAATCAAGCTCAGTTTTCATTATTGTAATGCTTTTCATTTTTTTTCGTGAAAAAAAAAGTATTGTTATAACAGAAATTCACCTTCATTTTTACTTTACGTAATTTATACATTACTTTTTATTTATATGAAGTATATTTTGAGGTGATATTTATACGCACCTTAAAAATGGGATGTTATAACTAAAATAGATGCCTAATGTAAGGCAAGGACACATTATATTAAGATCTGTTAGTGGTGATATGAAATAATGAGTTATCATTAATTTTAAAGAATAAGTAAATAGTAAAAAAAGGAAGAGTTGGTCAAATAAGGCTAGAGCCACCCAGCTCTTCTTAGATATTCGTAAAATGGGAAGCAATGAGGGGTCTTTATTGTGAAGCATTTAAAATATAGAACCTGTATAATTTACGCTAATTTAAAATTGGAACAGATGTCTTTTTAGATTTATTATGTTTTTCTAAGAACCGGAGGTATTTCAATTAAAGAAAATTTAACCCCAAATTTTAACATGATAGCCTTAGTGCCCCAAACGTAGGAGAGTAACACTGCATTGAGAATTTAAGTGTTTTAAAGTGACAAACTGACTATATAAGAATCAGACAGTTACTGGATACAGGTGCCTAGGGGTTGACACGTCGTGAGATTGGGATGTGGTTCGTGTGGTCTGATACACGAGTTTGTGGTTGAAGGGAATCTACGCTGTCACAATCACTTCTAACACGTTGATATCTTGAAAACACCCCAACCTCCCTGGAGGTCTTTACTATTACCATTTTGATAACATTTCAAAACGTCAGACACTATTATACAATATTAAGTTTTACTCAGTTTTTTAATTTATTTTAACTGACAAGTTTTTATTTCTATTATTTTTCACTTTCAATTACATTTTTCTTTCACAGTTAAACTGACGTGCCCTCCTGTTATGTCTTGTTGCTTGTTAGCTGTTAAATCGTTCTCCTACGTTTTAGAAAAAGATACACGACAAGCCCACACTTGTCTTGTGTGTAACATTAGTCAAAATATATTAATAAACAAATTATTTTATTAACATATAAAACTATAATGAAAAACAGTGACGCCAACAAAATGTAATTAGCAGGATGTTTGCCAAAAACGATTTGTCGTTCTTCCAAGAGTTTGTTGTGATGACTCAAAAGGAAAGGTTAAAAGTCGCAGACAAATTAATAATGATTCATATATTCATTATATAATTTCTTCTCGTTTTGAGCATTTTGAGTTAGTGCAAACCATATTGTTCTGAGCTGATTCTAGAAAGATGACTGCGCATTTCCAAAGCGCAAAATAAACTAAGCACAGGCCTTCGACCCCTGCCTCTGACCACTTTCCGGCTCGCTCAGGAAAGGTACCTTGCCAAAATCCCTCAAATGAAGTACTTTAAAAAAGGCCTACTCTGCTCGCCGTGCCCCCTTCGGATCACTTCTTTGACTGCCTGACCAGGAGAGTAGGCTGACCAGGCTGGAGGTAGGGGGACCTTCCCAACTACCTCCTTACTTTTTAGCATTATCGTCGACTGACATGTATACCTGTACTATAAAATTATTAATATAATTTGCACCACTTAGCATACAGCTGAAACTGTTTCAGTCAAAATTGCTCGCCGTCTACCTCAACACTTGCCACCTTGTTGCCCTTTTTTTAAGTTTCTACATTGATATTTGATGAATTTATTTTTTGAGTTATAGGCAAGAGAAAAAAACACACAGATATATATATATATATATATATATATATATATATATATATATATATATATATATATATATATATATATATATATATATAATCTGTGGAATCAGAAAGATAATTTCATTTACTGACGAAAATTTGCTGAAAAATGCCAATTTAATGTGTTTAAATTGTTATTTAAAAATTTGGTATAAAGCATAAACGTAAAAATCGAACAAAAATGCGTATTGTTGAGCAAGAAATACGAGTATTTTAAATAAATACTCGTTAATTTTAAGTCCTCTGCAACTAAACAAATCTAAATTATCATGTCACCAACGTGTTATAACCATAGTTTTAATTATGTATTACAAGAATTTCAATAAATATATATTATGAGAGTCAATATTTCAATACATGCAAAACAAAGTTAATGCTATATGAGATAAATTAATTCATCATTATTATAAATAAAAGTCAAATAATTCGTTAATTTACGAATACCAACATAAATAAGTGTAATAAAACTCCAAATATAAAGAGAAATAAATTAGTATCTTAAATAAACTTCCATTAGCTAATTAAACCTTTACTGGGATAATGTTACATGACTATAAATTATGTTAGGTATGGTTTCACGCATTATGATCCATATTTATACGTATGTGTGTTTTTGTGTAAATACACTAAGCTACCTAGGATCCTATAATGTTACTTATGTGATCTAAGTAGAAAATAATAACAATAAATTCACAACTAAGTATATTTCTAATAATATGCGAATTATCATTTACGCAGTTTATACTGAAGAATTAACAATAGTAATAAGTATTATATATATTCTCTAATTTGTACATAATAGTATAATTGTTAAATTTTAATTACATAATTTTCTTGATTATAATGTAAAATATTTTAAATAAAAGAACTGAGGTTTTTCTTAAGAATACTTTATAGGCTTAATTAACCATCTAAGCGCCTTTCAATTTTCTGAAGTACTTCTTCAAAAGAGATTGCATCATCTAAATTATTGATAGTGTAATAATTATTATAAAATAATTCTGGCGGTGGTCCGCATGTCGGGCGAATTCCCTTTGATGTTTCCGTGCTTTTTGCATTATATAAGTTTACAACTACTAAATAATAATTCCTGCGCGGTGGCCGCTGTCGGGCAAATTTCATTTAGAATGCGTGTTTCCGTGCTAAACAGCCATTTCTTGACAAGAACCATGCCATTGCGTGGTTCCGCGGTTCATGCTTTAGAACCTAAGCAGTTACTCAATTGTCAAGCACTGCTCGTAACTCATTTTGTCTGTATTTTCCAAAGGAAATGCGCATAATCATCCAGTTGTTGTACAAAACTATGCCTCTAAAATTAGAAGTACGCACTATTATTTGCACTAGTTTAAAGCTTAGTTACTTATTTTTAAGCTTAGTCACTTATCTTTAAGGTTTTAGCGCATTTCCTTTGGAAAATATAGACAAATGAGTTACGAGCAGTGTTTGACAATTGAGTAACTGCTTAGGTTCTAAATGAACGCGAACCACGCAATGGGCATGGTTCTTGCATAAGCAAGAAATGGGTTGTTTAGCACGGAAACACGCATTCTAAATGAAATTCGCCGACATGCGACCACGCGCCGGAATTATTTATTAGTAGTTAAACTTATATAATGTAAAAAGCACGGAACACTCAAAGAAATTCGCCCGAATGCGACCACCGCGCCAGAATTATTTTCTAGTTGAAATTATATTAGTAAAAAAACTATAAAAAATTACTAGGATTTGAACACAGGTACTCTCAGGGTTTGAATGGTCGTATTGACTCCACACCACTGGCATTGAAAACGACACCCTACTCGAAATTTAATTATTAACGACCGTCAATTTATCCATCTAAAAATATATCAAAGTTAAAACACGCTTTATACTCATACATTTCAGTCATGTATGCAAAAATAACATTCAAATTGACTTGAATGCACCAACTTTGAAATAGTTGTGTGCTTTTTGATGTTTAGCGCCTGATTTAGACGGTAATAAACTTTCCTTTTAAAAAAAGAAATTTTTTTTGATCAGCTGATTTTTTTCTTAAGTGACAGCAAATTTTATTTTTGTAGACACTGAAGTTTTGCTGTGTGTTTCAACAAAAGAATAAAGAAAAATCTAATTTTACGGATTGAAATTTGTTTAACAATACTTAATTTTATTGCTCTGAGTAGATTAAAATATTTTACACGCTTTTCCAATTAATAAATTACATTTAAACTATGGAAAAAGGGTCATTATGTTTAGTTCAGTATTTAACCAGGTTCGCGAAAGATAAAAGCAATCTTAATTATATAAGTGTGCTAGGAGAATACTATCGATGACTGCCGGTAGGTGGTTATGCCATCTTGCGTTACATTCATGTACTGTGTTTTAGTATCCTCTATATCTTTGTATTAATAATAATGTAAGGGTTTAAGCGCCGTAATGATTATTTTATTTTTACCGTACCACATTAAATTTGTACCATTTTTCATCAAATCTAATGCACCATTATCCATCTAAATTAAGGTGGCCTATGAGGAGCCAGTAATTGACTTAATTCGTTTTGCAGACACCAGGGACCAATATTCAAAAAACTTGTATTTATATTTCTTTTTGTTACAAGACGTAGAGTAGATAACAATTTTTATCTACTATATCAGGAGTACTAGGATTGAGTACCAGACGGTATTTTGGGTGTTATAAAAAGGTAGTATTATTGTGCGCATTGATCATTTATACCATTAGGGCATTAGATATCAACCATTTCTTGTTGTATCTGGAGGCACCTCGATAATTCGCAGAACAATCACACATTTTAGTGGCACAAAAAGTTACTACTTATAATTAATCTATGGAATTAGTTGCGCTAATCGAAAACATAATTATTTTATAACGTTATTAACCCGAAATAATGACTCGGCAAAAATTTATAAAAAATCATAAAATGCGGGAAAATAATGCGATCAGATTGAGATTTGGCATGCATGTAGCCATGTATAAGACTAAGATATGTGGCAAGTTTCATTGCATTATCAGCACTAGTTAAATTTTTATCACATGACTTGTGTACGATTTTTAAAAATTTTGTTTAAAAATTTGAAATAATTGAGTTGAAATTTGGTACAAGTGTATAAATTTACTTATATTTATAAAAAGTACACCATATTTCGTTATCCTTGATTTTTGTTAGATCATGAACGTTAAGCAGCATTGTGCGCGATCCGTGCCAGGATGGGTGACCACTGGGAATGACACGGATGTAATTATTATATAAGGACGAGCCAAGCGAGTCCGAAGTGGGGAGACGAATCTCTCCGAGACAAATCCCTTTATAATTTAACGACTTGTATATTTTGAGGACGAGCGAAGCTATTCCAAAGTAGAGAAGATGAGCGTAGCGAATACGGTGTGATGAGTAAAAGTTACGAGGTACCCCGTACCCGAAACTTATACTGTAACCGGCATTGGTTTTACAAATGCCATTACTTTTGTTGCACCAATCCGATTTTGATGAATAATAGAGTGTTATTTTTTCAGCTTTAAAAAATGTCATCTTCAAGTTTTGCTCAGGACTCACAAGGAACCACTTATTTCAAGAAGCCAAGAATGTTTGCGAATTTATAAAAATTTGAGCTCGCAACCATTGGAAGGCCTCCACTCTGGATGGAGAGACTATCTTTTTTTCTTCTTCATTTTAGGTATAATTTTAACTTTTGGTCTGAAGCAGTACAAAATGAGTCACATTCTTTAGTTCCGGCTCCTGAACTATACGGGACACTGGATAGGCTTTAGCCTAAATAACCTTACTTCTAGCGAACAGTTATATTCAAATAGTATACTTTTGGTTGTTTACTTTTTGGTTTCGTTTACTTCTACCATAAAAAGCAGTCAAATTATGAAGAAAATGAAAGAAATGTAGGGTAATGCTTTTTAAAAAGAGATTGAGCTTAAAAAATAAGTTTATATAAACTTGAGGTTTAACAAACAAAAACGTCAAACATATCGCTTTATGATATCTTAATAAAAATAATAATAATAAAATTTATAAAAAAAAAATTTCTGCACTAATAAATCTATAACTTTAAAAAACATAATAAGATTAAGTAAAAAGAAAAGAAAAGATTTATAGAGTCCAAGATTATATTTAAGTCAAAAAAACCTCAAACTTTTCCTCCTTCATGAAACAAAAATAAATAAAAAATATTAAGCTGTAAAACTTTTTTTTATCTTGTTCAACCCACAGGAGAATATATCCTTTAGATTATTTACTGTAACTCTCGCCGTTTTCTTATCAATATTAATATTTTAATAAAAAAACAAAAAGGAAAACGCTATCAGTGGTAATAAAAGGGAAATGCAATCCTGATATATGATGGCGGCGCCGGAGTCATGATGTGGTTATTTTTCAGCATCTTTAGATTTATCTTATACGTCATAACAACCAGCAGTAAATTTGTTCCATTATTATATATGTCATAATATTAGATCTATACATTTATCATAGCAGACAGTAAATTTACTCTATTAACCCACGGGCTTTGTATTCTTATTCTGATTCATTTAATAAGCTAAAGTGCCCAAGACAATATTAGGAAGTTTAAATTATCTTATGTAATAAAGAGGTTTCATGTACTCTTATTTAATAATGATAATTTTATGATTTTTACTTTATATTTTTATGAGTAAATTTTATAAACCGATGTAGTCACGGATCTTTAGCGAATTTTCATCAAAAAATTAGGCTTATTTTATTTTCCCTAATTTATACCGAAGGTACATTGAAAGGCGTCCGGCCTCTTGGCCGCTTCGTAGCCACATGTTTTTGTGCCTCATATCATTTTGCCATATTACTGGTTTATGTAAGTGGCATACTGGCAGGATATAACGGGATTTTCAAATGTATTAGTAAAAACCGGGATTTGCTTACATATGGTTTTATATGTCAATCAATAAAAAACAGGAATAATTCTAATAACAAAACTTAACTTCGTGCTTGTATTTACTACACATGGTAGTAGTATACGCGTACTAATTAATAGTTTGATCACACAATTTTTCGAGGTATTGTTATTTTTTGTAATTATTGCTGAGTCAATGACGTTATAAATATTTTATAAACAAAAGGTTTCGAGGCATTAACAAGATCGAATCTTTTAGAGATGTCGCATTCGCAAACATAAAGGTCTTAAAACTAAAAATCTTGTACATTATATATATATATTATATATATATATATATATATATATATATAATATATATATATAATTGTTGTGTTATATCATTTAGGTATTTTTTTTATTAAAAACAATGTGGTGAGTCTATATCAATAGTCAAAACAACTAATGAGTGTTTATGCTGGATAGTTAAAACTAATATTTATCTTCGAATATTTTTTTTAAAATCTAGTTAAATCCTTTCCGGAAAATAATTTTTTCATGCAGTCATTGACCATTGCTGACGATTCAGTAAAAATTCATAAAACGAGCATGACAATTCATAAATGCACACAACTGTATTTTATATAGATTAACAAATTTATTTATATTTAATATATTACCATAACTTTTATTAATTTGGCATAACTTAATGCAAAAAGAGCAAAACTGCTTCTTGCAGTCTCTTAGCAATAGAAACTATTATTATCTAATATTTGTGAAAAAACTTAATATGTCCTTGGAACATTTGTTATCAAACATAAGTTTTAGAGTCTAAAAATACTTTAAAGAATGTAATTTCAACAGAGAGCATTCTAGCCTGGGCAATTTTGTTGTTAGAACCAAGAAAAAATCGTGAGACAAAATGACAAAGGGCCATTTGAGGGAATGCCCCTGAGTCTTTACGAGAAATTTACTTTCTTACAGTATTGCCGTTTTAAAAGCTAGATTCAGGAATTTCCTAAGACTTTGTTATTTTTAGAAAATGAGAGAAAACTCAAGAGGAAATTTATAAGTTTGTTTTTCTATTCGTGTCTATTTCTAATTAAGTCAGCAAAAAAATTAAGTTTCAGTTACTCAACTTTTTGTTTTAAAGATCACTTAAAGTTAAAAACGAAAAAAGAAATAAGGAACAAAATAAAAGGTTATGTAATGAACATGTGTCTTCATTTAGGCTACTAAAACCTTGAAATAGAAAAGAAGGTCTTTAAAAACTAAAATTTTCTTTTTATACACTAAGGTTTCCTTTTATTGCCTTTTACAATTCTCATGAGGTTGAGTCTGGCCGTTCTTCTCTATGAGTCGTCACAATTCCGACTTCTAATGAATTTTCCTTAGAACAAAAGAGAAAGAAAAACTTTTTCTGAAGTTAAAAGCGTCGTGCCAAACCAGTCTCTTTTTCATTTAAAAAAACAAAAAATAAACACTTTCTTTTATTTTCTTTTTAAATTTTATCTTTTTTCTAAGTTAAAATGAAAATGACAATGAAAGCAGCTGGGTGGAATGTTAGATAACAAATCATTTTTTTTCTTTCTTATTACAATAATTAAATTAATTATGAGTGAGTTAAAAAAAATTAAAAATAATAATATTAGAAAAAACTTTTATTTTAAATCACGCGATAACTTATTGTTATTAAATTATGTTTATATTCGTGGAATAGAAATGACAAGATTTATTTTAATTAGTGGCTAAAGAATTTTTTTTACTTGTCTCTAGAAGTGAGCTGATTAACTTTACGAAATTGAATTAAAATCACAAAAAAGTAGACATTTTGTGCCTCCAAAGGTACAGAATGAGTTTTCTAAATTTCATAATGATTTTAGTTCAAAATTATTTGTAAAACGTAATAATACATTTTAGCCGTCACAATCTTAAATCATATCTTTAAAAATAATCCTCCTTAGACGTATCTGAATTTTTGGAACATTTCGATATCAGAACATTTTATTGAATCAAATACATCTTTGAATTTTTTATAAACATTTTATTCTATTTATCCTATTTTCAAATTGATGATAAACCCAGATTAGACAGTTACCTCCTTAATCGCTAGAAATTTTAATATTGAAATAATATACTAAAACTATAAGACGGAGATAAGCATTAATGGAAATTAGGTTGGATTGTATAAAATGGATTGTATTTGATAAATAAAGCTTAATATCGGTTCCTGTTGGAGACTGGTTATGGATTGGTTCATTCGTTTCTTTAATTGCAAGAATGTGAATACTTAGCCTCAGTATTATTTGGAATTAGCATGGGAAAATAGATTTTATAAACTTCTATTTTGACCAATATCATATGACTATAATATATTTTATGGGATTAATTTATAACACAACTATTCTAATTTTCCATTTTCAGGATGTTGTCTTTAATTTGGAAAATATTTTTACTTTATTTGATAAAATAAAGTAATTATAATAAAGTTGACACAAGGAGTTAATTACTTTGAGATGTTTAAACTTCTAAACCTCAGCTACGAAGTCCTTCAAAGTCCCTTTATAAGCAATAAATTAATATTACAGGTTAAAGTCATAGCTGGAAAAGTTTGGCTGATTTATGTGCCTGCGGAGCCCTAATTTTACGGGGGAAACTCAGCAAATTCGCTTCTTGTAATTATTTTCTTTGGTGGAAGTTTATTTATAACCCTTCGTCTTGAGACTGGAGACTGATAAACTCATGCAAGTGTTTTCCAGGGATCCTACACGTCTTCTAATCACTCTATACTGTGGAGCTACTTCTATCTAATTATCCAATTCAGCAATCCGATATATATCAACCCAGTTATTTCTAACAAATTTTCATCTAAAAATTTACGCTTTGCGCGATAGCTTGGATGACAGAAGTGTAATATTTTAAAAGAATCAACTAGCGTCGATACTTGGTGTTGGATATAAATATCCCTGGACTGGTTTTGGCTTAACGCCATCATCAGCAAGCGAGGCAACAATCAAGTGATGTCCCGACGGCTGATGATGGCGCAAGCAAGTACGGACGGTAGCTGATTTTTCAATTGCTTCTTCAACTTGCGATAAATAAAACCTCATTAATCTTCTATTTTTGTAAAAAAAACATTTGTGGTTATTCATTACAAAGTAGATGAGGACGTTTATTGTTCTAAGTTTGAGACTTATTGTCATTCAACATAGGATTAAGTCCTTACTTAATTTCAGGTAGTGTCTCGGATGCCTCATTTTAAGACTACCATCTTGAAGTTTTTTTTTTAATTTTGATGACTGTTGGTAACTCTGAAATGATGTACGACGGGTAGCTGATTATCAAAACTTATAGAATGTTTTCGTAACAAGAGGCAGAACTTCAATATTATATAGTATTACATTTGAGGCTCACTTAAACCTGGATGTTATGAAAAAAGTTTTCGGACAACTCCCCTAGGATATGATTTGGTCAAAGCTGCAACAATAGAAATTACAATTTTATTTCTAAATTTGATAATAGAGATGTTAAAGTAGCCTGGTATCCGTATCAATACTTCTTACTATCCATTGCAACAATATAATTTAGTATAAAAGATTGGGCCGATACCTTCCCCTGCCATTCTTAACTTTTTGAAAGATGTAAATTCTGCCTGCTTTCCCTACTTTCCTTATGTAGTTGAAACATTATTTTAGAAGGTAAGTTCATTTAAGATAATCAGCAAAACATCTGACGCCACAGATTACAATACATTTGAAGACATATATATTGTTAGAGTTTCTTCTTTCGAAAGATAAATTTAAGATATTTTACTAAATGGATATTATTGTCCTAAATCATAATTGTGAAACCTACATCCGTATAATATTTGAAGCGAAACTAAATATTAAAATGAAGAATGATAAAATACAATTACCCGACCTATTACTTATCAGTATACAATTATTTATAGCATTACCAACAAAAAAAAATTAAAAATTAAAAAAAGGCCTACTCACAAGATGTCTGAAAAAACTATTAAATTTATTCTGTGCAATATGACATTACGTTCTTACACGATATGATCTCGTAAGATATAGGAATAAAAATAACATCACAGACATATGATACTTCTGTTCTGATGGTATATGTGGTTGTGTTTGAGCCTATTTTTTAATAATATAGAGCATAACTAGGTCAGAGCGTCTCAGGCTAAAGTAAACCAAAAAACCACAGCCAAAAAACTCAGCCAAAGAATTTTTTAATCCTCGAGGTATTTGCTCTTGGAGAGTCACAATGTCAAATACTCTCTTCTACTCCATACTCCCGAATTTTTATTTTCTATTTTTCCAAGCTTTTTCTTATATGTTATTAAAGCTGTGTAAGTAAAAATCTAAAGCATTCCTAAAGAGATTTTTTAATAAATAATAGAAACCTATAGGTAAGTATAAAATCCTTTTATTACGACAGTACAAAAAAAAAGTGTTTTATTTTATTTATGATTACATCATTTTAGTATGAAATGATATTAATTAGATTAATATCATTATTAATTGCTAGGTGGGATCACCTAGCAAATAGGCCACATTTTTGAACACTTTTTGCGAACTCTCTTAGATAGAAGATAGTGTTCTACCTTATGAATCCTAGTGTAGGCATTTTGAGTCTAATCCACAAAAGAACCATGACCCACAGCCAGAATAGGCTCCTCCTGCTCTCAAAACCAAATGGCAGAAATATATATATTATATAAACAACAATTGAGGGACCTACATTTTTTTTTTAAGCTCGGGTTAATTTAGGGTTAGGGATATTCTACGATTACCTGATATCGCACAGGCTCAGAAGCACAGCTTATTATATATAATATATAATATATATATATATATATAATATATATATATATTATATATTATATAATAATATATATATATATATATATATATATATAATATAATATCGTCACGAATATAGTCAAAACATAAGCTCATTTCCTGAAGCTCATAAGCTCATTCAGAAATAGAATTAGTGAACATCTGATTATCCTAATTAAAAATTGACACTAGAAAAAAACATTTCATTTAGAGTTCAATGCTCGACGTACATATATCAAGGTGGGAAATATGCTGAAGCGTAAAAAAGAATTAAGAATGTGGCATAAATAGATCCATTAAAAGTCATTGTTTTTCTTTAACTAGATAATCATTGCTAAATGATGTAACAGAAACCTAACTAAATGTTTTAAAATTCTTCACTGTCTACAAATGTGGAAATGAACTGAAGTTGAATAAAAATGACAAGACTGAAGAAATAAATTCAAAGTTGTATCTAATATGGTTCGCACAGTGGAATTCAGAAGCAAAACGGAATTCTAGCCTTATATTTAATCATAATTAGATTATAAACTTGTTTTCTTTTTCCCATTTATACGGCAGGTATATAGAAAAAGTAATAACATAGCTCTACATTTATGAAACCGTAAATTAAACTCAATTATTCGTTTAACATGTTTTAAGATCACATGAGTGGTATTCATAAATTTTTATGTATCGCTAATATATAATAATAGATAAAAAAGGGCACGTTTCGCTAGCTAGAATACTATACATTTAGACCTGAATGTTAAAAAAGAGGCTTCGCTTTTTTTTAATGAATATCATTTATTAAAAATATAAATTTTAAAATACAATTAACATCGTATTTTAATTTAATAGAATGCCACACTTTAGAATTATAAACTCTGCGCTGTGTGGCAAGTAGTAGTAGTAGCAGTAGTGGTAGTTGTAGCAAGTAGTAGTAGTAGCTTGCTTGAATACTATAAGTAGAGACGTGAATGGTACAAAATAGGCTTGCTTCGCTCCCTAGAATGCAATACATATGAATGTAAATATATCAACAAGGCTCGCTTCACTCTCTGGATTGCTTTAAATTTATACGCAAATGCTGAAAAATAACAATAGGTTCATATAAATGGCTTGCTTTGCTCTCCAGCTTGATTGTTAGTACAACACAATAAGACAAGCTTGAAAGTATTTTCCTTAAAGAAAATAACAGTCTACTTTTAATATTATAATGTCATAATTTAATATCAAATTTAATAAATTCTTTTATAAAAACTTATTTTCCTGAATTATATATACACTATTGAAATACTTCTTATGAAAGTTACGATGCTTCATCAATATATTTCACTTAAAGAAAATTCTTTCTATATATTAAAAAAATATGTGAGCCAGAACGAACGAGGAAAATACATCTTCTTTTAAAATTATATTTTATAATATAATTTTCCATGTAATAAGGAAATATTTTGGCTTTAGTAAAATCCTGGCTTAAAGGAAAATCTTTAAAAATAAATTAAAATAGTTTTCTCGGAACTTAATATTTTTTGTTTAAATAAGTTTACCGTTTGAAATTTATATTTTGTAATGCCTATGGCTTTTTGAATTCGGGATTTCCTAAAAACATTCGTGTTCATGTTATGTAGAATTATAATTATAAAATAAAATATAATAGTAATTTTATTGCATATTTTATTGCAAAATATAATAAGTAAGTTTTTCTAATCCTTTACTAAAACCTTATTAACTAATATTAAAGAAAACGGACCACTTCTCAGTCCGTATTTTGCTTTTGAATATCTTGAGAATAAGTAGCCACAGATGTGCTTAAGGTCATGTTGGACTCAAAACATTTTATGTTAGCACAAAATTTTAAATTTAAAGACAGCTGCCAATTTGTTACATCTTGTTGAAGTTTTTAAAAATCTACTGCATCCTCCTAAGATAGCCGCATTCTTCTACGATTCCCTTATTTAAATGTTTAGATGCATTGGTGTACATATGTATGTTAAAAATAATGTCATGAAACGGATTACATTTAAAAAAATGTTGTCAAGCTTAAAAAAATAGTGTCGTGTTATTATAAATTTTATTTTTCCTCACTTCTACCGCGGATATAAATTTAGAATAGTATATTATGTTACAAAACAGAGAATAATGTATTTTTTTGAGGTAGTGCGTAATTGAGCACTTTATTGGACCGTTTTTAGGATGAGAAGCCAATCATTATTGTTATAGGAGGTTATTTAGTACTTTTCACCTCCGAGGACAATAATGAATGTAAAAAAACTCCTAGGACGTAAAAGTAATTCATATATTGCCGCCATTACTGTAATGTAGCGTGTTCAAAAAACAATCTGTTTTTTTTTAACTCATGAAGGTTAAACCTTCATGAGTTTTCTTTAAAAACGTTCATTTTGTTTCTGTTTTTGTTCGTAGACTAATTTTTTTCTCGTTTTTGAAAGGTGTTCTAATTGACAATTTTTGTTTGTTTATTTGTAAAGCTTTTACATTTTTGAGTAAAAGTGTGAAGCTATGGATGAATTCAATGACGACGATAATATGGACTTAATTGGACGATTGTTTTTTTTCAATTAAGTATATAGCGCAGTTTATTTAATGAGTGCTACCTCAAAAAAAAATAGTGCATGCCATCCGGCTGAAAATGTCTTTATGTCTTGGCAATTTTTCCCGACTCGCTTCGCTCGTCGGTAAATCTAATTGCCGTGACATAAAGACACACTTCTCAGCCTTATGGCATAAATAACTATTTTACCATGGCAACCATAACTGTCGAGCGAAGCAAAACAGTAAAAGGAGCCGAATTAATAAAGCAATTCCCAGTCGTGTAGCATATGCTATTTGCTTTCCAATCAACTATTTAAAAGAAAAACAATATAATGTATACAAATTTGCTGGTACACTTCTTTCGATCGCCTAGTTGGCCAAAAGTTACAATTCTGGCGGCGCTATTTTAATGTCTGAATCACTATCCATGATTATTAAACACTTGATAATAAATAGTTAATAACTAACTTTCAGAACATTACAAAACTTCGTTAACAAAAGGGTTCCATTATTTATAACTAAGTTAAACCTACCGATCTATTATTAGTAACTAAGAAGTTCATATCTGCGTAAAACCACATGACGCGGAATAGTGGTGAAAGCTAAGTAAATAAGTTATTATATTCGACATGTGTATAGTTATTCCAACAAAGTCAAGCATATATTTATCATTTCTATTACTTAAGATTTGTTTTATCAATAGTTGCTTCGTGTGAAAACAAAAAGAGAAGAATCGACTTTTCACCCTGCATGGAGGTGGTAGATAGCAAAAGAAAATATATTTATTGGAACAAATAAGAAATATAGAGACCTTATAATATTGCTTTGCCTTGAAATAATGGTTTCGCACTATTTTTCAAGTATGAGTCTGTGTGTTAGTGTGAGTATACATTTTGTTATTGTGAGCGTGAGAGGTATACGTGAGGTAAGAAGACTCAAACAATTAAGGCCAACTCTGGAATCATAGGAATCTTTCAGCTTTTCTCATCTTCATTTTTCAAGTAGAAATATCTTTCGCTTCTTTTAACAAAGTTTTTTGTTACCTATTTGTCTGATTCCTTAAAAAGAAAGCAACTATTTAAACACGAGAAAGTTTAAACTGCAAAATAATACTAAATGAGCATTTGTTGTACACAATGTAAAATCATGAAATAGATTATAGATGAACCTTACCAGAAGCTGTTGTATTCTCAATGTATTTTTCGCAAATTCTAAGCATTTAATTAACACTTTAAAGTTTTAATCCATTGTATTTAAAAATTAAGAAATGTTTTTTGATATGTGAAATTCAAACTACAAAATTATGCAATGAATAATGTAAACTACATTATGCGCTCTATTGTTGCAGGTGCAGCCTTATTGAAGTTTTTGATATCCTTTCTTTCTAAATTCTTTGCTTGGTGCACTTAGGATACAAATGAGGAATGTTTATTTAAATACGAGGTATTTATTTCCTATATTGACAACAAATTTGAGATGTGTTCACCTAATATTGTCGTCACATACTTCAATTTGTATCGCCAAGTAAATCAGTTTTATTTCTTCCCCAAACGACGGAATGCTATTCATTTTCACATGAATAGCACCAAATTTGGTGTACGCTTAATTAAGGTATGTAGATACGCTCAGTGACATTGGTTTTTTGTTTTTATTTTAATCGGAGAAGGAAGATTTGTACGCATAACATCAATAATCGTAGGGGACCGTAGTCAATGGCATTATTATTTTACCAAACATTAAAAATTGCTTTGGCTCTACAACACATAGGGATCGTCAAATTTTGTAAATTCATAAAAGATATTAATGACGCATTAACGAGGTCCATCTTTTAGGTTCACATTTTAAATAAAATATTACCCTAGGTAAAATTAAATAATTTAGGTCATATTAACATTCATCCACAATAATACAAAAATTGCTAACCCCAGCATAAAGCGTTGTTCCTTAGCAGCTAGTTCCAAAAGAGATGTTGAATGTAATATAAGCAAAATATAGTTAGACATAAATTACAAATAAAATTTTTTATAAATAATTTCATAAAACTGGACCTTACATGTAAGACGTTTTATACAGATGTAGTAAGAAAATGTCCAGCTATAAAATAAACATTTCTTCTCATGATAGGACATTGGTATCGCTATAATATTGCTGTAACCTTTAGCACATTTACCAAGGGTTGCTGGTAACCTTTCCGACCCTTCATTCCCAGATTTTCCCCTTATTTTCCAAAATGTCGAACAAATCATCGTATACTTTAGTTTCTTTTTATGTTATTCATATCTTTCTGGCATCTCTCCTTTGTTACCTTTATCGTTGTTTATTCTGGTTTATATAACTTTTTATTCATGTTTTGTATTGAAATGAATGTTTAGCACAATGCTTTTGGTATACTTTGACAGGTAAAACAAATGTTGTTTTACAGATATACATACGATTAGAAAAAACTTTCAAAAATGTTGTGGACATCACTTAATTCATTTAATATATTTATTGCAAGCTTTTTTATAAATGGAGTAAGTTTTGAAATTTAAAAAGTAAGGTGGATGTTCTAGAGTTCACCTTAATAAGAGAAGTAGAATTCTCTTCACAAAAATATTATTTCTTGCTTCTTGCTATTTCTTTATTACTTAAATACCAAAGCGCTTTCAAACGAATGAAAGGTCATCATCAGTGCTAGCCGTTGAATAATTTACAATCTCTTTAAAAAAAAGGTTTATTGAGGAGTCTTACATATCAGATATCAAAGATAGACACATCATAGATATCTGATCTATAGGACTTATCTATAATCTTATTTTTTACTCAACGTCTTGCACTGATGATGTTAGACTGAAAAAGCACTTTGCTTTTATTTTTTGTGGAGAGATATCTTCTTCTTTTATTTTCTTTGAAATTCAACTTAAAATCCTGACATTCAAATAGACATTGAAACTGTAATTTCAAACATTAATTTGAAAATTTTAATTAGAGATTAAATTATTTAAACTAGATTAATTTATAATTTAATCAAACTGTAATAACAAAGAATGAATGATAACTAAATAAATTTAATTAACATCTGATAAGAATCGTTATTATTGGAACTTACTGAGGCTTATTTACAATCCTCTTCCGCACGGAAGAGGAAGATATTCTTGATAAGAATATTCTTTTTCTAGTTAATAGGCATAATCAACAAAGGATTGAAATCAAACTTAATTATGGTATTTATAAATATATTCTTATCAATAGTCATTGTGAATAGAGTTATAGAGAATGCAACCTATGTAACAATCGAATACTTTGATTCAGTAAAGCGATGCTTGCATTGCAGCAACATGACGTTATCACAAAATATTATCGCTTGTCATTCCCAGGAAAATTATAATTTCCAAGTATTAACAATTACTCGTTGAGGGAAATAATTTTGTGTACTTATGATAATAAAAAGATACGTTAACAGTTGACAGGGCTTCCCTTGTACTGCTGTCTACAGCAGACTTTCACAGCCTATCTGTACCTTGTCATCTCCATACGGAAATTTCTTTCAATGGTTTTATACGAATATAGAAAAGTTTAAAAAAGAGTATTATTTTCTTTTGTGTGACTGTAATATGGTTTTTCTCTTATCTTATAATAGCTGGTGAAGCTGGGAGAAATTTTTGAACAAAGTTTTTCGTATGTTATCTTAAACATTACACCCCAAGGCACTCAGACCTTCTTATATGTTTTAAGTAAAAATAACTTCGATATGAAAATTTTATTTTATATTGCAGAAATTTTGGAAATATTTAAAAACTTATTTAAAATAAAAATAATATGCTTAGGGTTTGAGATAGGGAATTTTAATGGTTAAACATTTTATGGGAGACTTACTGGATTTTAATGAACTGATTAAAAGTAAACTAATTACAAGTGTTTGTTCTTCTCTTTTACCTGGAATTTAATTAAGACTTGTTTTATTGTGACATTTAATCTTAGAATTTTAGTTTAGTAAACCATACATGTCGTTCTAATAGAATCAGTTCCTTATAAAATAATAAAATCCAATGATTCTAGGGCACTTATTTACTTGGTTCCCAACCTCAATTTATCTGGAAAAATCGAGTGGATTTAGGTACAGGAACTAGAACCTTATATCGACTTATTTACTTAGGTCCCAATTTTATCTTGGGAACCAAGGGTACTTTCGCACTATATTATCTTATTTACTTGATTATCAATCTTTTCTTTTTCCCCCCTTCTCAACCCCATACAAAAGCCCCATTGCTTTTCAACATCCCCTATTAAGATTGTTGAATAATTTCTTTTATATAATTTAGTAAATATATTGTCGGTACCCAAGTAAATAATTGCCCTATATCGCCATATTTACTTGGGTCCCAACTTTATGTTGGGAACCAAATAAATAAGTACCGATTCTAGTAATTATATAACCACACTATTTTTTCCCATATATTGGGTATATTAGCGGATTTCCTTTGGAAACAATTCGTTAATGATTATCGCTGATGAGTATCAGAGAGTGTAATCAAATTCCGAAAACCAAAGAACTCAAAATATCCAATGGAAATAACTAGAAAAATTTTAAATCCAAATATTTCTCAGTTCATAGTCAACTTTTGGTGTAAATAAATTCAAATAATAATTACCTAGGTACAGAGACAAATAACGAATAGAGCAAAATTTAAATTAACCAATTCAACACACTTCTCGCGCAATTTTTGTTTGAAATGCTTAATTTTTCGCACAACAGTATTTTTCTTACATGATATTTTGTTTGTTTTTGGTTTAAGCACTATGTTTTGATCAGTTTGATCATATATTCAAAACAAAACACTATGTTTTAAACGTCATTATTTATTGCCTGGTTTTTAATGAAAATGTGCTGAACGTTGTAATGATTATCATAAACTAATCTTAAAATAAGTTTAAAAAATCGGGTTGGAGGTACCTCAGAACTATTTCTCCCTACATCGGACTCACTTGCTCGTCCTCAAAATATTTAATTCACAAATTTTATAGTGCAACACATCTTTAGACACTTCGCTTGTCCTCAGACAGTAACTACATTAAATTTATCCTTAGCCGTCACCTATCCAGGCACTGACCTCGCTCGATGCTGCTTCCATCAAAAACCGTAGATATACTTGCCGTATTAAAACGAAACTTGGTATATTTATTTGATACGTCAAGAAATATACTGGCACTAAATTTCAACTCAATTGAATGAATTATTTTTCGCTTTTTTACAATTAAAAAAACTAGATAAGTCATTTAATAAAAATTGAGCTAATGATGATAAATTAATGGAAATTAACACATATGATGGTCTAATATATGACTACATCCGTGCTAAATCTCAAACCGACCGACAAATGTTTCCGTGTTTGAGAAGAATGAAAATAAAATAGTATTTTTAATAAGCATTTGCATTTCCTTCGAAAAATCCAAAATATATACAATTTACAAGCTAAAAGTTACTGATCAGACTATGTTGGGGAAACTGGAAAATTAAGCAAGAAATCAATAATTTTGAAGATAATTCACCTGGCTTGCGGACTTGAAACCCATATACAATATTGAAACATATACGTATTTGCTTATACATAATTATTTATATTATGTTATACCTAAATTTCTGTAAAGTTCACTGAAATCGTTCAATTTCTAGTTCACAAAATTTAACTGGCTGTGGATAGTTATAGTATTTAAGGGTGGAAGTGAGGAACCACATGCTATTGCAACAGGTTATGGTAATAACTATTATAAGATCGTCCTAGTATGTTTGGCAGATATGCTTAGTTAGTATTTGATGGTGTTCTGTAGTTTGATTAATAAGATTGTAATAGCTTGAAGAAATTTTTTTGGGACTGTTTAAACATGCACACTGTCACTTACTACATCCAATAAGCTAACGGAATCACATGGTCACCATTGATAGGAACATTGAAACCCAAAAGTCAACAAATAGATTAAATGTGATTTTCCTGTGGAAAATCAGACAGAGACCAATTACTTACTCTAATTAACAAAAAAGCTAAAAGTATAATGTAACCTTTACTAAAGAGTAATTTATTTTGAACTCACTAAAAGTAACTAATAATGCAAAGTACCTGTCAAATCAGATTAATCATTATAAAGAGGTAACTGGATAATTCAATCAGGCTAAAGAAAACTTTCTGTCTAAACTTATAGTTAATGTCAATAATCCCTAGATGTGAACACATTTTCTGAAGGTTACAGGTAATGAGACAGTTAATTAAACTGAACAGAAATCAAATTTATAATTTATTCCATTGATAATTCAAACCCTTTTACGATAATAACCAATTTATACACTAAATAAACCTTACAATAACCCATTCATAACAATTCCTATTAGAGTCGTCAGACATAAAAAGAATTTAATACAATTTTCCTGCTTATAGTATTGTCTGTCTATAAAAAAATGTACCGACAAAAAAAGTGGAAAAAATATTTTTCCATACCTTTCCGAGATTGAAACCAATTCGGAAGCGTTTCAAATTGTTACCGTGTTTCCCGCTTCGTTGGACCATGATCGGAAGGTAGTTTATAGAGCTTTGAAAAATAGGTTTTTTTTTATGTATGAATTGTTTAAAAAAAAGTGTTTTGAGTAGATGACCGAAACTCATGGGGTCGGTTAAGGTCAGTTATGGGTGGCAGAACCCGACAAATTTCTTCTTCTTCTTTAAAGGTTTGATTTTTAAAGAATGAGTTAGGAAGAATATCTTCACGTTCAAGTACTATAACTATCTTCTTCTGATACTTATATTAATTTAATTACGGAAAACGTTTCGTTATTCCCATCAATACTTGGTACTGTGACAGTGAAAAAGAAATAGTTTTAAGTGGTCATCTTGTAATTATATGCGTCCGCTGAATTTTTTTAAAGGGAGCAAGCTCAGAAATCCCACAGGGAGACATGTTTATTAATTATCAAAACAATTTTTTTTAATTAATTTTGTTGGACATATTGGGCTAAGTTTTAGAACGAAATTTTGTATTCTTTTAGAACTACTAAATAATAAATAAAAACGTTAAAATTATCTCAACCCTAAAAATATTATTGTAGGTGTCAAGGCAACCATAACACTCACAATACGCAAGCAATGCTTTGATTACTTCAAGTAATATGACTTACAACAACCACAAATTGTTTATCTACGGTATTGAGGTTTACCAAATTATGAACAGAATGTTCACTAAACAGCATGCAAACATTAGATGTTGAATTATATTTAACTTCCTGTTAAATTTTCTTACTTAAACAAAACTGATATAATGTAAAAAATAAATTCAACTTATCTCCTAAAAATTCAAAGTCTGATGAGTCAAAAGATAAGATATACAATTTGTCTACCATAAGGAAATACCTTTAGTTTGTCTAGAATTATTAATCGTCAAAAATCATTATTAGGATTTTAAAAAGTTATGCAATGGACAGCCAAAAACAAGACAGAGTAGACTAAACATTTGATTCGCATTGATTATAAATTGTTTTTTTACATTATTTAGCGAATTTGCATTATAAAATAATGCTTATGAGGTCGTTTTTATCTTTTTAACATAACGTTAGCAGTCAGTCCATCATGATATATTTATCAGTTATCAGTCCATCATGATATATTTAAACATTTATTAGTTTAGAGCAATATATGATAAAATGCATTAAATTTGGAAACTATTTTCACAAGAAATTAGCATTTAAATTTAATGTCAACTAAACAGTGTGCTTTGCCGTATTCGGTAGTATTTACCATTCACTCTAGGATTTTAGTTTCTACTATATTATCTAACTAGACTTAAGACTAACCCAATGAGTTAAAACCCTTTGCATGACAGTAACAGCAATAATTTTACAGATATTGCTTTTTTGTTACCCCTGAAGCTTTATATCAGCATCCATAGCAACATTTTTATTTTATAAAATTAAAAAAAGGAAAAGAAGAATAGGAAAGGATGTAGTGTGACATCAATAATTGTAGAGTTAAGTCGGGCCAGCTCGATCTCTCAACTCGATCCCATGGTTCCGTCTACAGATAGCTAGAGATCCAAATCTCTCATCGTCTATTATTTCCCTCTCATAATAACGTATTAAGCCATACAAAACGCATTCCTTTTATGAAAAATGATTTCATTAATAAAACATATGAGGCATTTAATAACTCTATTTATGCCTTTTATTTTATAAAAAATAATATGGTTAGTTTAAGCTTTATGGTGAAACGTTGAATTACTTGTAAAACCTATGTTTAGTTGAAATCAAAGAATCTGACTTAAAATAGCAGACATTTTTAAGTTCTTAACAACTGTTAATGCTAATTTAATTGAGATAAAATGTAAGTCTATTTTGGTATTAAAGATTTTTATTGATGAAATAGACTCGAATGTGCCCATCCAAAACAAATGGATCCATTCTTCACAAAAAACGTCTAAGACAGAAGAAATTATAAGACTATTTTCACTATTTTATATGAAGAGTCCGTAGAGATGTATTACAAGAGGAGGCCTATTGGTTGAATTTTTAAATATAAAAAGTAACCTGAACACCTTCCATCAAGGATCTTGAAACAAAGTGACCTCATCGAAAAATAAAGGAAATTCAACACGAAACTCATGTCAAAAACCAACTGAGTTGGCAAAAAGTAACAATTTATTCATTATTTTATTTAAGTTGATGTTAAATTACAAAAATGTATTTTATTAAAACTACTTGTCTTGGAACTTAAAACTAAACAAACCTAACATATTTATCAGCTATAGACATTTTATCTTCAAAATTGCATCTGCCTGTTTACTTAAATACATTCCTTTAAAAAATAAGTTTTAAAATATTTCAACCTTAAAAGAAAAAATGTTAGTTTTCGTTTGAAACTTATTATAACTAATGACTTAAAAGCCCTTAAAACAATAATAATTAAGATGATAGGCATAATTATTTGATGATAAATGGTCAGAAAAATCAAGATAGGAGATGAAAAGGTGCATGCTTTCTTGCCTCAGGTTACAGCTCTACCTGGCGCCCTTTGATTTGCTTTAGGGCCTTGCCTTTAAACCCTACAATAACTTAATGCTTATTATGTTAATAATGTTGTTAGCAGCTAATTTATTATTTCATAAAATCAATATAATAATGGGTATAAATTATAAGAATCTATAATAATAAATAATGGGGTACAGGATACCTCAGAACATCGGAATCGCTACACTCATCCTCCCTACTTCGGACTCGCTTTGCTCGTCATCTGAATATACAGTTTGCCAGGTTTATATTGCAGCATGTTCTCGGACTCGCTTCGCTCGTCCTATGATAGTAAATGCATCCGTTTAATACTCAGCGGTCAACCATACAGCACTGAGCACGTTCAATGCTATTTAACATTTATGAACAAAAATCATGGATATACTTGTTATATTGAAGTACTAATTAGTACTTATTACTTAGGGTACTTATTTATTACGTGCAGATATATACTTTCAAGGTACCACATTTCAACTGCTGATAATAAGATGAAAATGGGCAGATATGTTCGTCTTATACATGGCTACATACATGCCAAAACTCAATCCGATGGCATCATTTTTCCGCGTTTTATGATTTTTCGAATTTTTTGCTGAGTCATTATTGCGGATTAATGACGCCTTAAAAACTTATTTTCCGAATAGCATGACAACAGCGGTAGACTGATTTTTGTACACAGTTTTATTTCTCTTGCATACATACACCAGGAGAGAACACACACACACACACACATACAGACAGAAACCTTTGTGAAAACCTCTCAGGAGGCCTCAACAACACATCATCATCCCGGTTTCGTATTTTTTGCAAACACTTTTCTTATGGAGAAGTAAAAATGTCAAAGAATCTTACGACTTATCTGCTGGTCCCAGCAGGAAAACCCCAGGTAAAAGCCAACTGCTTTGCTCTTAGTATTCAATTCTATGCAAAATTTAACGTCATTGAACATGGATTGAATTTATTATTCTAATTACCAAGAAATGGTATTGTAAACATTCGCTATATTATCAAATATAATTATCACGGTAGCGAACAAATTTAAAGTAAAAATCATCTCTTTCTGTTTTTTCTTTATTTTATAACTTCCTGTTCTACTGAGAGTTTAAAAGTAAAGTATAAATTATGATTTCCATAACTGTTTATAAGGTAGCAACAAGTTTTCTTGTTAAAGACTTGAAAATGAAGCCAAAGTAAAGATAATGGGGTAATTTTCTGTTTTATTATCTCCCAGGCAGGTAGATGGAGGAAGGTGGAAGCCATGCAGTAATTACACTTTTCCTGTAATTATAATTAATGCTCGAGGTATACAAGCGCGAGCGATAAATTTGACGCAGATTTATGTCTTGATGTCACGCTTTGTAGATCAAAAGTAATTATTTTCTTCTTACTGAAACTACTTTAAGGTTTGAAAGTAGTGTGACAAACTAGATTCAGTTTAAAATAATGCTTTTCAAAAGTAATCACTTTCATTCGCTTCCTCGAGCCTGAAAGAATAAGATAATTTTATCCACTGTCGAACAAAATACAAAGAAATTTAGTACACCAAGTACGATACCAATTGGTAGTACTCATTTCTCAGGTAGATTCACAGGTTCATTATAGATGCTGCATCAAAAATTCCATTAATAATAGACTGTTTAGTAGAACCTACTAAACAGTCTGCTGCTCTTCCTTGAAAAACACCCTAAGCAATACGATTGTAGTATATACTATTGATAGTACATACGATTGAATATTTGTATCTAACAAATCTTTTTACGTATTTTATGTATTGCGTGTTTAGCAAGATATACTGAACATTTTATTATGCCACTCAATTATTCACACTCGGTAGACAATACGCTTTTTAGACAAGCATCGTGTTATAGGTAAAAATCGTATAGTATTTTCAATGTCATAATACTGAACTTATACCTTGAAAACATGTTCTGAATTGAATAATGAACATAATAAAGTTATACATGTAAACACGTCTTTTCTTAAAAGGTTTGAGAAAAATCAGAGGCTATTGTCATTCTCAAAAGATATCTCATGTGCATTATTATTGTTTTGACATCATGAGCAAGTGGTCGGTGCCTCCGGCCACCGGCTGTTGTTGAACGTGCGCAGCCGCCGACCACTGCAAGGTTCACTGTAGGACGTTTGAACCACTATAATTAGAAGAAGAATTTAGAAGAAGAAGCACTATATTTTTCTTTATTAGAACTACTAATAAATAAATATAAAAGTATAAACTTTGGTTAGATATATATATTTGAAATCACCAAGGCAATCTCCTCCACGTCCATCACTGGTCAACCTTATATGCATCATGATCTGATGAAATGTGCTAAATATAATTTAAAATTTTTGTCCATATAGCCTGCGTGTTCCGTCAAAAGTAATTTATGTATAAAACTGGACAAAATCTTTTGAGGAAAAATCTGGTCCTGATCTCAATAACCTTCTAGAAGGGTTGTATTGTATTTCTTTATACATCAGTATACATTAATGTTATTAATTTGTTATAATAGTGCTGTTATTCGTTTTATTATTTTGTTTTACAAAAAACATTTTGATTTGATTTATTCATTTCTAATAATATTGCAATTTTGTTCTAATAATATTTGCAATTGAGTGTTCTATTAATTGTTTTATAGAAGAATTATTGATTTGCAAAAAAATCAAAGGGTAATTGTATTATTTGACCATTGTAGTTTACAAAGCTCAACAGCTTTCAATTACATTTTGAAAAAAAAAACACGTATCAAAGAACTAAGAATGCCCTTCTATTTATGTTTAAAATATAATAATAAAACATAAGTAAATCGCCATTAAATCTTTTTAAACTGGCTGAAAACCTAAACTCTGCAAATAACTAATCAAATTTAAAAATTGCAATATAAATTTGAAGGAGAGTCCGGTTATTATATGTTTATTTTTCTTTTATAGAATTTTGGGGAATAGAGAAGAAAAGGATGAGGGTGTACCTATATTAAAGTTATAATATCTAGTTAAGGACGGTAGGTTAAAACTTTGTAATTTATTAACATGGTTGATTAGTTAACGGGTGTATAAGTACAGGGAAAACTAAGTAAGATTTTAGAGGCAAATATAACTTGCCACTTAGCCAAGTTGACCCCCATGAGTCCTATGAACCCAAAAAGCTTATACTTGAAAAGGTTTTACCTTCTCTCTAAATAATTCAAACTCTCTCAAGTCTTCATTTAGAAGAAAAACCTCTACAATATTTAACAGAATGCAGTAAAAACCGGACTTTTTCTCGATCGAGAGAAGCTATCGGGAACGATGATTGGATTGCCAAGGTCTGAGGGTCAATAAGCAATATGTTTTCAACACATATAGCTTGCCTCTAGGAAGTAGCAACAGTAACATAAGTTTAGGCAACGGATACATTAATAAATTATTACTGCTGCACTCTGCTAAAGTGTGTTTTGCTTTAAAAACGTTTTCCTCTCATCTATGGAAAAATATATTGCAAGAATAATCCAGTTTAATTATTGCTTGTTTTAATTACTGCCTTCATTTAATGTTTTTTTATCATTCGTACAGTACATTATATATATACCAAAGGTAAAAATGAGGAAAAGTTAAAATAAACGGTAGAATTATTATTATAACTATCCCTGGATTATACTTATTTATAAATATAATCTAATAATTTAATAGTTGAATTAAATTTTATGGATAAGCAAGTTTCATAACTTTGAAAATTTGCTTGGTAACAGAAACTGTTGATACAAATTAATGTTTTTCCTTTTCCTATTATATATATATATATATATATATATATATATATATATATATATATATATATATAATATATATAATTTAAAAAATTTTTTATTTATTTTTATTTATTTATTTATTTATTTATTAGGAAAAATTTAACTATATATAACTGGATGGGTAAACGTTGAAAAAAATAATTATTTTATATTTATGAACGCGTGAAGCGTATCTCTAGACATACTGTAATATAAGCTAGCCAATTTTAATATTCTGAGAACGAGTGGATTAGGTAAGGAACGATCCGAGGTACTTTGTGCCCGACTAAAAAAAAAGTTTTGCTTGGAAAGGTTTCTGATAAAAAACGATTAAAAAAGATTATGAAAAGATAAAGTTTATAAGGAATAATATTTTATAAAAAGGGGAGATCACTGAAAAATGTAACAGGTATAATTCCTATTATTTATCATTCCAACAATATTGCAGCCTTTACGACCATTTACCAAACAATATCTGTATATAAAACACTCCTCCTCTTTTTCTATTTTAATTTTCAGATATTTTCGCTCGGCTGCGAGGCAATGGAGCAAAGAAAGAAAAAAGCTTTTTGTGAGAAATGAAAACTGTGGCGTTTGCCCGGAGGGGAAATTGTCCCCTGGTTGAGTGCATCCCTAAGCCTTAACGAAAGAAAGAAACTATTACTTCCTTGAGATAATCCAGAGGTTTGGGTTTGGCCCAAGGAGATGCTCCAGGTCCAATCCTTTATGTTTAAAAAGTAT
Organism: Microvelia longipes; assembly: GCA_018340805.1. Lineage (NCBI taxonomy): Eukaryota > Metazoa > Arthropoda > Insecta > Hemiptera > Veliidae > Microvelia > Microvelia longipes. The sequence goes on along the minus strand of JACMZG010000008.1, from coordinate 69,614,705 downwards.
ACAATTTTGTTTCTTTCGGTAAAACCTCCTTAGATTACAATACAAAACCGCACAACAAAAACTTTACCTCTTGATAACCTTTCTATAAAAAATACGAGAGATACCAATTTTTATTTTACACTAATATAAAGAAAATTAATGCTATACATCATAATATTTTAAGGTGCTTTATTTTTTAAATATCATAAAATTTATTGCAATTACAATTTTTTTTAAACATAAATAGTTGACAAAATATAATTTTGAGAGAGATCGCAAAAAATGTTTAACCTTGTAACTCATAAAGATCATTAAAATACACGCATTTAATTTACTTCCTCTAATGTGATTACCTTGTGAATAATTCCGGCATAACAATTACCACCTGTATCACTAACAAACTAAGCTACTTAGCTAACCAGCTCCTAAACAAACTAATAACTAACTAAGCTAGTTAACTAACCAACTACTAAACAAAACTAACCACCAAGTATACAAACTAAGCTACTTAACTAACTTGCTTCTAAACAAACTAAAATACTATCAACTAGAGTAACCAACTACTGAATACCATTAAAATAACTAGATTTAACTGAGCAAATTTAAAAATTGTTGGTCTGATTTTTGTGTTAAGTTTTAACTCTCTACCATAAACACAGCGGCAGAGGGAGATTCGCGTGACACATAGACAATCAGACACAGGCACAAATTTACACATACAGACGGACACAAACACACACACACATTGATAGAAACACAAAACACACACAGCATGATGAAAACCCCTTAGAACGTTATGGAAATCCCTGAAACGTATTATCATGGTGAACCTTAGTAGTCAAAGTGCCTTATTTTTTAACAAACCTGAAAAACTGGAATTTGTGCGATTTTCTAAAATTTTGAGCTAGCGCATTCATATAAAGGGTTCCACTCTGAATATGTCCACTCCATGCTTTTCCTTCATAATTTAAGGTATATTTTCAGAAAATTTGGTTTGAAGTAATACAAAATGAGACGCATTTTTCAGGCCTGGCTCTTGGACTATAGTACTTATACTTACTTAGTACTAATACTTTCCCTTATATTTATAATATTGGTCGAGGAAAAGGTAAAAATCTGTAAAAATGCTTGATGTAGAAATTAATGAAAACTGAAGTTATACACGTTTTCTTCCACACTTAAAAAAGGTTTATTATGTTACAGAATAATTAAATTTCCTATGTCCAATTACGTGATATTTATAAAAAATAACCCAGTAGTAACAATTTTAACTATCTTTATTATTTAAATAACTGTAATAAAAATACTAATAAAACAGAAGTTTGTCTTTATTTTTATATTAAGATTTATTAGGTCTGATAAAACTTATTCTATACATAGTAAAACACACATTTATAACTTCATAAAATAAAATTATTGACTTATTTTTTCTCGAGAGATCTTAAAACTTAAGAAGAATGAGCTATAAAAATAAGAAGCTCTTCACATCAAGTTTTACATCAGATAAGTTTAACCAAACTGTGCTACAGTAAATTTAAAGTATTTTGTTAAAATTAGAGAGCTATTCCTTTATCTCCAGACACTATAACTCTTTAGTACGACAAAAAGAAGAGTTAATTTTTAATACTTTAGTTTTCTCGTTTTGAAAAATAAAAATATTAAAATCATGTAAAAACTGTTAAATTTTTAAAAATGAATTAAAATAGTAACTAACAGCTTTAGAATATATATATATATATATATATATATATATATATATATATATATAATATATATATATATATATATATATATATATATATATATTATATGTATGTAAACAAATATATTTAGAACCTCTAAAAATATAATAATATTTTAAAATTACTGTTTATGATTTTGTTTGGGTACGGGGTACCTCAGAATTTTTCCACACCTCGTCGGATTCACTACGCTCATCCTCTCTACTTTGGAATAGCTTCGCTTGTTCTTAGAATATACAATTTGTAAAGTTTATACTGCATCAAGTCTTTGGAGTGTTGCAAAGACTGCCCTTCGCTCGTCTCTAGATAGTAAATACATTAGTGTTGATATTGATAGCAGTCACCTGCTGTCAAAACAGGGGATATAAAGTTCTTAGTGAAACGAAACTAATAATTTTTGTTTATTATGTAAAATAATACATTTGTACAAAATTCCAACCCAATTGAATTATGTTTTACGCATAACTACATGTTTTTCTTATCTCAAACTGATCGACAAATTTTTTTTCTCGTTTTATTAATTTTCGTCATTTTTGTGGAGTTAATATTGCTGGTTAATGACGACATAATTTTTTTCGGATGGAACAACTAGACCTAAAGATTGATTTATGTACCAAGTTTCAACTCGTAAGTATAAATACGCTAGGGGCTACGATGACACACACACACACACATAAAGGCAGACAACTTTATGGAAACCACTTAAGAGGTTTTTAAAAACACCTGATACGAATAATTCCAGTGTCATTCTGGTTTCGGATTTTTTGCAAACACAATACTTTTTCTATATGCCTACGGTAAAAATGAAGAAAAGTAAAATGTTACGATTTCTTTCTTTATGTCTACTAGACTCCTAAAATCTTTGAGTCTACCTACATTAAATATAAAGGTAAAACTAAATATTCATTATGAGTGACGTTATTTCTTTAAATATTCATTAGTTAATAGTCTAACCGCTTTGTAATTGTTTATGATATAAGAAAACTATAATTTTCCTCAATACAGAAATCGGGTACGATAACGTACCCCGGTACTTTTCCTTAGAAATTAGCCCCACTCGCTTCGCTCGTCTTCAGAATGACATCTTTAGCCGAAGATTAAGGTAGTATTAATTCAGTCTCGCTACGCTCTCAGAATAATAAAGTAACTCAATGTATAGAGCTGGGGTCTCCAAACTGGGGTACGTCTACCCCAGGGGGTTCGAGACTCTTATTCCCTGTACGCAAAAAATATGTAGAACATATTAACACATAATAATATAAATAAGAATAAAATTATTAAATATAAAAAATTGTTGGAAACAATTTGTAAAGGGATCAAAGAATGTGATCAAAGATAAATAATGTTTGAACTAATAAATATAATAGCTAAGATAAACCTGATATTAAATCTAAGCCGCCAAATAACAGGATGTAATATACCTAAGATATGGACATTCCTTTTTTGTACCGCCTTTTGTTACTTCGTTAATTCTTATCACCAAACATATCTAACTCAATTTTGATAAATGATACATTAATTTGATATCGATTTAGTCTTTAATTTACTGCCGTGCTGTTTAAGCGTTATTATTTCGCTACATAGTGTTTTCCATAAATTTGGACAAATATTTGAAAATTCAAACAAAAAGCTTGGAGGGGGGGGGGGTACGCAATTGATATGGTCATTTAAGAGGTACTTTAAGGAGTACTCAAACAAAAAAACTTTAGAGACCCCTAGTCCATGACGTTATAACTTAATAACTTTCAACTTAAAAAATTCTGGCGCGGTGGTCCGCAAGTCGGATTAATATTCTTTTAAATGCGTGCTTTATTGTTTATCAACCCACTTCTTCCGGTTCTTTCCTTTTCGGCAAATGCTTTAAAATCTGAGCAGTAATGAGACAAGGCTTGTATGTCTTCTCCTGGCCATATGGCGAGGAAAAGTTCTCTAACACCTCATACCCAATTTTTTTGTAACGCAGCCATCCAATTTATTCTTTTGCCTATATATATATATATATTGACTCCGGTAATAGGATAAAGTTGCCCTTGCTGTAATGTAAAATTATATTTCTATGATATATTATTACTTTACTTAGATTGTAAAGCAATATTAATTAAACTTGTCTTTCAATTTCTTTACATCTATACATTCACTCGTTTTGTAAAAGGGTACGTATCTATGTTTGGTTCAAATAAATCGTTGACATTCCAACACTATCCTTGAAGTTTCCTTTAATAAAACTACTTTACTAATGCTTTCTTGTATTAGCTAATTAAGCAGGACTTCAAAGGACTGAAAGGCCTTGAAGGCTCATTAGTGATGCCAGTCCTTTCTTGTAAATAATGCTACCAGGACAAAATCCTCACGAAATCTTGATAAAAGGCGGCAATTTCGAAAAGAAACGTGTAAATGGTGAATTAAACAATTTATCTGCATATGACCTTATAATTAGATTCAACTTGATTAAGTACAATATGGGATTTTGTTGAGACTTGCAAAATGATCAAGTACACTATGGGTTGGTTCATTAATAGATCCAAGGTTAGTTTAAGAATTTTATTGCCCTTGGACAATTATTTATTGATAGCATTAGTTAGGGAGACAATTTTTCTTACAAGGCAAGCAGATGATTTAATGTAATGGACATCTATTTAATAGTTATAATATTTTACTATAGCTTTTGCGTCATAGTACCTATAAATATCAATACAAATGGAACAAAAATGTTTCGTATTTATACTAAACCTATGGGTAAGAGTTTTGCTTTATATTACTTTTTGCTCATTTATTCCGTAGGTATATAGGAATAGTAGTGTGTTTGCGTAAAAAATTCCGAAACCAAGATTTCAACTGAATTATCCGTTAAGTAAAGATCTCCTGAGTAGTGTTAACCAAGTAGTTTGTCTATGTGTGTGTGTGTGTGTGTGTGTTTGAGTCTGTTCCCATCGTGAATTTAGTTAATTTATGGTCTAGTTGTGGTATTCGGAAAATATTTCTTACGTAGTTTTAAACTTTATAAATTTAATTTATAAAGTTTACATAATAGCTAATACTATAATAATTATTCATACTAAAGTATTATCAGTAGCAATATAGCATTTAATAGTAGATGAAACAAAATCATAAAGTTTGTAGTTTTATATCCATTTAAATATTAAAATTAATTAATGCTCAAATTTCCTTGAATACCTTTGTGGATATAACTCTTAAATAATCATAAGCGATAAATATAAACATGATTAATCCATTACACTCGTTGTAACTAATTTATAGACGGTTGTTGAATTGTTATTATTCTATGGAAGCTTCATTAAATCATCTATGATCAGTTCTTGGAGACGAGAGAGAAAGTATAAAAATTTTAATAAATTTGACGGTTTAGTAAAGTAGTCATTAAGTACTGCATTATTACTACTTATTCAATAGGTTACATTAAAATATAATTTATTTACAGATTTTACATAGTTTATTTGCATTAACAGATTTTAGAACATGTTGAAAACAGTTATGTAATTAATAAAATAATATATTAGTGTATTTAAACATTTATTTAAAGAGCAGTAACCTCATAAAAAGTTTTAAATAATTAATAATTTTATTATTTATTTTACTACCAAATATTAAAATCACACTTATATTTCTTTACTTTTATTTTTGCTAAATATTTCACTCCCTTACTTTACACTTAATTTATTACCAGGTTATGAAAGGTTATTTGGCATCATTTATTTTAGGCTTATCAAGTTAAGTCCCCTCTCCCCATTACTTCACAAGTAAGTTCGCGTGCTTAATTTTTCCCAGCGTAAAATAAAAAATTTAAAAGTCTTAAGCATTTTTTTAAAACTTGCGTGTTGCCTCATATCTCCCCTTACTTAAAAATATTTTTTAAGCTTTTCATCGTTTTAAGCACGATTATTATTCAATTAGCTTTCGTTCTAATTATCAACCTATCAGATTCACTTAATTATTTTCACTTAAAAAACCAAGTTGCAAATATGATTTTAAGTAAGGTACCACTTTACTAAATTATAACAATTTATTTAAGTAAATAAATTATATAGCATATGATTATGAAATCATATGCTAATAAGGCTTTGAACTTATTTTAACCAGCGCTTACCTACCCAAAGATTTATTATTAATTTATTTTAAGTGAAATTAGAAAAAAATGCGTTTTAAATCAAATTTATGCAGTGTACTTTAAATTTAATTAGCTGTAATTAAATCAAATTAAAATCCATATTTTATGTCAAAAGTAATTATAAAGAATCATTTAAGACAACCTTTAATTGTTAACAAAATAAATAGAATATATTTTTAAGGACTACCACGAAATAATTTTTATGAGTCACAAAATGTGTTTTTCTCAAGAAAGGGAAAATATGAACTTTCCGCCCTTATTTTCAGGGAGAAAAGAACCATGTTACAGCCTGCTTGTGATATTAAGGGAGGGAACAAAAATTAGGGCGGAAAGTTACTTACTTTCCTCCCTTGCGTTTGGCGTAAATTTTTAGACACTTGCCTGGAATTCTAAAGATTCATAGTTCGATTCTAGGCCCTGGACCCTTTGTTTTATCTTTTTACTTTAATAAAAAAAAGTAATTCTAGTCTATAGTTAATATAATTAATAAATGTCCCCGTATTTATTAATTATTTTAACCATACACGCTAACATTTTAATGATTGCACCTGTTTTTGCGTTTTTAAGAAAATGTCAACGTCTAAACAAGAAAAAACATATAATTGTTACTTAAATACCTGTCTTAACGTATATCTACCGTACTTTAGGTAATCAGCTAAGTCGCAAATCTGATACCTGATGTTTGTCATTATTTTGCTGAAGTAAAGAAAAATTACACCAACTATATTTTGGGTTCTCTGGTTTACGCCCCTGGACCCAACAAAAATCGTGGAGTAGTGACTCAAATAAATAATAAATAAATATAAATAAATAAATATTGATTATACAGAAACGATATCTAATAATACTGTCTACCTCCGTGGCCGTGATCGTGAGGCGTTCAATTTCGGCACCGATGGTCCGTGGTTCGCAGCCCGGGCTATGCTTTAAGATTTTATTAATAGTAAGTGTATTAAAAAAAGATTTCGCAAACTTTCATTAATTCTTAGAGTATAGTAGATGCAAACCACCTGAGGCGGTTCCCGATGAACACCCTGATGGGCCGAAAGGCCCTAAAACGGGCATTTTTTTTAATTTAATTTATTTTTAAAGAAAAATTTCTAACTATATTTTGGGCCCCTGGACCATACAAAAATCGTGGAGTAGTGACTGTATTCCCCCTTGATATGTAAATAAATATTGATTATACAGAAATAAATCTAATGATATAAATATATGATATATAGAATAGATATATTTAAGATTAAGAAATATTTATTTAAATTAAGTGCATTATGCGATACAATTGTAAATCGTCATAAAACTACAAAAAAACGTCTACCAGGTAAATGATATTTCTATTCATATTTATTAACTAATATTAAGACTAGATCGACAAACATAAGACTAAAGATTATTAAGGTGAAACAAAATGCATTCTTTAAAATAAAAACAACTCAATTAAATAAATAAATATCACAAGTTTGGCATCTTACATACTATTATTCTCTTTAAAAATACTATTCTCTTATTTCTATACACTCATACATTAAAATCCACTCATACATACACCTCCATACATACTGTAAATACATGCATTCATACACTCTCATACATAATATAAATACATGCGTACATACACAATACATGCACATCTCTACATAATTAAAAAATAAATATTAATACATTTAAATAAAACACGAAAAAGCTATAAATAAAAATATAAAATCATTTTGTAAAATCGGTTATTTTGTACAGTGGACTAGATATTAACAGTTGTTTACATTTTGAAACCAATGCATCATAATTAGCCTCTTGTTTGATGTCTTAAGGTACCTTGTTATAAAATACTATACCATTATAGTGGCTGCTCTTTTTATAAAAATTAGTTTTATGTTTATTTGTTTTATGTGTGTTTTATTTATCGGCATACTTAGTCGAATTACAATGTTTTAAGAATTAATCACTACTATCTCATTATCACTTTAGTTTGCAAGTCATCCTCCTTAAGAGATACTACCTGGTTACAGTCGTTGTTAGACTTGAAATACTGTAAATGCAATAGTTTTTGTACAGCTCTACTTCTTTTAATGTACAAGAAAGTTTTATAGTAAATATAAATAAAGTTACTAAGTAAGATACACTGAAAACATAAGCGCACTGTGAATATACTATAAAAAGTTAAATAAATTTACACCTAAACTTTCAAAAATTGCATAAATAGGATTATTTCTTTAAAACAATGTTTATTCCGGAATTTCAGACCGAAACTTTTACACTTATCTATTTATTGATTCCGCTATTTTGTAAAAAAAAAATTAAGCCTTCTATTCCCCTGTCAGGGAGAATACAGTCGGCGTTTTTGTACCTTTCACTTCCCATGTATTTAGAATAAGACATTCAGTTTTGTTTTTTGTTTAAAAAATAGGTATTCATGCATTCTTTATACAGAAGATTCAATAGAAATCCTCCTTCGCTTTAAGCTTAACATAGAATCAATGCGTTATAAATCTCGAGCTTAAAGCGGTTAGTAGTCTTTTAGCAAGGCTAAGAGATAATTTTTTCTCACTGTTTACTTGCAATATAGAGTACTTTTAAACACAAATTTAAATTCACACAGTTTTCTTCTTTTTGTAAATGTTTCATTGCAGCAGGATTAAACTTTTTTATTTCATACATCCTATTTGTTATAATAAAGTTTAATTTCTCAATTAATAGGTATAATTTTATTGAATTAAATGTTTAATGTTACCATCAAAATATAGCATCAATATATTAGACAGTTTTATAGAAAAATGTCATAGAAAACTAACTAGGAATAACATTTCACTTGGTAGTTTTTTACTTACTCTGTACATTTTATATTAAGTCCATAGTAAACTTTAAAAAAAATATGAACCCGAGGTGGTAAAAACCAAAATAAGTATGTTACTTTTCACTATATGTTTATAACCTTCAATAGAAAACCATTAGTCAGAAGGTAAGTTTGCCTACTATGATGAAACCTGCGTAGTTAATGTAATTACTAAAAGGATGCACAGTTCGTACCAAACATGCGCAGTTTGTTTTTGACGTATTATATTTTGTGATGACGTCATCTTTATATTTTATCGTCAACGAGGTCACTTATTTATTCGGTCAATCGACCTAGCGAGTCATCCCTAAAGATCCTTTGATAAGAACTTAGCATATGGTTGTCTTGCTGAGCTCTGCTAATCATCTTCTTGATTATTAGGGACCAAAGTAACATCCGGCAGCTAAGTTTTCCAAAACCGTCTTAAGAATAAGTTGTAGTTTTCAGTTAGCACGGCTTTTAATGTAACATTTATTAAAAATTTAACATTCATTTTTTCCTCAAGACTAAACCTATTTTTAGATGGAAATATTTCCTATGGTCAGACCAATTAAATACCCAGTAATCAATCAAGCCTACCAGTAGACCCTAAATAGGTAATCAATTAACTTTTTGTAAGACATTATAAGTTACAGTTATGCATAATTCTGTAAGTTAAAATTTAAGTAGAATATTACAAGTAAGATCATATTAAACATTTAATTACTCTCATTATGTTAATATTGACTCAACTGTGGTTCGATCGGCTCTTTTTGATCCCTAACGAAATCAAACAAAAACTTCAAAAGATGTTTGCCCAGCGGTCCTACTGGAGCGCTGTTATCGCTTCAGGCTTAATAACTTTTAAGATTTACTAATTTCTCAGCTGGATGTCTACAATCTAATAATGTTTTAAAGGTTTCACCTGTAACCCTTAGGCCAAATATACAACGAAAAACGTTTACAGACGATGTTTTAAAGAAAACGGATTTATACAATGTAATTATTTTCCACTCTAGTGAGTTATACAAAAGGAGGGATGATTTCTTTTTATTTTTCTTTTTAAAGGGATGAAGTGTCGTTAATACTTGTTGATCCTCATACAATTAGTACTCGAGACTTGAGAGCCGTTTGAGATTTTTTTACCAAATATTTTTAACCTTTAGCCCCCTGACAGATAGGAGAAGTAACAAGCTTTATATAAAACTTTTTTTCTTTGTATAATCGATATTGTTAAAAGGTAATTGAATAGCAAGGTAAAGGTTAGATTTCAACCTCAAAGACCTCCTGAAACTTTTTATACGTACATGTGTAAAAGCCTAAATTTAAACAGAATTGAGTTTCTATATTAACAATTTATCAATTAATTTGTAATTGCATCAATAACTTTACTACGAAATTATTACGAACCATACCAAAAATTAAGCAGTGGGGGACTTTTGTGTTATTGGCCTGTTTTTATTTAATTATTATTATTATTTTAAATTAAATATATAATTGATAATTGAATGTGAATATAAATAAAATTATAAATGTAAATAGTAATGTGAAGAATGAATTTTGTAGGAAGAGTAACTCCAACCCCCTTAAGGGGTGCCTCGGCAATTGCCGAAATAAAACTTAATATTAAGCAAAATATGTAATATTATAATAACCTAAATTATGTACTTAATTAAGTTTTAATAAAGGCTTATTTATTTATTTATTTATTTATACCAAAACTTTAATAACTGATACTAACGTTTAAACTTTTGACTTATACTTTACAAATAAAAATGTAAAAAAGTAAACTTTATAATGGATATTTGTTTAGGCTAATGCGTAACATGTTTCATTTTTTGAATTTAGGCGGCTGCACCGCAAGTCTGCCGTTACCTCTTTTCTTTGATTGTAACACTGCCATTGATTCAACTATCCACCATAGAGATTTTATTACTAGAGGGCCCTATAGGTTAAATTTTGAAACATCGGAAAGTAACCTGACAACCTTCGATAAAAATATAATCAAATAATCAATACAAAATCACAATAACTTTTATATTAGATCGTTAAAAATACAATGCTAAACACAATCAATGAGCGGGAAGCCGAAATTAATTCATTTATTATAACCTTAACTCATTCTTGAAGGAGGTTTCATTGAGGTTACACAGAGCCCCAGAGACCCCAAATGATGTTTCAGGCCTCTCAATGTATTTAGATATGCTATACCTTCTCTAGTTATATCTCTATGTAGCCACCGGTTGAAGGTTACTTTTTGTACATAAACAGCCATGCTATACATATCCAGCATATTATTTGCCGCAATTATGTAGTCTCAGTCAATTAAGTTTTAATTTCGTAGAGGACTTTTCTGTTCCCATGGACGTTGTATGAGAGAGCAAACCTACCTTCTCATAGTTACCACAAAAAAAGGCGCGAAACGAAGGTTATGTAACCAGAATAAGTCGATTTTGCTCATCAATTTTTTTCTGTGCTTGTCGGTTTATTGTTTGTCATGATTTTAGTTAACATTAGTGCTTCTTAAGTCGGTTTATATAAAACAGTTATAAGAAGAAAATATATAACTTTTATTTTTTGTTTATAACCCTCTCAATAAGCAAGACGATAGGAAACCATCGGGAGATACTTTTGCCTCTAGGACCAACGCAGTTAATATCTTGTAAGCAGGCGCAGTTTGTTCAAAGTATGTGCAGTTAGTTTTTGACATATGATTTGTGATCGATAATTTTCTATTTTTTATCCTCATCTGGGAGTTTTTTTTCAATAACAAATGGATGTAACGCTACTTCGTCTTTATTCAAAGTCCTTGTTCCCAGCCATTTAATAAACTTTCGTCTTTCATCCGACGCATAAACGTTGTGTTGAGGGTTAGGTCCATGGCGACCCTCGGATGGCCTCTTCCAGTCTGGACAGACATCAAAGGCTAAGTTATGTACCCTTCAGGTACCTCCTACCATTAGATTCAAGCTTTATTTAGTTACCATAGAATCAGTGCACACCTTGTTTTCATTTAAGAGCATACCTAGTTGATAAGCTGTTATTTGAATGTCTGTATCTTGTTTACTTAAAGTCATGTACAGTTCCACACCAGTGAAGGCTTTAAGTCTTATTTCTTAGCTTAAGATCCTACCTACTTAATCCACCTATCCTAGACATCTACAGTCCTCTCTCTTTCCTCACCCCGTTGAGCTGTGTTCAGGTCAACTATACGCCCCCTGACATAAGAATATTTACTTCATCCACCCATACAGAAAAAAGAGGATGTGCATCCTCTCTTCTATTAATTCAACGTCAATTTCATTTTACATCAAGAAATATCCTAAAACAATATACTCCATTTAAAAAAAACTAAACATATTATTAATTTTCATAACTATTTTTAATTAATTAAAATCTTTATTAATAAGTATTTCCTAAAGGGTTTATTTGAGTTTAATTATATAACTATGAGCTCTTGTTATATTTTAATATTCGTTTCTTCTAAAATGTTTGTTTCCGTTTACAAACAAAAAAGAACAAACAAAAAGTAAAATAATATAAATAAAATAATACGGTTCCCATTCCTTAACAAGAAAAAATAATTTAATATAACAAGTTTAAAAAAATGTAAATATTTAAAACAAAATTGCTAAAATTAAAGGTTTTCTTATCATACTTGTAATTTTTTACTGTTTGGGAAGTATTTTATATTAAAGGAAAAAAATGTTTTTTCATCTCTAAGGAGAACGCAACATGACTCGATTCCCAAGTGGGTTCTTGTGTCTTGTTCTAACCCAAAGGATGGAATTAATTAATTAAAAAAACTCGTAAAAGTCCTTACACGACCAGTCCGAAATACATACATACTTATGTTTGAAAGTATAGGGAGTTAAGCATAATAATACAGTAAATTTTGCCGCAGAATTTTGACTGTTAATTTATTACTTTCTTATTTATTTATTATTGTTAAATAAAAATGTATTTATTATATTGTTATTGAATTCTAATTATTAGAAATATTAGTTTGTCCAGTTTCAGCTGCTCAAGAATTCTTAAGTTAGACTAATACGTTATTAAAATAAGGATATGACTCCCTTTATCTCCACCAATCATTAGGTGAAGAAGCGAAAATGAAGAATAAAGTATTAATAAACACCAATAATAATATTTATTGACAGAGCACCATTCTTATTACGTCATCATCAGTGCCGACGAACAATGTAAGAAGAGAGTGAGGAGTCACTAGATAGCTACAAATCGGACACTATCCAATTTGTCTTAAGCTATCAAGTGACTTCTTACTCTGTTATCACATTGCTCGCCGACATTGATGATAACCAAATTAGATTGCTGGCTCTGTCAATAAATACTATGTGTGGAGAGACTTGGATGTTTTGTTAATACTTTACACTTCATTTGCGAATCAGACTAACTCTTCACTCTCTTCTTACATCGTTCGCCGGCACTGATGATGACACTAAGGTTGAAAAGCTGGCTCTGCCAATAAATGTTATGTAGTGAGTCTTAGGTGTTTCATTAATGCTTTTTATATTTTCACTACAAATCAGACACTATCTGATTCATAGAAAAGGTATGTGTTAAAAAAATCCGAAACTGTCACCGGAATAAATCTTTTCAGGTTTTTAAGATCTTGATGGTTTTCACAAAGTGTCTGTCTGTAGTGTGTGTTGAGTAGTGTGTTTCTGTTAATCATCGTAGCTCCTTGTATTTATGCGTTTTAAGTTGTACGTTACCGCTGATTCAAAAAAAAAAATATTCAGAGATTTTTTTATGATTATTATAATGATTCCAAAAATGTCAAAAAATTGAAAAAAATGTGAAAATTTGCATGCATGTACAATACTAATATAGTGCATTTCATTATCAGCATTAGTTCATTTTATATAAAAGTCGTTTTATCAAATGAATGGTGTACGTTTTTAAAAAAAATATCAGAAAAAATCCGATTGAGTTGAAATTTGGTACAAGTACAAACCTTCACGTAATAAACAAGTACACTACGTTTCGTTTCAATACGATAAGTATATCCATGATTTTCGTTTGCTCATAAAAGTTAAACAAAAATGAGCGTGGTCACCGCTGAGAATGAAGCAGATGCATTAACTATCTGAACGAGCGAAACGAGTAATGCTTTACTATAAATTTAGCATATTGTATATTCTGAGAATGAGCGTAGTGAATCCGATGTGATGTGGAAAAGTTCAGAGATACACCGTACCCGATCATTTCGGGATTTTAAAGGAAAAAAAAAGGATGCATAAATTTCTAGTTTTAATTTATTAACTCAATAATGGTGTGTATAGTTTTGTAAAACCTAAAAGACTAATAAATTTACTACCGCATTTTCTTTGAAAACTCCAGAAAAAGTTGAATAAGGATTAGTAATGCTATTACTCAAGTTATAAAGCATAAACAAAAAAAACTTAATCAAAAATGAATTTGTGACCACGGAAGCAATTCAAAGAAAATTCGCACGGCATGTGGACCACTGCGTCAGAATGTTTTATTAATAAGCCTTTTAATTATTTACAACAAAGACATTTGTTTTAATCAATAGGATATATGCATCTTATTACAGAATAAAAATAAATAACTGGTACTTAATCCACTTTGTCCTTAGTAATCACATTACTGTTACTTTTGCTAATTCATATTATAATCGTGAGATAAAATATCACAAATATTCACTTCTCATAATTCATGAGCGTGAAGAAATCTCAATGAAATTCACGATTAATGCGATCACATTAAAATCTTATTATTCACCTTTTTATCATAGATGTATTACAAGGCATAGAGCACAGTATAAAGCAACCCTTTCCTCTGTGTCATCCATGGGATTGGGACATAACAGGCTCTAAGCATATCTTGTAATCACGCCTTTAAATAAAGAAAATTAATGATGGTCGTTGTGACTAACAAAACATCTTGAAATTGGATTAAGATGGCACTGATAACTGAAAGAAAATCGTTCTAAAATATAAATCTCTCCGCCATCTGTATCTAAAGACTTTGTCTCATGTCTTTCCTTTTAGTGCCAACACCCTTTTATAATTTTTTCAAAAACTCCTGAGTCATTTTATTAGATAATAATCTATAGAAACATCTTTTATCCTTTCCCTGTATTTCCTTTGTTTTTGTAACGCAGTTATAAATTTTCTAAAACATTTTCTGACATAACGAAGACATGCGTTACTTCATGAAAACAACCATACAAAAGCTTTTAACACCAACTTATGAATTTAGTTAAAAACCATATTAGTTTTACCTAATACAGTTAAAAAAAATGTCAAAATGATTTTCCTTTTAAGTTGTACTATATCTTTTTTGCATCATCTGAGGTCCAATATAATCATATATTTTTGTTTATCGTCTTAGTATGTGAGATTTGTATGTTCTTTAATAGATTTTCAGGCATTTTTTTCCGTTTAGCAAATTTTCATCAAAGAAACAATTTAAAAAAAATGGGTACTTTTCTATTCAGATTTGGTACGTTTATTCTCACCACTTCGGACTCTATTAGCTCGTCCTATAAAAAATGCCTATTATTTAGCACATATTCCGTTTTGAATTTTAGATTTTCTGCCAAAAAAAGATCAGTTTTATCCCCTGCGTTCAACAAGTGATCACTACAGTGATTACACTAGTAGATATACTAGCCGTATTGAAATATAACGTAAATACACCTAATGAATAAAAAAAAAGAGCCCTTCGGCCTCTTTACCGCCCCATGACCTCGACGCTGGGGGCCGCTTCGCGGACACATGGTTGTTACTTTCAGATTGTCATATTACTGGTTTATATAAGTGGCATACTGCCTCGATATAAGCGAATTTTCAAATGCATTATACCTAGTTTATTTTACATGGCTAAAATCAGTTGACAACGTGGGAAAATAGAGTTGAAACCAATGAGGTTGGTCCAATTTGAAATGGTCAGGAAGAATTTATTTAAAATGGAAAACGTAATGATGAATTTATTTAAAATGGAAAACGTAATGGTGAATTTATTTAAAATGGACATCGTAGAATTTATTTAAAATAGAAATGTAATGAATATTTGTGTTTTAAGCCAAGAATAAGGCATTTCAACTCAAGGGTAATTCTTTCTAATGTCAATACTTAAGCTTTAATTTTAAATTTGTTAAGAAGTCCGACTTTTGCACATTGTGCATATATTCCCACCAACATGGCGGTCTTAGACAATAATATGCAAGGAGTAAAATGTCTTATATTTACCCCTAAAACCCAAAAAGAACAATAAACGTTTACCTTCCAATGCGCTTTTTCACTAAATTCGGTGTTGACACCCGAAGTTAACTACACCACAAAAAATACTTCTCTTTACACAAAAAAGTAACCTATGCTTTTTAATTTTATGCTCAACGGTCTTTTCTATTTCTATGCTTCTCTCCTTTTTTTGTCTTTTTTCTCTTTTTTTCTTTTCTTTCTTTTTTGTCTTTTTACAATTAAAAATATGTCTTTTTTGTAATACCTTTTATATTTTTAATTATTTTGTACAATTTCATTTTAATTTTATGTGTAATCTTTTGTATTTTTTGTAAATTGGGCTCAGCCCGTATAAACGTCTTATTGTCTTATGTCTTAACGGTTCAAACTTTAAGAGGGAGGAGACTTTTTAATAAACCATGTATATTTATTATTAAAAAATAATATTTAGAATTTTTATTTTCCATGTAAAGTGGTTTATAACCAAAGCTTGTTTAAGAACATATTTGTTTAAATTATTAAATACAAGTCTTACATAGTAAGGGTAATATAAATCAGCCAGATCAAGTATTAACTCCTCTGTGTAACCTTTAAGATAGAATTTCACTGGTTAGTACAAATACGAAATATTTACTCTTCTCTAACTTCCGTGTGCTCATGTTCCGCGCATTGACTTTTAAATTATTTATTTATGTCTTTAACCTTTTAATCTCTTAATTAAATTCTATAATGTAGTTGCGTCAAATTTAAATGACTATAAATGTGACTTTTATGTAAATTTACATTTCCTTTTATAATTAAGTTATGTAATTAAGCTATATTTTTGAGTAAATAAAAGATAAGTAATATCTGTTAGGTATTTACAAACCTTAAATACATGTACATTATATAGATATGAACCTTACACAGGTATACAATATATAGATATGCACCTTCATGGGCTTAGCCAGGATTGCCTTTAGGAAGGGGGGCATTATATATATATATATATATATATATATATATATATATATATATATATATATATATATATATATGTCCTCCGTCAGACGAAGAACTTAGTTCGAAACGTTACCAAATTTCATGTAAGTCTTTTCTAAGTGTTTTCTATTTAAAATTCTTTATATCAATATATATATTATATATATATATATATATAATATATATATATATATTATATATATATATATATATATATATATATATATATATATATATATATATTAATTACAAATGAAAAAGGAAAATACTAAGAGTATAACATAACAATCTTTTATAATAATAATAACTTACAGGAGGTGAAGCGAAGAGATTTAGAGGGGTTTTGAGAATTTTCGACATATGTCTTCTTCGGTCAGGTAAGGTTGGGAAGTCCCGAGTGACAGTCACTCGGGACTTCCCAACCTTACCTGACCGAAGAAGACATATGTCGAAAATTCTAAAACCCCTCTAAATCTCTTCGCTTCACCTCCTGTAAGTTATTATATTATAAAGATTGTTATATATATATATATATATTATATATATATATATATATATAATATATGTGTGTGTGTGTGTGTGTGTGTGTGTGTGTGTGTGTACTACAAACAATTAAAATATAAGGTTTATAGCCCTTAAAGTACAAATCAAAACTAGCTTTATTCAAATAGACTTAATTTCTTTTGAAATGCTTCATTCTTGCTCAACAAATATATTTATTTATTGTTATTATATAATATAATTTTAAATTATTTATCTTTTCTTTATTTATTTGTTCATGCATTGTAGTCTGACCAGAGACACTTAAGTCTCTGGTCAGACTATAACTTAGTCTAATAGACCCCGCTACGAGTCACCTCATTAGTGAATTTTTCTAATGGAAATTTTCTGGAAATGGCAAAAATACACAGAAGTACAACTGTACTTGTACTCTTAGAGCCTTCCCACAGATGTGCTTATCAATCTGAAGATAAACTTATCTATCTGGGGGGAGGTCCCAGGTAGATAAGTTAAGTTCTCAATATAATTGTGCGAGAGACACCTAGGAAATGTAACAAGCAAAATGCAATGCCACATCTGGGAACTGTTCCATCATTCGACATTCGTCGTCATTGATGGCTTGACATAATGTCATGTCCCACTCTGTTTCGTTACGTGTAACTTATCAGGGCGCCGACAGAGCCTGAACTCACTCTGACCTTCAATTAATTCGAAGAATATAATGTGAAGTACTTATCAGAGACGAGCGGTGCTCTCTTACCTCCATCATGCATGGCAAGCAAAACATATATCATTTGATACTACCGAGTTTTTCAAAACATGAATAGTTGACACAATATAATTGTGCGAGAGACACCTAGGAAATGTAGCAAGCAAAATAAGGCATTGCATTTTGCTTGTTACATTTCCTAGGTGTCTCTCGCACAATTATATTGTGTCAACTATTCATGTTTTGCATAACTCGGTAGTTTCAAATGATATAAGTTAAGTGCTCTCTAAAGTTGTTTGATACTTGCCTACTAAGTCAGGTTAAAATCTTGACACCCTACCCATAACACACCTTTTTTTAAATTACCCAGATAAGGAGAGGTACCTTTTTGAAACGTCGTTAATTTTAAATAAAACTTAAAATGAATTACTTCAAACTAAATTTACTCTTAATTCACCATTGCCGCAAACTTTCACGTCTAATTTTTACCTGTAACAAAAAAAAGTAATGAATATATATTAAAATATGTAAACGTAAGGACATAATGATTTATATTATAATGAATATATAGTTTATTAATAATGATTCACTAATAATAAAGAATTTTGAAATAAAATGGGGCAATAAGTTAGACTTTAATTGATTCAAACCAATATATGGTTTGATCATCACTGGATTTTAATTTTCAGTTTTATTTGACCTCGAACCCTTTCAAAATTACACTTAGCACGATATCCCATTAATCATAGTAAATAGTTATTTTGTTTTGCTAAGTACGTTTATTCTAAAAAATAAATTGCATAGATGAAAGAATAAATAGAAAAATTACTTCCACGTACTAGACGCACACGTAAACCATACACTATGGTTTTTTTAATTAATTGGCTGAATGCTTCAAAAACAAACTGTTCAGGTCATCTTAAATAATTAAAATTTAACTACTTTTATGTATAAAAATGTATAAGAGAAGAAAATATATACAGGAAAAAAGTTAAACAGTTTATAACAGTTCCCAGTTATCAATCTAGTTCATAAAACGTTAAGTGCAGAGCGCTAGTAGTGCAGATTGTACCTCATGTTCTGGTCTATGCATTTCCTCTGTCTTGTTTGATTCATTATACACAACAGACAGCTCCGCTGACGTTACATAGTTAAAGGAATTCGTTTCTACTTTTCCTTATTTGTACCGTACCTATAAGAAAGTATTGTGTTTGAAAAAAAAAATCCGAAACCGGGATATCAATTGAATTATCCGATTAAGGTGTTTTTTAAGACCTAAACTGAACAAACAGATAACTTTGTGAAAACTACTTATATTTAACTTTGTGAAAATTTCTTAAGTTATCTATCTATGTGTGTGTGTGTATGATTGTGTGTGAATGAGTCTGTTATCATTGTATCTCCTAGTGTATTATTTACAGACAATTAAAACTTGGTACAAAAATCAATCTTGAGGTTTAGTTATACAATCCAGAAATTATTTTATGACGTCATAAACCCGTAAAAATTATTCTTAACAAATTAATAGAATTCATAAAACGAGGGATTTAGCACTCATGTAGTCTTGTATAAGACAAACATACGCGCCAAGTTTCATCTCATTATTAGTATTAGTTAAATTTATCGAATGACTTGTATAAGTTTTAAAAAAAAAATATTTAAATAATCGAAAAATAATTCAATTGAGTTGCAATATTGGTCCCAAAATGTTGACATTAAGCGCCGTGCAGTTTTATTAGATTAAATAAAATAATAATGAATACAATTACATACAAAATTTAAATAAGACAAAAGATAGAAAAGAGTTTTTACTTGATTTAAGTCTTTTGCTTTGCACAATGTAAACAGCAAATAAAAGTCCCATTTTTTCACGGTTATATTCATTCCTATTCCGCTATTACAAAAGCTTCTTTTTTTAAACATACTGATGTAATTAAAACTTTACACGTTTCAACTAAAGAATTAATTATTTATAACAAAAATAACAAATCAATGGAGAAATGTATTTTAATAAACGGTGAATATATATAGGAGTTGGGCCAAGTCAAAAATGAAAAATATATTATTGATAAGTCAACATTGGGAGCGGGATCCTATAGGTTTTGGTTATTAAATGCAACGATCTGCTACCAAAAACCAAAACCAGACTGTGCTGCCTCGAATTGTTTTGCCCCCTCGTCAGAATGTTGCTCGTCGTGACGTGATTTCATATCGGCGTGTATATAGAATATTTAACACTTCATCAGCCCATACATCCCTCTGGGGGAATGATTTAGAAAACCGATCCGATATTTCCCCTCTCCTTTTATATTTTCTTCCCTCCCAATTTTCATCCTTACGATATGTTAATTATTCAAAACTTTTTTTGATGATGTTAAAACTTGAGGTTCATAAACAGAAGAGAAACCTAAGAACGAAAAAAATGCAAGAAGCATAATGAATTCTTAAGTTTTTTAAAGAAATTTCTAAAAAAAATCGATTCTGTGCAAAAAAAAGTAGATACCAAAAAAGAATATTTTATCATAGCTTAAGGGTAAAAGCAAAGTTTGAATTTTACCTATTTTTTCCTCCCCTTAGATTTCTCCTTGCCCTTAAAAATAAAATTAAATATAAATTATAATTTTCTATTCATGAATGTAATGCAAGTAGGTCATCATAGAATATTCAAAACAGGATTTCGTTTTTATATAAGAAAAGTACAATGTTAAACATTGATAATCCTTTCATCAAATTTGCTTTTCAGCCAAAATTCACTTTCGTTCTATATTTTCGTAAGGAAAAATATAAAAAGAACTTTCTTCTTTATGTGAATTCCGCTTATTTCGTTGTTATGGTAAAAAATATTCTAAATTTTTTGGTCTCTATCTTAAGAAGTGAATTTTAAATTTTTTTAAATATTAAAACAATTTTGCTTTAAATATTTAGATTTTTAAGCATTCAATAACATAAGTTTTTAAATTAAATAAACTGTTAATATCAGTAGCGGACTTATTGAGAGAGAGGAAACTTGGGGATTAAACCCTTTTAAAAATCACCTTAGGCCCCTGAATTTTATTTAATAAGCCTACTTTTTCTCTTCAAATAGAAAAAGTAGGTTTGCTTTCCGTAATATTTACTTTAATTCTTGCTTTATATTTTTCCAACAAACGATTAATAACCCAATAACACAAAACACCTTTATTATTATCTGCTCTTGACATTTGTTGAATTTTGTATCAAAAATGTTAAGTTTATTTGATAACACATTAATTAATTATTTAAATACATGCTTCGATTTGTTTTTCAAGATTTTTGGCCTTAATCTTTGAGACAAATGTACTAATAACTTTTTTGACCACTAAATGAAGAAAGATAAGAAAAATAACTTGATTGGTTTCTTTTAACTTGAATGTTAAAAAAGACATGTTAATATCATTATCTTAAATGTTAACAAAACAAGCAAGTCAGTTTCATTTAACTCAAATAGTAAATATAAGCATCTCAGTTTTATCTAACTTATATGGTAAAACAGCAAGCAAATCAGTTTCCATTGAACCTGATGCAAAAAAACACCTGTGTTTCAATGGCAAGAAAAATAAGCAAATCAGTGTCATTTAACTTAAATGGTTTTTAAGTTAAATGAGTTCCACCTAATATAATGACAAGTCGCGTCAGCTCACTTGACTTAATTTTTAACTTTGGTCATCGTAAAAAACAGCTTATCAGTTTTATTTAATTATAAACAAATCATGAATAGTTAGAATAGAATAAAAAACACTATGAATAGAGGAAGAAACACAAACTCACAGCAAATTCTAATGGAAAAATGAAAAGCGATAGAGCTCATGGCATTATGTCAAATTTATTACCATAAATGAAATTATAAATGTGACAAACTTTTATTTAGGCGGTCGATTAACGTAATAAATTAATAAACTGATACATATTTGGATCAACCTTCAAATATTTGGATTTCCAGGATGATCTATAATTATTATAATGAATATATTAAAGTTTTACGAGCAAATAAAGAAATATTAATTCTTTTTCTGGAGTAAATTAGAAAATTTTGTGCCTTTAAATTTATTTTAAGAATTAATTAAAAATCTTGTCATTCTTTGAATAGGAATTTTAAATAGGTCCTTATTTTCATGCTAATTAGAAAACTGCTATTTTTTCTCATTTATATTTTTTTTAATAACTAACTTTTCTTTTCACTAAAGGGTTGATGAAAGACTTTTTACATTTTTTTTTTCTTTTGGTTCATTTAGTTTTAACAAGAGGTATAAACGATGAGGGATAATAGCTAAGGAAAGCGTCTTTGATGTCGAGTGGCCGCTTACAGCCCCGCTTACAGACGCTCATTTTCAAGCATAAAATACCTCTTTAATACCCTAACTATGCTGCTTATTTTCTTATAATTATTAATTAGGGAGAAGGTGTCAATATTTACCTATTAATATCTTTTAATATTTCTGTTTTATTTTTAATTACACTTTTTAATGTTTATGGAAAAGTCCCACAAAGATGTTTCAGGCACCTCAAATGTATTGAGATAGGCTATGCCCCCTCTAGTATAAATCTCTATGTTTAGAAACACGATAGAAGGAAAACTCATCTTAAATTATTAGAGTTGCCAATAAAATAGAACAAAATATGGTAAATCCTATAGAGGGTTCATTCGTAGTTATTCCAATTTTAGCGATTTTTATATTTTAGAGCAAGCTATTACAAGTAAATTAACAGAGCCAGCTTTCGGCAAATAGTAATCAACAGTACCGTAAACAAGCGATGACCATAAACTTAAATACCAGGCACAGGATGTCTCTTAATAATTAAATAAATCTTCTACTTTTAAATTTATTAAATAACGGTAATAAATAAAAGAAATAAAATATTTTAACGTATAAAAACACCAATTAATCTATGCGAAGTCATAGTGTGATACTATTTTAAAAGAAAATAGTATCAGTGATACTATAACAATGTACCTTGAGCAAAAGAAATCTGGAACCAACTAAACTGTCGACCTGCTTATTAGGCGCTTAAGTAATGTGCAAAGTAAGCAAATGATCAATTTGAGAAATGCATTTTTAAATTGTTGGCAAACATAGTTACAAATTGTAGTTTATTTGTTGATGCCTACGGAGCGACTCGTGTATTATGATTTCTCAGATTTGAGTTAAGTAACCTCAACTCCGTGCTTGGGAGATTGTTTAATTTAATACTTAAACTGACCAAACCAATCTTATAACACAAGCTTATATATATTTTATTTTAGTTAATATACTTGCTAGTGTCAAAACTTTATATTTTATTCTTCTTTTGTAAAACTCCTTGTAAATAAATAATTATTTTATCACCAACACTTGTCCTGCAAGTAAAGAACTACAAGAATCCACGTTTTCTTTATCTTGTAAAGAGTTTCTGTTTCCATTCAAGTTCTCATCTTGTTAAAGAAAATTGGATTTTCAGCGAAAAACTTTAAAGAAAAGTTTTCCTAGAAACAGTATTATATAAAAGACAGAGGGAAAGCGTTTAAAAATCAAGCTATGGTAAGGTTTTTAACACTTTGATAATGGAGGTGTTAAAAAACACTGGGAATATTATCAAACAGTTGTTTAAATGCATTGCAGGTCTCGGCATACCCCCCGTATAAATTTAAACAATATTGGGTTTAGCACGGGAATATCGCAGCTGGATCAACGTCAAGCTGTTTAAAAAGAGGGGGTATCTGTTTACCTTTGGTTGTGACAAAAGAGGAGCCTAGACATCACAGAGAAATGTGTTTCCCCATTAGCGACAATATAAGCAATCCTTTACCCCTAACAACAACAACCTTCATAATAGCTTTCCATACTTCTTTATAAACCTTTTCAAGAAACAATTCAAGAAAAATTCAACCAACGTAAAATAACACTATGCCACCCTTTACAAAGCACTTTTCTCATAAATAAGAAGCAAAAACATATTTTTTTACAAAATGTCGTCGTCGGAGAAAAAACAAAGTTTAATGGACCTATCCGAACACTTAATGAGCCATTGAAACTGCTGTGAGTTAGAGTGGCATCGAAAAAAATGACTTCCATTAATTATATTTTTAAAAGCATTTTGTATGTTAAGCTTTTCATATTAATTAATTAGGTTAATGAAATTATATAGATAAGTTGTTGCAAAGAAAAGTTATATAAGGGGGGGGGGGGAGAAACAATTGTTATTTAAACAAACCTTTAAAAAAATAGCTAGTTTTTACTTTTCCACACCTGTTAAAAGTTTTAAGATTACACCTAGAAAAAGTATTATGTTCGTTCCAAAGAAACCCAAATCCAAAATTTTATAAATTAATAATAACTATCCATTTTATGCTCTTTTATGAGGTTTTAAGTGGTTCAAATCATGTTTTCTGAGTGTCCGTCTGTGTCACGCATATTTCCCGCTGTGTTATTGCTAGAGAGTTGAATCTTAACACAAAAAATCGGAAAAGGTGTGTAATAAATTAATAAATAAAACATTAAAATAAAAATTGACAAATAAAGTTGACTTTGACAAATATACATCTATTAATGGTAAATTGTTCCACACAAAGTCAATTTAATTTTGTTCGTCATTTTGAAAATATTGACTATTAACCATTCAACGTACATAATAACTGTTTTTCAACGTACGACGTATAAAGTGTAAGACATGAACAACTTATGCTCAAAAACAGATAGCTTTTTCACCACATTCCATAAAAAATCAGGTCGGTACCTCAGACCTTTTCTACCACTTCGGATTCGATTTGATCATCCTCACTACTTCTGGCTCGCTTAGCTCGTCCTTATAATATAAAAATCACCAAGTTTATTCATAAACACTTCTTCGGACAAGATTCGCTTGTTCTGAGACATTATATCCAGACACTGGCCTCACTAATAAATAAAAAGTAAAAATATCAGATCTTTAATTTTAACTTTTATTGATGACAAAATTTAACAAGATTGAAAAAAGTAGTGTACCAATAGATTACTCCTGTTTCATCCAGCTACCCATCTTATCTCCTTTTATTTATGATTTTTATTGTATTCCCTAAAGCATTGCATTTTCCAAACCATTATGAAAACTTATAAAATACAATGTTTAAATGTGTGTTAACAGAACCAGAACACACTGGCAAGGGTTAGATCAAGTTTATTAGGGTAAACTTTTACGAAAACTTATTTCTCAAGCTCAGCTTATTTGTGATAATTAACTTACCTCCTCTTTACTTTTTATTTTCAGATCCTATACAATTTAAAACTTCTTTTTTCAAAGTTTAAATAAGTCAACTATGTTTAAGAGAAACAATTCATTCTAATTTGTTTGTCAAGGAGGGGATGTTATTAGGTGGATTGGTTAAAGTTAGGAGGGGGAGGGGCAAAAAGGTTTTTAGACTTAACTTTACTGTTTTACACAAGTTTAACTAGAAATCTCCCTTCTGTAAGTGAAGTAAGGGAAAAAAGTTCATATGTTTTAGAAGAGTTTAAGAGAATGAGTAAGAAAGCATTAGTCTCAAGATCTAGGAAAAAAGGTTTTTATACTTTTAAACTTATATAGAAAAAACTTCCCTCTACTTGGGTTATGGGGAAGTAAAAGTGGATTTCTTATTACAAGTACAACGAGGGTTTCAATTAACAATGAGATAAGATTGCAGGGAAACTTTCTCAATCGAATCTGGCTTGAGGTGAAATTAAGTCAAAGTTTCACCAGACCGGTGCAATAAAACTATGATACCCTCGCTAGGAAACACATATGTCTTGGGAACCCAGGTGACAACCCTAACCAAATAAAATTGGTACAAACTCGAGATAAAACTCATTTCAACTAAACTAACCACATTGCTGACGTCATTCAATCACTGATATCTCCCCCTTGTTTGATAACAGCCTCTTAAACGAGCTCTTTTTTCAGTCCAATTATTTCGGTAACCGTATTAAAGGCTGTAACTGCCTACCCTGAAATGACCTGTTTAAGCACTTTTTAGCTAAATTAAACAATGTCTTTAGGACGGCTATAAACAGGGAAAAATCTTAACTTTTTTACCTGGTGTTGTAAAAATATGAAAAAAATTGGTTTAATGTCGGAGTTTACTCCTTAATTTTTTTACAGCCTTGTTTATGGTGAGAGATGAAAGGGTTAAGTAATATAACTTTGCCTTTATTAGCTAAACAAAAAATTAATAATTTTTAAACATAATGGACTCTGGTAAATCTATAACCAAGTTATTATATCCGGGTTAGGAAGTAATCGAACTTGAGAACAAAATCGCGTAATGATTAGAAATAAAAGTGATAAAGTATAAAAATAGTTGTATTGGTCTCCACTGATTTAAATATTCATTTTTATCTCTTAAAACATAACTTATTTTAACCTATATGACATTCTGTTAAATGCCTCTTGTAAATGATGATGGCAAAGATAACGTGGTAGAGAGTTAGGCTATGTTATAAACAATGACCGAACTCTCTACTAAACATTTGTCGATAACTGTATTATCTACGAAAAACGCCGCTAGTAAATCTATTTTTTATTATAGAAAAGCATGACCTATCATGTTATCAGTGTACGAAAATAGAGCTCATACAAACAAATATATTTTATGTAAGTTACTAATACATTATTAAGTTACTAATGCATTATAAAGTTACTAATGCTTTAGTAATTATAATGCATTAGTAATTTTATAATGCGTTAGTAACTTACAAGCGCATTGACAACTAACTTACATTGCATTAGTAACTTACTAATGCATTAGTAATTTTATAATGCATTAGCAACTTACTTGCAAAGTTACTAAACGATTTGAGCGTTTTTGAAAATGGAAAAGTTAGATAACAAGTTCAGAGCTTAGCGCTCTTAATATGAAAATTTATCATAAATACTGACTAAAGAGATATTCTCTGGTTTTTTGATACTATCTA
Organism: Microvelia longipes; assembly: GCA_018340805.1. Classification (NCBI taxonomy): domain Eukaryota; kingdom Metazoa; phylum Arthropoda; class Insecta; order Hemiptera; family Veliidae; genus Microvelia; species Microvelia longipes. The sequence continues at coordinate 69,587,705 of JACMZG010000008.1, read as the reverse complement.
AAACAATAATACTTAGTAAAATACCTTTCATCACCATTCTTGTAAGTAGAATATAATTAATTTATTATTTTTGTAGTTTATTCTCCTGTTTTGTTTTAATTTTATTATTTATTTATTTTTGTTTTGAGACATGATTATGACCATAAGTATTGTTGAAATATAGTTAGTAGATGAAGTAAAGTAGAGTATATTATTTTCCTTTTGTCAAAACAGATATTATATGTTATAACATATTTCTACGACTGCTTTTATGATACAATAACTTTCTAAACAAAAATTCATTAAATCGTTTCTATATTGGAAGAAAAAAATTAATAAAGCATACTTGAGCGTATTATGTGACTGAAATAAAACATATTAAGAAAGAACTCATGAAATTGTAAATAGTATTGTTTGCCATCCCTTTTTAAAAATCGTTTTCTTAAAATCCTTGTATGCTAGAGACGTCAGTTATATTTTTTTCATTTTTGTCTTTTATTATATTTAATATGAAGTAATTTTCAAGTATTTTGAAGATACATAAAACATTTAATTTGATTAAATAAAAGAAAATAGGGTATATTCCCCCAAAAATAAGTTCCCACACAAAGCAGTTTGCATTCAGATACTGGATTAATATTTTTTTTTGTTTTTATGTTTGAGAAAAAAAAATGTTAGATAAAAAATTGAGATGGCTAGAGTAGTTTAATTTTGTATTACGCTCGGCGAGGCGAAAAATAAATGCATAGGAAAGTAAAATACTTGAGAATGTATAATATAGGGAGATTGCATTAATGCTCCTCATGGCACTTATCAACAATCCCTAGGGTGCCACAAGGGTGTCCCCCATAAGCTCAACACAAAGATACAGATATGTAAAACTGATAAACAAGATTACGGTTCTTAAAGAGGAACAAATACTGGATAGTGTCATATTATAACTAACCCTCTAAGTTTCTTTAGATAAACAAATTATAAAATGTTTTGGTTATAAAGGACATGACGTAGTTGAGTTACAATGGATTATGCAGATGAGATTTTTTGTTGTTCATAATCAGCTCTGGGAAAGTATTTTACTTTTTTTCAGAAGCAAATATACATATTTTAGAGCTTATAATCTCTTTCCTTTTTGTATTGGACGAGTAAGCGACTAGTTTTCGAAAAATACCATATGTATGCTCATAAAATTAAATTAATACTTTATAAAGATATAGATAATAAAAATAATCCTCCACTTTGCTAAACAAAAATTAGCAACTGTCATATGTTTTATAAACACTCATTATATTTGAAATTGTTTCAAATATAGATGTAGACAACAAACTACTAATGTCTTTTGCAATATGTGGTAAAACGATTTTTTAACAGAATTAATTACGAAGCAGAGGTTTATAACATTGTCAATGTTATACATGATTGTATAACAAATATGCGCTCAGAAGTGTTTTTTTATTGGCTAAAACGGGTTTTTTAGAAGCATTAATTTATAAAAAAAAGAATATTGTGGCGCGGAGCTCGGTGAAATTTCTTTGGGTTTCTTGCTGTTTTTGCTCACACAAAATACATTGTATATACGTATGCTCATATGTTATGAGTGGTATATTATGTTTAGGGTGTTATTGACATTGTTGCATTATAAGCGTACCAAATGACTGACAAAGTTTCAGTGCAACTTGTCAAATGTCATAAAAGGAAAATTTTTAATATTTGTTTGAACATGCTTTTGAACAAGTTCCTCTCTTTTAGATGGGAGATTTAATTAAGCGAATATAGCCTAAAACAAGAATACCTTTCCCAAAGTTTAACCCTTATTCCCTTTGTTTTAAATATTATAATGTTTAAACAGTATGGACTATAGCTTTGAGTCCTAGATAATTTGATACTACCGTGTTTTGCAAAACATGAATAGTAAACACAATATGAATGTGAGAGACTGAACAAGTTAAATGCAATGCTACATCTGAGAAGTCAACTATTCTTGTCTTGCAAAACTCGGTAGTCTTAAATAATAAAGATTTTCATGCCAAACATGATGGCGGCAAGACAGCACCGCTGGTCTTTGGTAAGTACTTAACTTTATATTCTTCAGAATTTTAATTGAAGGTCAGAGTGAGTTTAGGCTCTGTCGGCGCTCTAATAAGTGGAGACGTAACGAAACAGAGTGAGTAATGACATTATGTCGAGCCATCAATGATGACCAATGTCGATTGATGGAACAGTTCTAAGATATCATAGCAATTCCTTGATGTCTTTGAGTGTCATTCGCTCATAAATATATAGTGCCAACTATTCATATTTTGCAAAACTCGGTTGTATCAAATGATCTAGGAGGTACAATGGACCCACATACGAGTTCTAAGTACCTAGGAAATTATTTCCTCCGGAATTTAAATAAAAACAAATTATCTAGGACTCGAAGCTATAGTCTATACTGTTTTATTGTATTGTTTCGCATCATTTGTTATCACTGTTTGATTTATCACTATTTTTGATTTATTAGTTTTAAAGTTAAATGTTGACTTTTATCAGGTACTTATTACTAAAAACTGATAGAAACTCAGTTATGGGAGTTTCTTACCTATCAGATTCGCTACGCTCGTCCTCAACAGGAAAAATACTTATTTTTAATTCCAGCGGTCAGCCATCCAGGTACTGACAACGCACACATGAAGACAAACCTCTAAGTCAAAACCACTCAGGAGGTCTTAAAAACATCTGAAACCTACTTCATAAAAATAACATCAATAAACAAGTCCATTATATAGTTGTAATATTTTAATTATTGTCGAACATTATATTAACCTAATATTGCTATTGATTAAATCATATAAAAAAGAGTACATTAAAATAATATGTACGAGATAGAAATAATGAAAATTCCAGTTCTCTTAATAAAATTATTTTTACGACCATATCATATTTGGGTTACTTACAAGCTGTCTCTACATGAGTCGTTGTTCAATTATGCAAATGGTTTGCAATTAGTTTAATGTAATCCCCATAGTAGAGGGACAAGAGAGGCAAAGGCAAGGGGCAAAGAGATGGGGCAAAGGGAAAGCTCTCTGTGTTTTAGGCATCTCGCTTTTCACTGGCTTTTCATAATCAAGCAAAACTCAATTTAAACTCAACAATAGAAATTAAGATAGCAGGGACTTTCCACCACTTGGTAATCGGTTGCACCCCTTCAACCCTTTCCAAATGCATTTCACAATTTTTCCCCAGATCCCCTCTTATTATAAATAAAATATTTTCTTTTAATTTTCTTACAGCCTTATCAACAATAATAAACAGTATAAAAGAGTTTAATCCTTCATCTTTATTATTCGCATCTTTTCATCGCTCGCTAAGTTATTTCTTAATTTATAAAAAGGTGTTTTTATCTTGTTTTGTTTGTAAATGAGATATTGCTTTAAATTATTCAAATCTTAATTTAGAATCAAAGCTACCTTAGTAATAAAAAGAACTCGGGTACAGGGTACCTCGATACTTTTCCTCAAAACTTTTGACTCGCTTCGTTCGTCCTGAGAATGTCATGATTATCCAAGGCTTAAGGTAGTATTACTTCCATCTCGCTACGCTCGACCTCAGAATTGAAGCCAGAATATTATGACTTCGGACTTGCTTCGCTCGCCCTTAAAATGTCATAATTATTCAAAGCCTAAGGTGGTATTACTTCCATCCCACTAGCTCAGTCTCAGAAAAAAGTGGATATCCCAAGATGTAAACAAACATTTCGATATTATCTTATTCTAAATGAATGTAGGCCAATAACTAAACTTAAATGAATTCAATAAAAAACTGCTTAGCCTTTCGTGGTTATTGCGTAGAAAATTTAAGACAACCGGTGGTTACGCGTCGAGGTTTAAAGAAAATGAGGAATTTAACATTTTGCTTCCACTAAAGGAGTCATCTTCAAGAAATTAAGATATCATTATTAAAAACACAATGTTTCGCTTTCACCGCAGAAGGCATCTCCAGGAAAGAAAAATATCATTGATGGAAACACAATGTTTCGCTTCCACTAAAGAAGGGATCTCCAGGAAAGTAAGATATCATTGACAAACAAAATATTCTACATAATTGATCTGGTTTACTTTTTCAGAGGATTTTATTTGCATCAATGATGTCAATACGTCCCTGAAGATGCCTCCCTCGATGAAAGAATAACATTGGATTCACACGGAACGTCGGCTATGAGATCTCATTGTTATCCGGGCGATCTCGTCTCGGAAGTGGCGAACTGGGCAGGTCTGCTTTGCTGATCACTTTTGAAATTAGTTATTTAAACTAAGTATTTATTGTTTTTTGTCCAATATTAAAGTTATTGTTGGCCTCGCTGCTTGAATTTATCTTACTGTGTTAACCCATCGATTATTGCTCACTTATAGGATGGTCCGTTTAACCTGAAACCAGTCAGTTTCAGCTTAATTTAACATTAAAAAATGTTAAATTTCGCATTGTAACCAATGATATTTCAATCAAATCAAATGTTTGTTAATTATGTTAAAAGAATTATTTAGAAACTAGAATTCACTTCATGTAATTACAACAATTTCTTAATTAATTGATAAAATTGTGACTAAGAAAAACGGATAGATGAATGAAGACAGAGTGATTACCGTCAGTGATAATTGCACATTTTGAGATTTTTTTATTTATTTATATTATTTATTTATTTAAATAAATATTATCGAGTGAACAGCTACAATAAATATATTAAAAAATCTATCAAACCTGCACTATGTACTATTTAACTTTATTTATTAACATTATAAAAAAATCGGGTACGGGGTACCTCAGAACTTTTCGTCATCACATCGGATTCACTACGCTCATCCTCCCTGTATCCGACTTGCTTCGCTCGTCCTCAGAATATACGCCAAATTTATACTGCAACATGTCTTCGGACTCGCTTTGCTCGTCCTTAAATAATAAATGCATCCGTTTTATTCTCAGCAGTAACCCATACAGCACTGACCACGCTCAATGCTACTTAAGTTTTATGATATACTTGTTGCATTGAAACTAAACTTTGTGTACTTATTTATTAAGTAAAGATATACAATTGTACTAAATTTCAACTCAATTAAATCATTTTATCATTTTTTTAAAAAACGTACACAAGTCATGCAATAAAAACTGAACTAAGAATGAGATGAAACTTGGCACATATGTTAGTCTTATTAATAGTCATATGCGTGCCAAATCTCAATCCAATCATTTTTTTGCAATTTATGATTTTTTAACATTTTTGCTGAGTCATTATTACAGGTTAATGACGTCATAAAAAATATTTTCCCAATAGCAAAACTACAGCAGTAGACTGATTTTTGTACAAAGTTTTAACTCTCAGGCATAAATACGCTAGGAGCTACGATGATAACAGACACACACACACACACTCATAGAAAACTTTAAGAAAACCACTTAAAAACACCTAAAACGGATAATTCCGGTTTCATCCCGGTTTCGGATTTTTTTGCAAACAATACTTTTCCTATATACCTACGGTATAAATGAGGAATTTAATAAAAATTTTTATTTAATAAAATATAAACTTTATTCCACCCGTACGTGTGATTAAACATTACCAGATATTGTCCAAGCCTAAGACTTAGTAAAGTACCTATGCGTTGTGTAGAATGATTGTAAAAGTTTAATACTCAAAGATTATGATTAAACAACTTATTGTTACCTATTAAGGTTATACCAGGGTCAGCATTATTAATTTCTTTAACACTTACAGAAATGCATTATCATTTGATGGCTAGATAAAGGCAACCACAAACCAACGCTTCATTCTGTGTTCATTAATCAAGTGCTTCGTGTGCTGGAAACACCACTTGATATAACACAAAAAAACTTTTGATATTAATATTCGATATTATAACATAAGATGTACTTTTAAGTTTTATTCTGTACTTAAAGCCGACTATTTTTAAGTACAAGTCACGTCTGATAATGTTTATCAGGATGAAAGGGTGATGAAGGATTAAATAGTTTGATGAATGAAGAGGATTTTATTTGACAAATGATGATCTTTTATTATACTTTCAAACTTTCACCATGATTTTAAACTTTATAATTTCATATTAAGATGGTTTTAGATCGATACGTTTTCTATATCATATGCAACTAAACAACGATATCCTATGTAAAAATGTAAGAACTCTAACTTAGACGGTCTTTTTTGAGATAGCCTGGAGTCCATGTATTGCCAAAAATAGACATTTGGTCATAATTTCATTAATACTGCTAGATACTTAAGCAGTTTGGTCTTGAAATGTCTAATGTTTACACTTTCGACGCATATTCCCGCCAAAATAACGGTCTAAGACCAAATTATCCTAAGATCTAATGTTAACTCTTCTACTATAATGAATTTTCTTTTATACAAAAAATTTCCAAGTTTCATTGATTTATGTCTAAAGGTTCCCAATTTTAGAGGGAGGGGGAGACCTTTGGTCCATCCAGAACATTAATAAAAATTACTACCCTGCAGTCGACATGTAGAGCGTTAGGTTGGAGTCTGTATATTCCTAGTACTTCATAATGGAAAATTTATAAAAGATTGGAAAACTGAATTGAAAAAAAATTAGAAAAGAATAATGACACTTTTCGAATGAATTGTTATTTTAAATTTAACTCAATTAAAAAAATCGGGTTTCAGGTACCTTGGAACTTTTCCTCTGCACATTGGATTCGCTACGCTCATCCTCCTAATTCGGACTCACATCGTGCATAAATACGCTAGTAACAACAATGATAAATGACACACACACTCAAACAACACTGACATATTTGTGAAAACCACTTAGGAGGTCTTTAAAACCTATTAAACCTATTAATTCAGGTAAAATCTTGGTTTCAGGTTTTTTCTAAGCACAATACTCTTTGGCACAAAATGATTGTGCGAGAGACACCTAGGAAATGCAACAAGCAAAATACAATGCTACACATGGGAACTGTTCCATCATTCGACATTCGTCATCATTGATGGCTCGACATAATGTCATGTCCCACTCTGTATCGTTGCGTCTAACTCGTCAGGGCGCCGACAGAGCCTGAACTAATATCACGAATGTCGAACTAATAATGATGACGAATGTTGAATGATGGAACAGATCCCAGATGTAGCATTTCATTTTGCTTGTTGCATTTCCTAGGTGTCTCTCGCCTAGTTGTAGTTTGTGAACTATTCATGTTTTGCAAAACTTGGTAGTATCAAATGATACACAATACTCTTTCCTAGATATATAGGGTATAAATGGGGAAAAGTATAAATATTTTTAGTTGTTTAGTTATAGTAACAAAATATTAGTACAATGACAAAATGAAATTAAGTCTATTTTTCTTTTCATATATGATCTTTTCATACAATGTTTAAGTTGACTTAAAGTAAATTGGAATTGATGATGGCTCCAACATAAGAACAGTGTCTTCTATCCTATGTGGTTAATCTAGTCCCATGTCCGTGCTTGACAAATTTAATTTTTTCTATTTTTTTAAATTCTGTGCCTGACAAATTAACTTAATTTTTGTATGATTTAAAGTCTGTATGAGTTTTTAATATTTAATTAGTTAAGTTCAGATTTCAAGTCTTCTGCTAAATCAAGTATATACTTTAAAATATTATTTAAGCTACCTAAAGAGAGCTGTCATAAACACTACACCTGATCTGGAATAAAAGAATAGATTGAATAAATATACTACCTTTTGCAATTTAGTCGATAAAACTGTCCAATGTCTTTTCAATGAATGTGTATTGTCTGACTCATTTAGTAAGGCTAATTATGTGAGGTTTCCAATTATAATTTTGCTTCGATTATTATTTCAAGATAATATTTCACCTGCTTTAACTTATATCAAGGGTCTGCAAGCACAGTTGTTTTATCAATGCATGTCACTAAATCAAGGAAACATTCATATCTTTTTCGGGTTGACCATTAACGTACTCGTACACCAAAATGTTACACAATTTAATGCAACGAATAAGGCTGTTACAAAAATTAATAAAAACCCAACAACTCCCGTCTTTTCTACAAATTACGTCTTATAACGACAGAACCGGCTTTCAGGTTACGCCATTATCAGTGCCTAACATAGAAACACAATAATATTTTAACCAAATATTTCTAACAACAAAAAAACTAGCGACATCCGTAAAAAAGTAAAAACCTAAGCCTAATAATTAGAAATAAAAATAAGTGTAATAAAAATAAATATGAAAAGAAACCTACAAACTAATAAAAAGGCAACCGGAGAGAACATAATTTGTTTTATCTACTTTCGGTGACAATTTATTTCAGTCCAGCAAGTTTAATCTACTTGGAGTCCACAAGAAGCTTAATTATGGTAGTGTGTCCATGAAGTATGAGTAAACAGTAAAATATTGTCGTCATAATACATACAGATACCTCAAAGTTACAAGGTTGTCAATTAAGAGTAAAAAATATTGGTCTTAGGAAGGTACCTTGAGGTAATCCAAACTCTGTAGAATTTAAAGATGAACTCAAAGTACCTCCTAATTTGACCCGTTAAGATCTCAAATGTAAATCATCATTAAACCATATTAACGTATTTGCTTGAACTCCATGATGTTTAAGTTTACTATATCCAAGGCTTTGGTCAAGTCTATAAATATTACTATTGATTTCATTCCCTTGTCAAAAAAGGAGAAGATTTTAGACGTTACGGCATCAATTGCATCCTGTGTATTAATTCCATGACGAAACCTAAACTGTCCGGGAGTTATTAATTTTTACGTCTCAAGATAATATATAAGTTGGACACTAGTTTTCAAATATTTTGATAGATTATAGTGCAAATAGATAGGTCAGTAATTATATAGCACACTATCTGCTTACTTCTTACTCCTATAGATATGCGTCACTGACGCCAATTTTTGTAAATCCGGCTTTAAAATAACAGCTTTCATTTTACAAATGATATCTCTACATTTATTTTTGTACCTAGTATATTAGAATTTATATCATTTGATATAACCGAGTTTTGTAATATTAGAATTTGATATTATCATTTAAAGTCCGAGTAACATAATTTTTTAGCCAATTTATCTCTCCCTAACAAATTATGGTTAGAAAATTACGTTTATGTGGTTGTCCGGATGACGGCAGAAGCGGGGATTTGTAAAGTACCTAGACCGTAGAGCGGCTAAGAGGCTGATAGTGTCTTGTTATATGCAAAAAATTGTTTTAAGCTTAAAACAATTAGATAAAAGTATTCACCTAATTTTTTTAACAATTTTAAGATCACTCATATCACTTTACATCTAAAGACAAGCTGCCAAGTAAGGAACTATGCTTTCATTTCTTATACATAGAACTTGATCCAAAAAACACGAAATGCTCCGTGAACCACTTTTTAAACTTGGTAGGCACAGAACAATTGAAACAAGCCCTGTTAAATTATTTTTAGTGAACGAATATGGTTTTGTATAGCCTAATATGATCGCCATTTTGAAAAGCATTCTTAAATTTTCTTTCTTTTGTTCTTTGTCGTTTCTTTCATATTTCTTAATTTTTACAGAAATAAGAACACTCATTTAGTACGGTTTAGCCTTTTCTTGAATTTCCTTTAGAAAAACTTCGCTAATGAAATAGGCGTCATGGTGAGAGTCGAACCTCGAACCATGACTAAAATCCGTTTCCAAGGTCCCTAATCATGAGAAACCGATACCGAGACAAGATTTGATTTATTTAAAATAACAATGTGGCTCCTGTCTAGAACTGTATAAAGCAATATGAAAGATAGTAAATCCTAACAAAAATTATAAGTAAAACTTAAAATTTTGTTGTAGTATTTTGACGCAATAACTTGTTATCTTTTCAAAGTAGCTTTAAAATTTACTATTATACTATGATATTTTATGTTTAGTTATTTTACATCGTGGTAACTTTATTGCCATAATAAACATTTTATAAAACTTTCTGAAATACGAATAACAAGTTAATGTAACAGAGTTATATAAGCTGTTTACAGGGTGGTGGGGGGGGGTTGTATTCAAGTCTGCATTTGTCTCTGAAAATTGGATCTTGTGAGTACTTTTTATATTTTTAGAGTTCGTCAAGGGAATAATCCTTCTTAGATTATACTGTCCTCGGAAAAACTCCAAGAAAAATATAATAAATGGAAAAGGGAGAGAGAAAAGCGAGTTATTTTTCTTAACCGCGTTTTCTTTTTAGAATAAGTTGAACAAATACGTAATTTCATATGGAATTTTACGGTTGGTATGACTGCCTCCGGCTTTAAACTTGCACTGTCTCATCTCCGCAGAGAAAGAAACAAGAAAATAACAAGAAGCAATAATAAACTCTTTGCAATTGGATTTACCAGTGGAAATCTCATAGAAATTAACTTTACCAATTTAACGCTTTAGACATTTCAATTTAGTTTTGTTTTTGAGACTTTGCAACTTATTTCCATCGTCTTGTAAAAATATCAACTTGATTTGAGAAAAACATTTATTGCTTTACAATAAGTTAACCCAGGTAGGCAATGGAAAAAGTTTATAATCACCTGACTTTGGTAAACTTGTTCTGAAGTTACTCTTAATGATTTTCTCTTATATTACTTTTAAATTAAATAAAGGAACTCCTTGTAAATATAATACAATGGGAATAATATTGTGAAATAAACCCTGCTTTTTTAAATCTTGTTATAAAATAAATAATAACCAGCTGCTTAGCTTAAAACTAAGCATTCATATATGTTTTTATTTTAAAAATGTATCACAAGTAAGAGCATATTCTCCGTACAATAGACGTTTAAGATTAAATACCTTTAAACATATTATAGCCACATAGATGGGGTTAAGATTTATGGAATTTAAAAACTTTCAACATTTAAATAAAAAACCGAATAATGTTGGATTATCTTCATATCTGTCTGGATGTGTGTATCTGTTATTATCGTCGCTCCAAATGTGTTTATGGTACAGAGTTGTGACATAAATCAAACTTTGGGTTTAATTGTGCTTTCTGATATTGTTTAATGTTTTATTGATGTTATTGACTGTCATTAATGACAGTATAATGTTTAAAATTTCTTAAAACACAAAAAGAGTATCGTAAGAAATAATCGTATGCTATCATTATTAGTGAAATAATAATCATTATTAGCTTTCGTTATTTTTTAACAATAAATATTATGCATTTTATTTCTTTTAAAATATTTAAAGTGAAGTGTTTAGACAATATAAGTTGGAATGAAAAGTGGATAATAATTTTTGAAAAAAAAATTATTGAAGACAGCAATCCTTAATAAATTGTTTTAAAAATTGGAATTTTAGGTTTGGTTTGATGGCATTTATTCTTATTAGAAATATTATGTATAATAGTATTATAGATTCAAGATTAAAAATAAGGCTTAATCGCATGGCAATCAAGAAAAGGTAAAAAATCAACTGGCTGGTGACAGCACTATCCTGTATCCCAGCTAAGCACTATCCCGTATCCTAGCTAAGCAATATCCCATATACCAGCTAAGCATTATCCCGTATCCTAGCTAAGCACTATCCCGTATCCCAGCTAAGCACTATCCCGTATCCCAGCTAAGCACTATCCCGTATCCCAGCTAAGCACTATCCCGTATCCCAGCTAAGCACTATCCCGTACCCCAGCTAAGCACTATCCCGTATCCCAGCTAAGACTGAAGTTCCCTGGAAGAGCAAAACTGTCCCTTCCTGACCCCTTGACACGTGTAAAGCTTATTATCAGCATCAGCACTTTATAGTCTCCCAGCTGCAAGATAGGGTCCTTAGACAAGCCTTAGTTCAAGGTCTCTGTCTAAATGTTATAAATGCAACAATCAGAGCCCTATATTTGCTGTTAAGGAAACTATTAAGAAACTGTTCTCCACTCCAATCGAATAAGGTTAGTCAGCATTCAGTCTCAAATGTAATAACTTCTAGACACAAGAAAAAATTCTTCTCACCGATAGTTTTTTACTTATTTTCTTTTTAATTTATTTGTCTGTTATTTATCCTTTCTTACATTTTGATTAACTATTTTTACTTCTTGTTCCTTATTCATAAAAAAAAATATATAAAAATATAATTATTTATTTGATCGTCACTTCTGATAGGCACTATTAGGTACACATTTTGTAAATGGGTGTCCGCAAAAAGATAACTATTTTTATTTTCTTAGAATGAGCTAAACGAGTGTGAATATGTTCTATAATATAAAGTAAGGAAATAGTATTCTTTATATTCCGAATTAGTGTGTGTAGAAAGTCCGTTCAAGTAAGCAAAAGTTCTGAATTACTTTTTTACCAAATTTTTTAGATAAAAGGAAATTGAAAAAAAATAACTGGAGAAAATATGTGACACTAGTGACATAATTTTTTTCATAACTATTGGTATAACGAGAGATAAAATTTATTCAAAAGGGGATTGAAGAGAAATGTCATATCTGTTAGAGTATGGTCTGTATACAATGGATATTATAAGGTTAACAAGGTTTGTGGACCCGAGGTAGTACACACTAACGATATCAGTACAGTGTAGAGCCCTTCTACAGGGAGTATGTCCTTCATTCATATGCATTAGGTTTCATACCCCACGCGCCGCCATCAAATTAACCCCAAACCCCAACATTTCCTTACACAATTGCCAATTTGTTAATTACTATAAATTATTCAATTTATAACCCCCCTCCCTTCCTTCCTTGGACCTATTTCAATAATTACTTTGTGCTGGAGAGTATGATAACCATTTTGTTAATAGCTTTACAAACATATTAAATTTACAACCATTATAATTGTTAATTTTATTTTTAATTAATTTATTTAACATGTATAAATAGCCGGTATTATTATAAACAAAAAATTAATGACTAACGATATAGATTTATATTAAATTATTGTAATTTCCGGAAACAAATTAATGATCTATGAGGTTCTCATCTGATTAATTTGCAACAAACAACATCTAAAAGCTGTAGAAAACTTTTTAAAACTATATTCATATTTTTTTGCATCTAACTCTACTCTGGTTTAATAGTTAAAATAATGGTGAATTAGAAATATATTTGTCCAACGTGTGTTAAATAAACACTTTATATTTCTATTTACTCTCTAAATAAACATTCAAACCTATATATTTAAACCAAACATATAAACCTAAAGTAAATTAATTAAGGTTTTTTTACTCTTGTATATTGTATAGGTTATATTGTAGTATTTATTTTTAACCACACAGAGTAAAAAAAAATAAAAAAGAGCTAAATAATGAAAATATTTAAAGCGTGCTTAAGAGTTTTTAAAGCGAACGAATTTTAAAAGATTTGATAATGTTTTAAGATTAAACTACGAAAATAAAAAATCTAGCTGCACTGACACTGTTGCAGCTAAGAAGATATTGAAAAACTTATTAAGAAAATACAAAATTTGAAGGCAAGCACCTCGAATTTTTAGGGTTCTATGAGAATATTAGTGGCATCGGCTTAAACATGGAATCAGGCGCCCAAGCTGAATTGGTCCCCAACTGTTCCTTCTACTGATCGTCTTCTTAACGACTACTTAGGCGCATCTTTTTAAGTCTTCAACATATTCTTAATAAAATAAGTTTACCAAAGTTCCTACACGAAAAAAAATACGACGCAGGGAGTAAAAACTCTTTGTATTAGCCTAATCCAAAGTACTTGTGTGACTCATTTAATGTTACAGATGTGGTCAGACAGATACAATTCGAACCAAAGACTTGTGACTCATTTAATGTTACAGATGTGGTCAGACAGATACAATTCGAACCAAAGTACTTGTCTGACTCATTTAATGTTACAGATGTGATCAGACAGATACAATTCGAACCAAAGTACTTGTCTGACTCATTTAATGTTACAATGTGATCAGACAGATACAATTCGAACCAATACTTGTACTCATTTAATGTACAGATGTGGTCAGACAGATACAAATTCGAACCAAAGTACTTGTCTGACTCATTAATGTTACAGATGTGATCAGACATACAATTCGAACCAAGTACTTGTCTGACTCATTAATGTTACAGATGTGATCAGACAGATACAATTCGAACCAAAGTACTTGTCTGACTCATTTAATGTTACAGATGTGATCAGACAGATACAATTCGAACCAAAGTACTTGTCTGACTCATTTAATGTTACAGATGTGATCAGACAGATACAATTCGAACCAAAGTACTTGTCTGATTAATGTTACAGATGTGATCAGACAGTACATTTAATACTTACTCATTTAATAGCGCACAACCAAGAAAATAACCTAATATTCTCTTAAAGTTTAAATTATTTCAAAACAGTACATTTGTTCACCTTCATTCGTAGTCATTGGTTCGTCTGACTACTTTCACACAATTATTTTTACTTTGAATTTTTACAAATGAAAATTCGTCTGAAATAGAGTTATCCTCATTTTAAATTGATTACAAAAAAAACCTTCATTCTTTTCTATGCAAACGTAAGAGCTTAAAATGGAAAATAAAAAACGTTTAATGAAAATAGATAGCCTTTTATTTACCTTGTTTTATACTAACAAAGGATTTTATTTTAACAGATACCAAATAATTGCTAATTAAATAAACAAAATATTGAACCTACATGTGCTGTTGGGGAAACCAAACATTTTTACGAAAAGTCCCTTTTATCATATGCTAATTATAATTTCCGGATCAACCTTAGTAAAGTTAAATTAAAAGTAAGTTATACATTATTTATTATACTTTTATTGTTAAAAACATTGCATTACCTTTAATGAAATTGATAATTAAAATTAGTTGATTTAATAAAGAATTATTATTAATGAATTACACATAATTAATGTTTTTTACATCAAACTTCAAAGATAAAGATTTTTGAAAATTTGGTCAAAGTGGTAATAACAAAACATACCAGCGTTAACAGATTTTATTTTACTAATAATGTCGTGAGGTAATATGCTATTGTTATGCTTGATGACTACAGTAGTTGGTGGTATAACCTGGTCGATTATTACATAAAGAATAATACAATACATTTTTGTGTTATATAAAAAAATTGCCTACCATGAAAAAACTTTTAAACATGAAAGTAAAAATTAATCAAAAAGTATGTTTTCCATAAATATTTAATCTGTAAATGTTGATATGAGAAATAACATTTGCTCAAATTATTAGTATATTGAGAGGGAGAGACACGTAGAGGGACAGTCAGGTGTTAACCTATTTCAAGTATTGAACACGTGCGAAAAAACATAAATCACTTCTGTTAGCAGTCACGCTTTTTCAGCCAAACATTTCCTCAACTAAAGACTGGGCTTTTCCCTTCACAAAACCTATGATCTTTTACTATTAAAACAACGGACCGATTTTAATTAAAACTGTAGCAAATTCTAAGAGTTTAAAATGCGACTGTATCCTAATACCCTAAAGGGCTCCCTTTTTCCAAGTCTACATTTGCATAAGTCTAATAAAAGCGGAAGGGTTTTAGTTTTCTAATTAATAGAAGGAAACTTTTGACTCACAACAAAAAATATTTCCACAATATGTATTTATCTTTGTTAGGGGTGAAGTTGTAAAAAATGGTTCGATTTTTCTAAAACTGAAGCCGTAGCGAAACACATGTAAATAAATAGAGTTTAGGGAACATGAAATCTACCGTGAAAAAGTAATAACCTAACGGGAAACAATTAAACGACCGGACGCAACCCCCTGATTGTTATTAATAAACTCAGACACGCTCGTAAATCTTTTAGCAGAACATACATGTAATCAACATTCCCTTCAATGAATATAACTTAAAGCCAACATGCACGTCTTGATTATTAACAGAAACTTAGAAGTTAGGCTTTAAGTATTAAAAAAAACCTCCCTTCTCTTAGTTTTTCTCCCTTCTTCAGCGTCTGTTCACATTTCTTTAGCCGATTAGTAGTAACCTTTGAAATATGTACGTGGGGGTAGTCACTTTCCACAAAGCCTCTTAGTATATTTTATTTAATGTCAATTATCCCTCATTTATGGTTTATTTGAATCACTATTGTTACTTTTTCCGTTTATACCGCAGATATATTGGAAAAGTATTGTATTTTTCCAAAAAATTTGAAACTGAGATTTCATATGAATTATCCGTTTCGGGTGTTTTAAGGACATCTTGAGTGGTTTTCACCAAGTTGTCTGTCTGAATATGTGTGTGTGTCTTTTATCATCGTGCAACTTCCAGTGCTGTTATCATCTCTTAGCTTCCAAATAGAAAGTTGAAACCTTGGTACAAAAATCAATCTTTAGATCTAGCTTTTCTATCTAGGAAATAATATTTTAAAATGTTCTTAATCAGCAATAATGTCGCAAAAAATTTAAAAAAACGGAATATATATTGCTGGATTTAATATTTAGCACTCATCCAGTCATGTATAAGACCAACATATCAGCCATTAATTTAATTCAGCCTTAAATTAGTTTTCATTGAATGTCTTGTAAATGTTTTTACAAAAAATCGAAAAATAATCCAATTTAGTTGAAATTCATTTGTCTTCGTTCACGTAACAAATATGTATACTAAGTTTAGTTTTAATATGGCAAGTATATCCAAGGTTTTGTTGAATCATAATACAGCGAGGTGAGCGCCAGTCTCATCAGTAGATGGGTGACCGCTGGGAATAAAACGAAGTAAATACATTGGACTGAGGACGAGCGAAGCAAGTCCGAACACGTGTTAAAGTATAAATTAAATGATTTGTATAATCTAAGGAGAAGCGAAGTTAGTCAAAAGTAGTTGATAGGTAGAGCGATAGCGGAGTGAGTCCGATGTAATGAGGAAAAGTTCCGTACACGATTTTTTAAATTTTATTTATTCCTATGGCCTGCAATTATAACCGGTGGAAGAATCGGGCCTAAGGAAATACTCTTCGGTTTTAGCGAATTTTTATGAAAGAAATTCACTAATGAGATGGCTCGTATGGTAGGGAGTCCGCCATACCGTAAAACTCAAGGTTAACATTTTTCGCTAGAAAAAGTCTAGTACACTAAAACAAACTTCAGAAGAACGAAAATTTTAAGTGACCAAAAAATTAAAGAAAAAAAAACGTGAAAAATAAAAAAAATATATCTGTTGGTGAAAGATAATTTTGGAGTAGGCTAGAGTCTCAAGGTTTGAATCTCGTTGGCGGCACTAATTTTTTTATAGTCATCTGTACAGTATTTAAGTTTTTAAATTCAAATTAATTCTGACGTGGAGGTCCGCAAGCCGGGCGAATTTTCTTTGAAATGCGCGCTTTCTTGCTTATCAATCTAGATTTCGCTTAATTTTTCGGTATATATTTAATGTTCTAACCTGAGCAGTAGCGTTACAACTTGTTGTTTCATTTTTTCGAATTTTTCAAAGAAAATGCAATAAAAATTAGCATAAACTGAAGTTTAAATATGTATATTCATATGAAGTGGATATTAAAATGTATATTCAAGATTTCATTATTCCATTCTTATTACGGAGGAACACTATATTTGTATAAGGGCCAGGATTCTGCGATATTGGTGTTGTTTAGTTATTAATATACTTAGTTTTCCTAATTTTCCTAATTATTCCTAATCAATGGAAAATTCAGCTATATCGTCATTACTTGATGTTGCTTTATCATTGCATAACACCAAGTATTTAAGGTAGCTAATTATTTAATCTTTATTTCATTTCCATTGTTGAATTAAATCATTATAGTAACCACTTACTGTATCAATTGTTTATAGATTCAGACATTTTTTATCTAAGCAAGATTTAAGTTATTGGTCAGTTATAACATTTAAGGAAATGGTCAGATAAAATAAAAACACAATTTTGAGCTTTCGGCCGTAATTAGGCCTTCTTTAGAAAGTCACACAAACTAAATCAGGTAACTCAAGAATATAGAACCTTGGTTACAATAATTTAACAGTAGAATATTGGTTACAATAATCTAACACAATATCTAACAATAGAATATTGGTTACAATAATCTAACAATAGAATATTGGTTACAATAATCTAACAATAGAATATTGGTTACAATAATCTAACAATAGAATATATTACAATAATAAACAATAGAATATTGTTACAATAATCTAACTAGAATATTGGTTACAATAATCTAATGAATATGGTTACAATAATCTACTAACAACAGAATATTGATTACAATAATCTAATCTAATAGCTTACTGTTTATATCATCATGACACCTACTTCTATACATCCAGTTCGAAAAATGAGGGCTAATATTACATTTCAAAATGTTGGAAGTAGTACATTATGTACATAATGTACTCCTTTATTATATAATGTACATAATGTATATAATATGTACATACTACTAAAGAAGTGAAAAAGGTCGACAAATTAACAAAATAGATTAAATCTGGGGAAAATATAACGTAATGAAACTATTAATGATACATTTAAGAAATAATATATTTTATATTATGTTACAATAAAATAAATTTTATAATAATATTACAATTTCTTTTATTGTTATATAACATTATATGTTAAGAATATAAAAAATTATTTGTTTCAAATAGTAAATAACAAAATAGCATTGAAGAAATAAAAACAAACAAACAAAAATTTTAAAGAAAAGAAAACTAAAATAAAAAGAATAATAGTAAATAGTAAAAGAGAATAATTTCATCAGTTTTAAAAAAAGTTATAGCTAGATAATAAAGGTTTCATGTCTTAGATATAGGTAGAAACTATAAGACTTATCTGCGACTGTTGTGTCCTCAAAACCACATTGTAAAAGATCATATACTCTCGCCCATATTACGGAGTAATGAGACTTGGGCCCTAGTTTCCAATACTCGAGACTCATGGGTGCCCTATACCGAGTTAATACCCTCTAGATCGTATAAAAGGCGTAAATTTGGTTATGACTCCGAGTTTGAATCTTTAGACTACAATGTTTATATCTTTACAGAAGTAAAATACTCTGTATTACTCAATCTTTCTGTTTTATTTTTCAACCCTCATTTTCTTTTTGTCTAAAAGACTATAAATGAAAAACTTTAAAGCCATTTCTTTTTTTACTACTTTTATATAATGTTGACATTTTCTTTTTTAAAAAGTTAATTATTCTCCCTTCATTTTATGCAGTTCACGTAATTTAATCTTTTTTATGAAAATTTATGATAAAATTATAATAAAGAAAATTGAGAAGCGTATTATAAAAGAAGAGAAACCATTACATTTCCTATCATCAGAGAAACATTAAAATGGATTGAGTGGTAAATGTTGTATGGAGGTATTCTGGTCAGATACCTGGTGGTAGAAGCAAAGAATCGTTCAATTCCTTGTTAAATTATTAAAGACATGGTGGCAGAAGTTAGGGAGCTCATTTCTTATGCTTTGTAAACCCCTCTAGAGGATTGTTCCAAGATTTATACGGGATAAAGCCATAGGGAGAGTTAAAGAAAGTGACCATCTTCAGCTTCGAGCCAAATGTCGAAACTATGTATTATTGAAAGGAGAGTTCTTTCACCGTTTACCTTTTTACCTTGGATCCTATTTGTCAAAAAGAGGAAAAGTCCCGGCAGAGAACAAGTTTAATCCTAAAAGGCTTTATTTCCTGGTTTCTTTTCAAACACATTGTTATAACACTATGAAAGAAAACCACTCGGAAATGCTGTTCAATATTGTGCTTTACCCCGTCAATCCATCCATTACTTTTTCTAAAAACATTCTTAAAATACCTGTTTCGGAAGGCTCCCCATTTTTCAATGACTTATACTAGAAAAGGCTTTTTTAGAAACTGATTTTCGCCATGATGTCAAATTCAATTCAATAAGTTAAGAACATGCAATCTATTGTAGAAAACAACATTCACGCTACTGCTATTAGAATCGACCTGTAATATTAGTTGTGTATTCTTTAACATTGGTTTTACCTTCATTAAATTTTGAATTAAAAAAACATAACCCACTAGTACTATTCTACTAGGCGTATCTCTTAATAGCAATTCAATTTGAATGTTAAATATTATATTTAGAATAATTCTATACAATATGAAACATTTTAAGTCTGATAGTTATCAGAATGTATCGAGTTACCATTGCAGCAGAACTGAAAAACAAAATTTTGATTTATACGTCACGGGAAGTTAAAGTAATAATTTATTACAGTAAAGAACCCATACTAAACGATTTTACCAAAAAAAACTTAACAGTACTCTCTACACAACCAAAAATTGGTATTAATAATGCTGTATAATCGTTCTGTTTTGTGAACAGGAAAGTAGCATTATACAAAATTGTACGTAGGATGTTGTAAACATGTAGAGTATATAATGTAAGTCAGAGAATAAGGAAAACTGACCTTTCATATTTTATTCTATCCTTTAGGTTAAGAAGCATATGAAATGAACATGATGGATATATCAACATGAATATATTCAGGATACTCTGTGCGACCTTCTCTAAAGAAAAACAAGTGACTGGAATAGACAAATTGTCCAATCACTCAAGCTTTCTCAGAGAGGAGTGTAAGGCAAGTCCATTTACATGGGTAGCAGAGCAACAACTAAATAATTCAAACGTCTCGCTAGAGGAAAAAAAAATCAAGGAAAAAGGCAGTGGATGTAAATAATGCAAGTAGTGTACCAGGCACTGGAGGACCCCAGTCCGGCGAGAGATCGTTCCTATAAAAATCAGCACCGTCCCAGCCCTGCATATTTCAGTTGAACCCACCCAGTAAAGTAAAAAAAACAACAATAAAAACACAGTGTAAGCTTGATTTTCTCTATGCCTTTAAATAAAGTTTTCCCTCTAGCCCCGAGGGACTTTGCAAGGCATACACAGTGAGTAAATAACCGACTCTTTGCTCAATGGCCCTGTAGACCAATTAATTTAGTTTTAATCTAACTACTCTGGGTAGTTCCGATCACGAACTGATCCCCCAATTACTTCAAACTGTAATAAACCGTCTAATTAGAGGATTAAACAAAAATCCACTTGATGGTTATTGTAACAGTGTTTAATACGTAAGAGTAAACAACAAGATTAAACAAGTCTATTTTAAGGGAGTTTTGAATCCTAAAAGTCCCATTTTATTTAAACCATGAAAATTTACCATTCACATGGATATAAGTCATTAGTATGCGTAATATGCTCTGGGTGATTATGCTGTGCGAAAATAGTCTACCTCTTATTCCTTTAGAAAGCATTGAAGAGATCGTGCTGGAATCCAACTAAAATTGACATCGTTATTCAGTCTCGTGGAGGCGCCTGAGAATATCAACACAATAATTAACTCCATGAAACATATTTTGAACCCCCTCTATTAGTTTATAGTGGATGCATTGGTACAGAGAATAACAGTAATAGGCTCTTAACATTAGTCAACTAGTGATATTTGAAGTAAATATTACATTAATTAGTTTCAAAATCATATCAAATGAAGACTCGTGTTAAGCTTCGATTGGATAAAGGCTCAATTCTATCTTTAGTAGTTCACAAGACAGACAGTACGAATGAAATACAAAACAATACTATTTGGTACTCCCTAAGTAAGTTTAGAAGAAATAAATTTGTAGGATATCTCTGCAGAACAATGTAAACACAGTATTCCCTGTTCATACTGTGCCATATTTGGATGTATATAAAGCAAAATTAGCACCAAATGTTTCCGAAACTTCTATGAATGTCGACTTCAATGTTCCCTATTCACTAACTTCTTCTAATAAGAGTCAGTAATCAGAGCCTTATTTTGCTAATTAAATTAATAATCCCATCTGTTATTTTTATTCTTAGATCCACAAAATATTAATAAATAAATTTTCTAGGACATTTAGCATTGGCGTCCCTCATATTACAGGTTAACAGCAGATGTTATGAATAGGGCTGTTTCTGTCATGAATAGGGCTAGATCTATTCCAAGCTATTAGCTGTCTATTCACTTGCTAATACTACATAAGTACTATCTGTGAGGATTGTAATCATTCAACCGCAAATAATGACAATAAATTATAATAAATTGGATATGAGCTTTTAACAAAAATGTGTTCTATTTTAAAATTAAAAGATAATCTGCGACAAAGACGAATGTATGACCTGATGCGTTAAGCTCTTTTTAATGCATGACCTTGAAAAATGTCTAACGTTGGTATTAATAGAATTTATTATACATATTATTGACTAACATATCTCTTAAACGCCTTGATAAGAAATACTAAACTGTACTAATACTGTTCAGATTATAACAATTACTAATAACAAGATAACAAGTAATTATCCCCCATGAGATTTCCAGTAAAGACCGCGTTATTAAGAAAGTAGAGGCTCCAAGCCTTTTATTTTAGGAGAAATCACGCGATGAAACAGTTAGCTCAGTCAATAAAGGATTTTTGTCGAGAAAAATTTGAGACAAGCTTAATTTTTGCCAGATGTTAAGGCACTCCAATGGAAAATCTTTCCAAAAGGTTTCCGCCCCTCACCTTAGAACTTTTGAAGAAACCGGGAAAAGGTTATTTTCGGGGTATAACCAATTATTTAAAAACTATTGATTTTATAGAAAAAATTATGGTTTATGAAATTTATAGACAACTTATTAAATACCGAATAAAGTAGATATTAACCCTAAGGGAAGGGCGAGGACTTATTTATTTTTTAAAACCAACTTTGGGATATTCTACCATCTTGCTAAATATTAGTTTGTCTATAATTTTTCCCTACAAACGCAATTTAGTGGTTTTCTTTAGCTCAGCAGATTCTTCTTTATGTCGTCCACCACTTAAGAGCCATATCGTTATATTCTATAACTGTCTCTTTCTTATTAAAAAAAAAATAATCACATCGCCATCTTGAGTTTGGATCACCAACTCTTATGGGTTTTCAGGTGACTTGATTAGTTGATACGTACATATTTCTGTTATAATCGGAGTTAAAAACCTGTAACGCTGTTGTTCACTGCAATACTAATTTTGCTATTAATCAATAGTGTAACAATTGTTTAATACGTAAAGTTTATTTAAAGGTTTGATCAATAATGCAAGTCGGTGAGTGAAGAAGGAGCATGGACCCTCGCAGTCATATCTCCATCATCTCAGACCTAACTAGTAGGGGAGCTAATATAAGTTTTGTTATCTTAGCCGGGGAATGGCAATCTATAGGGTAATTGTTCTTTACTAGACATTGATGTATCGAGAAATATCTCTTCTGACTAGATAGCGATAACTTGCCTGCGAGGATTCATAATTGGGAAAATGATAAAGTTTATTCCAATAGCGCAGTGCGTGGGAGGTACAAAGAAAAAAGTTAAGTAGGCAGCACAAAATATTCAGCCAACCCAAATTCTACAGATTGTTACATAAAGCTAAATAATTTCATGCAATCGTTTTAGTTCTAAACAGGCAACTAGACGAGCCTTGTGTGTACTTTTAGCGAATTTCCTTTGGAAAAAATCCGCTAATGGGATATGCGTCATGACGGGAGTCGGGCCTGAGAGTGTTTAATTGTTTATTGTTTAATTAAATTTGGTACGAAAATCAAACTTAGGGAGGCTATTGATAAGGAACCCTATTGAAACCAGGTTGTTGTGACGTAATAATCAATTACTGGAAACCAAAATTACAGTCAATCAAAACTAAAATTCGAGGAGGGTGTATTTTGGGGCGCTTAACCGAATAAATCCTGTCCGAAGTCGATACGACCCGAAAACCTCGTATTAAACCTGTAAGCTGAATAAAATTGGTCCGGAGTCGACACGTGCTCTCTCATAGCCATGGTACCTTTGAGAGCTTGTGCCGACTTGTGTACATAACCCAGATACCCTATACCTGGGTTCCAATCCTGGCAAGAATGTTATTTTTTTATCGTTTTTTACATTATATAAGTTTATAACTACAAAACAAATGAAACGCGCAATAATCTTCATTATATAACACCATAATTGCAAATAATGGTGTGTATTGCCAGTGTTAAAGGCATACACATTATACACATGTTAAAGGCAATGTTCTTTTGTATAAACAACAAGATAATCATGCACATTTCCTTTGATTAATACAGGAAAAATGAGTTATGTGTAGGTTTTATGCTTAAATTATAAAGAATAAACCGGAACCTTATGCAAGAAATAAATTATTAAACACGGAAACATGCATTCCAGAATTTTCCATTTAACAATACGTCTGGTTATAAACATTCCATAAATTGAATAGAAAAGCGTCAAACACCAACAATACTTTACAGTTTTGTTAAGAGAAGTCGATAAACAATGTCGATGCAAACAGCTTTGATTTAAAATCCAAGATTATGGTCAATAATATTTACCTAATTTGTACAATTGCCGTTTACTAGGACTAATCAATTTCAATAATAATAATAATATAATAATAATTTATTTATTTATACATAATTATTTTTTTTTACAAATCATATAATTTTTTTTTATGTAAGAGCTTCAAGGTGTAGCAGGGCTCCGCTTACGTTTAGGGCTCGCAAATTTTATTTTTTGAGGTAGTACGTAATTGAGCACTTTATTGGACCGTCCAATCATTATTGTTATAGGAGGTTATTTAGTACTTTGAGGACAATAATGAATGTAAAAAAACTCCTAGGACGTGAAAGTGATTCATATGTTGCCGCCATTACTGTATTGAAGCGTGTTCAAAAAACAATCTGTGTTAAACCTTCATGAGTTTTCTTTAAAAACGTTAATTTTCTGTTTTTGTTTGTAGACTAATTTTTTTCGTCTAATTGGTTGTTTATTTGTAAAGCGGAGTAAAGTGTGAAGCTATGGCGACGATAATATAGAGTTAATAATATTGGACGTTTGTTTTTTTTTCAATTAAGTATAGGCACAGTTTAATGAGTGCTATTTTTTAATTTTTTAATGAGTGCTACCTCAAAAAAAATAGTGCCATCCGGCTGAGAATGTCTTTATGTCTTGGCAATTTTTCCCGACTCGCTTCGCTCGTCGGTAAATCTAATTGCCGTGACATAAAGACACACTTCTCAGCCTTATGGCATAAATAACTATTATTAGCAATAAGTGGTTTATTGGCTTATTATATTGAGCCTGTATACGTTGGGTCGGCTTTTCTTATAAACAAAACAAGTATAGGGAAATAAGACGGCGTCAAGTTTATTAAAATTTGTTGTCATATGACAATATGGATAAAAGTTTAATATGACTGATATAGGAGGTTTCATAGTCATTGCAAAATTTGTAGTGGAAATTAATACCCTGTGCGTCTGTACACCACTGATCTAAAGACATTACATTTAGCTATACTGTTATGCCCGATGGCCGTTCAGATGACGCAAGTTCATCAAATAATATTCAGCATAATGCATTCAATAAATACAAACAAAATATTAGTTGTCATTTTGCCATCAGTCTCATGGCGTAAAAAATTATAATAATGACTCCACAAATTAATTCATTCGAACTATGCAATAATTAAATAAAATCGATCAAAAGCTATAATAAGCCCTTAATTGAGTAAAAACATCAGTATTATTGTGCCTTTTGCAATATATGTCGCTAGCTTTACTATTCTCTATATTACTTTATTTAAATTCAAACTTTAAAAAAGTTGAATAAGAAACGTTTCTCGTAAATTTAGTTGTAAACTAAAGCTAACAGGCAAATAAAATCATTAGATATGGATGCAGTCTTCATAAGATTCGGTGTTTAAAACTTTTAAATATAAATAACGAATCCCACCTCCGGGCTATTATTTGATGAAGTCATTGCAAATAAAAACTCACAAAAAAGTGATCAA
Source organism: Microvelia longipes (assembly GCA_018340805.1). Taxonomy (NCBI): domain Eukaryota; kingdom Metazoa; phylum Arthropoda; class Insecta; order Hemiptera; family Veliidae; genus Microvelia; species Microvelia longipes. Next base: position 69,561,995 of record JACMZG010000008.1, on the reverse strand, counting down.
TGGCCGATTACTAAGTGGGACGGAAGAAAAAAAGCTGTTAAGATTGGTTGATGGGCACACAGGTGGATACAGCGCTATCTGTGGAGGCAGTAAAACAAACACAACCCTTCACCAATTCTAATTTAACATCGTGAGATGGCAATCTTTATGATCCATTGTAAGGAGTCTGTTGAATAGCAATTATAAAACTTTTTTGAGCCTTAAGCTTTAATATACCTTTATTTTATAATATTTTATAACTTTTTTATTCGTGATCGAATCTCTTTATAGTTGTTTCATTCAAAAATAAGATAAACCGTTAGACAGGTATATTTTGTTGTGAGTACCATATTTTTATTGCAAAACAGATATTAATGGGGTGAAATACTTTGATGGCAAAGTACATCAATACAGGTAAACCAGGTAATACATTATGCACAAAATTTTCACTAAAAACGTCATATTATCAATCATAAGTATAAAGTACTTCCAATAATGTTCCAATAAACTGAAAGGATACTTGGGTCCCCTTTTTAAAAATTAGGTCCACTTTTCAAAATTGACACAATAGAGCTTCAAACGCCAAGTTCAAATCTCATTTGACAGTCATATTTTTCCGACGATATGCTAGCCTAGTTAGGAGCTTCAAGAATATTTGTTTACTGTGTTTGCCTAGCCGGCTCTTGAGGCTGATACTACGACCAGGAAAGTAGCTTGCTCAATATATGCCCGCGAAATATTGAAAAGGCTTCAATTTTCATATGCTTATGCCAATTTTATATTTTAAAATGTTTAATCTCTCGTAGTGATTGACAATGCGGTATGAGAAAAAACGAGATTTATTTTCATATTTTACATCCAAATATTTTGCGTCCTCATCGGATGCAAAAGGCAAGTAGGCAGCCGCGGCATCCTGGGACCAATTGTTATGCCCCCGGCCACAAATAACTAAATAGTAGCTTGATTTAAGCTCACTAACTGCGGAATTTGACACTTACAGATTAAGTTATCGACGTTATTTTTTCCATATAACTATTGGTTCGGAAAGCAATAACAATTTTTACACTCTAACCACTGGTCAGGTTGAAAAATCGTTAAATGTAATGATGCACGATAAAGCCAAATGGTTCCTCAACCAGTGTCCACAGCTGTTACATCAAACACCATTAATCAGTGTCAGCCATATCAACAGGTTTTCTTTATTTCTATTCAATCAATGATCGTTAATTCAAGCTTAAACAGTTTATATATCTCTAGCAGATTTGGGCGATATTGATGTACGCTTGTACATAAACATATAAAATTAATAAATAAAGTTTGTCTTTTACAGATGATTTATTATTATAAACAAAGTCAGTTTTTAACCTAAAAGTCGTCATCAGCACTTTTAAGCCGGTTATTAAAATACTTTCACCTCTAATTGTATTATATGGAACCAAAATTATACCTTAAGAAATTAAAAAAATATATCTTTTTAAATCTTCCGAAATTTGAGTTTATTTTGTTCAAACTTTTCATTTATTATATATATATATATATATATATATATATATATATATATATATATATATATATATATATATATATATATATATATATATAATATATATTATTATATATATATTATATATATATATATATATATATATATAATATATATATAATATATAGTATTCAAAATAAAATTATTTATTTATATTTAGATAGTTTGAGTATTGCAAGAAAAAATACCAGTGAAAAATTAAAGAAAATAAAAAGATATTTTATACTTCATATTCTTTTCCATAATCATTTTCTTTTTTTGTCGTCGTAATTTAGATTTGAATAAGATATAAACGTCTCGAAATGAGATTTTCTTGGCCACAAAAAATTAAACAATAAGATGTGTCAGAAAATACTGAAAATTATTAAACAGTCGAAATGAATTTTTGTTTAAGTGCCCCGGAGGGAAATCAAGAAAAAATAAAAAATATAAAAAAGGACAAAAGATGAAGGGAAAATATCGTAGATACTTTGGTATAAGAAAAAGTTTGGTAGTGTTCCGCTGCGGACTGAAGGAAGATCCCTCAGGTCTCGGAGTGAAAGATGTGCTTTATTATTCAGCATCTTACAACGCTAAGGCCATCAATGTGCCAACCTTTCATAAATTCAATATTTATCAAGAGCAATAAGAGCAACGGATGTTTTCAAGTAATATTAAATATTTATTTGATACAATATAAAGAGAATGTTGTATTGTCTAGTTTAAGAAGGAGTTGAAAGTCGCCAAGAAATGTAATAAGACTTGCTTTATAATGTTAAGTTTTCTTTGATTCGTTTACTCTAGATTTTCTAATGGACTAACAACTAAATTATTCAATTATTAATTAGAATAATTTTGTTCTGATTGTAATCTTTGTAAGTGCAGTACACAACTTTGAGCTTTGACTTCTGCTTTTGACTCACTCATTTACGTTAATTCTATTCACGTTAGAGACACCTATTTTGTATCTAAGTGCATTAATGACGCCAAGAGCAAAAGTGGGACTTTTAGTCGATAGAGATATAGTACAGAGGGATGGCAGTAAGCCTAAACCTTAAAGAATAAGATTGTTATAGCAGTGCTTCCCAATTTTATTACCCATTTTGAATCCTAAAATATTTTAATCTACCTATCGGAATACTCTTTTTCCTAATATGTTAAGCCATTTTCCATAGCCACTTTTTTATTTAATGGAAACTCGGTACATAAATCATGCCAATGCTGTTGATGAGGTGTATTATATTGAAAATTAATAATAATGTTGTCATTAATTATTTCGTGTCCCTTTAGTAATAATTAGTCAGCAAAAAGTGAAGGAATTTTTGATTAGTAAAGTTTTCTCCAGCAGTTAAACTGGTCCTAAATTAAACTGTCTGAATCCATAGAACTTAATATTGTTCGATATCTAAGCGAATAAAAAACTATAAAATGATTGAAATATTAATTTAAAATCAAATTGAATCAGTTTCAATGAAACAGATTCTATATGATTGTACTGATAACTCGCCTTACTTCTTTGTTCGAAATGTAAAATTTGTTCACAAATTTGCTAAAACCTGGCTATCTGCCTCTAGACAACTATAAACATAAATAATTAACAATATGACCCTAAGAAATCGAGCATATAGAGCTCAAAAAAATTTCCCGCACCCCCTAAAAATTCATTCTGGCTTCCCTGGGCCCGCAGTTTGTGAACCACTAGTCTACACTAGGACTGGGTTTCTGCCACACTGATCAGTCCAGCTCTAGAAGCAGTGCTTCTTATTGCTTATTGGTGTGGAATAGTCATTTATGTCTGTTAGTAATGATATCTCTTGGCGAATAATTTTATATTTTAGCGAGCATGTGCGAAATTGTATATTTTTTCTTGACTGTAGCTGTATTTGCAGCCAGAAAAAAAACTTAGAGGAAACCTAAAAAATTCTTTAGCTGAACCAGAACCCATCAGAAGTCCTGATGGGGTTATATAATGATTTTTTAATTAAAGCATCTATTTTGTCTCTACAAAATCAATATGGCAGTCTAATTATCCTGAGTTTATATTCTACGTATGATATTATACATATTATTCCTGCATTACACATGATTATACTCACGATTTTAAGATTTCAAGACTCTTTCTAACGTAAAAGAGAAAGATTTTCAGCGCAATTTGGTTGCAAACAAATTCAATTAGTTTGTCCAAAAGCGAAAAGACGATATGACTAACGGGCTATTTTCATCAACAAATTAAAATCTAGAACGATTTGATCGTTTCAGGATTGACATCCAATTTATCTGAAATCATAGGTTATTTCGACACTCACGTGATTGAGGTTTAAATTTCATCTAATTCTTTTGCATCCCTATCAATAGCGAAATAGTGTACGCACATTTATAATAATAATAACTACGAACGGCTTTCACTGAAACCATCTGACGTTAAACTACTTACTTGAAAGGAACTTAACTTTAATTTGATTAAACGTTAAATAACAGTAAACGTATTAGTAAATAGCGTAAAAGTTTATTAAAGTTTAAGCGTATCGAACAAAGTTGTGAGAATTTTTGTTACGCTGCCATAATACAAGACGTTTATGTCCCCCAAGCAAATGTCCCTTATGTTTCGCTCCACTGGCCTATATCCGATTCTTACCTGCTTGTAATAAACTCCCATATTTTGTTTCTTTTATTTTATTATAAAATCCTTTTAAAGAAATTAACCGTTGCTAATTATTTTATTTATAAGTTACCAAAGCGAGTCACTTTTATTTTTTACAATTATATTTGGTTGAAATGAATCCTTTTTATTGAACGTTTTACACTATTTTTCTTCGGCATCCTTTATTCAGTTTCATTTTCTAAAATTAAGCAGTAATTATGTTACTTCCCGAAGACTTAAAAAGTCTAAAGACTTCTAGAGAAAGAAGAATTCTAATCGCAATATAGAAATTAAACAATGTCTTTACATTATTATACTTTCATAAAGTGTCTTTGATAACACGGTTGATCAATTTGAACCAAATCAAGAGCAAAATTTGGGTAGGTGGTACCTCAGACCTTTTTCTTTTCAAGTCGGATTTGCTACGCTCATCCCATTACTTCGGACTCGCTTTTCTCGAGATCAAAATATAAACATTGCCAAATTTTACTGCAACACGTACTCAAACTCACTTAGCTCGTCCTCAGACAGTAAATACATTTGTTTTATACCCACCGGTCTTCCATCCAGGCACTGTCCTCGCTCGATACTGTTTAGTTTTTATGATCTAACAAAAACCGCTGATATACTTACCGCATCAAAACGAAACAGTATACTTATTTATTATGAAAAGAGATACACACAAAATTTTAACTCAGATGATTCTTCGATTAATAACAATTCTTGAAAACCGCATAAAAGAAATTTAATGAAAATGTACTAATGCTGAAAATAAGATGAAATTTGGCTCATTTGATTGTCCTGATAAATGTCTATACGTACACGTGTACTAAATTTCAAATCGATTGAAAAATGATTTTACGTTTTATGAGTTTTTGAGTTTTTGAGCACCTGAAACGGATAATTTAGATGAAATCTAGATTTCGGATTTTATATGCAAACACAATACTTTTTCTATATACCTACGGTATAAATGAGAGAAAGTAAAATTTGTATGAAAGAAATCAAGAACTTAGTATAATATGTATATAATCACATAGTATATAAGGTGCTTATTATATTATTCAATAGAATTTAAAATAACAATACGAGACGGAGCGTTAATAATGGTGCCCAGTATTGTGAACTATATTGTCCAGAATGGTGTACTATGTTGTCCAGTTGTTACATTTTAATCTTCGTTGAATTGTTTACTCAATTAACAGGATCTTCGTTTAATTTTTTGTTTTAATGTTTAAAATATTGAGATAAGAAAATGTCACAACTGCAAAATAAATCTAAAGGTGATATGGCCGTAATAAAAAACTCGCGCCAGTTTATTTATATATTTCATAGCTTATTTATATTTCTTTTCTCAGTGACTTATTTAGAGCACTCGAATCAAATCAGAGCAAAAACATTTTTTAAAAGAATACGAGAAAACTAAGACGTTTACCTCAAGTTTATTTTTAATCATCATTATTTTATTGAGTTTATTTTTTCTTAACATTCTTTTTATCTTTTAACTTAATTAACTATCATTTTAATTAGTTTTTTATTATTTTTATATTGTTTTATATCAAGCAGGGATAATTGAAAAAGAAAAAAAACTCCCAATCGATTATTAAGACAGGAAAAGACAGGTGCAACCAATCAGATTTCTTAAAAATTAATTATAAAATAATTTAAAACAAAAGACGAAACCTTATAAGTTAGCTTTTAAACAAAAAGAGTATAATTCTAAACATGTTTACTATTAGTAGACGCATGGCTACTTGTGTACATATGCTTTATTGTCTACTATTTTTGAAAAATTTATCGCGGAGGTCAACAAACCGGGCGAATTTTCTTTTAATTATGTGCTTTCTTGCTCATGTTTTATAACCTTACCAGTACTGCTACAACTTGTTAATCGTTTCAAATTTTCAAAAAAAAAGCAAATGATAAATATGCTTATATACATTATATTATACATTATATATACATACATACATAATATATATATATATATATATATATATATATAATATTATATATATATATATATATATATATATATATATATATATATATATATATGTATAATTATGGATATAGAATTGGATATAACAATGTGAATAACATATTAATAACATATGTGCCAAGTTTCATTATCAGCATTAGTTCAATTTTAAATTGAACAATTCATCTGAATAAAAATGCAGATGAATTGTTTACCAAATATGATTGATTCCTTTTTATAGAATTGAAATGCATCCTGTTGATTCTATAAATAGGAAAGATTGCGTCAGATGTATGAATAATGTAATACTTAGCGCAGTTTTATACAGCCTGTGCAGTTTGCCAAGTGGGTCTGGTAGTAGGTAAAATAAAAATCAAGTCTTCTAACAGAGGGGAAATGTACTTGTCAATGTCAGTGAGATAGCAACTGCGTTACACTTCCGCTGAATGCTAATATGACGTGCGTTGAGTGCTGTGAGTTATTCTTTTTACACTGTGGTTTGAATGCGTAAGTGCATTCTTCATAAATGCGCACTGTTTATTTTGATTTGACACTAGGTCTCAGAAATAGATTTTGGTGTATGGAATTTGAATTTAATATAAATTTCGTCATTTATTTAGTAAAACCGTTCCATAGTCTAGTAGGATTCTGTCTTTCTTGAAAATATTCTGTGTTTAGACAATACAGTGGAATACTAATTACTATGACGAATAACCCGGGTTACTTTGAAGCCGTTGGCAAAACTTTAAATGTTAACAATTAAAAGCAAAAAAAACTGAACGGGGAGCTTTCCTCATCACATCGGACTCACTACGCTCATCCTCACTACTTAGGGCTCGCTTCGCTTGTCCTCGGACAGTAAATATATATTTTTTTGTAATCCAAGCACTGGTCGTGCAAAATTTCAAGAAAAATATAGATATTCTTGCCGTATTGTATGTAACAGAAATTAGTATACTCATTTATCACGTAAAAGGATACACTTGTACTAAATTTCAACACAATCGATCAATTGTTAGATATTTTAGAAATGTTTAATAATCGTAATCAAATTTCTATTTGTTAAATAAAAATTTAACAAATTTAATACATAAAACTTGTCACATGTGTTTTTCTTGTATAGGCTTTACATGCGTGCCGAATCTTAAATTGATCGTAACCTTTTTTGTTTATCATAAAATTTCGACATTTCTGCTGAGTCATTATTGCTATTTATTGACGTTATTAAAACAATTATGGCACAAACTAGACCTAAAGGTTGATTTGTTTTCTTTTCAATTCACCATTGAAAAGAAAAATCAATTGAAACTAGTTTCAACTCTCCAGCATAAATAAAATGGGAGTTACGATGATACACACACACACACACACACACACAGACCTTTGTAAAAACTAATCAGGAGGTCCTAAAAAACACTTGAAACGGATAATTCCAGTGAAATCCCGGTTTCGGATTTGTTTGCAAACATTATACTTTTCCTTTATACCTACGTTATAAATAATGAAAAGTAAAAAAAAATACTATTATATTTTAAGAATAAAAAGAGGAAGTATATATTAGTTAGTGTAGTATAATGTTTGGGTAAGAGTGTGGTAAGGGCATGTATCCGTATTATAGTTTAGTACGAGTATAAGTTGAGGGTAGTAGTAAGATTTGGTAACAGTATTATAGTCTAGGGGTTATAGTAGCATAGTCTAATATAAGCGTAATAGTATGGTAATAGTATCAGCTACTGTATGTATATTATGTGATGTGATCCAATGATTATACAAATCCAGGTAAAGGATAATATTCATTGCTAAGTAATTACTAGTCATAGATGAAATTTAATATGCAACATGGATGGAAGATTTTAGCTTTCGTATTATATTCTTCAGATTTTATGAATAGTATTTGTATTAAAATGATATCGCCAACTTTAATTAATTCTTAGAGTGTAGTTGATCCAACCCACCTGAGGTGGTTCCCGCAGGGTGAATACCCTGATAGGCCGAAAGGCCCTAAAACGGGCATTTCATTTCATTTCATTTCATTATATTCTTCAGCTGAAACTCGAGAGCAAACTTGGAAGTAATCTTCCTCGGCAAGCCTCGGAAGGTAACTATTCGCTTTCTGGCTTAGCAGAAATTATGTTCCCCCGTCGGTTTTACCCTAAGAAGAATCAAACTTGAGCTCAAAACATTCATCCATTCTTTGCTGCGTTATTGACTGTTACTCAAAGATGTTAGTGTCGATATTATAGTGAATTCAAACAACTCTCTGAATATTTGCTACATTTGCTCAGTAATAAAACTGTTTTAAATCACAATTTTAAAATAGTTAAAAATAAATAATGGGCTTTTTCTGTAATAAATTAACTACAATAATGAGTATGGCTAGATTTATAACCGTAAATATACGAGCAATAAAAGAATATGAAGTTGATAATTCTATAAAGGTTAAAAATGCGGTATAGCTCGCCACCATAAACCTGAAAAATGAACTCAAACACCCTCATATTTTCACATTTTAACCAATAATATCTATTATTACAATTAACTTTCTTCTGGAATAAGCTTTATGATGAATTATTATTGTAATATTGTCTTAGAAAGTGAAAATGAGTTTTGAAAAAATTTTTACATTAAAGTTATTATACAACGCATTGTTTTTTATTAAAAAGTTTATATATAATAAAGTGCATGACAGGAGTTTACTTCTTTTGAAAAGGCTCATAACGAATGATCTTATACTGACTTGAGACAAGGTTTGATATATACAAAGTACCCCGCAAGATAGGGAATAGCTTTCGGCTAATTTCGCTAAAACTTTGTATGAAGATAATATTTGGGGTTCTGATCAAAAGGGTCAATCGTCAATATACCCTACAATTAATCCGAAAACCTTACAAGGGCGTTTTGCTTATCAGAAGATGGTTCTCCATCAAATTTGCTAAAACGTGGCATAAAGATTGTATTTTACATGCTGATCAAAAGTGACAATGAGAGCTCCCTAACATTAATGATAAGGAGCTCCCATTGACTGGTCCTCTTTGGGCTAGGGTTAACCCTAATCTCCCTTAACCTCCAAAATACTCCAAAACCTCCAAAGTACGTATTTTATAGGTATTTAGTAAAAAATACTCTAATCAAATGACAGTTTGATAATAAAAGTTATACATTTCATAATTAAAGGGCCCTCAAACTACAACCTTTCACTGTGTCCAATACATTGTGCCACCTCTTTTAATTAATAATTCTGTTATGTAAGTAAACAAAATCTTCTCCTACATGAGTTGAAGTCATCTACAACACCTAAATATATTACATTAAGAGCACCTAAAACTATTTCCTAGACTAAATATAATCTGTAAAAAGTCATCAAAAAATATTTTCAGATTATATCCGTCATCTCAAAATGTGAATTATAACGTCGAAGTACCCAATTTGTTATTTCCTAACTATAAAGACACCGCTTATAATTTTTAGGTAAAAATACAAATTAAGGAAAGAGGAAGTGCAGCCTGCAAGGCTGTAGACTTTCACATCTGCAACTCATTTGCTATGTTATCCCCTCGGCTGATAGAAAGTAGGTTGCTATTAGTTTCCTCATGCCAGTCCCTAATTGATCTCTCCATCTCCTAGGGTTCTTGGACTTGTTGTACATCTCCCTTTTTCTTCTTTTACTTGCCACCCCTCTGGTTATTCGTTTACGATCGATTTCGTCCAGTTTCCTATTCAAGAAATGCCTTCTTTTCAAACTAATTGAAACTCCAAGGAAACCACCCCTCCTTGCCACCACCTCCACCCTTACCAAGCGATATCAGACCAGATTTTCCAATTCACTGGACTTTTAAGATTACTTCAACAGATTCCTTTTTTAATAAATAATTGCCAATATTTTGTGAACTGGTTTTCATTGAAAGTTTTGACATATTTCCTATTAATTATATCAAATATAAAGCAAGTTTTACAAATTAAAATTATTGCTTTAACCTAACATTCCCAACAATCAATAATTATAGGTACTAGCATGATTTAAATTTAATGAAATTTGTTCAATGCAATATTCAAGAAACTTATTTATAAACTCCTATGCAGAGTCTGCTCTAGTTTTAACCCGACGCGGTCTAGTCGGGTCTATGAGATGCCTAGTAAGATAATATAAAAATATAAAAAGTACTTCTTCTAAGATGTGAGATAACACATCCAACAATCCGACTTCATTCTTTATTTATTCAGACAGAAATGTGCAAAGTATTTATTACCAGTGAGCAGAAAGCAATAAAGCAATAATTAAACTGTTAACTACAAAAAATAACAGTGAGTTTTAATAAAAGAATTAAGCATTTTATGTATTTATTTTTTCTGTAAAATAAAATCTTAACTGATGCTGCCAATTATTACTCTCTTGCCAATAACACCTAAGGAAAAGTAATGTTATAGTTTTTAAATTAAATAACCCCTTACAGTTTGTAGTCATAAAAAAACATAGTTATTAATAGAAAACCCTAAATAAACAACCTTAGCAAAATGGGTAAAGCTAAAACGTACAAAATTGATTTCCACTTCACTCGATTAGATGCCGAGTGGAGTAATTCTATTCTATTACAATGACAAATTTAATTTAGTTGCTACATAATACTTCATGTAACAATAGTCAAGTTTAATGCAAATGATTGATTGACATTCATTAATTAGCATAGCTGTGTGGTGCTGTAGATTGGTAGAGCAGCAAGAAGGTAAGATTGCTAGATTATTTGCGCTGCTAACCTCTCTATGTCTCAAGTAATTAAGATTAAGAACAAAAGTACAAATTCATACACGTGTATTATTTGCTATGAGCATACAAATTTACAGCATATTAATACACAAAATTATTTTTGTAAATTAATTTGTAATAAACTGTGTAGGCTTCCGCATTTTATTGTTATCGTATTATTATTATTATCGCATTTTATTATTATCGTATTAAATACGCATTTAATGCGATCCGGTTCTTGCACCATATTTTTTTAGTCGATTGAGTGAGATGAAGTCATAACTGATCCCGCCAAAACTTCGCGTCTTTTATTGTGAAGGTTCACTTAGGTAATAAGGAAGTTTAAAACAAAAATTATATTTAATTAAATTGTGATTTCTTGCATAATAATAAAGTTACACTAAAAAAAATAATATTTTAAAAGTTATTTAATGAAAAACAGTATTATTAAAGTAAAATAATAGTTCGTAGAGAAGGTTATCCGTTAAATACGATCGCTTTTTAAGGTATATAATACGGATCGGGGGATCGATCTAGATTCAATCTCCCTAGTACTAGTGTATCCAATTGGATTCCCTCCGCAGTTATAGATTCCAATCGTATTTAACTAGAGTACTTAATACGATCCGCAGATTTAGAATACTGTGAGAACGTACTAATTGTGTTTTATCTATAATATAAAACGTACCTAAAGATCCCTGTCTTACATCTCTAAAGACCCCTTTCCTACATCCCGAGGATGCCTCCTACTGTGGACGATGAGAACTCGGATTTGTTGCCTACATTGACCACCAGAAGACCGAAATCTTCAAGTTATTTACTGTTTACTAGTTATTATAAAGTTTTTCATTTAATTTCATTTTTAATAGTCATTTTTTAGAATTAATTGACTAAAATATTTTATTTCAAACCTAAAGAATGAAAAGAAAAGCTATTAAGAAGAAAAGAAATTATAATAGTTGATTTAACATTTGCTTGGAAAATGATCTGATTCTAATAATATTGGGAAAGTTTCCTCCTCCGAACATGCTTAACTTAATAATTGGCTTGCCTCCTCCATCCTCTTGATACTGTATTGAAAAAGTAACCTTTCCCCTTATTTAACTTTTTCAGCCCCACTTAGTTTATCGTTCTTTATCAAATAAAAAGTAAAATAACTTATAAAAAAAACTTTACGGAGATTTTTTGTAATAATTAAAAGTTTTTGCTTTCTTTTGTTGAATGAGTAAATAATAATAACCTTTTATTATAATTTTATGATTCAAGAATAAACCCTTCTCTTTAAAATAATAGAAAGGAAGCCATATTTTTTAAAAAATATTTTTTTCCACTCCCAATCTTTGATGTTGATTACATCATTGTTAGTTTATTTTTTAATAAATAAAAGGATAAACAATAAAGTTTTGTTTTTGCAGAACAATACAGTGGAAAATATAAAAGCTTTGAACGAGGTGTTGGAAATACTTTCCTCGACCAATTTTATTTATTCAATTGTTTTTTTATTTCATTTTTTCTTTATTAATTTATTTATTATTTCTTTAATTGATCATTTTTTAAAGAAAATACATATATATTATCTTTAATAATAATAATAGGGTAGAGAAAACTTTCGTCAGAAATTTATAGTGCATTAGTTTGCATAAGGCTTAAATCCCACGTTTTGACTAAAGATCTCTCAAAACGTTGATAAATAGCTTAAATAACTTAATTTTATTTTAATTATTAATAACGCTGGTATATAGAAAAAGTATTGTGTTTGAAAAAAAAATTGAAACCGAGAATACACCTTAAGCATTCATTTCAGGTGTTTTTAAGCCGCCCTGATTGGTTTTCATAAAGTTGTCTGTTAGCGTGTGTAATGTGTGCATTTATAAATATGTGTGTGTGTCTGTTATTATTGTATTTAATAACCATATTTATGCTGGTACTTGGTATAAAATAAGTCTTGTCATGCAACCCGAAAAATTATTTTTAATTTTTATTAAAAATGAATTTCCTCAAAAATAATGGCTCATCAAATATTTCGAAAATACATAAAATGCGGGAAAAATTGTCGATAAGTTTGAGATTTAGCACGCATGCAAACGTATACAAGACCAACATGTGTGCCAAGATTTATCTCATCATCAGCATTACTTTAATTTTTATTGAATGACATAATGTATGACATAATTGTATGACTAGTAAAATAATCAGAGTTGAAATTTTCGTATCAATGCAAGTATACCTAAGATTTTGGTTGGATCATAAAAGTAGCAATAGAGAGACTCAAATAACTCAATAGTACCCAATAAAATTAATCTTTTCCATTTTATTTTTCGTAAATTTAATATTTTTAAGACTTTAAAAAAATCACACCGGGATATTAACCTTAGCACAAAAATTAACATAAATTCATGATCAGTGTGTCTCTCCCATGGTTATTTTTTTGTGAAAGTCTCAAAAAACCGGTACGATATGTTCAAACTCTTAGGAGACAATGTGGTTTAGAGTTTTCTGAATAATTAAACTTATGGCTACTGTTTTTTCGTATGAAATGTATAAAAAAAATTGGATCCGTTCGTATTAATAAAGACCTACAATGTACTCTAATACAGACGTACTTTAAAACCCAACCTTATCATTTAATATTTGACTTAAAATGTGAATGATTTTATTCTCCCTACAACATTAGCTATTCTACAGAATCAATGTGTTGTGAAGGAAAGGGAATAATGTAGGTATTGTAGGGTTTAAAATGCTTCTTTTCTCCCTTCTCTACACCTTGAGTGCATTTCAATAATCCAAAGACACAAAATGCCACTTTGCTAACCTTTATAACAAAAAAGTTGAAATCCCGCTCCAGAAAATAGGGTTGAAAATAGCTAAAACATTTACTTCTCTTAAAACTCTCGGCTTTGAACTGAGTAAAAAGGTTTTTTAAAGGTTATTTATTTTCAAACAGAAAAATCTTTTAATATTTATTTTAAATATTAAACAGAGTTAGTATTTTTAATTTGATTTGATTTGAGTTACCAAGAAGTATCACCACTGGGTGATTCCTTCTATCAAATCTGCTAAGTCTCCTTAACTAGTACGGGCTGTCGAATAACATATTAACCAGTACTATGTCGAATAACAAAGAGAAAAAATATATAATGATATTAAAATTTGTTAGTTCATAGATTTATAATTAATTCCGAATTAAGTAATTGATGTATTTATAAATTATTGACTTATGCCTGTAATACATGTTACGTTTTAAATATTGATTAATAGGGAGACTGGGCGTATTCAACGTAAAGGAATAAAATATTTTTTAAATAATAATTTATAGAAATTAATAAACTACTAAAACAAGAGGCCTTCGGTCTCTTAGACGCTTCGCGGCCTTGTCGCTGGAGTCCGTTCCCGACAACTTCCTAAGACTTTATTGTTAACTCATTTTCAGGTTTCATATTATAGTTTAATGTAAGCGGCATACTTACAAGCGAATACGTCAAAAACATGATTTCTTCACATATGTCAATCAATAAAATCAGAACCTTTAACATAGTATATATGATAACTATATACCAGTTATATACATATTACTATATATATATATGTATATAATATTATATATATATATATATATATATATATATATATATATAATATATATATATATATATATATATATAAATATATATATATATATATTATATATATCTATGGCTAACATTATATTACTTGTGAAATTATAACTAATATTTATTAACGGCAATAATTGCAATAATGAATAAATTTTAAATAAGATCAATACATGAGAGGAAATCAAAATATCAAGTGAGTATAAAATATACATATCAATTGAACGTGTCTATTTGTCAATTTACCTTAGGAATAGATTACTCCGGTATATTTCCCGTATGAAATGCATCTGGGAAATAACATAATGAATTCACGTTACTCGCTTCATGGACCAATAGGACATCAATTATGTAAGCCTATATAGCCGACTAATCCCTCCGGGATTCGATTAGCTCATCCTACTGCATTAACAAACTCCTCCATCCTATTTTAAATATAATGCTTGGTGTAAAATACTCTAGTTTGTATCGGTTTTAACATTTAAATGGTTTTGGATTAGGGATGCACTTGGGAATGGATTACCTGTTAACAGACAGAACAGAGCTCAGACTGTAGTTTTTTTAACTCAAATCAATTACTTGCTATAAATGTTAAAATTAATAATTTATTAACTTTTAAAAGTTTTACTTTTCCTCATTTATACCGTAGGTACTTAGAAAAAATATTGTTTTTAACAACAACTCCAATTAACCACAACTTAATCAGACCATTCTCTATAAATACACTGGGCGCTACGATGATAATAGATATACACACAGACAAATTTGCGAAAACCACTCAGGAGACCTTAAAACACCTGAAACGGATAATTCAGGTGAAATCGCGGATTTATATATTTAGTGTAAACGCAAAACTTCTCCTGTTTACCAACTATATAAATAATGAAAAGTGAAAATAAAAAATTGCAATTTCCTGTATTATTATATGAATTAGATATTTAGATGTATATTTCCTTAATTGGTCAAAATTTTGTAAAAGCCATTCTTCAATTTTTATTTAACTGTCCATAAAATTGAAGAACAAAAGAAAAACAATAATAAAGTATAATAAAAGGAAATAAAGGTAGAAAGTTTATACAAAAATAAAATGATACAATTTTAACAAAATTAATGAAGGTGATCCAAAAAACAATAGAATTTTTCTACATTTAACAATCAAAAATCTGTTTTTGAATATTTTTTGTATTGTTTATTGTGTCGTGGTGAAGTGAAAGGTAATTATTTATCTTCGTGATACCTTTGTGGTGGTCTTTGATGGTACTTACCAATAATGGTGCTTATGTCTATCATCTGGATCCTTACCCACAAGGAAGACAATGGGAAAAAGTTTTAATCTGTTGAAAGGGATAGTTTAATAATTACATCTAATTTAACTAAGGTAATAAAGGTGTAAAGCAGTTGACGAAATCTTACCACAAGATTCCGGGCACTTATTCAAAAAACGGAAACTACACGAATGAAATGCTTCAAAATGTTCAAATACAATACAATTTCGTGATAATAAAGTAAATTTTGGCACAAATTACGACTTTTCAGATACTTTTTTAAGGTGGTACTTTTTACTGGGTGGGAGAGGAGTCGTGCAGAAATTTTTTCAGATTTAGTAACTTGTCAAAAAAATAATTAACTGTTTTTACTTTTCCTCAATTATACTGCAAGTACACAATATATGAAATGAATTGTGTTTGAAAAATCTCTGAAACGAGAATTTCTCCTGATTTATCTGTTTAAGGTGTTTAAAGACCTCCTAAGTGGTTTTTACAAAGTTGTGTGTATGCAGTGTGTTCGTGTATGTATAAGTGTGTTATCATCGTATCTCCTAGTGTATATATGCTAGAAAGTTGAAACTTGGTATAAAAATCATTCTTTAGGACTAGTTATGCTATCCGGGCAAATACTTTTTTGTGACGTCATTAACCAGAAATAAAGGTGCAAAAACTCATAAAAAGCGGAAAAATTTGATCAATTTGAGATTTGGTACGCTTGTTGTCATACATAAAGGCCAACATATGTGCCAAGTTTCATCACATTATCAGCATTCGTTTAATTTTCATCGAATGACTTGTATACGTTTTTTAATAACGTAATCCATCTGAGTTGAAACTTTTGTACAAGTTATAAATAAGTATACTAAGAATCTTTTCAAAACGCGAAGTATGTCTACGGGCTTTGGTATATCATATAAGTTAAGCAGCATCGAGCAAGGTCAGTGTCGGGATAGGTGACCGCTGGGAATAAAACTAATGTATTTATTACCTGAGAATGAGCAAAGCGAATTCAATTTTACAAGGAAAAGTTCCGAAGTTCCACGTACCCCATTTTTTATTATAAATGTTCTGCTATTAATAATATGAACTAAAATTAAAATATTATTAGTGTGAATACACGATATATAATCAATAGATTTGTGTAGAAATAGATTAATATAGAAAAGTATAGCATATAAGTTTTAACTGAATACAGTGTGAGTGAAATCCTTCCTATTCCATTCATATTTCTATATTGTATTCATCAAAGTACTAACATTGATGATATCCTTCAGTATATTGATATTCATCAAAGAACAAACATTGACATATTGATGTTCAGTATATGTTCAGTATATTTATATTCATCAAAGTACAAACATTGACATATTGATATTCTTCAGTATATTGCTATTCATCAAAGTACAAACATTGACATATTGATGTTCTTCAGTATATTGATATTCATCAAAGTACCAACATTGACTTATTGATGTTCTTTAGTATATTGATATTCATCAAATTACACACATTGACTTATTGATATTCTTCAGTATATTAATATTCATCAATATATTGATCAAGTAGAAACTCTACTAAGATTCACCGCGTCGCAATCTTAAACTAAACTTCTATAATATTAGCAAAGTATAAATTATAAAAATTGAACTAACAAATAAAGTTGAATAAGGTAAAATAATAATAAAATAGGATAAAATTAAGAACATGATTAGAGAAAAACTTTCCTATTAATTCGCCTCAGCAAATTCAGACGTAATTATTTATTTTTATTACATAATCTTGTAAAAAAGCTCAGGATACCTCGAAACTTTTCCTCACAACATTGGATTCGTTTCGCTCGTTCTCACTACTTCGGACTCCCTTCGTTCATCCTCAGATAGTAAATGTATTAGTTGTATTCCCAGCTGTCAGAAATGGTCAGTACCTGGATGGGTATCCAAGCAATGATCTCGTTCAATACTGCTTAACTTTTGATTCTTAAGAACTTTTTAATAAATGTCTTCAAGTCATTCCATAAAAATTAATAGAATACTGAAAATGATATGAAACACATTTGTTATTCTTACATGCATATTAAAACATGAGTGCCAAATCTCTAACTAATCGACAAATTTGTCCGCCATTTATGAATTTCCAAAATTATTGCTGTCATTATTTCCTTTTAATGCCCCCATAAAAAAATTATTATTTCCCGAATAGCCCAACTAGACCGAAAGATTGATTTTTGTCCCAAGTTTCAACTCTCTAACATAAACATACGATGATAACAGACACACACCCATACTCACGCACACACACATACAGACAGCCAACTTTGTAAAAATCACTTTGAAGGACTTAAAACACCAAAAACGGATAATTCAGGTTTTAACGATATCGGACTTTTTGCAAACACAATACTTTTCCTATATACCTATTAAAAATATTACTTTAAATTTTAAACAAAATTAAATTCCAACACTTTATATATAATATTATCCATTCTATATTGTTATGGAAGCCTTGTTTCAAACACTGAGCACTATTATTTGTTTTCTATTATTAAAGTCTAAGTACAATGTTTGAACTATCCAACCCTTAATTATAAGTTAAGTACAAAAAATAAACAAAAATCCAAAAAAACAAACATGGTTCGTGTTCCTGTCAGTCTCTTCATCAAAAACATGTCTTTGTGAAACGTCTTTCTAACATCTTCACGATAACACATTTCTTTCTTTTTATCTTATTTATACTTTTTTTAAACATTTTTTGCTTCTTTTTGTCTGTGTAATTATAGTTTTACATTATTTTCTAAGGATTTTTAGGGAAGTAGAACAATATGTTTTCATTCATAGTAAAAACATATGCATCATTTCTTTTCAACAGAATTTAAAAGGGAAAAATACTTTTTACAAGACTATTTCTCATGTCATCGTATCACGAAATATTTATGAGAAAAAAATTAAATGAGTTAAATAAAATAAATAAAAAAGCTGCTATTATTAACATTTTTACGTAATATGTTTTTCAATGTGATATTTGTTTGTGTAATCAATTTTTTATTAATATTATTATTGGGTTTTATTATGCTACAAACCTTATTATTATATTTGACTTGTTAAAAATGAAATAGTTTTACATTTCTACCCTATTTTTTAAATAAAATGTGAATTGGTCTGCACGCACATATTTATGGTTTGATGACAAGTATAATTTCATTTATAATACCTTATAATTTAAAATATTAATATTTTAATAAAATAAAATACGTATAATATAACCAAATCAAAATAAACCTTATATTAAGTCAATAATATAAATAATTGCTCTGTGGAGTAATCCAAAAATAGGTAAATAAATAGTCTCTCCACTAAGATGTATGTTAAATAAAGTGCACTGTGAAGTGATCGTTACTAACCATCGTTTTTAGCACTCCAGAGAATGACTGATGATGGCCGGATGCGGCAGAATGTTAACTCTCTAATAAATGTTTTTAACATACATCTTAGTGGAGAGACTATTTATTTACCTATACTTATATTAAGTCAATACAAGATGTTAGAAATTTATAAGGTGATTCAATTTGATGTAAACAAACCAAACGCATTCAAAGGTTATAACCTGACTTTTTAATTAATGACATGTGACGTCATTGCAGGAATCGGTAGAGACGGTTAACATTGAAAATTCTCAACTTATTCCTGCGATGACGTCAATGCCGGACTATAACCTAACATAAAAATAAAATTTTGATTTCATTAATAAAAACCCTCCAATTGAATCATCTAATTGAATTAATCTTCGTCTGTAATTCTTTAAAGAAGGGAGCCATTGACAGGTTAAATCTTATATTTATTTTTATGTTTAGATTTGATATTTATGCTAATAATAGCAACTTGATCTAAAAAGTATTTTTTTTTTAAATAAGATAGGTAATATTAGTATTATGAATAATAGTTAATATAGATAATAATACGTAATCTATTACAATAATAGATCGTGCTATAGTGGTACCAAAAGTTCTGAAAATCTGATGTAATTGTATCGTACTTTCAATTCAATTGTCCATTCATTTTCTTTGCGATCACATAAATTAATTTTTATATGTGTAGAGATTTTGATTGTGGTCTTGACGCACTTGAACAATCAATGCACTTCATTCAATCAAATATCAATGCAGTTAGTACCTGATCGTCACTCGATCAAATTTATGACTGGACAATGTGGAAACTATCATAAATTCTACCTCTTAAATTTGAAGAGCTTAGGAATATACATACACCTTCCTTAAGGAATTAAAAAGGTCATCGTAGTTCACGAATCTAATCTGATAGTAACCTTTAGAAGTATCTAACTTTTCGAGTATTAATAGAACTGAATTTGATCATCCGTGGCATGTTCTATTAATTCTATCTATCTTTAATTCCATGGGATCTGACTTATAGTGGTCAAAAGGTTTTTTTGACCTGAGTTCGGAACGTGTCCTGTGGTTTAGGGACAACCAAGTGGCCTGTTTTGACGTGTGACTCTAATACCTTGACTTATGACTTACACCTCGTAGTCGGTCTATCAAACGAAAACAACAAATCTAGAAAAGGAAGGTTTTTGTCATCCCTGACTGGATACCAAACCACCCAGGTGTTCTGAGCCTTTTCTATTGTATGGAATATTTAAGGATCGCACGACTAAACAGCCTTAAGAAATATGTTTAAAGGTCGCATCTGTGTTTCTTACTCCCTATCATTCGAAAAATAGCCCCGATATTTTAGCTTACATCACCCTAATACTAATAATTCATCGGTAAATCACAATTTTAAATCACAATTTTTCTATTGTGGATATGCCATGGACATTCTTTAAGGGAAAATGCCTATAAAAAATGCGTCCGATATTGTAAAAAAGTAACACTTTGGTATAACTAGGGTGTAAATGGGCGTATAACAACTTATAATATAATATCAGTTTTTATTCCCCCTCTGACAGATCATGGAGATAAATTGTGTTTAAAGCATATTTACTTGAACTGCCCTCATGTGCCGTGTATTGAAGCGTCATAAAATGCAAGCACGTTTTCTCGAGATGCAAAAAGTGACTTAAAATAAAACCGAAGTTAACACTATGGCCAATTTTATGTCCAATAACTTTTTGCAACAAGAAATACAGAGTGAATGGCACACTTAGAAATAAATATTTTACTGCTGTAACATCACTATGTGATATTAATGAAGTAGAGAGGGAATGCCAGGCAAAAAAGTCACGCTGTAAATGCGTGGCTTATAGGCCAAATAGAGGAGCCATCGGGCCCATCTTGTCTACTTTATTATGCATTGTGGAGTATAAAAAAATTGTATAACATAGGTTCGCTAAAAATCGTTATTTTCATATTAAATATTACTGCCATAATTTTGGTTTTTGTCAGTTGACAGATCAGCAAATATCAACTAAGTAATGAATGCTATTGGTATACGCTTTTTCCCAAAAGGGTAGTCTGAATGAACCACCAAAAATTTTATACCTATTGTTAATTATTAGCAATCCCGTTATTATTTTAAAGAAATAATTAAACAGTGTTATTACTGATTTGTGGTATGCTGTCAACTGATTAAGCCTAAAACCATTGTAGTTATATTTATAATCTCTGTACGCGCTTTGCGCGTTCTTTCATTTATAGCTCTTGTATTCCATTTGATGTTGGTAAATGATTTTGGCGGTACTGATGCTTTCGGTTAGTCAAGACAGCAATATCCAGTTGAAAATAAATTATTTTAAAGGTATTAAAAGTCATTCAAAGGAGTGCTTACTACCGTTTACGATCTAAATAAATGTCCTTTGGACTTTGACAGCACCGTGGCGTAGGCCCCGAAAGTCACTGCACAGCCCTGGCGCATGGTTTTTGTCCTGTAGCATATAAGCGACATTTTGTATGTGGCATATGGTCACAATATAAGCGAATTTCCGAATGTATTAGTCGAAAAATTATGTATATGTCGAACAATGTAATCGGAAATAATGCTAACAATAAGTTTTAACTTTTTACATGTTTTAAAATACTAACTTCAACCGATCAGATACTTCAAGATTAGTGAATTGTCAAAAATGCAGTATCATTACTATAAGTTAATGATGCCATGCATATTATATAAGCAATATAGTTCTAGATATTTATGAGATCCTTAGTAAACTCCATTAGATCCGAAGTATCGTTCAAAAGTAATGGAGCAACATAGAATTGTCTTGGAACGAAATCTCGTACACACATTCATACGCACACATTCCTACACACACACATACACACACACACACACCACGCACAACACACACACACAACCACACACAACACACACACACACACACACACACACCACACACAGGACACAAACTGTGTGT
The DNA here is from genome assembly GCA_018340805.1 of Microvelia longipes. Lineage (NCBI taxonomy): Eukaryota > Metazoa > Arthropoda > Insecta > Hemiptera > Veliidae > Microvelia > Microvelia longipes. Next base: position 69,539,886 of record JACMZG010000008.1, on the reverse strand, counting down.
GTTCCTGATTGGACAAACTCAGGAAACGTGTCAGCATCATCGTCGCCGGTACCAAAGGACTTATAATAATGAAGCATTGAAGCACTCTAGAAAAGTGGAGTTTTATGCATTATTACGGGAATACGACGCACTTATTAAGAGTTCTAACTTGAGAGCTGGAAGAAGTTTTGTTCTTCTACTAGTCCCAGGGATCCATGGAACTGTGCTTACAAGATGTCCGTGGGGAAAATCAAACCTCCTACTCACATTTCTACACTTAAGCGCCCTGATGGTACATTTACAAAAAATATAGAGGAAACGTTGGATATCTTGATGTTTTATTTTATTCCTATATATATATATAGGATAAACTATATGATTATAGTTTATTCCTACGGATGCAGTGGCTAATGATATCCCAGTACATAAGGAAATGAGGGAATGATGAGTCAAGATATAAATACATTAGATGATTGATTTCACTGTGCTCGAGGTTGGAAATATTATCAAAGACCTGAAACCCAATAAATCACCCGGCTTAGATGGACTTACCAGTGATATAATATCTTTTATTTTTAAATACTATCCTCAGTCTTTAACTGCGATTTATAATATGTGTCTTCATCAAGGAACTTTTCCCTCTAGCTGGAAAATTTCAAAAATTGTTATTTTAGAAAAGCCGGGTAAGGAAAACTCAGACGACCCTTCTAAGTTCGATCCATAAGTCTTCTTTCGGTTGCTGGAAAGTTCTAGAACGGCTCAGTATCGACCGCATCATGTTTCATCTGGAATCTAGGGATCTTTTATTTGCTAATCAGTTTGGTTTCAGGTCGCAGAGTAGTACCATAGACGCTCTTAATGCAGTTCAAAGTTTCGTCAAAGGATATCTCGATATTCAATGGGATTGTAGCGATTATTCACTTGATGTACGTGGGGCTTTTGATGCTGCGTGGTGGCCTGCCATCATGAAGAGTCTTAGGGACCTAGATTGTCCTAGAAACCTATATAAGCTGTCAGAAAGTTATTTTTCTAAGCGCGAGGCGAAGCTTATACTTAACCATCTAAGCAAATCTTCCTCCGTTCACAAGAAGTCCACAAGGCTCGTGTTGCACCAGGTTACTGGATTGTTCTGTACAACCCTTTGCTTAAAATTAAGTACCCAGTCCACTCTCTCACGTTTGCTTTTGTCGATGATTACTGTTCTGTATAGCTGGTCCGTCACCTCTGGAAGTCGAGCTCTACAGCAATAATGTTTTAGAGATAGTAACACTTGGGCTTCTAATAACAGAATTGTTTTTAATGAAGATAAGGTCTCAGATTCTCTACGTCAGCGAGACATGTTATCCCAATTTCAGTTTCGTTAGGAAACACATCTTTGAAAAGGTACAGGTGCTAAATATACCTTGGAGTGTACTTTACCCAGGATCTCGGCTGGAGTCATCAACTCCAGTTGGTGTTGTGAAAAAAGTCGCAGCTGTTAACGCCCTATCTCGAGTTGCTAAAGTTCACTGGGGTCTTGGATACGAGCCTTGAAAACTATATATACTGGTGCCTTTTGCCTATGCTGTTTATGCGGTTGCAGTATGGTTTGATGGTTTAAAGCTTAAAAGGACCAGACTGTTACTTGAAAGAGTACAGCGTCTGTTCGCCATTTCGTTTAATCAGTTACAGAACCGTATCTTACCAATGCGACGTTTATCGTTGCAGGAATAACACTAGTACCTCCTACAATCAGGAGGATGGTTTGTGTGATATAGTAAAGTCATCATCAGGCGGCATATTAGGTGATCTGTCCAGTGAATATCTTGACAGCCTGTCAAAGTTCAGTATTGGGCTCATCCATCCCTTAATTGCTGAATACTAAGGAAACCAAGATGTAGTTGCGATCTTGAGATTTACACCGACGGAAGTAAGACGGAGACTCTGTAGGATGTGCTTTTATCTTTTTATAGAAGTGGAGTTGCTATCTCTTCTCAAATCAGGATTTAAGCTTTCACATCTCTATCCCTCCATTAATCAATAGTCCGAACAGCTAGCTATTCTAAAGTTTTAGAGTGGTTAGTTAACACAGAGAGGCTAGTGTCAGGTTAAGAATAAACGCCCGGATGAAAATAAGCATTGAAACGTTAAAGAATCCGCACAATCATCAGCCAACGAAGACATCCGACTATCAACCTTCGTATGCTTGATGATACTGTTGAGATATTTCACATTGTCAAAGCTCACGTGGACTCGAGGGAAGAGAAGCAGCAGATGAGCGGGATCTAAGGCAGATTAAGCATATCGTTAAGTGACCTGCGCTTGGCATCCGACCAGTTTCTTACATCCCTCAAGTTGGAGCACGCGTGCACGTATTGGAACACGCAGCAATGAGAAGAAGCTTGGCGTGGATCGTCGTCAGGCTTTAACTCGCAGATTTATTTCAACTGTTAAAGATCGATTATCTTCATCCAACGTGTCAACTATCAACCACGGTTGACTCAGTTGAACCGGAGGCACGGTTAACTCACGCAAAAATTCAAGCTTATCTTCACCGTTGAACATAGTTCAGTCTCCATCTGTGCTCTGCGATGATGCGTCACCACAAACTGTCGATCATCTTCTCTTCGATTGTCCATTCTCCTAGCTGAAAGGACCATTTCCAGCGTCATAGTCACACAATCTTTGCCCTGGCCTCCGCCTCTTCACATTTCCTACAAGAGTCAAACTGGTCTTATTTTCATTCCTTCGTATTTTTTACTTTTAATAGTTATTTCTTTAATAATTATTTACTAAGGATATTTTTTATTTAATCATTTCATTATTAATATGTGTCCTTACTTAATTATTATTCTTAAAAAAAAAAAAAAAAAAAAGTACTTATATATTAACATCAATAGTAATCAAAATAGTTATCAAAATAGCATAACATATACGTAATAATATAATGAATGACTAAGTTAAAATATAATATAGAATAATAATTGGTAATGAACCAAATAATTAGCTATTTTGGTAATTTCTAGTTTGATGATAAAATGATAAATCAACAAATCAGTGTCATGCTTTATTCTGTTATTATATGTCAGGTCATGTTGTTTCTTACGTCATTGTTAGAGAGAATATTTCTGGCATTGGTACAATTGGTTGATTTTTGTTGTTACTAAGTTTAGTTAAGTAGTTTTTAGTTTTATACTCTTTATGTATTATCTATATTCATCTTACACGTTAAGATTTCTTATTTACTTACTCGCCATTTAGTTTTATCACTAGGTTGCGAACTTTCTTATTACTAATCTATTTACGCGTTAATAGCATGTAATAATATGTGAAGCATGCTGTACACTAGCAAAAACACACACACACACACACACACACACACACAATATATATATATATATACTATATATATATATATAATATATATTATATAATATATATATATATATATAATAATGATAAGAGTCCCCCCTTCTCCATGAAACCCAACCTCATTAGCTTAAGGCATTATTTTGTATGGAAAATCGCTAAACTTATCTATAAGTTATATGATATGAGTATTTATCTTATAAATACCTATATATATTTTCCATAACAAATAAAGTATGAACGCATTCCCTAAAAGGGACCGTATGGACTGATGGTTAAATCTTATATGATTTGAGGTAAGACAAGAAAGTATGGATATGTATTTCTAGTGATTAATTTAGTTTCTCATTACATGTATTGTGATTTTGTGTTTTCATCGTTTTAATATTATAAACTAATCTCTTTTGTAGTCAGTGGTCGTTTTGTTAGAATTCTTTTAATTCTGTTTCTTAAAATTTCATTAAAGGTCAAAAATAACTTATGTTATCAAGAGTATAATTTCTATTAGGTATTAGCAAGCTTAACTTGTGTCAAAGCATTGCACCTATGAGATAAAGGGTTTTCCTTTGTACTGTTTGTATGTGTTTATAAATACCAAACACAGGAATGGAGTGTTTGTACACGAATAGAGCTAGCCCTGGGTATAATTCATAAGAATATCTGTAGGGGTTCTTTAGATCTTTGATTTATGACCCCCAGGGCCCAGGACTAACCCAGCGGAAGAATTTAAGGGCCTCTTTTTCTTATTGTTCGAAAACTTTGAATATCCTTTTACCCTTTTTAGTTCTTTTCTCAAAAAACACAAAAACAGAATTGATAATGTCTCAGTTAAATATAAGATATCAAAGATAATTTCACGTATCAAGATTCTGAAAAATTAAGTTATTTCCATTTATTTAACTTTTCCATTTTCCACTCGGTATTTTCTATTATTAAATTATTTTCCCACTTAAAATCTCTTGTTTTTGATTCGAATAAACTTCATTTTAAGCGAAACAAAATAATCTTCAAAGGAGCAATGAATGTAAGAAATTTTAATTTCAGAACGAAATATCTTTTCTTGCATAATAAAAGTCATAATCATACAAATAGTTTTGTGAATTCCATTTATATTGAAGACTTGTAGCAATTAACGCAATTGCAAAGCTTGTAAAGAACAAATCTTAACGCAAGCCTTTATTTGTGTATTTAATTGAGTAAACTTTTTAAGGCGTCATTGCCTGCACAGTATGCAGTTTAAGGTAGATCTTAGTGTGGTCCAAAAGTCCCTCCTCCTATTTTTTTTAACTGCATAAGATAAATTTTTGAAACTAGAAAGTAATTTTAAAATAATTTATTTTAAAGATATTTTAGATAAGCTTCACGTAGTTAAGCTTATTTTTTTCACTGACCAGTGAGGCAGCACCCCAATGGCGCCTTCCTACGACACCTAACTTTCAAATTTCAAATTTGGCCTTATATATTTTCCTCTCATATTTCGATTATGTGACCAAATAATCAGTATATTACTCACTAATACAGTATTTACTAATAAGAGGGAAATTTCTAAAAGGACGAGGAAAAAATAAATGATTTCCATCACTAATATTTCCCCGGGGGGAGGAGGTAACATGTAAAAATTAATTAATTTTACATATTAACTTTTTAATATGTAAAATTAATTTTACATATTAAAAATTTTAATATGTAAATATATTAATTTTAATATATTAATTTTGCCATTAATTTTTTGGGCACCCAAAAAATTAATTATTATATAATTGTTGGTGTTTTGTGTTATTTAGGTAAAATGAATAATGTTATATTCTCAGACATTTTTTTCCATTACTAATAATTTACCCTTATTCTTCATCTTTATCTTTTGGGGACTAAGACACATTTTTGTCCCTTTATAGAGGGCCAACTATTCGTGATAAAGATAAATGTAAAATCTATTTTACCAAATGAAAACAAAAAATGTTGGGTGCAATTTGAAAATTCAAAGTTAGGTGTGTGTGGTAGGTGTACAGCATTGGAGAACTGGCCCAAAATGGGCAAGGTACAAAAAATATACTTTACTATGTATAATGGAGATCTCCCACGTATTTTGAAGCGTAGCATGTACGCTTCAAAATTATTACAAGGAGACTTTTGGGTGGGCCATGATTTAAAGAGTGAATATCCAGGAATATCAAGATCAAAAACCATTATATGTTTAATTTTCCGCTGCATCAAATAGATTGTGATGCAGATTGACTGTTCAGGCTCTTCCCTGCCTTATATTTAATCGCTCCCAAATCTAAAGTAATATATAAACAACTTGGGAAACAAATGTCATTTTTGTCAGACATTTTTGTTTACATTTCGACTACTAGGTAGTTGACTTAAATCACGCAAAGGGCGCAGCCATTAGTAAACAAACTATTCTTGGTACACAACATTTATGTTTTCATAGTATTTCTTTTTAATTTTTTTATAAATTGAGCTAAAGCTCATTTTTTGTTACATTCGATTAAAGTTTTTAATCATTCTTTAAATATTAGGTTTAATTAAATTACTTGAAACAAGCGGATCATTCTACTCTTATATAACCATAGTGATCCTAAATTTAAGTTACATCTAAGGCGATATTTACTTCCGTCTGTCTTTTTCAAAATATTAAAAACACATGTGACTTATTATTAATTAATATTTATGTTGTTCACACGCTAGGTGTGAAAGGGTGTTCCCTCCCGCAGTTGTAGAGTGAACGGGATTGAACTCCGTGCTTAGCTTTTTTCGTGTGAACAGATGAGGTTAAACCTCAACGGGGGCTGAACACCGGTCTGAACCCCTTGCCAAATCCCGCTTGTAAACGAAGTAATAGTGTGTCCTTTTCTTTGCCTAAATTATTATAACAATTATTTCACGGAATTGACTAAAAGTGTTTAAATGAGAATAAATATTAAAGAGCGAAATCATCTAAAACTAAAACACACCTAATGTTACTAGTGTGTTGCCCATAAAAATATAAACAAAAGCCTAATTCTAGAAAGCTTTGCAAAGTTATTCCAAATTTAGTAACTCTTTAATTTTTTGCGACAAAATATTTTACAAGAATTTATATATATATATATATTATATATATATATATATATATATATAATATATATATATATAATTATATATATTATATATATATATATATATAATATATATAATATTATATTTATATATTTATTTATATGAGTTTCCTACTTATTTATACTTTACTTTCTTCATAGATAATATGAATAAGTTTTATCGTTTATGTTTCACAAATTTCAGTTTGTTGCCTTTTTTGCAAATCAAGCACTTCAGAGCTTTTCCGTTTCCTGGAAAGTTTGTATATAAATCACAAAGATCACAATGTTAAAAAGTTACAGATGATAGTTTGTTCGAAAACATTTCACATCCTATTGTGTAAAATTAGGTTTCACTTTGTTATTCTTATTGTTTGTGGTTTAAACTTTGTGGCTTTTCATAAGTCCAGGTGTAACCGTGTTTACCCACCGAACAATGATGCCAATCCAGGTACCAAAACGTTCTAATAGAATAATGTGGCTAAAACATCTGTTATTTATAGGTAGCAATGTTACCAACATAATAACCTATTATTAAAAAGACATTTTAAACAGCATTTATTTTAAGTTGAGGAAGTCACGCTTATTTATGACGATAATAAAATACAATGATCTTTGTGTCGAAACATTAACATAACGACAGGAAAACATGAATTAACATGGGAAACATTACGTGCATTAGCAATCTAGTTTAATCTATCAGATTATAAATGAGATTTAGTAGTATGAACGTTTAAAACAAGACAAAGATCAACGATATTGGCTTCACTTTTTATTTTAGTTAGTTAGTATACATCTATTTTTAATACTAAAACACAATTATTTATAAGTTACTTTGGTTATAAGTTACTTTATTTACAAAGATTCAAATAAAGGTCTATCCACAAATATGGTTTAAGATTTTGAGACTGAATGCAAATGTAATAACTACTAGACTCCAAAAGAAAAAATAATTTCTTATCACCGGTACTGAGGATGACCTTTATTGGGTTGAAAGCCGGTTTTACTATCTCTATATACTTAAATTATATTTGTGGATTGACCTTTTTTTGAATCCTTATAAATGGAATCCACTGGCGCTGAAGTCACTCATATTTATTTACAAGTTACTTACTACAAGTTACTTATGTACATTACAGAAGACAGAGTTTAATATAAACGCAAAGCATATAGAAGCTAATAGAAGCTAATTAATATGCTTACTCTCTTATGATTAATATACTCTATTAATCATATAGAGTACGATTAATAAATAAATTGCAACACAATTGACCTTATTAATGATAATCTACGCAGACTATGCCGCTATAAATTCTTTTTACATGAATCTAATTTATTTTTGCAGTCTAATGGTGGTATGGGAAGTAATAGTATTTCTTAAAAATACTCATTTATATATATTCTATTTTACCCCTAAGTCTACCATTTCATAAAAGCCACCTTCCCCACTCCTCTTCATAACCCCAACCTCAAAAGCTAATTTTCCCTCTAGAAATGTTCTAAAAGATAATAGGCCACAACTACAATCAAATTTGGGGTCTCGAACCTGTTAGTCATGGTTGACGTATTTTTATTGTTGTAATTTTTTCATAATAAAATAATCAATCGTATCTATATACTATATACTATATACTATATATAATTATTGAATAATTATTAACATTTTAAATACGTAAATGTTTTTCTCATTTGTCAAGTATTTTTTCTCTTTCTCCTTCGAGTTAACGTTGGTAGCAATTGCTGCTTCCTAAACTAAACCATGTACATGAAACCGAGATTTCAACAAAATTATCCGCTTCAGGTGTTTTTAAATCCTCCCGAATGGTTTTCGTAAAGTTGTCCGTCTGTATGTATATGTCTGTTTTCTTCGTAGCATCGAGTGTATTAGTGCTAGAGAATTCAAACTTGGAGAGTTTAAGGAATTATTGTCAAATGACCTGTGTATACGTTTTTTTAAACTTTCTTAAAAAATATAAAATAATCCAATTAATTTGAAATTTGGTAAAAGTGTATACTTAGTTTCGGCCAGTATATCTATGCCTTTTTTGTATCATAAAAGTCAATTTTAATTAAGTGAGGTCAGTGGCTGGATAGGTGACACCTGGAAATAGAAGTATTACTTTAATGTCGGTGTACGAGCGAAGTGAGTCCGAATGCGTATGTATTGTAGTATAATGTTGGTGATTTTTTATATTCTGAGGATTTATATAAGGATTATAGTAAGGATCAGTGTCATATTTATTTCCTAAGAGAAAAGTTCCGGCGGAGCGAAATGTTCCGAGGTACTTCCTAAATCTGGAATTTGTATCTAATTTTTCAATATTTAATTATAATTTTTTCTAAATTCTTCTTGAGGTTAAATGCCAGTTGAAAATTAATTTTCTCTTAGTTTGCATGCTTTGAAATTATAGTTCCAGGCCTTTTGAGTCACTAGTAGAGTTGAATAGTAAAATGTCTTTCTTATACTCAATATAGTTGGAAGTTTTGTTCCAAGTTACTTGCTAAGTGCTTTGCTTAGTTTCTTTACTTCCAATTCCCACGAGTCACAATACTTTCTGTTTATTTCAACTTGAGTTTCTCAACTCTTTTTTATGGTTTATAGTTTCTTACTTTTCTTTTCTGTTAAAGTGATAGTTAACTTTTAAAAAGTAAAATTAAATTTAGAAATATCCATTTTCTTGAGGAAAGGGCGAGAGATGTCATATTAGGCCATTTATCAATTATAAGTAACGATGTTTGACCTCAAAGAAAAAAGAATTCTAATCAAATAATTTTATATTAGGTCATTTATCAATTAAAAGTAACGATATTTGACCTGAATGAAGAAGTCACCCGTGGTGTAGAGGTTAAGGTACGCGGCCAATAGAAAGAATGAATGGACTTATAACTTCCGAGTTTATTTAGTCATATGTTCAATCCGAGCACAGGCCTCTGAGATTTTTGTGAGAGGGATAAAAATTCAGCGTACCACGTCCTTCAGAAGGGACGTAAATCCGGTGGTCTCGAGCCTGTGCGTTGTCAGGTACTCGTTAAAGATCCCTTACCCTAAATGAAACTGGGTGTAGGCAAAATTTAGGACCTTCATTGTACATCGGGTTTTGTTTACCAGAGAGGGCACGTGTTGTTCCTAGTTTTCCGAGACTATATTTGTCGTTGAGCTGGTCGCCTATTGTGTATATTCGCTCATTATCCTCCCTATCCCCTCTTGTCCGTCTTGTTAGTGTTGTCAATTCTCTACCAATCTCTCGTGATAATTTTTTTACTTTCTGTACTTTATCCTCTGTTCTGAATCTATTGGCTTGATTTTTATTTTTAAGTTTTAAGTTACATAATTTTAATTTGCGCTGTCTAGTCAATTAGGTTAAGTTTAATTTTATTCTTAATTTTTAAATTTTTGATTATTATAATCTGTATTATTATATGCAGAGTTCCCTACTTGTGGTTTATCTGTTTAGGGGCTCTTCAAAATATAAATAAATAAATATATGAGTCAGTGAAAATATGTATGATTGCTTGAAAAAAACATGAGAGGAACCATAGAAATTCACGGCTCTTCTCTCTAGATTAAATGAAATATACCTACACTTGAAATTAAAAGGAGTAGAACACTATCATTGGAAGCTTGCAAAAAGGCCCAACAACGTGGCCTACTTGCCTGGTAGTTACTATCACTCCCCCCCCCCCATATTACTACTACTGACCTCAATGAAAAAACAATTCAAATCCAGCAATTTTATATCAGGCCACTTTCAATTATAAGTAAGGTATTTAACCTCAAAGAAAAAACAATTATAATCCAGAATTTCGTATTGGGCTACTTATCAATTATAAGTAACGATATTTGAACTTAAAGAAAAATCAATTCCAATCCAGAATTTTGGCAACATTTTTCTATTCAAATTTAGATGAGATTCCGTAAACTAAATTCAGATGAATTTTTGCTATCTGAATTTAAGTAATTAAAACGTCGGGAGCTTAAAATCCCTCGTCAACTCTATGTCTTAATCGGAATGTTTTGAACTTTAATACCTATTTTATTTTCTCTTTGATTATAAATTAAATTAATATGCGGATGAATGTTTCATATTAAGCCAGTATTAATGCTTTCCTTCTTTTTCCTTTTCAAAAAGGAAACATATATCATAGATGATGATAAACTGCTAATCTGGAGAGGGAGGTATTACATAAATCCTTCTCCTATAAACTGGGCGATTTTACAACAACAATAGGCTCACTTCATTTGTTGTAAATTAGTATTCTTTACAAAATTTATGTCGTTTTATAGTAATATAGGGAAAGGGTGCTTTTTATTTTTTATGAGTTTAGTCTGAACTTAAGCTGAAGTGTATTTAAACATAATCCCTATTAGTAAATAAATAGTGGGTATAATAGAGTGGGGTGTGAAGTGTTTAGTGAGATGAATAGAAGGTATTAGTTAGGCTGTGGTTGGATCTAGAAGTCACGTCCCTAGAGCATTGTGTGGTCACAAGAAGCGCATCTGCCTTGTGTTCATAGATCCGTGTCACAACAAGGCATGAATCACTGCCTATATGCATGAGCCTAAATCTTTTACCCTTCGCCGGATAAACGCCCCTCAGGACCATTTCAAGAATCAACCCTTTTTCTTCAACCCTAAACGGGGTTTTCCTTCAAACAAATCTCCTTTCCAATATCATTCTCTAAATATTTTACGTAATAAATGCATTTTTTACTAAAAGTACTTTTTTTTACATTCTGACGAAAATACTTTAGAGAATATGTAAACATCAAAAGAAAAGAACAAAGCAACCCTTTTCAGACAAAATCGAGAATCCAGAAAAATTTAGCTTTGCTTCACATATTGTATGGAACTTTTTTTTAAATTAAAAAATCTAACCTCATGGAGGGGAGAAAAATAAAAGTGATGACCAATAAAAAAAGGAAGAGCGAAGTTATGTTTGTGTTACCTTGTCGTTAGGCAAACATACCATTTATAACATAACATAACAAATATAATATAACATAGCACATAAAACACAATGTATATATAATTAAATTACTAAGTCTGCAGTCCTATAATAATATTAATTTATTTAATAACTATCACAACGTTTCACTGAGCGAAGCTCAGCATCTTCAGGTGATTGAATCAATCGCACAAAATACAAAATTCGATAACCAAATTCGATTTGGTTTTATTTTGTGCGAATTTATTCAATCCTCTGAAGATGCTGTGCTTCGCTCAGTGAAACGTTGTGATAATTATTAAATAAATTAATCTTATTATAGGACGGCAGTCTTCGTAAATTTTAATTATATATATTATACATATACCAGTCCAAGAAAATGACTCTTAACACTCTTAATGACTCTTGTCTATTAATGACTTGTGTTCTTATAATACAACACATATTTTTTTTTTTCTTAATTTTGTAAATTTTTGTATCTGATTTGTATATTGCTCACGCCGTTAATTATAAATAAAAAATAAATAAATAAAAAACAAACTTTGCAAAATATAGCATAGAGTTGCTAACTTTAAACAACTGCAGTATTAAATGCTCCATTTCCATTTATAATATTGATTAGTAAATTATTAGTTAACATTAATTTGTTAATCAATATTAAAATTAATATTAACATAGCTATAAACATTGCAGTTTTATTAATAAAATTTGGGTTAAAATTGAATAAGGGGATTGTTTTACACGGATCCAAAATAAATCATGATGTTTTCTTCGTATCTTAGAACAAGAGACCTTCGGCCTCTTGGCCGCCTCACGGCCCCGGGGCCTTTCTGTGTAATGAAAAACGTAATTTGTTTACATCATGTTATATATGTCAATCAATAACACTGGAGCTAATACGGATAATATAATTTTACTTCGTATTTTTGTTAATAATACATATTAGTACGAGTAAAAACATTTCAGTCTAATCAAAACACTTTTACACTTTTTGAAGATTTGTGCTTTTTTGAAATGATTGTGAAATCATTATTGCGGGTTAATGACGTCACACATATTTAATAAACAATAGGGTATGGAACATTAACAAAGTTGATTTGTGTACCAAGTGTCATATTGATCCGTAGAGAATATCTACGGATCTTATAAATTCTTTATCAAGATATTGAGCGTTCAAAATTATTGTGTTCCATAGAAACGTCTTGGAACAAAAATTTCGTATATTTTGCATATATTATAAAATCCCCTCCCTTCCAATAAAATCCACCCCCTCTACCCCCTCCGTGACCCCAACCTCAAAAGCTAATTTTTATCTTTAAAAAATTGCTAAAAGCATTAATATTTAGTCTGATTTTAAGAGGATTAGTATGGTAATAGTTCTTAGCCGGATGGCATTAAGGATCTCCCTTTGTTTAAAACTCTGTTTCTCCCACCGGGAATCGAAACCTGACTATCTAACAATCCATCATTCAAGGATCCCTTCGTCCTGGGGGACCTCTTCATCTCTGTTTCGGCATCACCTGTTTAATCTCAGAGGGTACACTTCAATTACGGCTTGTTATTGTTGAATTCCACCTTCTTTATGAAGTGCCCTTCTCCAAAAGATATAATTCAACAACTCTTTCTTTGCCTAATTAATAGTATTTTTTATTCTTTAGTCATTTAATCAGATCCGGGCACAAAAAGTATAATGAAGGGGAAGATGAAATAATATTCAAAGTCATTTCGAAATCTACATCAATAATAATCAAACTTATAAAATTAATGTAAATATTTTTTGGATATTAATGAAAAATGAATGAACATACTAGGTTTCATGATTATCATAACAAAATTTCTATTATTGTTATAATAGATATAGAGAAAATTAGTTTCAATCAATAAATTAATCAATGTATTGTATCAATTAGGTCTTTTAATCTTAATAGAAAGTCAGCAAAAAACATAATTCTTGAATAACATAATTCTTGGGGCACATAATTGGATAACATAATTCTAACAAACATAATTCTTATAGCAAGTTTTTTTTAATAATTAAACTAAAATAATTATGTAATAGTTATTCCTTATTCTTAATTTATTACAATGAATCGTAGACACTAAATTCTTTAATAATTATTAATACTGTATTAAAATACGTCTATTTATGCTATCAACAAGATGAGCTTAAAGAAGGCAAAAGAGAAAATTATAGCCCTGGCAGTGAAAAGTTTTATTAAACCCCTTTTCAGTGGTCTTTTCATCGAACCACAAAAAAAGTTTTTGATTAAAAAAAGTATCTGAGGAAAAGTTTAAAAAATATAAATGCACATACATAAATATGACAGTGAAAATGGCGGCAGTTTATCGTTAGTTTTTACGTCTATATTTATAGAGGAAATGGTGGTTTTGTTTCTATTTAAAGGGGTTGGGGGGGAGGGGGTAATCTATCAGGTGATGTCTCGTGAGAATTGCTAAATCCCTAGACTCTGTCACCAATGCACATTTCCCATCAATAATTGACTTTTTTTCTATCTATTTCACTTTTTATCGGTTCAGTATAAACTTTTTAAAAATGGGATTTAGTGAAGAATGTATTTATTATAAATTAGAGAATAACAATTTTTTCACAGATAAAATATCAAAGTATAGGAAATATTGAGGTCAATCTATCTTTAGATGTTTTCGTGTAGCCACTAATTTCAGAACAGCAGAAAGCAATCAAAGCTACTTACGGTCCTAGGATTGAGGACTTGTTAAAAATTCTATACCAAAAACTTTCTTTAAATATGATACCTACTTTTCGAACCGTTTCAAGTTTCAAAATTTTCAACTCTGATGACGTCATAACTTATGTTAATGAAATCATAAATTTTAATAGGCTCCGCATGATCATCCCCTAAGATCTTAGCTATATGCCAAGTTACAAGAAGAGAAATGTTTTGAGAAACAAACTCTTGATGAAAGATGACGTCAATGATAATGACATCGTAAAAAAAATATTTTCCGGTAAACACAACTAGACCAACTCCCTCATAGAGAAATATACTAGAGGGGGAAGCCTATCTCAATACAATGAGATACATCTTGTTGGGGCTCTCAGGGGCTCTGTGTAACCTCATTGAAACCTCTTTAAAGATTGATTTAAGGTTAAAATAAATCAAATAATTTTGGGTTCCTGCGAATTGTTTGTGTTTTGATTTGTATTTTTAACATTCTGTTATATAAGTTATTGTAACTTTGTAATGATTATTTGATAGTATTTGTAATCGAAGGTGTCAGGTTACTTTTTCGATGATTAACAATTTAACTTATAGGGCCTCTTAGGTAATATATCTCTATGAACTCTCTAGCATAAATACGCTGCAAGCTACGATGATATCAAGGACACACACACTCATAAAGACAGACATTTTTTTAAAAAACAACTCAAGAGGTCTTTAAATCACCTGACATGTTTCAGGTGATTTTACGGTTTCGAATGTTTTTGCAAAAAAATAAATAGGAAATGTAAAAAAATATAGACAATATACCTTATTTATGTCAAAAGGGTTTGTATGAAATTTTCGTTTGTTAAATCTCGAACAATAATTATTTAATTTGACGACTTTGTGTGACACTGTTGCACACTATAAGGTGACGAGGAAAAGTATTAGTTTACCTTTGTAGAAAGAGAAAAGGTAAAAATAATGAAGAAGTATGTTGGGCAGGGTAGAAAGGAATATAGATAGTTAGGGAAACGTGGTCGGAATCTATATCGCTCTTAACTAATGTTTCTTTTCACTATTATATATATATTTCCCTTTATGAATAAATGAAAAGATATTCCTTTATATTCACTCTAATAATGATAATTAGGAATAGTAATGAAATAATTGAAAAGATTGTATAAATAGAGATATTTCAACTGAATTGGAAAATATTTTAGCAGTGAATTCATGTACAAACAACATGCCAATCATAGAGCGATGCTTTCTTATTTATATGCTTAATAATTATAGGATCTTACAATACTGTATTATAATTAACTTTTGGATAACTTTTATTTTAAGAGTTAATCATTACTTAACTTTTATGATCCAACAAAAACCATTAATATACTTGACACATTGAAACGAATCTAAGAATAATTATTTATTACGTAAAGAGACACAATTGCCACAATATATTTGTGTAAGAGACACCTAGGAAATGTAACAAGCAAAATGCAATGTTACATCTGGGAAATATCATATTGTGTCAACTATTCATGTTTTGCAAAACTCGATTGTATCGAATGATAGCCTCGATACTATTATAGGTGTCGATCTTACGTATAATCACGTGACTAATTTTTGTCCAGAAAAAACTATGCGTTATATCGACACATGACATGGTTTAACTTGCCAACAGACTGTGGCAAGTTCTCACATATTCTCGACATCACGATGTCTCGACACTATAAGGCGTCGACACTTTTCCGTGAATTTTCACATGACAACACCCCTGTCGTTAACGTAAGATTGTTACCTATATTAGTGTCGAAGCTTTATAGTGACGGTACTCCATAGGGTCTGGAAATATTTATTTTGAATATTTTTACCCTGGCAGGATTCTACGTAGCATCGACTCATGATTCAGAGGTTATCAAGTGTCCAGACAAACAAATATTGAGACCAAGGAAAAGAGTCGACGTTATTTAGTGTCGGGTCATCGTAATGTCGAGATTACGTGAGAACTTGTCACCGTCTGTCGATGTTATGTAGTTTAGTGTCGAGACAATCACATGTCGAGGCATCGTTAAACCATGTCATGTGTCGTATTGCGTAGAGTTTGTACAGTTTGTACAGGACAAAAATGGATCATTTGGCTCTCTTTTACTGATTCTGCGTGAGATCGACACATGTGACGACGGTAAATAGTGTCAAGACATCGTGATGTCGTGACCCTGGGGGCGACCCAATCGTATAATTTGTATAAAATCATGGTTTTATATTTATATGGTGAAAACAATACTTATTCTATACCTACGAAAGTAGGTGAGGAAAAGTAAAAACCTAATTTTAAAGACTTGTTGATTTCTAATATAACTTTTCGCAAACAAACAAAAAATAATGAAAAAAAGTTTATTTCAAAATCTCAAGATGAAATTAAACAAGATAAGTCATATTAAGAAAAAATCTGATTGAATTGAAATAATGAAAAAACTTTAGAGTGTCCTTAAAAATAAAAAGTTCTTTCTGCAAAAGGCATCAACTCAAATATAAATATAAAAAGGTTTTAGTGCCTCTCTACAATGAAATTAATATAAGTCAAGGAAAGAAAAAGAATGAAGAACAAAAAAATAATAATAAGAAAAATAATAATATAAAGTGGTTTAAGAAAATAAATAAAGAAAGAATAGAGATATAAAAGTTACAACTAGTTCATCTCTTAAATCAAATGGATTTGGTGAATGAAAACGTAAACAACTATCTTGGATTCTTAGTGAATTACACAAATAAAAAAATAGCTTTTGACTCCTGGCGCATAGAATAAATCAATTGTTCATCCTTGTATACAATTTAATTCTTTGCCATTCAAATTTCACATAATACCGAACTACTCAAATTAGCCCATTTTTAAATTATTCTTAATATAAATTTAACACAAAAAATTCCATAAAAATCCAATAAGTTAGCAAAATAAATAATAAGGTAATAAGATAATAAGATTATAAGATGATTGGATGATCGGATGATAAGATAAAAAGATAATATGATAATAAGATAACAAGATTATAAAGATTAATAAGATAAAAATTAATAAGATTTGTAAGGTTAATATTAATAAGGTAATAACAATAAGTTCACAAAAAGTTCACAATAAT
The DNA here is from genome assembly GCA_018340805.1 of Microvelia longipes. Taxonomy (NCBI): domain Eukaryota; kingdom Metazoa; phylum Arthropoda; class Insecta; order Hemiptera; family Veliidae; genus Microvelia; species Microvelia longipes. The sequence goes on along the minus strand of JACMZG010000008.1, from coordinate 69,522,706 downwards.
TCACAAAAAATTAATAAGTCAATAAATATGTTCAACAGAAAATTTCGTAAAACACAGTTATTTTTTTCTACATCCATTTTGATTACGGGCCTTATTAAGCGAGCGTTGTTCATCTGCTTTAGCAGTCTTTTGTAAATTACAAATAAATCCATATTTATCTCAGGAGTTTTATTTATTAATATAAACTTATGCAAATTATTAAATTTCAAAATCCTAAAGGAGATATATATTTCCTATCTACAGTATTTTAGTATCAGATTTTACAAATTCATGATAAAGTTTTCAAATGCATCCAAGAGACAATTAAACTGAAACACAATGGAAATCTATTGTAATTCAAACAGTCCATCTTTTCTAATTGTGATAAATATTTAATTACGCTTTTCATCCAGATTTTCCCGTTTTCTTGTTTCTTTGATTACAACAGATAAATATTTAAATAGATTGTAGATTGCCTCTCCTAAAGTTTGTTCCGAAAATAATTTGTTTAAAATAATACTATCATAAAATGAGAGTAAAATAGTTTTGAATTTAACAATTTCAATATCTACAGATCTTTATCATAAACTACTCAAATCTACAGACATAAAGGTCTATTAGCGAATTTTCATTGGAAAAATGTGTGTGTGTATTTCTAGTAAACACTTGTTTACTATTTTTTTTAAAGTGATTTACTTGTAAATCACACTTTACAAGTGTGATTTACAAGAAATCACACTTGTGAAGTGTGAATTCTTGTAAACACTCTTTCTCGAACGGATTAAAATTTATAAAGTAAACTTCGTACAAATCAAAAATTTAGTAGAAATCAGCAAATTTAGTATAAATCAACCTGGACTGCTGAATAGGCAAAATTAAAAAAAGTAAAATTAAGGCTCTGTAATTTGTTGCTGTGAAAAACGTCTTTGTTTATGTCTATTAAAATGCTGAATTAAATTAAACCGTTTTAAAGTCGATATGGAACACTTTCAAAAGTTAAAAAAAAATATAGTAAATAGCCAGGAACTAAAAATAGGGCCGGAAACCAACAAGATTTAAGTGGGGTGTCGTTTTCAATGTCTTTTGGGCGCTGAATGGAATGTAACTCGTCCGGATTCGATACAACCAAGTGACCAAAATGTCGACGAATCCGTAATAAATTGAGGGAAAACTTAAAATACGTTCAGTAAATAATAATTTTAATAATAATGATGTTTTTCGTGTTTTAGGGGTGCTAGACCGAATAAAACCGGACGGGAAGTAGTACGACCACTCAAAGTACTCCAATTAGAGTTCCAGGTTCGAATCATAGTACCAGCAATGATTATTTATTTTTACAGTTTATAACTTGGCGCGGTTAAAAGAATTCTGGCACGGAAGCAAGCCTGGCGAATTTTCTTTGAAATAAGGATTTTCTCGCTCATTAATCCATTGCTTGCTTAAGCTTCCGTTATACGTTTTATAAACAGAGAAAGTATTTTTTTTGGAGTTCATAAAAACTTGCAGACTAACTACGTAATAAAGTAGTACGCATCCGTGATTAGTATTTTGATAAAGTATGTATGTGTAGTGGTATATATAAATTCTGGCCCAGAGGTTCGCATGTCAATATTTTTTAAATACGTGCGTTCTTGCTCAACAATCCACTTCTTGCTTACGTTTCCGATATACGCTATATAACCAGATCTGTAGCGGATCTTTTACCAGTAATGATAACTAATGCACTGATAACTAAACACAACACAACTAATGCTGGTAATGAAACTTAGTACATATTTAGTCCTATACATAGTCACATGCGAGCTGAATCTCAATCCCATCGCATCATTTTTCCGCGTTTTATGATTTTTCCGAATTTTCGCTGAGTCATTATAATAATAAATCTTTATTTCCATCCATTTATATGTCTATATACAATCTATAAAAACAAAATAAAATAATTTAACTTTTTACTATTTCCTTTTTTTTTTATTTTTGGTTTTTTTCTACAATTAAGGATAGAGCTGTACACAATGCTTCCGTTTAAAAGACTGTGTTATGCATTTAAACTGTGTAAGCAAGAATGTCGATATTTTAGCACGTGCACTTGCTCTACCAATTTCCAATTTCGACGGCTTTTTCCGAAATGGTCGGTTCTGTGCTGATAAACACTACGAGAAGTAGTAATAGTCCTAAACATAGTAAAAATGTTAAAAAGCAAGTTTACAAGTTACCGAACTACATATTAGACTGATTCCAGCATAAATACTGGGCGCATACGAGATAACATTTAGATTAAATGATCATCCTTTTTGCAAACACAATACTTCTTCTATATACCTACGGTATAAATGAGGAAAAGTAAAAATATGTTATGATTATATTGTCATCTTACTTAATAATACAATAAAATTTACTGATACATTTAACGATACATTCAAATAGATTTCTCTCGAATATTATCTTTGTTGTTTTATCATTTATGTCAATATTTGATGATATAAATAAATTAATTAATGAAATTTTAATATGAGAATTAGTTTAGGGCACAGTATTATGAAGATACCAAAGTAATAATAATGTATTCTAATAATTTAGTATTTTTATTTAAGTAAAATTTAGTTATGATAAAAAAAGTTAAAAAAGCTGGACAGTAGGTTTTAACTTTGTAAAGCTTATCTTTTGTGCAAGCTTTTTCATTGAGTAGAAAAATCCGAGGGAAATTGGTAAAAAAGGGCATTATAAAGGATTAAAAAAACGGCTCGACTTTTAGAGCGCAGTTCTCTTTGATCTACATCGACTCTTTAAAGTTAATGTTACTTCGCTCTTTTTTATTTAAAAAAATCGTAGGCGAGATTGTATAAAGATAATGCATTAGAGATGATTTAAGGATGGGATATTAGGTTTTTTATTTTTAACGGTAAAAGAGCCTATCTTTATAGTTTTTTTCTTCAATGGTCGGTAATGGCATGTAACGGTGCGAGAAGTACGCCGTCCATTAGTTAAAAAAGAAGTTTACCCCCTCCTTCAGCCTCGTGGAAAAGTAGTAGAAAATGATCACATTGGCAGAAGAAGGGCTGTATCGACGGTTCCCCTGGCCTGGTTTTAGGGAAATTACCCGTCTAACCCTTAACTCTGCAGGATTCTCCTAAAAGCTTTTCATTACCCCCTCCCTAATCCTAAAGGTTAAAGGAAAACCTACGAGATAAAGTCAGTCACAAGTCGTTTCTAAATTGAACGAGAAAAAACTTTAAGTTTCAGACCTGAGTAATTCAAGCTCTTCTGTTCCAAATAATAATCATTACCTACTACCTAAAAATCATTATCATGCTACCTTCACGGATAGAAGGTAGCATAAAACAAAATAAGTGTACATAATAAATTTAAAAATCGGGTACGGGGTACCTCGGAATTTTTTCTCATCACATCGAATTCGCTACGATCATCAACCATCGATTATACCAGTATTTTTGAAAAATATTGGATCAGGCTCTTATCACCACAAATTTTGATTTGAACGTTTTTAAGCTGTTATTTACCGATAACTTAGTTATACTTTATAGAAAATATTAAATACGGTTTAATATTAAACAGTGCTTAAAATATTAATTTAATATTATACATGTTAATATTCTTTACATAAATAAATAAATCACAATGGTAAGAAATATATAATAAATAATTTAAATACATGTTACAACTAATTTTTAAAAAATTGAATGCAATAAAAAGAGTAATTTTGTGAGTTTGTGTATATTAAAATTATTCAAAAGTTAAATAAATCAACAATAAATAAAATAAAACACTATATTGTGATTTTCACCTTCTTATCACTTTATTTAAAAACTCGTGACAACCCATTAAAAGGGTCCTATATGAAAGATTTACTTTAGTAAGTTTAAACAACCTAAAATTAATTAAAATTAATTACTTCAAGAAAAAATTTAAAAGTAAATCATCAAAAATTAAAAAAAAATAAGAAACCCATATACATATCATAACGTTGATCACCATTTCGTTATCAATTTCTTATCAGCGACGGTGGCGCTGCAACGGACTTTAAATCACGAATAGAAAAGAATATAACTAAAATTGACCAATGGTTTAGATAAGTGCTTATGTAATACTTAATTGTTGTATTTTGTCCCAGATTTTTTTAATTTATGACCAATTTTGATAAGTATTTGAATATATTGTCAGTAGAAGTAAAGAAACTATTTAAGATTTTCATTTTTGAATGTCAACTTTACGACACAAGGAACCAAAAGTAATGTAAGTAAATGATATTAAATACTCTCTTAAAAGTTCACTAAAAGAAAGAAGTCAACTTATTGTTTCTAAAATATCCATTATAAGTATTCTAACATTCGTTTTGAAAAAATCATATCTTGTCATGTTCAAGAGACAAACAAGCTCTAAAAAAACTTTCCCTTTTCCACCAAGAAAACATTGCAAAATTGAAATTGATAAAGAATTTATTACAGCATATATCTTTGAAGAGAGACGACAAAAAATGGAAGAATTCAACTCAACAAGAAGATAGGGTAGGGGGGTAAGAGGGGGTTCTTATCTAAGAACGATAAATAGTCTGCGGGGAAGTCTCATCTCGGTCCCTACAATTTTTTTCCAGCGCTGATATCTTCTTTTTCATGAATTTTTCATTTTAACAAAGAAATGGTTAAAAAAGGAAAAATACAGCGGAGAAAGCACAAAGGAAAACTAACTTCTGATAATGTTTACACTCAAGACAATGGACATGAATTTCTACTACGATTTAGTTTGGTTTTATCAACTCTATTATTTATGTTAAAAAATCGTACGTAATTTTAGTACTCTAATGCATAAAATTGCATTATATTAAATGTGTATTGACCTTTTAATAATACATATTATTATAAATTTGTAACCTTATCCTAGACTTATTTACTTCTACGTTTTATCACAAAAGTATATAGGAAACGTATTGTGTTGGGCTCTATGAATCCAAAGACAAGATTTATCCTTAGTTATCCTTTTCTGGTGTTCAAATTTCCTTATTGTTACCCCCTTCTCCTCCCGGGCTTATTGATTGCGAAAATAGATACGGGAGTTCGATTTCTTGTCGAAACAATTAAATTATACCTATCGATTTTTTTTACCTGCGTCGAGTTGTCAAACAGACCTACTTCCACAATACTAGTACAATTATTTAACTGTTATTAGAAGGTCGAACTTACTTAACTTACTTAAGACGTGAATCTACTATATGTATATAGTATATGTAGTATATGTATATTGCGTATACGCAATAGATGTGAATTAAAAATTTGCATTTTTTACACACCAGTTATATACAAATTATTAAAATTGGCCTTCAAAAAAATAGTTGGACTTGTTTGTCAATATAATTGGAACAGGATTTTTTTATTTTTAAATGTAGCTCTTGAAGTATGTAATTTTAGCTCCTTTAAAATTGTAACAGATGTTGAAAACTAAAATTTAAAGAGAAGGCAGTCCAAGAGTTTTGCTTAGAGCTAGAGATGAACTATCCCTGGTTCTAAATGACTCATGAATTCAGCGGATTAATTCTAATCTGACTCATATATTAGTTGATATGACTTTCAATAAACCTTTACTTCTGTTTAAATAAATCTTTTAATTACAAATTTTCATATTGACATACATATTGAGCAATAACATATTGTTGAAGTTGCCCGTACTACAACAATTCAAACTTTGCTGACAGTTACACATCTTTTATGTAACTTATTTCACTTCCGATTGTGCTTATTTCAGACACGAGAAGCTTGTTAACAAAGAAATATCACAATTAATTTGTCTCTAATCTCTGGCTATTCTTCGTTTAATCTGATTAGTGAAGATATCATCCCAAAAGTTGATTTTTGACGAGTAAAGATTCTCATCTGGTTGGATTCCATCTGATGTTATTCTAACGTAGTTTATACCCTTCTTCGACTCATCCCATTGTGGATTTTCATCTGGAGTTGGATACCTGCAAATATGTTTCTCTCGTGAATATGTGAATTATTTACCTCATCAAATATGGTTAATAATACAACATAAATAGCAAATACTTACCTCATCAAATGGTAAATATTTACTTCAATATTTACCTCATCAAATTAGGGTTTTATTTACCTCATCAAATATGGTAAACAGAATGATAAAAAAAATGGTTTTGAAGTTTTACTTGACTGGCCTTTTTCTTTTAGTGATTTTTCTTCAAAAATCAATTTGCTATGAAGTAGATTGGGTCTGAAGTCCGAGAGTGTGGCACAAATCCATTTCAGAGGGCCTGATCACAAAAAAACATAGGTACCTTTTCATCGGATTAATATTTTTAAATCAAACTTGGTACAAACATCTATTTTATCTCACTTATCGAATTCAAAATGCTTAAGAAAGGCTTTATTTTCTTGGAGTGATATTTTGAATCAAAGAATCACATAACATTCTTCTTGTAAATGTTTCATTACAACATTTACCTCATGTATTCAATTCAACATAAAATAGCTCCAAATTTATGATCAAGGATGGAAATATATCTTACCCGTAAATAGCGAAGTTAGTCCATAACTCAACAAATAATTTTTGTACTTTAGCATCGTTTTCATTAAAATCTAAGTTACGAGGTGATTTCATAAACGGGAACAAATAAAACAATTCATCTCCGTGACATATCTTTTCTGAAACAATAATGTACTTAATGTGAATATATAAAATGTCTGTTTCTATGAAAAATTGCAAATTACAACTCACCATATGCACTGTGCTGAGCATAGAAATTGATATGTAACTTAATATTTAGACATTGTATACTAAGCGTAAATTAACTCTATCAATGAAATATAAGAAATAAAAACTGATGGAAATCGTTGTGGTGTTATGAAAGAAAAGATACATTTCTATGTTTTTCATGGCAGAGTCGAAAACTCACAGCGTTACGTAATCTGTAAGTTTGCCTATTCTACTCTGCCAAAATAAAGCTGCCGCTAGGGAGTCTAACGCTCCAGCAAAACACGCAGCGAAATCAAACATATGGTCGATATGCTTCATACCACAGCATATCAGTGACCTTTTATCTTTTTCAATTTATAATTGAAATTTTATATAGTTGTATTGTTGTCCTGTTGTATAAATAGTTATTGTATTTGATTTAATTCCACACTTTTAACACTACTTCAGCCATTTTTAATAACTTTTATTTGTATTTTTAAAAATAACCAATCATTTTACTAAAACCTACGTTGCAAAAAGAGATAAGTGAAATTATTTCAGCGGTTGCAGAATCGAGCGAAAACACATGAAGTAGCTTCATTTTGGGAAGTGTTGTTTATCTGGTCCCATCAAGCCATCGTGACATACTGGTAATTATTCTGATATGGAATATGGAACGGCATTTCTAAAGAGCAATGTTTATGTGGTAGATATTCTTCCGTATCATATTGACTATACGCTCAGCAATGAACTATACTCTACGTGCAGCATTGGCATCTGACTATACAGTATGGACTATAACTCTCTGCTAACAGTAACAATGTGACTCTAATGGAGCCTCTTACTATGTTTCTTTTTAAGATACTGTAAATTCTTTTTGGATATATTTGTAGACCTCTACACTGTGAACTGAAAACTAGATTATTTTCTTTTACGACGTCTACATACCTATTGGTAAACCTTTGGTCAAAGATTTGACACCCTGATGAGTTAATATGTATAAATATGAATCGCCTTTGTGGTGTTTAGTAGCTTCTATCGTGCCATATATAAATCTTCCATCAGTAATCATCTGAAAAGTCAGTTTAATTGTTATATTTAAATTGTGAGGAATACATTAACATTTACAGATATAAGTAATAATTAACGTATAATATTTTACAACTATCAATCTAACGTATTTATTCAGAAGCTCCAAAAAACTCCAAATGATCTATGGTTGTTCCTAGTTTTCTAGAGGGTGGCAAAGGTTTTTCCTAGCTTTTGAGCTCTCATTTAATTGGATTTAGGCATTAATAAACTCTAAGTGAAGGGGTTTTAATATATTGAATCCACAATTTATAAAATTTAAATCTTGTTTATCGTCGAATAAACCGACTCCTAGTTGATAAGATTATTCAGATTTGGATTAATAAGAGTAATAATTAATAACTATATAATCATATTTTTAAATGTGTTTTCTGCTTTCTAAAGTGATTCCAACAAATATGCATACTAAACAGTATCAATAATGGTACTATTTAATTATGATTTATGTTAAATGTTGATATAGTATTGTTATTGTTGATTTTTACTTTTTCTCAATTATATACCTACGGTATGTATATAAGATTTTTTTAAAAAAGTTTATACATAAAACATTTACAACATTTCCCGAAAGATGACAAAGTACCTCAAAAAACGTTGTACCTCAATAAACTGATCAATGTTATCTATCATTGTCTCTTCACCAAAATATTGTTTTTTTATTATTTCACTGATACCATCAGCCTGTGGGTGATCACTGAACTGGAATAGTGTTGCTAAAAACTTCTTATAATGGCTGTCAAAAAATTTCAAGGAAGTGTCTCCTGTTTGGTGAAGTGCTGCCAACAAACATTATTACGGACCGTATTAAAGTGTTATAGTGCTATAGTGGGCGAGGGGTTTATGGTAACCCTTATAATTGCACAACATTATTAACGGATTATGTGCCGCCGAAGTAAATAAAAAAGGTACACAACTCAGACCGGAATTTGAACCAGTTTGAAAGAGTGCCTAAGACTACTTGCGCCCTCTAACGTACGCGTAACGAATATTTCTGAATACGCTTGGATAACTGTTAAAATGATTAGTTCCACCATTAATGTTAAAATTATAATTTAATTATTCAAGTTATCACTCCAGCCAAACAAAATGTTGGAATTAATTAATGGTGGAATTCCACTATTCTAACCATAATTCAAACTCTAAGGCCAAAGAGACTTACACTACTAGAGGGAGTACTTGAGTTGAATGCAGTATTAGTTATGGTAGGAACCATAACGCTACTCTCCTCTGCTCTTCAAAGACCATGTACTCCCGACCCCGAATATCTTTCGCATATAAGAATGTATGCGAAAGATAATAATCAAGACTTATTTTAAATTAATTTTACTTAGTATAAGACAAAATAGTCGAAAAATAATATAATATTTACGTGAAATCATACAATTAACATAAAAACTTAAAAAATGTATGTCACCTATGAACCGTTGTTGTACCAAGCTACACAGGCCATGATGAAAACTTTAGTATACTCCCTTTATTAGTATAAATCTCTTTGAATACAGCGTTCAATTCTTTTTCACACCTCTTGAGTAAACAAAAGGGAAACTGGAACTCTTAAAAATAAATGGTCAAATGGCAAAAGGTATGTTCACAATGACAGCTGTTAATTATGAATATATTGTAGCATTTTTATTATCCCCTGTCCTGAGAAAAAGTATTTTTCTTTATAAAGTTGTTTCCCATACGCCTAAAACGGTTTATGCTTATTTTGTGTGTGTCCCTTGCTTTAGGTTTTCTTAAACAATTCTCTGCTCTAAATATTCTTATATTAATAATTTCGTACATCTGAAATTTTTATGTCAGCTATGATGAGATAGAAATGAAATGAAAGATTAAACCATTCATGACTTAAAATACGTACATATTTTTATAACAATTTTAAAGCAGGCTTGCATTAATAAATAGCAACACATTAGAATTAATACATTTTATCATACCTCTGTAACTGATGGCACCATCGTCTTTAGTAACACCAATCATGATAGGTATTGTTGATCCTCTTTCATAGTCTTTTTCTGTAATAAAACTATCATTTCTTGTTTCAAACACTGGCATAAATGCGAATTCAAATTTCGGTTTAATTTTCTAATTTTAAACAAAAATAAAAAAAATGTAAGGATGAAATATAACCATGTTATCAGTTTTGGCAATGTGAATTGGTTCTTTACTTGCACCAAACTACGTACTATTAATTACATATTTTTATTTGGTCATATTATAAAATACAAAGTTGAAACACACACACACACACATATATATAAATATATATATATATATATATATATATATATATATATATATATATATAATATATATATATATTATAATAGGTTGATAATGTCATACAGTTTCTACAAACAATAGGCTTCGCAACCCCCCAAAATCTTTCCATATGCCTAGTTTTGATTCAATCCTAGAAATTCTTCGAGAGTTATTGTGTATCATACGCAAAAGTAGAACCCCTTTTTTCAAGATTTAAAAAAAATCCCTTTCCTTTGATTTTTAGGAATTTAAAGTTAGTCTATCCGAAATGTTTCACCAGCCCGCTATACCTTGTCAGCATAATAATATGTATTTATGGAATCCGGAAATTTTTCCATATTATTATCTATATTGTCCATATCCATATTATCCATATGGGTATGTAATAATACATATCTATGGGATATATATATATTATCCATATCTATATAGTGCTATAAGTGGAATCGTTCCCTACATTCCACCTTAACTTCTGTCATCTGAACAACGTCATATGTGTCATTTTCTGAAGAAAATTTGCTAAATGGTATCCTATTCCCACCAGGTGACAAGTAATCTCGAGAAATGCCAATTCACCACATTCTTGATGTTCGATGGTGATATTATTATTATAGTTAATAATAAATAGTGTTATTAAAACTCGCGTACTCACATTTAATTTTTCTACGGTATCCATAATTTCCTCACTTGTTTTTTCTTGAAGACATGCTAGTAATGAGGACGGGGAATTAGGACAGTTTAGTATAGTGGCCAATTGTAATGCTAGTTCATTAGCTTTATTTTTAGGCATTATTCCAAATGGACATTCTAATGTTCCACTTTGCAGTATTGCTCTTTTAATAATACCTGAAAATGCAAGAATCAGCTGTAGATACAAATATTTGCAATACTACTATAGATAATACAAATACTTGCAAGAATAAACTTCATTTACCTTAAACATTTATATTTTAACAAGGGGCTTCACATAATTATTACAACCAGAACATTTTTGAAAATCAAACATTTTCTTGATTGAAATTTTAACCCAACATTTAAAATTTATTCATTTTCATTCAAAAGTGGATGGCATCATGATATCACGCATATCTACCGCTATGTTTATGCTAATGGACCTTGTTACTTCCTTTTGCTGAATTATTAACAACAAAAATCCTAAACATAATTTTTTCCAATAGTCCAGAAATTTAACACAAATGTACCTCTACAAAGTACAAACAGATCTAATCAATATCTGTCCAGAGTAATCGTTTTTCTCGGACTTGATCCAAGATTAACGAGTGATATATTGGTAGAGTCGGTATTGGTAAGGTTGCTGCTAACAAAGGTAGATAACTATTTAAAGGCTTCATATCTTAGAAATATGTGAGAGGCAGTGTTAGTATATGATCCACAAAACCTACCTACTGGCTTAAGGTATGAAAGTGTTGGCAAAAGTGACAGTGACCATTCAATAGTCCTTTCTACTAAGAATGAGGCGATCCTCTCTAAGCTTGAGATTGGCTATGCTTTATACCAGAATATTTTCCACAGTTATGCAACATTGACTACACTCCTAGCTAATGTTAGGTACGGTTACAGGACCCAGGAGTAGTCTACGCTGAGATGACTACAAACTCTCTCTAGGTCTGTTTTTACGCTTTAATCGAGCAAAGTAATTACCTTTATTCCTAGGCGAAATCATTTGCAGTTGTGCACAGACCCCTCCAGCACTTTGTCCCATTACTGTTATCATATCAGGATCCCCTCCAAATGATTCAATGTGATCTTTGACCCAATTTATAGCAAGGGATTGATCTTTCAACCCTAAATTTCCTGGAATTACTTTATCGTCAATTGATAAGAAACCTTAAATATAAAAAATTTATCTTTATAAAAAAAATTAAGCTATATCTATTGAATGTTTTCTTAATCTTAAATCTTAAACAGGTACATATGTATCTACCACTGTTTTTAAATTATATTATTCTAATACGTGTTTGGTTTCTTTCCATTCCATTTTTAATCAGCTCTTCTCTCATAGGGTATTTTTATACCACATAATATGTAATAAGTTTTATGTTATTTTGTTGAGTCATTTGGCCTGTATCACGTTCACAGGAAAAGTGCACATACATGCAAACATCTAAAAATACAGAAACCTACTTGGTTTTGATTTTTAGTATGCAAACAAGGGCATCTCATAAAAAACGTGGGTGTCCAATTTTTTTTACTACACAATGCTTCCACCGTCTATTATAAGACATTAGGGAGCAAAATTTATAAAATCAATTTTATCAATACTTCTTTAATTATACGTTTACACACCCCCACACACACACAATATATATATATATATATATATATATATATATATATATATATTATATATATATAATATATTAAATACCACAAGAAGTTAGTATTTATGAATAACTTTGTGCAAAGAAACGTCTTTCAAGTTACATCGTTATAATAATTAATAATACCTAAAATGCCAAGTCTGTAATTAAGAGCAACTAAAACTACATCCTTATCTAACAGCATCTGTGGTCCATGCCAATTACTGGAGCTCGTTCCGCTGATAAAACTCCCTCCGTGGATGTAAACCATGACTGGATATTTCTTGTCTGGGTCAGGCTAAAGCGTATAAAAACCACACTTTGATTATTTTCACGTATTTATAGACTAATTAGAACTTACAATGCCTATAAGTTTCCAGTAAGCAAGCATACTGAATACTTAATAACTTATAAATTACCTAAACAACATTCGAGGTTCCAAAATAAATCCAATTCACTAGACTTTATTTACTTATTCATTAAACTTCAGCGAATCTTTTCAACTCGATTGGTTAAATACTCGTATTTTTTACAAATTTTTTAAATGTTTGATAACAGCAAAACAGGTTTACACGGTTACGAAAATTAACTTCAGTAGCGTTTCGACCGCTACTCGGCGAAACGCGGGCGTTGGGGGCCGCTTCGTGCGCCTCCCTGTGGCTATTATATATATATATATATATATATAATATATATTATATATATTATATATATATAATAATATGATCAGTGAGTCCCTTCTTCCAAACATTTTAAAAACACCGATACATATCACTATATATTATCACTATATTATCTGTTTTATCACTGTATATTCACGATACGATCAGGTGAAATCCCGCCATTATTTTTCCTATATTCCTACAGTATAAATGAAGAAAAGTAAAAGAAGGTCATTCTAATAATTCTCACTTAATTATAGTTTAAAGAATTTTAACTTATGTTGCTTATTTTTGCATTTATACTTACATTAGGAGTGTAAACATTTAGAAATAGACAATCTTCGGACCCGACATATTTTTTTCCGATAACTTCATCCACAGAATACTTTGTATAGTTGTTATTAAATTGTAAGCAATCGCCGCCATCTTTTGTAGCGTCATATACCCCGTCGTGGGCTTCAATTTTTTGAGGTTCCTGCAAATAAAAATAAATAAATAAGTAAAACTAAGTATGTAAGAGGTAAAGAATTTTACTTTTCCTCATCGGAAGTGTTTGCACTAAAAATCCGAAACCGGTATTTCGCCTAAACTATCCATTCAGGCGCTTTAAGACCTTCTGAGTAGTTTTTAACAAGTTATCTGTATGTACATGTGTTTGTGTCTGTCTGTTACTATCGTAGCTCGTAGCCACTTGCGATCTTATGTTAGAGAGTTTAAACTTGGGGTCAAAATTAAATGTAGGTCTAGTTGTACTTTCCGGAATTTTTTTTTTATGACGCAATCATCACCCTCATTAATGAATTAGAAAATAAATCTAAAATTCATTACACACGAAAAATATTTGAACTAATCAATTGATCCAGCATATTAACTTTAACATGTATAAGGTTTTTAGGGAATTTTCGAAGAAAAATGAGCCTAATTACTGGTCAAGATATATATATTATATATATATTAATATATATATATATATATATATATATATATATATATATATAATATATATATAATATAATATATATGTGTGTGTGTGTTTGTAATGTAATGCACAAAATGTTTTGTTCCTGGGCGTTTATATGGGACACGACAACTTTCGAACGCATCGTTTGATTGAGACTTGGTACAAAAATCAAACTTGTAAATTTCCCGATCCTTATTGCTTATGAAGTATGTGTGACGTTATAAACCCACAATAATGACCCCACAAACAATTACAAATCACAAATCTTCAAAAAGTTTTAAAATCGGGCTAAATGTTTTACACATGTACTACTATGTAGGGTTCATATAAATGCGAACTAATATTTAATTATCAGTATTAATTCCGGTGATTGATTGACAAATAACATAATATAAACAAATCACGTTTTTTGACTAATACATTTGAAAATTCGCTTACATTGTGGCCGTATGCCACTTATATAAACCAGTAATATGACAAGCTGATAAAGCACAACAACCATGTAGCCGCGAAGTCGAAGGTATCTTGTTATAAAAGTAAAAAATCGAAAACAGAATCCAATAAAGCTAAAATTCGGTATGTTTATTTAATAGATAAGTTTACTCAGTTTTGTTTCAAAACTATCAAAACGTAAATTAAATAGTATTTTTATTCTGTGGACGAGCACAGCGAGTCCGATGTAACAAAGAGCAGCTACGTTAATCCTATATGCTACTGAAAAGTAGATATGCGGTATCTGAGATACCGCATACCCATCTTTTACTTAAAGTATATGCTGTATTATACTGGTTAAATGTTCCAGCTTATGTACTATGCACTATTTCGAACTCACCAATTA
>JACMZG010000008.1:69487721-69505062 GCA_018340805.1 Microvelia longipes | reverse complement strand
CCTTGTTATACTAATCCCAAGATTATTGTCCAAAAATTATTTCTAGATGTCTGGGATTAACAGACCCCCACCAAAAACATTTTGTGACTTCACGTTCTGACATAGCTATTACTTATTAGAAAATAGTTACTAAAAAATGGTTGTTCTATTTTTACATTACGTGTGTTATGCATTGCAGCCTTGTGCTAAAATAGTAAGTCAAACGTTTGGCCACTAGCTGCGTAGTGGCCAAGTAAAAGAGTGATGACGCCAAGTTTTCGTACTTGCATCTGTGAGGCTCATAAAAACATTTTACTTTTGAATTTCCCTTATTAATACCGTAGGTATATAGAAAAAGTATTGTAATTTCAAAAAACCAAACCGAGATTTCACCTAAAATATCCGTTTTAAATGCTTTTAAGACCTCCTTAAAGTTTGTTTACTTCTTGGAGTGAACCTCCTTGGTAGTTTTCACTTAGTAGTCAGTCTGTACGCGTGTGTGTCTGATATTATCATATCTCCATGGAGATATGATAATATCAGTCATATAATATGATAATATTATGCTACTGAGTGAACTTAGTATGGAAATCAATCCTTAGGTCTTGTTTTGCTGTCCGGATACTAAATGTTTCATAACGGTTCTAACCTGCAATAATGACTTAGCAAAAATTTCTAAAACGCGGAAAAATGTTTTGATTGAATTGAGATTTGACTTGTAAGAAGAAATGTTCAACATATGTGCCAATTTTCAGCATCTCAGTTTCAGCATTATTTAAATTTTTATCAAATGACTGGTATACGTTTTTTAAAACACTGTACAAAATCGGAAATTAATCTAGTTGAGTTGAAATTCGGAACAAAAAAAAATAAGTATACTGAGTTTTTTTGAACGATTATAAAGTAAACTAGCATTGAACGAAGTCAGTGCTAGAATGGGTGACCGCTAGGAATAAAATAAATCAACTGGGAAGCTAAGTAGCCTACAATTCAACATTATTAGAAGAAACTAATAATGTTATTTCATAATTATTACAAATTTTCACAATAACGAGTGCTTATATACCAAATTTGAAGTGTCTACAGTTGCTGGAAGAGACTTAAATATAACGAGTGAGATAGTTTTAAAAGTGCCAAACTTTGAAGCTTCACAGCTTAAAAATTAGGAACGCCAAAGTTAAGGAATTTAGATTATCTTTTTTTTCAGCAAATCCAAATATACAATTTTTCTTGATCTCAATAAAATGCTACAAGAGTGTAAAAAAGCCTGGAGATTCTTCTTGAAAAGGATGGTACGCCAATGACCGTCAGTGGCCGTGGGGAATTAGTGGGGGAGGGACTACCGTGCTCTAGAATCTAAATTTTATTTAACTGATTTTACATTGAGCATTCTTAATGTTTTTAACTAAACACTTGCGCATTTTTAAATCATTATTATAAATTCATGTCATCTTAGTCAACGAGGCTATAAGTGATGTACAAAAAAGTATTCAAACTATTGAAATTTTATTGAATGAATTTATTTTTATATAATAACCCGGCTATTAAAAGTGATTTTGAAAAGAATAAAAGAGGAAAAATGTAAAAATTGCTTCAATAAGTGAAAATCATGGGAGTTTAAAGTGTTTAAGCGCTAATGGTATTTGTATTTAGGGAAACATTTTCCCAGACTTGAAAAGCGAAAACATTGTTTAGGAAAATAGCTGTGAAAATTTCACTCGGCACCTCTAGATACGTGTTTAAAATATTAAGACTCATTCTGCTCTATGAGGCAGTTAAAAGGACATTTAAACGGCTCCTAGGTTTTTCCAGAAAAATTGTGCTGAAAAACTCTCCCATGACAATAATAAGTGCCTTAAAATGGTTTTAATCTTAAGGTTTTTCAGACCCGCTGGGACTTTTATAGAGATTCTTTTAAGAGGTTAAACTGCTTTCGCTTCAACGGATTTGGAACAAATATGGATTCATTAAAAATAGTAGCGGTTGAGGAGTTCATAGTAATGGGTAAATTAATAAGTCTCTCTGCTGAATGTCTTTATTAACCGGTGAATAGAAGGTCTTAAGTAGTTTTATCAATTAGCTTTGACAACCAATACTTCAAATTTAGGCTCGCGAAGCAGCTATAATAATTTACTGTATACTCCATTATAATTTGTATAGATCCTACATTAGATTCCTCACAAATCTCGAATACATCTACAACTACCGACAAAGAATTGAAACAGCTAACTTTACACTTTCAGATAACTCTAATTTAATAGATTGTCTGGCTCTTTTGAGGTCTGACATTGTTATTTTGCTTCATACAGACTTTCATAAGTATAAATTCATAACTTAATGATTTTCCCACAAAGCCAAAAATTAAATTTAAAAAATTGGGTACGGGGTGCCTTGGAACTTTTCCTCATTACATCGGATTCGCTACGCTCATCCACCCTGCTTCGGCCTCACTTCGCTCGTCCTCAGAAATACAGGTCGCCAAATTTATACTGCAACTTGCTTTTGGACTCGCTTGGCTCGTCCTTAGACATTTAATGCATCCGTCTCATTCTCAGCGGTCACCCATACAGCACTGACCACGCTCAATGGTCCTCAATTTTTATGATCCAAAAAAATTATGGATATACTTGTCGTATTGGAACGAAACTTTGTGAAAGTTATACATTTGTACAATATTTCAACTCAATTGGATCATTTCCCAATTTTTTACAATTTTTTAAAAAACGTACACAAGTCATTCAATAAAAATTAAACTAATGCTGATAATGAGATGAAACTTGGCACATATGTGACTATGTCTTACACATAGTCACATGCGTGCTAAATCTCAATCCTATCGCATAATTTTTCCGCGTTTTATGTTTTTTCGAAATTTTCGATGAGTTATTATTGCAGGTTAATGACGTCATAAAAAATTATTTTCCGAATAGCACAAATACATTACAAATTACATTTAACATATACCACAAAATCTCTGTCAAAACAACTAATGATTTAGGTCCAATATAATAGATGACACTAATTGTGCCCAGCTTTCGATATAATTTTATCTTTTTCAAGGCTTATCATAATAAATAAACTTTTACAGTAACATGCTCGCTCACAGAGAGAGGTTAGGAAAACAGCTATAGTACGACACACGGCTAAAGTCAGTTAACAGGGTGGGAATAATTCGAGGGAGCCAATGAGGTTAGTCCTGGATGTTAAATCACGCCCTTAATTTTAAATCAGGACAACCTTATTGGTTCCTCAACACTATTTTCCATCGCTGTCACCTGATTGTAGCCCTGTGTCGTACTGAAGAGTAACAGACAAGTATTTCCGTTAAAAAATAACGATGTTGTTGGGTTACCTACACTTCTAAATAAAGATCTTTTTTTATAAATATTCTCTATTTTTTTAAAAAATTACACATTTTACAATAATTTATGAATTCAAAATCTACAATTAAAAACTCCCTAATCCGGGCAAACTCCCTTTTAAATTAAATAAATCTACATTCCTTTGCTAAGGAGATAAAATTATATCGAAAGCTTGGCAAAATTAGAGTTATTTATAAATTTGGACTAATTCCTTCTCGGAACCGTTAATATTTTTAAAGAAGAAGTCCCTATAAAGGTTTTTCTTATCGGAGAATTTTACTCAAGAAAATTGAATCAGCCAAATATTACCTTACACACCTTTGATACAAAGTGGTTCAAATATTGAAACAAACCTGAAACAAAAAAAGAAAAATCAATTAAAGATTCTAAAGATAACCAAATTAAAATTCCAATGGAAATATTTTTTTAGAGTTTCTCAAAAATCAAAGTCATTATATTTCTAATTTCCTATTTATACTGTTATTATATTAGAAATAAATAGAATGTATATACAGGGTGTTTCATATAAAGTGTCCACCAAAAAAGGAGGTGATAGTACTCCCTCCTCAAAAGGAACAAAAAATGTCCTATTATATCAACCCCCATCTCCAACTGTTTTCCCACAAGGTCAAATTTAATATTTAAAAAAAAACATTTTACCTCACATCATGAAATTGTTAATAGGGTTTTAACTGTTCAAGCTAGAAAGGCGAAATTGGTCTTATAAGAAAGCTGAGTAAATTTCCTAAAAGACAAATAACTAACTATGTCCAATATTTTAGAACTACTGCCCAAAAATTTGCATGAAAAATGATTTTGAAAAAATTAAATTTTATGGAATTTTATAGTAGGGCATAAGAGGAAGTAGTAGTAGTAACAAGGTGGGAGGCATAAGCCAGGCAAACAAGCCACGTCGGCTCTTTTTGCCAACCCCGTACCAGACCAGCCACCCTGGACTACAGAGCCTCAAATCGGCTGGGGAATCTCCCAGATCTTTTGGCAAAGATAGAGACATCCCCCCACCGAAGGGTCTAAGATCTTCCTCATGAGGGTTCCTGATCCAAAGACTTGGAATCTTAACCGTCCATACGCCTCACACTCTCCTAAGTAATGGAAAGCTGAATCCTCCTCTTCCAGACACTTGGGGCAAATTGAGTTATTAGCCAAACTAGTTTCTGAAGGTGATAATTAAAATGGTAGTGACCTGTTAAGATCCAACCATCATACTTAATGAGTGGCGGTTAAGGCTCAGAAGCCATCTTAACTTGGCAGAGTCAGGATTTGCTATCATCATCTTAGCCTGCCGACAACCTTGAGTATTCTCCCACATTCTAACCAACTGGGTTTGCCTCCACCCTCTAAGGAGGTTCTTTACAAAACCATTGGAGAGTTCGAGAGCAGGTTCTGGTCCACAAAAAGCTCTTCGGCGCCGTGCTTAGCTGCAATATCAGCTTGCTCGTTGCCATAGATGCCTGTGTGCCCAGGGACCCAGTATAGTCTTACCTCTTTGCAAGATGCAAGTTCCTCTAATGACTTTATGCACTCTATTACTAAGGCTGAATTTGTTTTATACCCAGCCAAAGCTTTGAGGGCTGCCTGGCTATCCGAGCAGATGCAGACAGCCTTCCCAGGGCTCCTGACCATTTCAGGAGTGGTCGCTACCTCGAGGATGGCGTATACCTCTGCCTGAAAAACTTGACTAAAAGGGAAGCTTTTAGTCAAGTTAAGCCTTTCAATGTAGAGACCAGCCCCAGCACTTCCAGTCTCCAGTAGGGAGCCGTCAGTAAGCAAATGACTGTCTGGGGGAATTCTACCTTACCCTCTTTCCATTCTTCCCTGGTAGGAAAGGTAATGGAATATCTCCTCTTAAAAGTCAATTTATCATCAATTCCTCTGCTAGAGGCAGAAGTAATTGGTAATTCCTTTATTAATAAATTTGCAATCCTTGAGTGTCCTTTAACCCCCGCTCGTGGCTCGTGCCATAGACCCGCAGAGCGTAACCTCAGGCAGGTCGCCATAGCCTGTGACTTAATCCAACTAGCGAGGGGAGGAAGACCAGTAAGTCTCAAGGGCAGCAGAAGGGCAGTCCTTAAGCAACTAGTAATCGCAAGACAGGCAAGTCTTTGGATCTTTGACAGCTTTTTAGCAGCAAGATTCAAGCTCCACCCGCGGCCACCAGACAACAGATCATAATGGATCCTTGGCCTGACTACCGCAGTATAGAGCCAGTGAACGACTTGGGAGTAAATCCCCAGGTCCTCCCAACTGCGCGTCTAAGCTGCAGAAAGTTGCCACTCCTTTATCAGTACCTTTTCAATGTGGGATTTCCAGCTAAGTTTAGGATCCAAGAAAATGCCCAAGAACTTAACTCTGTCCTTCAGCTGTAGATAACTTCCGAACAGTTGGGGGGCAATGAAACCTCTTAACTTAGTTTTCCTCGTGAACAACATTAACTCTGTCTTGGAAGGATTGATGGAGAGTCCCACTTCTCGGCACCATCCCTCCAATATAGAGGCTACCTCTTGCATAAGCTCGCAGACAGTTTTAAGAAAGCGTCCTTTGATTAAGACAACACCGTCATCGGCATACGCTTGAACGTAAAAACCTCTGGCCGCTAGCTTCCTCAGAAGGCTGTCCATGACCAAACACCATAGCAATGGCGAAAGACAGCTGCCTTGGGGGCAGCCGCCAGTCACTTGAACCTCCGCACCTCCGTCACCAGAGGATACCTGTCTTTCCTCCAACAGGGAGATCACCCAGTTTGTGAGGGCCTTTGGGGACCCCCTCTCACTGAGAGCTTTGCATATAACCTTAATTCTTGCCCGATCAAAGGCACCCTCAACATCGAAGAAGAGAGCAAGGCAAAAATCTCCGGAATCCAGAGATTTCTCAACCCTGCTAACCAGAGAGTGGAGTGCCGATTCAGTCGATTTGTGTCGTTGAAAGGCATGCTGGTTTGGATGAAGAGGGTGCCGGGAAAGAAGTTCCTCTCGGATATAATTATCCACAATCCTTTCAAGGCCCTTGCCTATAAATGATAAGAGGAAGTAAGAGATGAGCAAACTGTTCAAGCTAGAACAGTTAAGAAATATCTTTAAATATTAGAAAATTCTTAAATATTAGTTAAGAAAATCTAAATATTATTATACATTCAATAGTCAAAAATGTAAGCTATTGTTGCTAGAAGTTGCAAAAACTGATAATTTTTTACGTATAAAAGTGAAAATAATATGTATTTTAAGAAAATATTTTTTTTCTTTCGAAAGCAATTTAATAATACGATTTTTAGACTCTAGAAGGTAAAATAAACATATTTTATTGTTACACATTTTTCTCTAAAACCATTATTTTCTCTTGCTTTAGAGATTTTATGTACTATGTAATTAACATTGTAGAGATATGCAAAAATGCCAAAAAATATCAGTTTTTCCAACATCTAGGAGGAATGGCTTAAAATTTTGACTCTTAAATGTATGATGAAGTTTGGGTTTTTATTAAAGGGCAATCATAAGAAAAGTTTTTTTCCGTTCTTGGCTAAACATTTGCTTATCTCTTACTTCCTCTAATGCCCTACCATAGATATTCCATAACATTTATTTTTTCAAAAAATCATTTTTCATGCAAATTTTCGGGCAGTAGTTCTAAAATATTGGACATAGTTAGTAGTTTGCCCTTTAGGAAATTTAATCAGCTTTCTAATGAGACCAATTTCGCCTTTCTAGCTTGAACAGTTAAAACCCTATTACCAATTTTATGATGTGAGGTCAAAATTTTTTAAAAATATTAAATTTGACCTTGTGGGAAAAAGGTTGGAGATCGGGGATTATATTATAGGACATTTTTGTTCCTTTTAAGGAGTACTATCACCTCCTTTTCTGGTGGACACTTTATATGAAACACCCTATACAAGGGTAGTCTGAAGGTTTTTCCATTTTCACAAAAACACTCACAAAAACTCACTTAAATAGCTGTCAAACAATTCCTATGTGTTCAATTGAAATTTCGGACATTTGGAACACACAGTAATTGTTTGACAGTTATTTAAGTGAGTTATTGTGAGAATGGAAAAAAGTAGGAAACTTTTCATTCTACCGTCGTATATATATAATATATATATATATATATATATATATATATATATATATATATATATATATATATATATATATATATATATATATATATATATATATATATATATATATATATATATATATATATATATATATATATATATATATATATATATATATAATATTATATATATATATATATATATATATATATATATATATATATATATATATATATATATATATATATCGCTCCCCTCTCCCCTCATCAGGGTGAGGCGAGTGTGAGAAAGTTCACTAACATAAGAAATGTATCACTTAAATGGTTTAATTTAACATGTACATGCAAATTTAACATCATAGATTAACCCTCAAATTAGCGTGACATACTAAATCATTGGTATTTTTACTTTTCCTTATTCATACCGTAGGCATATAGGAAAAATATTGCTATATAAAACAATCCGAAACTGAGATGTTACCGCCATTATCGTGTTTTTAAAATCTTCTAAGTTGTTTTCACAAAATTGTCTGTGTGTGTCTATTATCACCTTAACTCCCTGCATATTTATGCTAGAGAGTTGAAATTTGGCAAAAAACCTATTTTTAGGTCTAGATATTTTTATTTTTTAGCTGTATGATTTAGGGAGACAAATTTCAAAATTGAACTCAATCTAACATTTATGTTTAAAAAGGAAACATTGTACCTCTATGTTGTTGGTTGCTAAAGAAGGTCAATGTTAGTTAGCAAGATTTAATAGACTTTACAAGATAACCCTCTAGAACAAAACCTAATAGCTTTCTACTTGTTATTTAAATTTCATTTTCACATGTGTATACGTAGGTAAGAATAACCTGTGTGATATTATACGTATCTAGGGTTATTACGGAGCTTACACCTCCTACTGCTATGCATAGAGATTATTTTATTATTCTTACTCCGGAGCTCATACAAAGGAAAAACATATTTATACACTCTCGCTTTTTCTCCATATGATTACTTATACTTATGCTACATAATTTGAATTTTTTTATTACGTTTTACGATTTTAATAATATTTACGTTTAATTTATTCATACCAATGATTATCTTTGCTTCTTATTTCTTATTATAAGTTTCAGATTATGCTAAACTTTTTAATTTATAATAAATTATTAGTTGCGCGAAGATACTATGTTTAGAACTCTTATATTTCTAAAGCTATATCATAAAACTATAACTTAGTTTACACTCGGGGTTTCTGGTTGGATTTCAATTCTGACTCAAACAGTTTTAACTAAAATTCTAACAACCAATCCCAATAACTAAAACCCACTAACTAGACTATTGATAGAAAAAATTCTGAAATCATTAGAAAACATCATCTTTGAAAACATTAGATGAAAAAATAATCAAGATAGGATTTTGTTTAAACCATTGACTATGTTAATTATCGTTTACAAAGTGTTTTAAAAATTAAAAATCTTCATGATGAGGTTGAATTCAATTTATCATTTATTATTTTAATTAATTTGATAAAAGAATATTACAATTTAAACAAATTGAAACGAAAATCTTGACAATCAATTTATTGCAATATTCCGCAATATATTTGTGGTTTCCACTATTAATAGTTTGAGGATAAATTAGGACAAAACCGCATTAACGTAATGTTCAAGATAAATCGGCTTACATTTTGACTGGCCTAAATTTCAAATTATTAATTATTCTGTTGTGCCAATAAATTTAAATTATTATCATCTTGAGGAAACATCAATTTTCTAAAGGTTTTGAAAAATGTATAATATTAATCAAGCAGGTCAACAAAATGCGGTTAAGGTTGCACCAGTGGTATTTAAATTTATAGTTTGAAAGTTTGAAAATCTGTGAAATCAATAAATTCTGTTGGAGATTGTCGAGGGGCAAACAGACGTTTTTGTGGGTGATGTATTGAATGCAAGGGCAGCTAAATGTCCAGTACAAGAGCATTTTCCCAGGACATGTTAAAAGAGCCAAACATGATCCCTTGAACCACGCCTTCTCAAGTCATGCCTAAGGGTGAAGTGTTTAATCCAAACTGTATAAATATCCCTTTGTTCTTTATTGTATTTGGATTGCGACTCGGCTTACTTTGGGGACTTTATTGACTTTGAAGAGTTCTTTTTGCATTCTTATCTCTCGGAGAAACTTAACTGCAGCAAATCGCTTCCAGCTAGATATTAACGTTTCTCCATTTATTGATCCAAAATCGAGATAGAAACAATGAAAGTCTTCCAATTTACATTTTTATTTTTGTTTGCAATATTCGGTGAACATGCGACACCCGAATTTTTTTGTGTTTCCGTAACCCAAAAAATGACTTTAAGTTTTATTAATTTATGTTTAATGGTTTATGATTTAAGAGGGAGGATAGGAATATCGGTCCACTCTGCATATGATGTGATATTTATAATTTGCTGTATGCACTTGTTAATCTTATACTAAATCGATTTTCTTCTTTCTCTTGTAATTGAAATTGTTTAGTCAATATTTTTACTTTCTTTAATTAAAAGTTGTTAACCATGTGTTTTTTATTCTCCTACATTAAGCAAAATGAAAATTTTATGAGAATAAAGGTAAAAGCTTAAAATATTTGAGTAAACAAATGGACTAAGAACCTGGTTGGAGTTTTGATACATTTATTTCAAGCATTTTCTAATTAATTTACTGGAATTAAGCCAAGAAAACTCCTTGACAATTTTCATCCTTACTGAGTCACCTTCGTTCGCTCCTTTAAAAAAAACCTTCGAATAAACTTTCCAAGCTTTTCTTAAATCAAAAACAAAATTATTTTTGGATTAGTTTTTAATTAAATATTTAAATTAAAAGTAATCAATTTCTTTAAATTGTTTGGAAGTCGCTGAAGACAATTTATACGTTAAATATTTCTTGAAGTGTAAACTTAAAATTATGCATTTTCTTGAGCATTTCATTATCTTCACTTAACACTTTTGACTCTCCCATTTCAATTGCGCAAATATCAGGGTTTTAAGGGTTCCTAAGTCTATAGATCTTGTCTCTTTGAGTACTTTTAAATATTGTGCCTTTAAATAAAAATAAACTAATAACATAAATTCATTTTACATATACCTTTTTTAGAAACTTCATTTCAAAACTTGTCATGCCTATTCAAATAGCACTTGTTCCTTTTCACCCCTATCTATAAACAGATCTAAAAATATTGAAGTTTATCTTTGTGTACTCTCTCTTGCCGGAAAGATTAGCGTTTCTTTTTAATAATTCTTATTTCTTTATGACGTGTCGCTCTCCCTATTATTTTTTTTTTTGAACTTATTCTTTTTATTATTCCCTAGCTAGAGTTCATATCGCAAATGGAACATTCGTGTATCTGTTATATAGAAATAAGAAAAACACATCATATCGCCTCTGGGAAAGAAAAAACATAAGAACCTCACCCCTCATGCCTCGCATAAAAAAAGGTCTCAGCTTTTTTTAGCCATATTTGCCACCCCTAAAAAATATTTCATACTAAGAATTAACCCCTGACTCCAGAAGCCCCCTTGTGCTCTAGAAAGCCCTTAAAGTCAGATGTATTAACAATAATTCTGATATAATGCTTTCCTTACGTTTCTTTCGATCTATAACAGTATATTATATTTCAAAGATAAGATGCCCCTGCTATCTTTGGTTACAAACAAGAGGCTATTAGTTGCTAAGCTCGTCATAATATTCCCCTGTGGCTTTAATGCCACTATAAACATTAGTTATAATTATTAATTTACTTTACCGTCGCACAGAAATAAGTAGAAGCAATATCCGTTTCTGCGTTCGTATCCGTCTGTGCGATGTACTCACTCCTAAGTAGTCATAATTCCGATTAGGAAAACCCCCGTATAAAGACTCAAATATAGAAAAGGGGGTATAATACACTTAAATAAAAATATTTCCAGTCATCAACTAGATATCTCAAATATAAGAAGACATTTTTTTATCAATTTTATCTCTGCATTATTTAAGTATAAACACGATCAGAGAATTACGGTGTCTTCTGTGCTTATTACGCTTTTATTTAAGATCCCTTGTAAAAGAATGAAACGAGACTAAATGAATTAGTGTATTATGTTTAAAGGAATTTAATAAATAGGTAATAAAGAGTTAAAATTTAAATATAGAGAACATTTTGTTCTCTAAAAACACTTGAAACGGACAATTCCGGTGACATGCCGTTTTCGGATTTTTATGCGAACACAATACTTTCCCTATATACCTACAATAAAAATTAGGAAAAGTAAAAATGTAAAAAAAGGCGAATGTTTAAGCATTACTTATAGGCGAATAATTTATTGCTTCCATGTTTTGGAAAACTTAATAGAATGAAATCAGTCATGAGTCTAACCACCGTTATCCTCCAGAATACCTTAAATTTCCTATTAAAAGACGGTCAACGTTTATGAAGTTCGACAGAATAGCCTTTTGATATGAGATAAAAAAACTGGATACGGAATTCGCTACAGGATTATTGTAGGATTTATTGTAGATGATTGCATCCTGCTTCGGACTCGCTTCACTCTTCGTCAGGATATAAAAATCACCAAATTAATTATGATTTAATAGTTTAAACTAATGATTAAATTCAAACTAATATAAAATCGGGAACAGGGTACCTCGGAACTTTTCCTAATCACATCAGAATCGCTACGCTCGTCCTCAGAATATACAAGTCGATACTTATTTACTTTATTTAGCTATACTCGTAATGAAGATAGAGTCTCTAAGATGACAGGACATTCTTACTTTCATCTATCGTAGCAGGAGGTTTGACAAGGATAAAGTAGTGGAGGTGAAGTGATAGGGGGGTAACTTCGGGGTTGGTGAAAAGGACCCTAAGTTGTGGTCTACTCACCAGGCTTAACTACTGTCCATTCTTACCTTTACTACTACTACTATCTTTATTCGTAACTTATTCTTTCTGTATTTTTCAATGGAAATGTGCTACATCCATTGGTGAAAGAAAATCACCAACTGAGCATTAAACTAATGCAAATAATGGTGTGCACTGCTAAGTTTAGAGGATAATTATGTGCATTTCCTTTGAAAAATACATAAGCATAAACTAGAAGCTTAAGCGAAAAATAGATTGTTAAGCACGGAACCATGCATTCTACAGGAAATTCGCCCGACATGCGACCATCGCGCTAAATTTTTTTTGTAGAAGAAGAAAAATCACACAAAGTTTCAAACAGCAAAAGATTGCAGTTTTCATGTCTTATCATTTATAAAGAATCTCGTAGAGTCAGATAGTAAGGGTTTTATGGTAATCGCTTTACTTGTACTTTTCATCCCTAGAGATTCTCATCTAAGAAATGGAACCATGTCTCCTGTATCTTATCATTCTCAGACCAATCTTAGGGAGTAAACTCACCCTTTACTCCCCCTCACCCTTAAAACCCACCCTATCAAAATAAAAGCCACTAATATTATTCCACTTCTACAACCACTAACCACTTATACAACAATAAAAAATTTCTGGTTGAGATGCTTAAAATGATTAGAAAAACTGTGCAATTGTCTTTTGGGCAACGGAGAGCTTAATATTCTGTGTACTATTCTTATCATTACTAATTATTTCAAAAACCAGATGCTAGTTGCTGTCGTTTGGTATTTTTTATTTTGTATTTTCCATTATCTAATTGAAGAACTTATTATTAAGACCATAAAAATAAGCAATTTTCTGTTATTATCTTCTTCACTCATTTTGAAACACTTTCAAATTAACAGAAAGCCAAAACAAAACGCTATCTTGACTGTTACGTATTATTAAAAAGTTTAATAAAAGATTTAAAAGAAAAGCAGAAAAAATTAAATAAAATCCGCATGAAATACAAATAAACTCTCTTAGTATCTTATCTTAGTATAAAAGACTATTTTTACCAAATAAACCTATAGCGTTTTGGAATTAAGATCTCTGGTCACCATAGGTTTATACAGCTTATTAATCTATAGGGTCTCCTCCGTGATTGAGGTCGTTAAAGCGTTCAGTATTTATACTGAACTTGACACCATGGAGGTCTATGGTTCGCATCCCAGGTTATGCTCTCGGTTGATATCATTAAAATACAAATAAATTATCGTCAACTTAAGAATACACTTAAAGCTTAATGTTTGCCACTACCACCAAAGGTTGTTCCTACCGGGGTTGTCTCTGAAGGGCCGCAAGTCTCTGAAGGGGCAATATTATTATTATATATTTATGTATATCTATATACAGTAATATATTATAGCAAAAATATTCACTGCTACTTTTATATAGCATTATCTTAAATGTTAAGCACTAAATATCTATTTACCTACTAATATGGTTGTATTTTAAATAACTTTAGTCATGTCTAGAAACATTTCAAATCTTTTAGTAATTAACTAAAACAAAAACATGTATTTTAGTTTGACTCAATGAGGCATTTTCATCAAATTTCTAAAAAAAGCCAAAACTTCATTTTATAAAAATAAAGGGGAAAAAATTACTCACATTTTTACTTTTAAATAAAATTTTGAAAGGAAAAGAAATTGGCATTACGGAGTTTTTAGGAGCTAAGAAGAATAAAAAGAACTGGCAAACAATGATGAGTGTAGTTGGGGAGATATTTCTTGCTTTCGTTTCACCAAGGATTATATGTAATGAAAATATTCGGGCACGTATATATCGAGTAGTCCTTTATATTAAGCCTCTGGAAGATGTGCTAAGGGGGAGGGGTAGAAGGCTTCAGAAAGGAAGAGAATTGCAAACTTGCCAGATGAGGACTTATGACTTCTTATTGGCTTCTTTACTTCCATTTCTTCGTACTCTTTTTTATTGGATCATCCTCTTTTGCCTTTTTTAAACATACTTTTGCTTCTACGCATAATATTTATACTCGGCAAGAAAGAGAGGGGAAAAAATCCTTAAGCTTTAAGTTTGATGGTTTAAAAAAATTGTGGAATGGATTTAACTAATATATATTAAATATATATAGTTCTGCTAATCGTATCTAATGTTAACTGAAGTCTTAAAGGTAATTTAAAAAAATAATACAGCTTTTCGTAAAAACATTGTACCCTAAACATAAACTTTCAACTTATAAAACAAAACAGACTGCTGATAAGGAAAATTTTTATTTAGATTGCTGAGGGTTAGTTGTATCAATATATCTTTTCTATGACTTTTCTAATTCAATCATGCGTAGTGAATATATACTTTCTCCAATACTACCTATTTAATAGACACTGTACGTCTAAACACATTAAAACAAACTTTGCTGACAAAGCGTACAAAAACAAGAGGCCTCTGGCCACTTGGCCGCTTCTTGACGTTAACGCTGATGGACCACTTAGCGGACACGTGGTTGTTGTATTGTAACAGCAGTTTCTTGTATAAGTACTTTTGTAAGTGGCAAACGGCCACGATGTATCCAAATTAATTAAATGTGTTGGTCAAAAAAACTTGATTTGTTTGCATAAAGTTTGTTTACATACTTTTTAAAAGTATATTTAAAGTTTGTATATTTATCAGTTATATACATAAGTTATATATTTAAGTTATTTATAAGTTATGTATTTAAGTATATATTTAAGTATATTTAAAGTTTATATTAAGTATATTTAAAGTTTGTTTACATACTTTTTTATTACTTGTTTACATACTGTTTATATACATAAAGTTTGTCAAACGATAAAATCCAAACTAATGCAAAAAAAATAATTATAACTTCATTTATATTTTAACGTACATGTATGTGTACGTATATGTGTACTAAATTTCAGTCTGGTCAGATAACTTTTCGAGGTTTTATGCATTTTCGAATTTTTTGTTGAATCACTAAATTTAATAAACAATAAGGTTTGGGTCATTAATAATGTCCTTAAGCCTTACTATTTATTGCTTACCCGATCAGATATGATAAAAGGTATAATAGTACATATTAACTTGGCTCTATTAGGAGATCATCGAACATCAAATTAAGCACTCAAAATATCAGGCCTACTATTCTTCATTTTTGACTTAAAAATATCTTCAATGTTATAAAAGATAAATAATTATGGCGCGGAGGTTCGCATGCCTGGCGAATATTTTTCCGACCTTTATCTCTTATCAGCCCGCAAAACCTTGACTTTTCGTGAGCTTGGAGACAACGGAAACGTGGATCCAGACTTGTCTCGCATGAATTAGGAGAACCAACCTCGCATTTGCGTATTAGGAGCCAAGGAAACCACGTAAAACACCGACTGGGTTGGCCGACACTGAATACAAGACCCGAGTGTACGGTATCAGGGATAACCTCATATTAAAGTCCCCTCCCCGGCTAGATTTAAAACCTCCTCATTGACCTACCGGACTCAGTCTATCATTATCATTGCTGGTTAATATAAAATTATATTTTGTATAAACTTAAGTATTGCAAATATTAACGATAAAAGTACCCCAGGTTCAAACCTGGGAATCCTGGTTATAAGTACTTGGAGTGGACGTATCGACTACGGACCAGAAAACCCCAATTTCCCCTTCATAACATAATCCCAGTTTTTCTTGAAAATTCCGTCAAATACTAAAAATATATTTTAAAGCAAAATGATTTAGACCAAAATTATCGTTAAAGTTATTTGCCAAGTACCCCAAAGTATGTACCAACTTTGATGACAATAGACCCTCATGAGGGGTCTAAGTGCGTTAAAAATTATGTCCATCGGGGATGAAAAAAACTTTGAATGTATATAGAGAGTTCAGTTTGTTGCACAAAAGAAATTATGGAGAAGGACCGAGAAAGGATTCATTCATTTAACATGGAAGGAGTTCAAGTTTCATTGATAGACTTGTTTATTATTCCTGTCTATTTGCAATGAATATATTACATACTGGATGTTTATGATAAGGGACGTAAAAGAACTAAATATTAGACGATGATTTCATGTCTTTCTCTCTTGTCTAGACAATAGATAAGACTATACATTTATAAAATCTATAGTTTTTGAAAGCGCAAGTGCTTTATGAGAAAAGTTTGCGTTTGATGTTATTCACAAGTTCTCAGCGCATAGCTACTATTAAAAATCAGATCCCAGAAGAATCTATAGTTACCAACTAATTTAACGAACAAACCAAATAATTTCATGCGAAAAATCCAATAACCTTATTATATTAAAGTTAATCATCTATAAAATAATTTCCCCACAAAGTTTTTTTTCATATAAACTTAGTAAAAGTCAAGTAATATATTTTTACTTCAAAGCCCTTAAGGGTTTTCAACAACTTTGGTTACTTTAAAAAAAAACTTTTCGAGAGGTCTCGTTATTTCTTTGAATGGGAGATCTTTATAAATCCAAAATAAACTTGATCCTTGTATAAATTTCTTACTTTTAACTTACTTTTATTTATTCTATTCTTTATTAATAAAGTACAATGAGATTGAATAAAGTAATATTAACTTTAAAAGTTAATTTGAATCTAAATCATATTGGAAACTTTAAGACGACGTTTTTTTATAAAAAAAAATATGATTAGTTTAGCTGTGGTTAGCAACTACTTACATTTATGGTCATAAAACAATTAATAAAGGTCATTTATAAGACAGATAATTTCAAATGAAAATTATCTCAAAGTTTCTGTCCGTCAAAACCACCGCAATAAAAACAATAAGGTACACAGCGCACAATGACGTCACTTTAAACATTTTAAATCAATCTGCCAATCATAATACGAGGCTTCCCTATTTATAGGTTTAAAAATTATAGGAGAAGAATACATTGCCGTATAAGCCAGCGTGGTTAAAAGTCATGTATACATACATTCGCATTTACATGATGTTTGCACATCCATACACTCATACATACACACATGTATATGTACAGACACCTCTTTTACTTAACAGTATACTTACTGTATATTATTATATTTACCAAAAAATAAAAAAAATTATATT
>JACMZG010000008.1:69425221-69482721 GCA_018340805.1 Microvelia longipes | reverse complement strand
TTCTTACTAATACATCGCCACTCATGAGGGTGCATTTGATTTATTAAACTCACTTGCTTGGGCCTCTCTTAGATAAGTGTCTATAGTATTATTCATTCAGACTGTTGAATTTCCTGAAATTACAGCATTGAGCCAGCTTTTAAATGATATCCTATCTAATTAACCCTTTTTTATAAAAATCATTTTTTAATATTTTATAATTAAAAATTATAATAATATCCTTCCTTTAAAATAAACAAAAGAGCTTTTTCCCTTTAATAAAATTAAATAAATAAAAAAATGTCTTTTGACTCTGAGGAGTTTTTTTCTTTAAAAACAATTAGATTAAATAGAAAATCAAAGGGAAAAATTATTTAAAAAAGGTGAGAAAATTTGTTTTGATTATAAGAGAAAAAATATTAAAGGTTATTCGATTTGAAGGTAGAAAAGGATTGGGGCCTAAGGGGAGGGAAGCTGTAAGGCTGACAGCTCTAGTCGAAGGAAGAGGAGAGAATGAAGCAAAGCCCTGGCTGAAGCCAGTCTAAGCAACCGAGGGATGCCATTGTTTATCGAAGAAGAATAAGGAAGGGTAATTTCACAGGCCAATGCTTTAATTGCTTGGACTGATTCTGCTTACCCCTCTCTTTGTTCACCTTTTCAACGAAAATCGGAAAAACCTTCTAGAATAGAAAAGCCCGTGTTTTACTTCTTGTTCTGTTTGTCTCCTTTTGTTTTTCCTAAATTCAATTCCTTGAGACCTTGAGATTGACGGTAAATTTATTAAGTAAAACAGAGCTTCTTTTGTTCAACAACAAAAAGTTACGTGATAATTTTTTATGTCTATACTGAATAATAATCGTTAGCCCCAAAACTAAAATGTTTTATAACTTCAAAGCTAAAGTGAAAATAAATTATCTATAACCGAGGTTTTATCATCAAAAACCAATAAAACACAATATAAATATGCGAACGGCGCCTATAAATGTAACCAGCAAAATACTAATACTACATCTGGAAACTGTTCTATTATTCGACATTATTAATGAACTGACGCAATGTCATTTTTAGGAAATGATAAATTACATATATTTAAGGAAAAGTATACTGTTGTTAAAAATAATTATACCCATAACAGCAACTTTACTTGCCCCTAATATTTCGAAAGTAGATTAAACCTGCAATTTGTTTCGGTTATACCTTAGTGTATGACGGAGGATAGCAAATTGCTTAAATTGTCATAATTAGCTTTGTTATGTATCTACATTAATTCAATTATTAACACAATGTAAAATCCATTATATTTCAGAACATATTAGTAACAATAACAACAAAGTTTATTATTAAACTGTCAACGTAACCTAGGTAACCTAAAGATGTATCAAGTTCCCCCCTTAAATTTGGTGCCCCTAATTTGGCCTAAATGTCTCCTCCATATTAAACCCTCGTCTCCATCTATCCTAACCTGATAGTGGTGAGTTCCCTCTCGTTTCACTATAACTCCAAATTCCCATTTCCCTTCTCCTCGATAACTCCTGACCTGCACTCTCTCTCCTACCTTAAACTCTTTAGCTAAGAATTCTCTTTTCCTATAATTGATCTCAATCGAATCCCCTGAAGACACTAACAAATCTAATTCTGTTCGAATCTTGCGCCCAAACATTAACTGTGACGCACATGCTCCCGTCGTATTTGGTGTATTCCTTAGTTGCTTTAACAACCTAACTAATTTATCTGATACATCCCCTGACTCCATCTCCATACCCTGTAATCCCCTTTTGATGGTTTGGACAAATCTTTCAGCCTGCCCATTTGAAGCTGGATGAAAAGCTGGATTCCGTAATCCTTAAGGAACTGGGTGAAATGGGTCGAAGAAAACTGTCTTCCATTATCTGACACTAACATATACGGTAGTCCAAATGTAGCAAAGAGTTTCTTAAGTTGCTTCGTACACCATTCTGAGGTTGTTGATTTGGTAGGGATTACCTCAACCCATTTTGTATAGGCATCTACCACAATAAAGTATGTCCAACCTTTCATAGGACCTGCGAAGTCAATGTGAATTCTCTCCCAAGGTTTTTCAGGAATAACCCAGGGATGGTACGGTTCTTTCGCAGGTTCGTTCTTCTTTAAACAACACTGTTTACAGCCTCCTACTATATTTTCAATATCCTTATCTATTCCAGGCCAGGAGCAATAGCTTCTCGCTAACTCCTTCATTCTTACCATTCCAAGATGTCCTTCATGTAATTCCCGTAAAACTTGTTTCCGTAATGTCGCTGGCACTAGTATTCGTATTCCTCTGAATATGCATCCATCCTGGAGTGAGTATTCTTCGTCGCGCAACCCTATATCTCTTAAACTCATCCCCTTCTTTAATCTTTCTAACACATTTGCTAATTGATCGTCTTTAGCTGTCTCTGTTCTTATATCATTTATTTTCACTGGAAGAGTCATAATTTGATTGATTTGAAAATTTGCGGATTCGTCTGTAAAATTTTCATTAATCTTTTCAAACGGAAATCTAGATAAGTAGTCAGCATTTGCGTGTGCCTCTGTCCTTTTATACTCTATATTGTAGTCAAATCCGGATAAAAAATGGGCGTAATTAAAAATTCGTGTAGCTGCAATGGATGGTAATGTACGGTGTGGATCAAAAATAAAAACTAATGGTTTGTTATCGGTTATAAGTGTAAACTTGCGTCCGTATAGATATGGATAAAATTTCTTGAGTCCCCAAAATATTCCGGTAGCTTCTTTATCTATTTGGCTGTAACGGGATTCACTGGCAGTGAGAGACCTCGACGCAAATGCAATTGGCTTTTCAGACCCATCTCCTAATCTATGAGAAAGCACCGCCCCTAGACCGACTGGAGATGCGTCTGTCGCCAAAACCAATGGTAAGTTTGGATTAAAATGTGTTAATACTTTTCACTTGTAATTTCTTTAATGACTTTCTGAAATGTTTTCTCACACTCTGCCGACCAAATGAACTTGTTTCCTTTTTTTAATAGCTTATTTAGGGATTTAAATGAGTTGCCAAATTTGGTATAAAGCGGTTGTAGTAGTTGGCTACTCCAATAAAACTCCGTAGTTCGCCGACGTTTCCTGGTTTCTTTGCTTCTTTAATAGCTTTAATTTTCTCATCAGTCTTGTGAAGTCCTTCCGAATCAATTTTGTGTCCAAGATATTGTATCGACATTTGGCAAAATTTACTTTTCTCCCTGTTAACTCGCAAATCGTATTCACGCATCCTTTGTAGTACCTGCTTTAATCTAATCAACATCTCTTCAATGGTAGTTCCCTGTATTATGACGTCATCAAAAAATGACTTTACACCTTCTAACCCTTGTAAAACTTTGTCCATGAACCGGTTCCATATAGCTGGTGCTACTTTGACTCCGAACATAAGTCTATTAACTTTGTACACCCCCTTCTGAGTACTAATTGCTTGCATTAGAGAACTTTCTTCGTCCATTTGCATATGCAAATAAGCGTTGCTTACGTCTAAAGTACAAAAATATTTCCCTCCATTCATGGCCGCAAAAATTTCTTCAATTCTGGGTATTGGGTAATGCTCATCTTTGATAACCTTATTCAACGTGACTTTATAGTCAGCACACAGTCTTACACTCCCGTTTGGTTTTGAGACTGGCACTACTGGCGTGCCCCATTCAGCATGTTCTACTTTGCTTATTATCCCTAATCCTTCTAGTCTATCAATTTCCATCTCAACCTTATTCTTAAGTGCAAAAGGTACTTGTCTCGGCTTAAAGAATATCGGTTCCACATTTTCTTTTAGTTTTAATTGAACTCTGTAATTTGGAATACATCCTATGTCAGACCTAAAAATATCTTTAAACTCGTGTAATATGGTATCTAATTTTTCCGTTTCGTTTGTCCTAATCAATTTTATTTCCCCCCAATCTAACTTAACATCTTTAAACCAATCTCTGCCAAAAATTGGATCCACTCTTTGATTAATAATAAATAGTTTCCCAAAAAAATCAAAAATTTTGTACCTACATTTAACAATGACTACACCTTTTGGCCGTATAATTTCCCCTGTGTAAGTCCTTAACTCAACATTAGTTTTAAATAATCTATTTCTAAACCCTAACCTAGAATAATCATACTATGACATTGAACTCAGGGCCGCGCCCGTATCTAGCTCCATATTAAGTTTTTGCCCTTCTATCTCTATCTGAACTATAAACTTACCACTACTGTCTGTCTTAATACTGTTACTATTGTACGAATGATTACTCCTAGACGTCTCCTTTATACTGTAAATATCGTGTTTATTCTGATTTTCATTTTCCTCTTCACTATTCTGAGCTACCAGCCTTACTTCTCTCTTCTTATATTTGCTTCTGTTCATACATACTCTAGCTAAGTGCCCAGTAACTCCACATGACCGGCACGTTTCTTCTTTACTCAAGCATGTATTTGCTCTGTGTGTCGGACTACCACACCGATAACACCTACCTCGTAATGATGTAAAACTGTCCTCCTCAGTTTCTTTCCTCTCTGGTCTAAAACGATTATTTACTTTCTTAAATGATCTTTCTTCCACTGATGATGGCCTTGTCTTGTTCGTAATCTTATTTACTGACTTATTAGTATCGGTATGTATCACGGCATTCTCTTGTTTGGCTTGTTCTATCGATTGGCCTATTTTTACCATTTCTTTAAAAGTCACATCTTCTTTCTGCTGTAACAGCCTGGTTCTTATGTCTCGATCTTTCACCCCGCGTATGAATTGAAGTGATAGAGGTATTTCAGATACTGAATGTCCGCACTGGCATTCAAAGTTACATTTATCAGCCAATTTATTTAAATTTGTTACAAAATCAGTTACTGTTTCTCCGTCCTCTTGCACTCTTGTACTAAATTCATGTTGCCTCACCCAAATACTCCGTTTTGGTTGTAAATAATCGCTCAGTATTTCAATCAACTCCCTATAAGTCTTATCAAGCGGCTTCTCAGGTGCGCAAAGCTCGTATAGTTTTTGGTGTAGTAGTGGAGTTAAAGCATGAAGTAGTGTAAATACTTTAATCTCGGACTCAGTTATATTTTTTAGTCTCATAAACGTATCCAAACGTCTATAAAAGTTTTCAAAAGTTTCCTCATCGTGATAGGGAACAAAGCGTATACCCGATGTAGGTGAAATAGTACTACTACTTGTATTCTCATTACTTTTTGTTTCCGTATTGTTGACAGGTAACGCTGTCAATTTATTTTTTGTATTTGTAAAGCTGTACTAATTCTTTCAAGACGTTCCTCTATCGCGAGCCGTTCCTCTATCTCTGAGTCTACTAGTTCTTCCTCTGTTTGCTCTTCTATCGCAGTCTGAGCAAGATTAAAATGAGTGTTACTATTTTGTAATAACAGTATCTTACCTTCTACTTCTTCAAAACATAATTTACTTACATCAATCTTTTCTACTTTTGTTAATCGTGCTTTGATTACTTTGCGTGTAGTTTTAGCCTTTGCTAAAATCTCTTTCTTTTCTTCCTCCCTCGTCGCCATTCTGTTATGTATCTACATTAATTCAATTATTAACACAATGTAAAATCCATTATATTCAGAACATATTAGTAACAATAACAACAAAGTTTATTATTAAACTGTCAACGTAACCTAGGTAACCTAAAGATGTATCAAGCTTATACTGTTTGCACATCCCAGTTGTTATTATAAGAAAAATTTAACAATATCAAAATAACAACGAAGTTTATATAATTTTTTAGTATTTTAGCACAAAGCAATACCATTAAACACTTCTTTATTATCTAACAATAAAACATTCAGTACAAATTACTATAGTGCCCGAATATCATATACACAGGCACTTTAGAATTACTCTACCATATTGATGAAAACGGTAGGACTAGAATTAAAGGACGAAACCAATTAATACTGGTCTATTACAGCAATTAATATATCTAACAGCCAACAAAATAAAGAATCATAATGAACTAGTAAACAATTGTTATAAGTAATAATTAACTAAGATTAATTAACTAACCTTAAGCTTAAAGCGATGATCAAAGCGTCAAACAGCGGCACAGAGTTACTTCATCCACAAATATTTAATTTCAGATTTATAACCTTAAATACTCTAAATCACAGATCTCTAAATAATAAATTCAAAAATAATATTATTTATCAGCAAATCACAATTACAAATTTTATAATATCAAACTACAAAAAATATTACGTACTGAACATATCCCGTGATTTTTTTATTAGCACTCCATTATTAATAAAATAACACAAATAAGAACTTAATAGAATTGAAATAAAAATTAATAGAATCCTAATAGAAATTATCTAAATAATATAAATTATCTAAATATCTTTATAGAACTAAAATAAAAACTTAATAAAATTGCACCATCATTATTTAGGTTATAAATAACAACTCCCGTCACTTTTTTATTTTAACTTTTGCTTGTTGTTTTTTCTTGGAAGATTTTTAACTAATTTTACAAAAATGAAGCATACATAGCACGCACGTTTTCAAAACTTTCATATTTATAAAAAAATATTTTAATTTAAAAAAATCGTAAAATAAAAGAGCCATACGGCGCGGCGGTATTCATCAGACTAATTTGATCGTATGATTTATTCTAAAATAATAACAGTGTTGCCAATCTGTAGCGGGATTATTTTAAAAAATTAACCACACAAATTAAATGGATGTTATCGAATGTTATCGAAATTGTAAGAATCGTGTAAGAATAGTTTATTAACTGCACATGGCGTTTTTTATAGAATCCTGTAGATCAGGGCTGGAAAAACGCATCTGTTTGCTGGAATTGTTAAAACTTGTTCGACTGAAATGTAGATACCGACTAAGATTTGAACTTATCATAAAGTTTGTATTGAACTTATACATCTTTCTTTTATTCTAAGATGGGTTTACTTTCGACGCGCACAGAAACTCTTGCAGGTCGAATTCACTCACTGAAACATAATCAGTGTGCGAACATGTTCACTCATAGAGATATATACTAGAAGGGGCATAGCCTATCTCAATCATAGAGATATATTACTAGAGGGGCCCTATTGGTTGAATTTTCAAACATTGGATAAGTAACCTGACCCTATTCCATTATCAATATAATAAAGTTAACAGAACAAAAATACAGTAACTTAACTTAACTTAAACGTTATAGTAGAACGTTTAAAATACAAATAAAGTTAAAACTATGTGCGGAAAGCCAAAAACAATTGATTTATTATAACCTAAACTCACTCTTGGAGGAGGTTTTAATGAGGTTACACAGAGCCCCTGAGAGCCCCAAAAAGATGTTTCAGACCTCTCAATGTATTAAGATAGGCTATGCCCCCTCTAGTATATATCTTTATGATCTCAATACATTGAGAGACCTGAAACATCTTTTTGGGGCTCTCAAGGGCTCTGTGTAACCTCATTGAAACCTCCTTTTACCGTGAGTTAAGGCTATAATAAATCAATTGATTTTGGTTTCCCGCACATTGTTTGTGTTTGATTTGTATTTTTAACGTTTTAATATGTAAGTTATTGTGATTTTGTACTGATTATTTGAATATATAATAAGCGAAGGTGGTAAGGTTACTTTTTCGATGTTTCAAAATTAAATCTATAGGGCCTCTCTAGTAATATATCTCTGTGTTCACGTTTGATGGCTCTGTTATCAAAGCATCTGTACCCGTACATCTCGTAGGTTAAAAATAACTAGTGACAAGCGGTAAGTTTTTAGTATCGGTGTTTGCTCCGCCATCTGGTATGGACACTCTGTCCATACCAGATAGTGATACCTAACATACGAAGGCGATTATAGCTAATGATCTTATGAAAAAGTTAATCCACCGTTTTCACCTTCTTACGATTCTTCAATAAGGAAAGTACGAGGCTATAGGCAGATCAGTGTCGGACGAACCGAAAGTTATATCTAGTTCGCTGACTCAAGAATATTCTTTATCTGCTCACGGCAGGAAAATGAAGCATTACAGAACTAATTCTTGGCGAGAAAGTAGCATTTCCCAGATCGGCTGGTAATTAAACATAAATGACTGCACTTTACCTGCCTAGGCAGAAAAGTAGCATTTCCCAACCGCCCCTGCCTATGCTGGTAAAGAAAGTTAATAGATAATTTTTGTAAACATGATTTGTTGATAAAAAAAAGCCTATTGAATCTATTTAATAATTTATATAATGAATAATTACATTATTTAACTTATTAAAATTAAAATAAAACAATTTGTAATGTAAATCTTTAATTAGAAATAAATTTTATCGATTATATTAAAGGCAACACTTTTTGTCTTGGGTTTATTATCTCATCTTTTTTTGTCAAGTCATTTACTACTTTTATCATTCGAACCCGTATTTAATACAGTTTAAAAGTTTGAGTATTCTATAGCGTTTTGTGTTGAATATCGTCGAAGATATAGACGAACGCTTCGAACATACCCCGCCGGATGTTTTGGAGATAGCTACAAATGCCAAATTGAGCCAACTACCCGGCAAATCAGGAAGTAGGTATCTCAAAGCATATGAAGTGTTCAAAGAATGGTGCTCAGAGAAAAAATTAAAGAATGTAAGTAAAAACTTTGTGTTAGCGTATTTAAAAGAACTGTCAAACTCAAAATCGAGCGCTACTCTGTGGTCAACTTTCTCGATGATAAGATCTGTATTATCAGCCAAAGAAAATGTAAATATAAAACATTATACAAACGTAATAAGTTTTTCAACAATGCTAGTTTTGATTTATTACTGTTCGCAGATAAAAGATTGTGTGGAACGAGGCAGGAAAGGAAACATTACTGACTCGCATATTTGCCTTCCTCGGCTTTGCCTCGTCAGTGAAATTATATATTACCTGCCTCGGCTTCGCCTCGTGAGTCAAAATTAAAATTACCATCCTCGGCTTCGCCTCTGCAGGTAATTTATATAGCACACCCTCGCCTTCGGCTCGGGGGCTAACTTTCGATACTAGTCAGTAATATTCCATTTTCCTGCCTAGTTACACAAATAACTATTCCTATGTATTTCCTAAGAATATTCTTTCCTATGTATTTCCTTATAATATTTTTACGTTTCCTCATATACCGTAGGAAAAGTAGGAACTTTATTGTAACTAGCGAAGCGAGTTCGAAGCAGAGATGATGAGCGTAACGAATCCTATGTGATGAGGAAAAGTTCTGAGGTGCCTCGTACCCTGTATTTCCTTAGAATATTCTTTCCTGATAAATAAAATAATTCATTCTAATAATTTAAACACTTAAGTAAATGTGTGAAATAAGAACTGATTATGATCACGGCAAAGAACAATTAAGGCTGAGGACAACCATAGCGGGCATAATGGATTTACATTGCGTGAGGATAACCAAACGTGAGAGCACTTTATTTAGTCTCATTATGCTAAGTATATACTCTAACCGTATAAGTTTAAACTAATGATAAGAGCGTTTAAATTTATTTATACAAATAATTTTATGACTAAATACTAGAAAGAGTGCTTAGTTTATGTTATCTAAAAGAGAAAGAAGTCCGCGATAAAAAATATACAATTCTTACTAACTTGTAGCTTTAGTAATTACATATTTTTATTTTCCAAGGCTAAAAATGACTTTCCTTAAGGACGTCACTCTTGCTGAAGTCAATTACATTTTGCGCCCTTCCTCTCATACATTTATATATACCTAAACACAAAATACTTTTACCATCAAGGGATAGGTGGAAAAGGGGCGCAAGTGCCTCATTAATATAAGCTTCATTGTTGGTAAATTTGACTGACGCTTTTATTACCTGATGTGTCACTGATCACTAAATTTGAAAAGGTATATTGCAGTTGCAGATATGATCATTTTATTTGAAACATGACGAACATATGGTG
Organism: Microvelia longipes; assembly: GCA_018340805.1. Taxonomy (NCBI): domain Eukaryota; kingdom Metazoa; phylum Arthropoda; class Insecta; order Hemiptera; family Veliidae; genus Microvelia; species Microvelia longipes. The sequence continues at coordinate 69,472,855 of JACMZG010000008.1, read as the reverse complement.
GTAAAGAGGTTTGAAAAATATTTTAATAAGTATATTCAAAAAGTTTGAAAATTAAAGCCAAATTTTCCAGTTATGTTCGCTGTTTGGGATCTTAAAGATTCTCAAAAGATTTTCAAAATCTCAAGAAGTATTTCAATCAAATCCCACTGCAGCGGATCTCAATTACAAGCAAGCGGTTGGAATGCTTTGATTCCCAACGTTTTCAACCCTATTGAAATTCCAATGTAAAATCAAAACCCCCTCCAAGCCGTTTAATAAACGATTTCACAAATGGAGGGTTCCCTGACTTCACGTATATACAATAATCTAAGTATTTATGGACGATTAAACACAATTAACTCTAGGAAAAAACGAATTTTTCTAACAACTTATATTATTTTTTGTATCAGTACAAAAAGTGAGAAAGTACAGAGAAAAGTTTCTTATAATAGAAAAAATAATGAACAATATAACTATAAATGGGGACAAATTAGATCACAGTATAGTCTCTTTTAACTTCAAGTCCCGGGCCCCCAGTTGGAGTTGTTTAGTATCTTTTACCTATGAATGGGCCCTTATTAGATCATTATTGTCTCTTTAAACACCATCATGTCGCTGAGCCCCCAGTTGGAGTTGTGCTTTTTTCACTATTAGGGATAGTCTGGATGGCATATCATGGCCAATAAGGCATTATTAAGGAATATTTCTTAATGCTTACTATATTTGTAATTTTTTATTTATTCAATTTAATTTTTGTTTTCTTTACTTTTAACAGGATGTATATAAATAATATAATAATTCTTGTTATTTAATTATATTTATAGGATGTATGGTTGTTTTTTTTAGCTTGACTTTTTAATATTTTAGTGTTTTATTAAAATTATTGCTCATTATCTATAATAAGATATTATACATGTTTTTTTTTCTTTTTTCATATCATATGCCTTGCTGCATTAATTTTCTGCTGTTTTGTAAATAAAACATTTGTTTTCTCTCTCTTTTTAAAATAAGATGAATAGTTTAAAAATAATTTAAAAAAAGTGATTGACCTAAGTCATTATATTTATTTAAGTTTTTTTTTAATAGTTTACTAATGTCTAGTTTATTTATTAAAAGGGATGTATGGAAGATCTATTTAAAAATAGAATATATCCTATTTGTAGATACGTATTGTTATTTTTTATGTAAAATTTTAACATGTGCAATCTATAAATAAACATTTTATTTATTTAGTCTGTTATGATTATATTTATATTATATTGTATGATGCTCTGTTTCTTTTCCATTGTTGGAGATATTTGCAGGATATAATACATGGTGGTATTGACTTGAAGTAATTAACACAGAATAACTTAATGTGAGTGTATTCAGCAATGGAAACAATTCAACAATCTGCAATGGAACATCAACGCCATCTTTGCGTTAGAAGTGTAAGGAAACCTAACCTTATAAAATAATTTTCTAAAAGCGGATTTCTAGTCTTTTGACTGGAAAATTAATCCATAGCAATTAAATCCCAAACTGTCCTTAAAAAGTTCACTTCAGCAAGAACAGAAATATCATTTATAAATAAAATTTTGTATTAAACTACATAAGTAATTGTAAAATTTCAACTCCTCTAACGTCTAGATTTAAGAACAAATGTTATAAGTAAAGTCTATTACCAAAAACTTTTTAAGTAAAGAAAGGCTTAAATATTAAAACTTGGTAGATAAAATTCACAATATAACTGCTTTGTGTTTTGTTGTAATGAAACAATAATTATAAGGTATAGTCCTCATGGGTTTATATAGCCAGCAATATGATTATGACTCACGGATGTTTGTTTGGTCCTTCGAGCTGGATTTTCCCCCTTCTTTCTTTTAATGTGTCTGAAATGCTGAAAACTTAATAACACAGAGGGTTAACTAAGATGCTTCTTCCCCAACTTGAGATTTTAATGATTGCAAACTCAGTTAAAGTCGTTGGCTTAAATTAGTTAGTTTTTGTTAACAATGAATTATTAAAAGTAAACCATAACTAGATTTCTTCATTTATTTTCTTCAGAGATGAAAAAAATATCACAAAATTAGGAAACTGTTTAATTGAACAAGTTTATATTGCAAATTTTAATCCCCATTTTTATTAGCTAAGTTTAAAAAAAAAAAAACAATTTTAATGAGAAATCAAATACTAATATAAACAAAGCACTTAAATTACCAAACAGCCAACAAGTTTAATCGATGTGGGTACATCATTAAAAAGAGTGACACACTAATAATTTTGTCAGAAGTAAACATACGTGGAAACATAATTCTATTTATTTTTTATCAAAATATGGAGATCTATATGTGGCATGTTGAAAGCAGTCTATGTTAACTCTACAGTAAATTGCTGAATTTTGCAACTATCTCAATTGTATTTAATACCAAAGAATTTTTTATTAAAAATATGTAGAAGTTCATGTTAGCATAATGGTTATTTTATACGTTTAGTTATTTATGTATTATATGTATTACATTAATTAATATATGCTATGGCTTTATATATATATCTGGAAGAAGTTACTTGTGAGTTATCATTTTTTAGATTATTTTCTAAAATATAAGACTGAAGTATGTCTATACTATATCAAGTAAGCGGCAATATATTTTCCTTTGGAAATGGGGATACAGGGAGATTTGTGAATTGTCTAGAGATCAATGAGTATTGTTTTAAAGTATATAGTCTTCTATATGCTTTTATTAATTTTATAAATAATTTAGTTAATGCCAAATTTAATCTTTCGCTTAAGATGACAGAGGTTGTGCAAAAAATTGGATATGGTTCTACAAAAATAAGAGTTAAAAACAACTTTTACTGAACCCTGTTTTGACGATCAATTTAAATTCAGCACCCACCACCTGAGTCATAAAACCCAATAATGTGTTCAAATTTTGATTTTATTACAAGCATAAAGCTCATTTTTTTTATCAAATAAGATAAGTATATCTTTTTAATACCTCTTTAAAAAATCAAAAATCATCCATAAATTGAGTTGAAATTTGTAACAAGTTTGTTCCTTCATGTAATGAATAAGTATACGAAGTTGAATACATTTCATAAGTTCCATTTTAGCTAAATCTGTGTTTTTAGTCGATCAAAAAGTGTGAGCACAATAAGAGGCAGCACTTCATAGGTGACTGCCTGGAAATATACAGACTTTTTAATTGTCTTAACGACAAGCAAAATCACAGTTGCGAGACATAGAGCAATATAAATTGGATTATTTTCACATTCTTAGGATAAGCAAAGAGAGTCCGAAGTGGTGAGGTTTTACAGGGTTTTTCAGTTTATACTTCATAGTGAAAACAGTAACACTTCTACTTGTTAGTCAATTTTCTTAGATTTTTCAAAGAAAATGTGCCTGTTTATCCAATAAGCTGCTGGAAACTATGCTGCCACATGCTTTATCAATTTTCATTAATTTTGGGCACACATTTACGCTTTGTTTATACTATCATTAACTGTTTTAATGTATTTTCATGCGGGTGACCAGCTTTACTGAATAATCAATAATAAGGGTTAATAATTAAATAAAAAAAAATTTTGGGAAAGAATTATAAGGAAATAATAAGATTAAGGTATAAAAGAAATAATTATTATTTTATACAAAAATAAACTGGGTACATTTTATGTGATTGCTTTACAAAGTTTACAAAATTAAAATATTTTTACTATAAGTGTGTTTCATATCTTAAAATCAATTAAGGTCATGAGGTTGTTGGTCAAAATTAAACAACATTACTTACTTAATTACAATTTATTAACTTAACCTAATAACTTCATAACTTTAACTTTGTTTTTATACATACGGTAAATAAACTCCATTTTGTCTGTTGTCAGAGAAATATGACCGTGTTTAAAGCAAAAAATAAAGAACAAGACAATAAGTCTAAAAACTACAAGATATTCTTTCAATGTTTTTAAAAATGAGCTGCTTCCAAAATTAATCTTAAGCCAAAACTATCTTTTTTAAATGAAGATAGTAAAATAAATTTATATAATTAATACACATCCATAAAAAAACATTAAAGTTATTGAAATAGAATTAAAAATGTATACTACAACTTAGGATATCATTAAACTAAAATAAATAAAAAAATAAAACAGGGTCTCTCCAGTAATGATACATATTTGACATAGCCAGCTTTCAATTTAACAGATCATCATCAGTGCCAGCAAGCAGGGAAGAAAAGAGTCAAGAGACAGCAATTACACTTTTGTCTAGAGGTTTGTAGCTGACTCAAACCAATGACAAACCAGAGCTACAAACTTTTAGACAAAACTTTAACTGCTTTAAACTCTTTTCTTCACTCCAAGCTGGCACAGATGATGTTAAGATTGAAAACTGGGTAAGTCGAATATATATCATTAGTGGAGAAATCCTGTTTTATTTCATGATTGAAATCTCCAAAACTTACTTCTTCTTTAAAATAATAACGTTAAAATAACAAAATATTATTAAAAGAAGATAACAAATAGATATGCATTGAGATAAAGCAGAATGAGCATGTGCTCTATTTCACTGTGTGCTTTGCTGAAGCATTTGGATTCCCGATACAATATTAAGGTTCTTTGACTAATTTTGCTGCAAAACAGCTTCATTTTGGAAAACATTCTTTAGTACACAACATCAGTTAAAAAATGTATCAGGTTACAAACAATATAAATTATTCATAAGTTTTAAATAACCAACAGGTTCAAGATCTTATGTGTGAAATAATTCATAATATACCAGAATAAAATTAAGTAAAATAATACTTAAGTTCTAACAGTAATTTTTTTGTTCAATAATACATAACTTTAAAATATATAAAATAAAACTTCAAATAAAATGATCATAATGTCCAGCCTACAAATTAGTCTACACAGGTATTAAAACTAGGTCCATAAGTAATTAACAAAAAATATTATTGGTTCAGAATAAATCTTGTCTAATCTGAACTATTTTTATTGACTATATTAATATAGCAGACCAACTTAAGTTAAGAAAAAAATGATAATCCACAGTTTGATTCGGATTAACTGGACCCATATCAGCCTTAATTTGTATCTTAGATTTGATGACCCAGTAAAATAAGTATTTCATATTTTTTATTAAAAGGGAATTGAAATTGCATACCTACTAAAAGGAAAGAAAGCCCTGTAACAGCAAATATGGACACCCATATTTTTTTATAAAAGTCTATGTTTTAAAACCAACAAACCCCAAAATTAAAAACACTTGGTGTCTGTATGTCAGGATGTGATCACCCTTGAGAAATCTGTAGTTGACATATTTTTAAGACAACACATTCACACTTTAACACTTGTAACAGTATTAACTTCTTGTGATAATTTTCTCTTAACTCCTCTTATTATGTTTTCATTATCAGTTTCATCTTTATTTATAAAAATCAACTTAGGGTTACACTTGGCGTCGCAATGAGCTTGCTTGTCATGACACACAATATGAACCAGTTTCAAATTATCAGCAGTAAAAAGGAGTCTGAAGAAGTACGGAATGTTGATTTGATATTTATCAGGATCTTGAGATGACTTGCGACAGGCTGAGATCAAAGATGGAATCACTTCTCGAGATTTCTCTATCCTGAAAATTTACCTTATTAATCAAATGCAGCACTCAAAAAAAGAAACAACCTTCATTCAATCAGATGATTTATTAAAGTTAAGCATTAAGGCAGTAAACACTCATTTAGCAGAATTTAGCACAATGATCTATAATATTCTCATTTCAGCACATAATTATATCATACACAGAGGTAAGCATAACTAATGACATCTTTTTGTTGTGATATATTTTGTTTTACTTTTTCAAATTCACCGTTATTATGTTTTTGTTCATTCACCAGTCAAAATATCAGAATAGTGGGCACATATTTATTTATCTTTTCTAAACCGTGTATTTTAAGTTAAACAATTAGTACGTTTTTTTTAATAAATGTGAACAAGTAAAAGATTAAACGCACAAGGTAAGGTAATTAATACAGACCTGTGATCGAGATTCCAAGTGGAAAATATAATCCGCTCTTCTCTGCTTGAATATGGATTTATCACATGATTATTAGAACTTTCACACCTAAAATACAAATAAATAAATAAGTTTAGCAATAGATGCTAAATACATTGTAACTAGTATCTATAAATAAATAAATTGTGTGAAAATACACAATTATTTCAATTTGATGATGGTTTAGTAAAAGAATTTGGGCACTTCTTTAAATAGTTACTCCCTTTTTGGGGAGTACTATACAGCTTTTTTATTTATGTAACCTTCTTTAGATTGTTACTTTTCTTTGACAAATTAGATTGTTTACTCCCTTTTTGGTTAATCCCCTTGGTTTTTTGATTTGATTACTAATTTGTATATATTTTACCTTATTATACACCCTTACCCGAGGATGTAGAAAAGCATTGGGGATTTTTTTGGGGTTAGAATAGGGGGAAAGACAAAAATATATTATCTTCACTGAGGTAAGTAACCATTTAAAGGTCTCTGAGCAACCTTTTTTAGATGGTTACTCCCCAACAACCCTATGAGGGGAGTAACCATTTAAAGAAGGTCTCTGAGTAACCTTCTTCAGATGGTTACTCACACCATCCTTTACAAAATAGTTACTTACACATTATTTATTTATAATTATTTATTGCTTTATTATCAATTTAAGTATATTTCATAATTATTATTTCAATTTTCAATATATATTTACCTATTTATTAATGACTTTATCACATGTTAATTTATTCTTTCTTTATTATAATTATTTTATTTCTATACGGGTTTTTCCGGTTTTTCCCAATATTCCTTTTCTGGTACTTTTATAGACCCCTTGAGTCATGGACATGGACCAATGAGGGACCTCATTGGTTTATGTATTTTCACATCCTGTCCGATTAGAGGTTGAATATCTCCAGTTTATTTATTATATTCAATACTTTGTCTATATTTTTGCAGAGATATATTGCAGGTTAATGAAAATAGAAAACATATTTTCTAGATAGCACAACTAGACCTAAAGATTTATTTCTGAACCAAGTTTCAACGCTCTAGCATTATTTCACTGGGAAATAAGATGATAATAGACAGACAGACAACTCAGTAAGTATTAAAAACACCTAAAACAGATAATGCAGATGAAATCCTGATTTCAGATTTTTCTGCAAACAATACTTTTACTATATACCAAATTTATCTATATTCTCTGATTTTTACTACGAATAAATTATATCATTAATATTATAATCATACTAAGAGAAATATTTTAGTTATTCTTGTTACTTGAGAAAAATCATAATTTTACATATAATTTTTTCAATTCAAATCACTGGAGAACGGGTAGAGAAAGGGGTTAGTATTTTTCACCCAAGTAAACCCAATTGTAATCAAACTTAATGCTAACCTATTTTTATTCCATAGGCCATCACAGTTAAAGAGACCCATAGAGTCGCAAAGGGCTTCGGAATGACTTCTGTCAAAATAATGGCCCATATTATTGTGAGAAGATAATTTCAGCTTAAGATGAGAGATGACTTGTTCAGCAGTGAATTGTATTTCAGAATACAGAGGATGACTTTTGATGTCTTTATCAGCTTTGTAAAGGTACCCTCTCATGCGTTCAGAACATCTACGCCTCATGAACTGCTCCTTGGTTTTAGCACCAGTATCCAGACCTGGAAATATCAAGTGAAGCTACATATAATCAAGTTATGAGAATGAAACAACTAGTTTTAAACCAAAATGGTTAAATCGAAATTGCATCTGTTGGTGTATAATAGATCATATAACGAGGAATGGTTATAAACCTGCATTAGGATAGATCTAAATACCAGACAATAAATATTCGCGATTCAAAGTCCGTAGCAGCGCTACCATCACTGATAAGAAATTGATAATGAAAGTGTGATCAACGTTAAAATATGTATATGGGTTTCTTGATCTGTTTTAATTTTTGACAATGTACATTTAATTTTTTTCTTGAAATGATTTATGTTAATTAATTTTAGGGTGTTTAAACTCACTAAAGTCACTCCTTCATTGGAAAAACCTCTTTTAAATGGGTTGTCACAAGTATTTAAATAAACTGATAAGAGGGTAAAAAACACAATATGGTGTTTAATTTTATTTATTGTTAGTTATTTTTCTTTTGAAAAATTTTAGTTTGGACAAACATTTTGCCATACATTTGAACTCATTTTTTGCATTCAATTAGTTGTAACAAGTATTTAAATAACCAGATAACAAGATATTTTTCAACCTTTGTGTTTTATTTTATTTATGTTATGCAGCAGTGTTACTTTTTGTTTAATATTAAACAAATATTTTTAACCACAGTTTAATATAAAACAGCATTTTATATTTTTAACAAAATATTACCTAGTTATTGGTAAATACCAGCTTAAAAAAATTAGGAAATCCAAGTCTGTAGTGATAAGAGCCTGATTCTATATTTAAAATTCTGGAATAATCAAAGTATTTATCTACAAAATATTGACAATTTTTATAGCACCAAATGTTATGCTATTAATTTTAACTCATTTATCACAAATTAAGTAACAATAAAAAATTAAATGAATTCAATCGGCTACCATGCTAATCCTATGATAACATTTTTATCACCCTTTCATTTCCCCGCCATTAGTTAATACTAAGGGGCAAATAAGGGTGATAATTCACCCTTACAAATATCTCTTTGAATCGCAAATAGGAATATGAGTGTATTAAAACTTGTTAAAATATCTATTTATATAACAAGACTGGAAAGAGGAATTTTACTGACTAGTTTAAAATTTTGCCCCCTGACTGAAGATGAGGGAAGGCTATTGAAATTACCTATAAATACAAAGCTGAAGCAGGTAATTTACATTTTTACTACCTAAGCACAGCCAAGGAAAGCAAATGTGTCAGTAATGTTCCCTTTCCAGCCATGTTGCATATAATATTTTTATCTGCTCACTTTAATAATTATAAGAAAAAACACACTATTTATATAATTAAGTAATCTTATTTATTATTCATCATATGTAAGCATATTTATGGAAAAGATATACAAATGTAAGCAAACACAATTCAATTTGAACAAAATAGAGGTGATATTAACTATAAAGAGACATAACCTTGACCAAAACAAATAGCCAAAAAAATTTAATTTATTCAGCTGCTTTAGCGAATTTTCAAAGAAAATATGAGCATATGAGGTTGGGGTCATGAAGGGGGGTTAGAGTTTTTGAAAAGGGGGTACTCTAATTAAGAAAATATATATATATATATATATTATATATATATTATATAAATATATATAATATATATTATATATATATATATATATATGTATGACATTTTTGTGTCCTAGACGTTTCTATGGGACACAATAACTTTTGAATGCTTCCTAGGATCGAAATGAAACTTGGTACGAAAATCAACCTTGCTAATGTCCCAAACCCTATAGTTAATTAAATATAAGTGACGTCATTAACCCACAAAAATGACCTGACAAACATTTCAAAAATCACATACCTTCCTATAGTGTTTAGATTGGGCTAAATTTTTTTTTGCACATATACTACTAGTATGGTCCACAAACATAATAAGTTTCATGTGTTATCATTATTGGTTATGGTTTTATTGATTGACATATATTTAATGATTTCAAACAAAACAATAGGTCATTAATTGACATAATGTAAACAAATCAAGTGTTTTCTCTGATACATTTGAAAATTCTTATAAAAACTTACATCGTGGCTGTGGCAGTATGCCACTTATATAAATCAGTAATACGACAAACTGGTAGTTAATGAAATACAACAACCATGCAACCACAAAGTGGTCACGGGGAGGCCAGAGGCCTCTTGTTTTATTTAAAGTTTTAAAAGATTTACAATTAAAAATTGTTTTATTTTTTATTACTTCTCCTGCCTAGAGAGTTGAACAAAGAGACATACTTAGAAATGAGATACAACAGCTCTTATCGTTCTCGGGGTAGCTTGGCACTATAAATGTACATTGGTGACAATTTATTTGTTGTTTTTTCATAATAATTAAAATTTCTTGTAAATATTACATTATTTTTTAACTATTTTTTAAATAAATAAAAAATCTTTATTTTATAAAATGTACAAATGACAAGTAAAAAATGCGTCCTTCGAAATAGGTAAAAATTAATTTAAAATATGTTTTAATTATTATCAATCGCATATACACTTTAATTATCTGTGTTGCATATAGTGATTTTTTGAGATTTCACGGAAAAATGCCTGCCGTTTGTAGGGAATTTAAATATCTTGCATTATAATATGTACTCGATAGGTGGGTGGGGGGGAGAACTTTCTAAGTCCCCTCTAGGAAACTAGTACGGACTAAGTACAGTTAGTTCCATTAAAATTGTTACCTTCTAGACCCTTATCAGTGTGTTATTTTACCCAAGTTCTCCCTCTAAGTATTAGGTAAAAGTTGTTGTATTAGTCTGGTTGTGAGAAATATGTGTTTGGGACTAACTCTTAATCCCTAGGCAGGGAATGTAATCAGATCCTTTCCCTGACTATTTTGAAGTGACAGATCGGTGAAATGCTTCTTTCCTGCCTAGATGAATGTTATTTAGTAAAAGTTAGAGAGGAACAAGTTTTTAAAAAAGGAAATAATGCTTATTATGCATTAATGCTCAGGTTATTTTATCTTAAAAAAATATTCAAGGATTTTACAATTAAGGATGTTGATACTTTGCACAGATGATGAGTAGGTTGTTTTGTTTACCTTGAAACCACTCAGGGTGATCCAGTCTAGAAGTTAAATGACTTTTATCTTCAGCAGCTTTGTCTGGTTTACTGTCAATGAATTTGGATAAAACTTTTACTTTCTCCTCTACATTCTCATGAAAAAATTCTTTAGCTTTCAGTCCAGTTTTTAAAGTTGATAAATTCACAGCACACAGAGCATTGTATATAATGTCAGCACCTAAAGGATTAAAAATATAAAAAGTCATTTTTTCTTGTTACATACCATTTTGCCATGTATTAAGTGAATTTTCATTGCCTCACCTCACAGGAACGCTATCTATGCCTGTGAGGTCAGGTCAGAGCAATGAAAATATCTTTAAGTAGCATTTAGATCAAATAATTAGTAATCCTAAACATGACATACTCCCCTTCATCAAGTACTGAGGATCAACATAGACTTAAGATTTAACAAATCATTAGGGTCTCTTAAGTTTAAGGATTAGGGCAGATAAAAAAGGTCATAAAGTATTCTACACTTTTTTTTACTGAATGCAACTAATCTAATCTAACTTTTAACTCATTTAAAATATTTTTTTATCACTCAAACATAAAAATCTGCAATAAAATGCCAGGTGCCTGAACTTATGTCAAAATTATTATAATAATACCTTCTTTTTACTCAAAGGTGTTGACGTCATAATTTAGTTATTTGCCAATTGCGCCACTTAGAATGGTCCGATTATGCTGAAACTAGTCCCAATGTTTTAGAATGCTGATGAACATTATAGAGAGCCATTTTTGACCTGTCTGTCTGGGACAGTAGGCTTGTGAGGTTGGACTAAGAAAGAGTCTTTCTTTCATACTACAACTCCACACTCAAACACTACCGAATCTATACGGTAGATGTCATTGACCTAGACGTTTAAATATATACAATATTATATACATAATATATATATATATATATATATTATATATATATATATATATGTATATATAAATGTGTGTGTACCCGTTTGCATTGCTTGGAATGGTCCTCTCAATCGGACGATCCCAAGTGAGCTGAAACCAGTCTCAATGACATATGTTTTGCTTGCTAAGCATGATGGCAGTAAGAGAGCACAGCTCATCTCTGGTAAATACTTCACATTATATTCTTAGGAATTGTAATTGAAGATCAAAGTAAATTTAGGCTCTGTGGCACCTTGATGAGTTTAGCGTACAAACAGAGTGGGACATGACATTATACGAGCCATCAATGATGACGAATGTCCAATGATGGAACAAATCCCAGATGTAGCATTGCATTTTGCTTGTTACATTTCCTAGTGATTGAGATCTCAATCACTTCTTATCTTATATTCACCTCTAACCACCTCTTATTTTCAAAATAACTATTTTTAACTACTAGAAATAAGTTCAGCTGTGTTCCTTTCCTAATGCTTTTAAACTTACAAAATTTAGTCATAATCTTTAAGTTAATTTGACACATTTCCTGGCTTTGCAGGAACAAGCAAGATTAAATGGATCAGGGCAAGTGTGTTAAGAGCACGCCCACTGGGGAATTGTACTATGGTTATCCTGTGATGTCACCCAAGTATCTGTAGGTATTTTTCTTTCCGAAGTTGGACGCCTGCTGCTTCTATTAAAAGTCAAATGTCATAGAGCAAGGAGTATAGTAAAACACTTTCTAGAGAAGAACATTTGAGTAACTGGCCCATAACTATTTTACTGCTCAGTCCATTTCAATCTTTAAATGGCAAAATGGTAAAGATATAATACAAACCAGTTAATAATTGTTGTCCCTTGCTAATAAGTACGAAACAAGTTTGTGGAGGAATGGTTTGAAAATATTCTTCATCATCTACCAGAGTGCCATCTTGTAAATATAGCTGACAATCCTTCTCTTTTAACTGTAAAAATACATATTTGAATAAAACTTCATTTCATTCTCAAATTAAAAATATGCATATAATTCTTAAATTATTTGACACATTAACATCATATACACAGATATTTCATTTACACATGTACCGTTTTATTCTCCACTGACCTTTCTAAGCTAAACATATCAATTAAGGATTTTTATTTTTTATTTTCTTTTATTTTAACTCATAAAATCATTTAATGTGGTTAAAATGCATTAAGCAGTAAAAAATTATTTATTCAATTTTAAAAATTTAAAATAAGGATATAAAGTATAAGGATAAAGAATATGTGAGAGAGTATAGAGAAAATAAAATAATTGTTATTAAGTCTTTTCATTTTACTTATTAAGGTATATGGTAGGAAAGTAATAAGATCAAAAGTTGACTTCCTGTTTTAGAATATATATATATATTATATATATATATATATATATATAATATAATAATATATTATATATATATATATAAATATATATTATAATATTATATATATATGTTGGTGTGTGTGTTGTGTGTGGTGTGTGTGTGTGTGTGCATGTGTTAATCATTTATTACCAAATTAAAAATTACCAGTAAATTCATTCTGGTTGTATTACCAACCAGGGTATTTGGGAAATTTTCCCTGCAAGATAATGTATATTAGGTTGCTCCCCATTCTTATTTTGAAGGAGTAGACACTAATTTCATAGCTGTACTATTATTATTAAGCAAGTTAGGACTATTTAAAAATTTGACATCATCTAAACGGCGTTTTCACACCAAAATTTGTACATGTAACTCAATCAATCTGTTATGGCAACCTTTAAAAAGCATTACTAGCAATTTTTCTATTTTTGCTATGTTTCTCAAAATATTTAATTTTATAAAAATTTGCAAAAGAAAGGGGGAAACAGACTCTTTTATGAAAATTTATGTTTTTCAACTTCAAAGCATATGTGCAACCTCTATATGTTAATTGATCGAGCTCAAATTTTGCATGCGATGTTCTCTATGTATATGCAAATTTTGAGGGGTAGAGATTTTGGCGCCACCAAAAAATTTATTTTTCGAACCACCCAATTGGAAATTTAAGGAACTTCACCAGTGACATTTTTTTTTTTTTTTAAAGTCGCCACAGTAAAAAACTACGAAACTGTCACAGATCAAAAAAAGCATTTTACCTACTTTTGAGGACGTAAATTGCCTACTTTACAGCCTATTTACTGGTAGATAACAGACACACACACAGACAACTTTGTGAAAACCACGTAGGAGGTCTTAAAAACACCTAAAACTAATAATTCAGGTGACATCTGGGCATTGAATTTTTTTGCAAACACAATACTTTTCCTTTATATCCACGATATAAATGAACAAAAGTAATTAAAAGGAAAACATACCTGAAGTTTGGTTGATGCCTTTTTCAATAATTCTGATACATTTTTACAAGCTATACCAAATGTTTTACTTCTTTCGCAGTTAGTTACTTTATAGCCCTGAAAATGAAAAAAATAAGAAACATGAGGTTGTAAGGAGCAATAGAGGCGCTGAACCCTATTTTGTCAATGCAACAAAATATAGTTTATCTCCAGACGGTATATAATACGTAATTTAGTGATAAGATTATGAAAATCACAATATAGTGTTTTATTTAGTTATTGTTATTAATGTTACTTTTAAATAATTTTAGTTTGCACAACACACAAAATTACCTTTTAATTGCATTAAAATTGTTTAAATTAGTTGTTACAGGTATTTAAATTAACTGATAACAAGCCGATTTTCACCGTAATGGTGTTTTAATTTATCATCAATTTTATTTACACACTAAAATAATAAATAACTCAATAAATTCCACGTTTTTTGTAATGTTTGTTTAATCAATTCTGTTCAGGTTTTATTGTTTCTGGGTTAAATCAGACAAATCTAAGTCTGTAGTAAAAGAGCCTGATTCTAAAATTAAAATCCTAGAATAATTGAAGTATTTATCTATAAAATATTGGCCTTTTTTTAGCACCGATGGTCGTTCTATTAATTTTACCTCATTTATCACAAATTAACGAGCAATTAAGGAATAAAAGAAGAATTTATTATTGTATTTGTATTTTGTTATGTTAAAATGTAAATAGTTATTAAGATGGAAAATTAAAATTTAATTTATTTATTAAAAAAAAAAAAAAAAATTTTCAATGGCTCCCCCCATGCAAATCTATGATAAAAAAATTTTGATCACCCTTTCGTTTTCCCGCCATTGGTATTGCCAATGGCTATCTATCTTTCTCTTTGAATCGCAAATTAGTAACTGCTTCTATGTTAATGTCGTTTACAGAGTTAGTGGGCCCTAAAGGTACAAACCCACTAAGCAAGTGGGCTCCTAGAAACTTGCAAGATGCTGACACCATATTGTTTTAACTAGACAATATCATACATATTGGGAGCAGAATTGTTCATTTCCTACCTATAAACTTTGAAATCAAGTAATCAGTGTGTTATGTGCAGAAAGTAGCCGATATTATATTGTTAAGCACAAAACATTATGCAGGAATAGCAATAACAAGGGAATCACAAAATCTTGGAAAAACTTGAAATGAAGTTCAGAGAGCAATTAAAAGGATTTTTAAATAGAACATATGTATTTAGAGCCAAGTATCCATCAACCAAGTATCTGTAGGTACTTCTTCTTTTCCGAATTTAGACGTCTGTTGCTTCTATTTAAAACAGCTGTTTTTTCATGTTGAAAGTTATAATACAAGTAGTGTATTGTCAAACTACTAAACCCCTTAACATTGTGATATTCAACCCTAGTCCTCCCTCTAAAAGTATGTCTCTTTGGTATTACTATGGTTAACCAATACTAACTACAGTCTATCGTTTAGTTTAAAAATTTTGACAGGTCAGTTTAGACACCACTGATTCATAAGAAAAAATATCCTTGCAAGAAGGGAGCGGGAAAAAAACTATGTAAACAAATCTGGTTATTTTACCCGTATTTTCTAGGCGATGTTTTTTTACATTTCTTTTGAGTAGTATTATTTTAAAATATAATCTTAAGATTAATTGGAAAGTAGTTTTCAAAACGATGTAATCAAAAGAAGAACCACTAACAAAGTGAACGATTGCCAGGAAGAAGGTTTTTTCCCTACAGCGGTTATTGTGGTAGGGATTTTTTCTCTTTTTAAGTGAGAGGTTGGCAGCGGCTTCTCTGATTGGTCAATCCCTAAAATACTTATGACCTTGGGGATTTTTAAACTAAACGATAGACTGTAATCGAAAACTAGAATGCAGTATAAGATACTAAACCATCCTACCTTCATTTTAGCTGACATGTCTTTTAATTATGTTGAAATAGAATCTATCAGGTGTTATTCTCAATGACTTCATGCATAATTTTTCACATATAATGCACACTAAAAAAATAATGTACTATAATAATTCTGAAGTTTTTAGTAATACTCAAGTTTCAAACCACCATTCCTCTAAAAGTTAAATACTTAGAACCTCTATTTAACTTTCATTTCCTCTTATGGAAACTCTAATTTTTTATGACAAACTTTAATTATAAAAACTTGTTACACAACTAAAAAAACTTAAAAGTATAGTTGGATAGATAAAAAGAAAACAAATAAACAAAAACTGCATAGTAAACAATATTTTCGTCTTCTTTTTCTTGTCGTTCTTCTGTTTTGTTGCTTTTGCAATGTATATCGACAAAAAGTTTCTTACTATATTAATAAATTTACAAATGTCAAGATGTATCTATTACATTTAAAAATAATAAAAACTATTTTTAGCCTTGTATCTTGATTTACAATACTTTATTCAAGACCATAAATCATTTTAGCGTTTCTGATTTTTGCGGTTACATGTCAGATAATTCTGAAAAAATAAGAAAAACATAAAGAATATAATCACTGATCCGTGCAGCTGATTCTTGAGTTTCTCCTTTTGTTAATTAACTGCTATATTATTTAATTAATAATTAATGTGTTATTATTTTTCTAATTAAAAGATGTCTCTGTTCGATACATCGCTAGGAAGTGATAAAACTCCTCTTGTTATAGACATTGGAGCCAAGTACACTAAGTAAGTATGGATAAATTTTCTATACCACTATTTATCAGTTTAGTGAAGAAAGTATATTTACAATGAGTATAGATCCAAATGATAAATATTATAGTACACTTCCTGGAACATCTTGTGTGATTGCCTATTGAGGCTAAACTATTGTTGGAAGTGGTACCATTCCCTCCAATTAAAGAACCTGATAGCTAAAGTGATGTAGAAATTCATACAGTCGGGGTGGGGGTGCGGGACACATTAGTTCAACTCCCCCGGAATAAGCTGTTTTAGATGGGCCTGCTTTAAGTTTGCCGTTTCTCCACTAGAGGCAGGTCGGTTCACCTTGTATGGCATATATAAAATAATTAGTTCTTAATTTTCAGGATTTAAATTATTTCAAGGGGTCTTTAACAGAGTTAAAAATCTTATTAATTATTTAAAATGTATAATTTTCATAAAATGTTATAAAAATATAAACACTGTGCAGAAATGGAAATTAATTTGCGTGTTTATTGCTTTTTTTGTTCTTTTAATGGAAAAAATTCTAAATTTATCTTATTTTCTTAACAAATAATCTTATAAACAACTAAAAATGTTCAAAAAATTTGTCTTGTTTACATTCTACTTTATCGACGTCTCAATTTAAAACTGATTGATAACAGTTGTACAAGGTGAAAACTAGAGCTCGATGCGGTAGTTGATGCAACTAGCCCCTGTTTTTTTAGGACCACCTCAAACCAGGGAGTTGGACCTCTGTGTCTTGCGCCCCCACCCCTTCTGTATGAATTTCTACATCACTATAGTTGGATGTGGTACCATTCCCTCCATTAAAGAACCTGATAGTCTTCCTTCTCCCTTGCTTACATATTTGGTCAAAACGTTAAAGAAACTTTAAGAGCAGAATTAGAGTAGTAGGTTATACTTATACATCAACTTGTTAGTGCTGCAACTGAGAAAGATGAGTACTGTTGTGTTCTCTACCTGTTTATTCTCAATTAACAAAGGCAGGGCAGATCACTAAAAACAAGATACATACATAGTAGTATGTGTGCAAAAAGTTTCAGCCT
Source organism: Microvelia longipes (assembly GCA_018340805.1). Classification (NCBI taxonomy): domain Eukaryota; kingdom Metazoa; phylum Arthropoda; class Insecta; order Hemiptera; family Veliidae; genus Microvelia; species Microvelia longipes. The sequence continues at coordinate 69,455,109 of JACMZG010000008.1, read as the reverse complement.
AATCTAAACACTATATAAAGATGTGTGATTTTTTGGAATGTTTGTGGGTTAATGATGTCACACATATTCCATAAACAATAGGGGTCGGGACATTAGCAAGGTTATCGAAAGTTATCATGAATATATATATTATTATATATATATATATATATATATATATATATATATATATATATATATATATATATAAGATATATATAAGAATATATATATAATTCTTGATCAGCCCCTTCTGAAAATTCCCCCTCTTAATAACCCCAACATCATAAGCTCATTTTTCTTCCAAAATTTGCTAAAAAAATCCTGAAAACTTCCCATTTTTGCTTATAGACACTCTAGGGTTTAAAATATTGGATTATATCAAATCTGATGTTTTTTCATGGAAACATAGTAATTAAGTATAGCACTACAGTAATGTAGTGCTATACTTAAAGTGCTGTACTTAACCTGCGTGTGAACAAAGTTATAGTAGTAATACTATAACTTTGTTCACTCGCAGGTTTTGCAGGGGGTTCAACCCCAACTGTACATTTTTTGTTTAGACTCTACCCCTAATAAAAAATGAGTTTCAGGATTGAATCTCATTGAAATTATTGGGGGAGGGGTTGAGCACAGTGTTGAAACCCCTGCGAAATCCTGCGTGTGAAGAAAGTAATGTAGTGCTGCATGTAATCGAAGTATATGTGTACTAGAAGAATTCAACCTCTAAAAATATGTTACTGAATTTCTGAACCCAGGTATATTTCTCTAGGGGTATTGGGTTAACCCTACAGTTTACTCTCTCAAATAGACATTTGTATCTACTCTTACAACAGGTGTAAAATTGTGTGGAATACTTTAAGAAATTTTAAACTTGACTGTATTCATACTTTATTTACTCTAAGAAAGAAGATGGCAATGGTTAGCTTGAAGACAAAAATTATTTGAAGGTTAATATAAAAGATTAAAATTGCAATTTCATTTATATGAATTCTGTCTTTGGACCGTTCTTTGCCAATTTCAGCTGTATTTTCAAGTTTTTACCAATAAACCTTAAATGCTGGTATTGGCACCAAATAAATTCAAACCAATTTTTATTTCATAGTTATTGTAGAATTAAAGTCATCGCCTTGAAATTTGAAATATCACCCTAATAAAAATAAGAGGTTGACTTTATTTTTAATGTTTTTAAACATTTTTAACATGTAAAATGAGTGGAAATCAATTCTGTTTTTCTGAGTACCAGTAAATGCTTACAAAACTTAAAATCATGAAATTTTTTATTTTGAGCTAAATGAAACATGTTATTTTTGCTGTAATTAATGCAAGGGTTGTGCCCTGAAAAGCAGGGTTAGAACTAGGCCTGGACTGGCCATGTGCATCCTTGGTCCTCATTTATTAGAAAAATATAGCAAATTTAATTAATTAAATTTATAGCAAAAATAAATAAAAGTGAGAACAAGAAAGAAAATAAGAGGGAAAAGGAATAAATGCAAGAGTAAATAATGAGCCATTTTTTGTACTACATTAATATTTTAAGGCCTTGCAACCTCACTGTTGTAAGAAGTGGGCCCTCAATCTAAAGATGTTAAGTATAAAACATGTTAATACTTGTTTAAAAAACTACTAGACTAAAACATGTTAAGCCTTATTATATTTGGCTTGCTAGATATAATATTATATATACACTAATTGATAGGGTGAAGGGTGGGGGGGGGGAATGCACCCTTAGCCTTTGAAGATGGCATTAAACCAGGTGTTGGATCACACAGCCAGGGTGTTGTACATCACCCTGTTTACACAGCTATGGCGTGTTATGGAGCTATAGCGATAAAATTAATGTCTACCTCTACCTAAATCGACCACTTAGAGTTTTAAGACCTAATCATTTGTTTGGTTATCGACTGAAGTGTATGATATTCTCATTACCTAATTGTTTTTTTCTATGGTAACAATAAAAAGTACAATTAGAGCATACCATTGTATGTATCATTTCTGAAACTTTGTCATATCCTAGACAATTTGATACCAAAACCGCTGAATTCCGGTAATTTTTTCCATACAATGTATTAGAAGTAATGAATTCTAAAGTACCAGTTAGCTTATTTTTAATTTTGAATGGGTAATACTACTAATGTATGCCAAACAATAGCTTGGGGAAAAATGACTGGTATTTAATGATATTGGTATCAAATTGTTTGAGTTAACATAGAAAAACACTTACATGTTGTCAGATTACCAAGCAAATAATTGAACTTCTAGTATTGAACTTGGGTATTTGAACTTCCAGTGGTTAATTTTGAGGGGGTTGATACCAATTTTCATCGGGATGGTTCACACAAAGCTGAATTAATCAAGATGATGTATTTTAAATGTATCACCCTGTGTAGTAAGTTTCCTTTATTATTTTATTTAGATGCATTGCTATTTTATTCAATCTTAATCCTTGTTTTAATTTTACAGAATAGGTTGTGCTGGGGAATTCAGTCCAAGATTTATCATTCCTTCTGAAATTCTTTGCCCCCAGACAGGAACTACAAGATCACTGTTTAGCTTCAAAGATGATAAAGATCTCAAATATTTACTCGTGGAATTTATTCACACTGTTTATTTTAAGTAAGTTACCATTCTGTTTTGTCTGAGTCTGATAAAACTTAAAAATACCATGCAAGGGTTATGTATCAACCCTGTTTCTGTGTGATTAGGATCGAATGACCAAGTTTTAAAAAGCGGCTCATATATCAAAGTCTGAACTAAAATACTAAACTAACAGGAATGCTTGTCATATATTCTCAATAATCTCAGTAATCAAACCTCTTGTCATATGATCCACAATAATTGATTTTATCACTTAAAATTTTTTTATAAATACTTTGTGTAAAATTATATTAAAATGAAAATGATAATATATTTGAATAGTTTGTCCATCCTGAAGGCAACTGTGTTACTTCATTGTGAAATGTTTTAGATATTAACAAAACCACAGAGTAATATAGTAAAAGTAAACAAAGCTATTTCCAATATAAGTACAATACTAGCAATCCTACAGGCCAGTTTTTAGCAAATTTGTATCATGAAAATGCTGCCTATGAGGTTATTTGGATGGCTTCCTAATAACAATATATATTATATATTATATATATATATATATATATATATATATATATATATATATATATATATATATATATATATATATATATATATATATATATATATATATATATATATATATATATATATATATATATATATATATTATATATATATATATATATATATATATATATTATATATATATATATATATATATATATATATATATGTATATATATATATATATATATATATATATATATATATATATATATATATATATATATACCTATTCTACCACATATTGTCATACAATAGCTTAATACAAAATAACTGGAATATAGTGCATTTTATATGCATTTTTCCAAAATAGGTACTATTAAGGTATCCTAGTGATAGTAATAGTAATTAGGGAGAGGTGTAGACCACCAAGCAAGTAGGCCACATTGTTGGGCTCTTTTTGGTGACCCCCTTACTTATAAGATAGTGTTCTGACTAATAAATCCTATTGGAGGCATTCTGCGTCTAATCCACGTACAGAAGAGCCATGACTTTACTCTAAGTTTCTCTATAGCTATGTTTCTATAGCTCTAGCTATAGAATTTCTCTAGCTAACTAAGTTTCTCTATAGAGTTAACTAGAAACAACACCTGCCACACTGCCAGACTATACTTTCTTGCTCTCGAAACCATATGGCAGAAACATATTTATATTTAATATAAACTACTATTTAGGGTCCTAAATTTTGCCTAAACCCAGGTTCATTTAGGGTTAGGGATCTTTTATGAGTACCTGAGGTCATACGGGCTGGGAACTACTGGCTTAACGTCCATTTAGATGGACGGCTCGTGTAAGGATTTCCATTACACCACAGGTACCTCCAGTATGGTATCTTGTGACTTTTTTAATTTAACAAAATTAATATAAAAATTACCATATATTGGTAACCGTTACAAAAATATTAATGGTAAATTTGAATTTATTTGAGTCAATTTACTGGAGTAGAGAAAATTTTCAAAAGTCTAGGACCATGTTTTTCCCGAATTTTTAAGGATTAAATTTTGGTACATCTAAATTGTTGCACCCTGTTTATGCATATAGCCATGAATTATATCACATTTTATTATTGGAAGTTATTATTGTGTTACTAATTTTAAATACTAGTAAAAATTACTTTGTATTTTGTTAATTCAATATTTCTTTCATTGAAATAAATAAAAATATTATTCCTTAGACAAAGTTTTACTTGACACTAAAAAATTGTCCCCCCCGCAGTCAACAATTTTTACAACTGTATATACCCCCATAATTTTGAGATCCCCCCCTCCCCAGGCAAGAACCCCTGAAAGAAACCCTGGGCCCATGGAGCGTGCTTGTGAGGTGAGGCAATGAAAATTTGGTAGATACATAGCAAAATATCATGTAAAAAAATAGTAACAACAGTGAGAACTCATAGAGGCCTTAGCAAGCCTCACATGCCTGCTCCGTAAGCCTGTGAGGAAGGCAATGCAAATTTGCTAAATACATAGCACATTGGTATGTAACAACAAATAATATAAAACAACTGAAATGTGCCTGCAAAGCGACCACAGGTAGACCCCGTGCCATGTTATGTTAAACAGCCTTATTTTTTTATCAGAATCACTCCCAATATGCATCGAGCATCATGCTTATTTTATACATCGAGCATCATTACATTTTTTAAATGAAAATGAGTTTCTAAGTTAAGTTATCAGCTTAATTTGCTGAGTATGTGTACAAAATTTTAAGTCTCATCAACAAATAGTAACTCAGCAATTTGGGGATTTTCATTTATTTATTTTATTTTTGGGAAAGCTATGGGTAGCACATCCTTAAGTTCTGTACTTCATGGTTTATATTAACTGTTGTTAAAAATTAAATTTATTTTACAAATTATAAATGTGCTGTTACAATCTGGTGCCTTCCTGTTGGCTTAAGCTACCAGAAAACCAGGACACTGGCCTATTTGCTTAATTGGTTGGCCATAGCATACCTCCCTAAATCTCCATTCATATTCAAAATTGATATTGCCAAATTAAATGACACCCCATTAAAACTTATACACTCACACCCATACAGCCTGGTACTTACTTTTATTTTTTAATTCACAGATGATATTGAGTGAAAAAAATGGAAAAGCAGTCCTTTTCTTGGTTGATTTTAATTGTTTAATTTATTTAAACCTTTATTTTGTGATTAACAGATACTTTCTAGTCAGTCCTAAAGACAAGCAAGTGGTGGTAGTTGAATCCTTACTCTGTCCTCTTGGTTTTAAGCAAGTCCTTGCTAATGTTCTCTACTGCCATTATGAGGTTGGTATTTATTTTAGATGTTATTAACTTTTTCTGATAAAGAGTAAGCGTCTCCAGGACTAGTTGTAACATGTGAAAATCCAAGTCATGTTAATCCACTTTTTGGGAATTGAATAAGATTTTGCTGAGGGGTGAATTTTTCTCATTTATACCGTATATAGAAACTTTTCGCCATGACGCCTATCCCAGTAGCAAATTTTATTCCCAGAGGAAATAAAATTCCTAAAAGTAATGAGTGTGCAAAAAATTTAAACCTTGATTTCAACTGAATTATCTGTTAAAGGTGTTTTAAGGTTTTCTAAAAAGTTTTTACCGAATTATCTGTCTGTACGTGTGTGTTAGATAAACTTAAAATCAGTACAAAACTCAATCTTTAGGTCTATTTATGCTATCTGGAAAATGTTTTTTATGTCATAAACCGTAGTTTAGATAATTTTATTTTATGCAGTCCTCTTTAAGACCAAAAAATGTGCCAAGTTTCATCTTATTATCAACATACTTCAAATTCTATTGAATGACTTGTTATATATACATTAAAAATGGAAATGGCACTCCTTTATATAGGTTCAATTATACAAAGTTTCATTTCAATATATCCGTGGTTTTCGTCAGATTAATTTTGTTAAGCAGCATTAAGCAGGGTCAATAACGTGTAGGAAACAATTTTCATATTTTATGGACAAGTGAAGCTAGTTTGAAGCTGTGATTTGATATGGAAAAGTTGATGTGTACCCATATCCAATTTTATATTGGCTACCGTTCCCAATAAAAAATTGGTTATGTACACCCCATGTATAATTTACTTGAGATTGTTATTTTTTATAAGGTAATAAACAAAACTATTTTTATATGTTTCACAATCAAAAGTTTCAGATAATTATCCAAAGTATTGTGGCTGGTATAAAATGATTGACTCTTCCAAAATGTAATTGAACACACCTTGGTTTATTTATTTGATGCTAATACTTGTTTATTTGTTTATAGGTTGGTAGTGTTGTCTTTGTTGCGTCTCACTTGGTATCACTGTTTCCACTAGGTATTAGAACAGCATTAGTTGTTGATATTGGCTACACTGAAGTTCAAGTTATTCCTGTGTATGAATTAGTCCCAGTTCTCAATGCCTGGCAAGCTCAACCTATTGCTTCTCAATTAGTTGAACAGTAAGTTTTGTGCATTCTGTATTTTCTAATATCTATTGACATTGAATATGCCATTTTAATACTATAATAATTGAATAGTGTACAAGTCTACTTTTTACTGTGGTGAAAATTTAAATGATTGACGAGTGAAAATGTAATGACCTGTGAAATGTAATGAAATGTAATGACTGGTTGCGGCGTGGGAATTTACTAGCAAAAATTATCTGAATAAGATTTTTATTAATTGGTCAAGATGACAGAGGCTCAAGGTATGCTTCAACTGGAGCTTTGTCAAGATAATAATAACATTATCTGTAGGATTTTAGTGATACCTAATATTTTATGAATATTATTTTATATTATGTATTTATGATACTATTTTTAATTGTGTAACTTCTGTTATTTATTTAATTACTACATTCACTAAAAATAATTGCTCTGAGTTAGCTCCCCTACCCCCCTCTCTATCTCTACATACCACCTCCCCCTCTATTTTTAAAAAAATGTAAATATGATTTTTGTTTAATTTCCAAGAAATGATATTTACGAATCCAGGTGATGCATGATTGTTTTGTTCTTTTTAAATTTTTGTTATTCATAAACATATTTAAAATTATTAATTAATAACACACATGCTTAAAGATAGTCGTAAATATGTTTTACTCATTATTTGTAAATATTTTAGAATTTATCGTCTAATATATATATTTGGGGAGATACCTACAACATACCTGGTGTTGTAACTTTTTGAGGCGCACTTGGTAGAGGGTTAAGAAATCTTTACCGTCTTAACAAATTCACTAAATTCATTTTCACCCCTTTGGACTTGCTACACTTGGCCTCAGAATAAAAATCACCTGTTTTATATTGCAGAAAGTCTAAATACATAAATAAAATACTTTATTTCTATTAAGCTCGATAAAACACGAAACAAAATAACACACGATAAGCAAGAAAAAGTCATACATTAATAAAAATATATAAATAATTACATCGTAATATTAACCTTAATTTTAATGTTAATTATTAAATCAATCGATTAGATTTTTAATCTCTTTAATAATGTTTTTGTTAAAAGAATCAATTTTTTCTTTAATTAATTTTGTTTTCTAAACTCTCTACAATTAAAATCTTCTAAACAGAAATAAGACTAACTTAAGTAATTAATTCATTTAGTTACATTTATTTTGCTTTGAGTATTATTGTCTCTTTTGCATTCAATTAACTGTTTATTTCTCCTATTTTACACATCATATTTTAATCTTAACGGAAATAAGTTCATAAATTGTATAAATATCATTTAACAACTCTATTTGTAAAGAAATTGTAATTTCTATAACAAATAAATATATTATTATTATTATTATTATTATTATTATTATATTAACCTTAAAAAAATCTTCGATAGCACACATTGGTACATCAATTAAAAGGTTTTTAATATATTTTTTAAACAATTTCAAATCTACAGTCTGTCGAATACTTTAAAAATCTTGACTGGTCAGTTTAGGCACCACCGATTCTAAAGAAAAAAATTCCTGCAAGAAAGGAGGGGGAAAAACTATGTAAACAAATCAGGTTATTTTACCCGTATTTTCTTGGTGATGTTTTTTTACGTTAAATTAGTGTAGTTTTATGTTATAATATAATTTTTACATTAATTTTAAAGTTGTTTTCAAAACAATGTAAACACAAGAAGAACCACAAACAAAGTAAACGAATGCCGTGAAGAAGTTTATTTCCCTACAGCAGTTATAATGGTAGGGACTTTTTTTCTCTTTTCAAGTGAGGGGTTGGCAGCGGCTTCTCTAATTGGTCAATCTCCAAAATAATTATGACCTTGGGGATTTTTAAACTAAATGGTAGACTGTAGGCTTTTGACCGGTAGGATCAGGTAGACAGTTGTAGAGCTTGATACCTAGGATTGCCTGTCCTTCCTCGCATTTTGCTAGCCTGTGTTTTGGAATCATCAGATCTCCTCTATATCTAGTGTCTTTGGACTAGCTTCTTCTCAGATTTAAATTATCTGTTTTATTCCCAGTGGCCACCCATCCTGGTACTGTCCCTGCTCATGCATCTTCTTATAAGTGATCCAAGAAAGCCAGCAGTTTTATTAGCAGTATTGAAATTAAAATTAGTAAACTTAGTAATTACCTAAAGGGATCCAGTTTTAACAAATTTTAATCATGGTACTACAGGTGTAGTACATTCAATTCCATCTGAATGTTTTTATATGTTTCATGAATTTTTGCTTTGTCATTAATGATGGTTATGACATCATACAAAAATATTTTCTTGATACCTCAACTAAATGTATAAATAAACCCTCCAGTAAAGTGATGTAGAAATCCATACAGTAGGAGTGGGGGCGCAGGACAAAGTGGTCCAAGCTGTTTTACATGGGCCTTTAGGACCACCTCAAACCTGGGAGTTGGACCACTGTGTCCCGCGCCTCCACCCCTACTATATGAATTTTTACATCAGTTTACCCTCCAGCATAAATACACTGGGAGCTACAATGATTACAGATACACATACAAATATGCAGACAGGCAATATGCCCCCCCCCCCAGAGATCATAAAACAGATAATTTTGTTAGATTCCCAGTTTCAGATTTTCAGTTTAAACAGAATATTTTTTTCTATATACCTTTGGTAGGTATAAATGAGGAAAAGTAAACATATTTGCTGATTGAGTATATTTTGGATAATTGTATCTCTGTGTTATAAAACTAAATCCCTTGCACATTTTACTTTTAATAAAATTTAGTTATTTTTAACGAAAATCAGTATGATTTTATAAGGTTTTTTATACCTGACTAATTTTACTGTTCCTCATACTGTAGATACGTAGGAAAAGTATCGTCATTGTAACCTAGAATTATTAAAAAATATAAACTACATATTAATTTAATTTATTTATTATTATTTATTAAATGTAACTATGTGTTTCTTTCAATTTTTATTTGTTGTGATTTATTTTTTAAAAAGTGACATAATCTCATAAAATTGTGTTAAACCTTTAGCAATGCTCATCACTAAATTGTAACGCCTCATAATAATTATACCTCTATAACGCCCCTTCAACTTGGTCAATTAATTTTAGCTTAGTTGGTAGCAGTGCGTTTTACGCCTCAAATTATTGGCAGGAACTAGGAACCAATTAAAACCAATTATTGCTTGATCAATACATGCTTTGAAAACTACTAGATACCATAACTAGTTTTAAATTGTTGTTTCTTTTATATTTTTGTTTAGGAAACTTAAAGATAATCTGAAGAATCTGATTAAAAGTATTAGAAACAGTAGTAAAGAAGAAGATATTAGTTATCTACCTAATCTTGATCAAATATCTAGCAAAGACATTGAAGATATCAAAGGTAAATTTTTTTTAGAATTTTTAAACATTAACCAGCGATGGAAATTATGTGAAATAAACAAACAAACAAAAATTAAAATGTTTGTTAATAGATCTGTTGTATATGATAAGAAGTATATGTAAGTAAAATATATCAATGCAGTGATTATCCCAAGCCTAAGGTGGTATTACTTTGGTCTTGCTGCACTCTCCCTCAGAATAAAGTTTTATAGCTTTGGAATCCTCAGAATGTCATGTTTATCTAAACCCTAAGTCAGTGTTACTTTGGTCTCGCTGCACTGTCCCTCAGAATTTCATGTTTATCTAAACCCTAAGTCAGTGTTACTTGGTCTCGCTGCATTGCCCTCAAAATTCATGTTTTATCTAACCCTAATCATGTTACTTTGCTCGCTGCACTCTCCCTCAGAATTTCATGTTTATCTAAACCTAAATCATTTACTTGGTTCGCTGCCTTCCCTCAGAATTTCTATCTAAACCCAAGTCAGTGTTATTTTTGGTTTTCGCTGCACTCTCCCTCAGAATTTCATGTTTATCTAAACCCTATAAATGACCTATTCCTCCTCTAAAGCTGTAATAATTTAAAATAGAGGTCCCTAAAAAGTTTTTTTTGTCTTTTTACCACCTTGTTTGATGGTTATAATTCTTAATCACTGTAACTGTAATTTAAATTTTAAAATATACATTGACATAAAAGTATATAACATGTAGCATTAAACTTTTTAGGTATGAATTAAAAAAAAAATATGGGATTTTTTAATACATTTAACACTCTTATGTGCCACGAGTACTTCTATTTTCTTAAAAAACAACAGTGGTGACACTATTGCGATTTCGTGCTCCCTCCCCTCTTCCTAATGTTCATCTCCTTTGATTTGTGTTTATATTGATTCATTATGAAATTAATTATATAAATGATAAGTTAATTTTCTGTAATTTACATCCTGTATCATTTTTAGTTCGAGGATGTTTTGTGACTACAGTAGAAAGAGGAAAACTACTGGAGCTTGGAGAGAGCCTCCCTGCACCTCACCCCCCAGCCATGGAGTATAGATTCAAGGGAGATCACATTCTATCTATACCTGGCTTGATAAGAGAATCTGCTTATGAGTGTGTGTTTGAGAGAGATAACGATAATCAATCTATATCCAATCTAATATTGGACTCTATACTTAAGGTAAGTTGTCTCTATATTAATGTTTATTAAGTTGTGTTGGGTGGAAAATTTTAGATATCAACATTATATCCTCATAAATGATAGTATAAAAGCTCCTTAAATTTTTTTGAGATTTAATTTTCTAATTTTCATTGTAAAAAACCAAAAATGGGTTTTTACAGTCACAAAAAAACAATAAATTGAAAACTACAATTTAGAGTCTAAGAACTCTTTGAAAAAGAAAACAGCTTTTTGTTTCATTAATTTAATTGCCTCTTTTTTTACATTTTCTTTCACTCATGCTGAGTATTTGCTCAGGTAATTAATTATAAAATTTATTATAAATTTTAGGTTTTTGATAGTCTGCAATAATTTAAATTTAATTTCTCTTTGAGTAACACTGATCTTACATTGTATTAAACTATATTGTTCCTGATATGCAATATACATTGTAAAATATAGAAGCTACGCTAGGTAAGTATCGCGTATTTCCTGTAATAATGTTGGGTGTCTTCTCCGTATCCTATATGGCTTTCACTACTCTTCTTTGCATTCAAAATACCTTTTCACTATGAGCTTAATGTCCCCAGTAGAGTATTTAATTTAAATTGACTGTTGTAAGCACAAATGAAATTTATTTAAATGTATTGATAAGTAATCAACTTTAACAAAATACAGACAGATTAAAACCCCAATATCAACAAAAATTTAATATTAATAATTCTATTGTAAGAGAATAGTTATTATAAGGCGCGGTCGAATATCCACGGCCTTCTAGAACATTGGATCACCAACAAACTTTTTTTTTCAAAATTTTCAGTAATTAGCCGGATTTGTGATAAATGAAGGCTATTTCCGTAATCTGCACGCTCTTTTGGTTAATCTCAAAGAGTATTTACATTCACTCAACGATTTATTTTTAATCTAACTTGGTACATACATAACTACCGTTAGACGTCAATGTCAACAAATATGACATGTCAAAATATAACACAAATCAGGTAGATAACATTGACGTCTAACAGTAGTTATGTATGTACCAAGTTAGATTAAAAATAAATCGTTGAGTGAATGTAAATATTCTCTGATATTAACCAAAAGAGCATGCAGATTACGGAAATAAGCTTCATTTATCACAAATCCAGCTAATTACTGAAAATTTTGAAAAAAAAAAGTTATAAAAAAGTTTGTTGGTGATCCAATGTTCTAAGCAGAACTAACTTAACTATAAGCTTTCGACTATAATGCCATCTATAGTAGAACTTCTCTGGTGTCTGGGGAAAGGTTATGTGTCCTGTGGAGGTTAAAGTTAAGTTATGTGCTGACCTGGTTAAAGTATTCTAGACCTATAAAGATGGGTGGTTTCTCTAAATTTAGTTTGTTTTTTATTTGTTTTAGTTAAAATCTGTCATGTTTGTATTATTGTTTGATTTGTCATCTTTCCATTGTATTGCTAATTTGTTTTATTTTTATTAGCTGTCTAAAAGAGCTATTATTGTGACATTATGCTGCTATATGGTCATTTATTGTGAATGTACAAAAATCTTTAATACTTTATTTGATTCATTTCTTAAATACCTAGCTAGTGTTGAATTACTCTAGATTATCACCACTAGTAAGTTTGTGCTTGAAGTAAGGAAAGGTTTGAAGTGATAAATTTAAGAAATGGGAGTGTTTCGAAGTGAAATCATGGAGTGCTATGAGATTGTGATTCCTGAATCAGCTATATACCAGTGTCTGGCTGGACTAGGCGAGCTTGAAGTTTTGGAAATCATACCATTCAGAGATGATCACGATGTTAAACCTTATCAAGAACAAATTAAAATTCTAGATGACCTCAGCAAGAAACTCACTCGAGATGTTAGGGTAAATGTTTGACTTGTACATCTGTAAGAAAAGAAGGTAGAAATGTATATTAAAAGCATAATTTGAGGGAATGAATTCTATTAGTTCAGACCGACCACGCCCCTTCCCCCTCCACCTAATGCCAACCTCGGTAAAGAAACTTTTTGCGTAATTATTATCATAAAAAGGCAGCACTGGTTTTAAAAATTTGTAACCTCGCGTCGCTTTTTTCCCTCGTTGTGAATTTTGATCTGTTTGAGTTCGTTTTGTATCATTTCAACTAGGAATGTGTATTTTGTCATATTATTTCTATAATATGGAATAATACGCATTCAAATATACAAACTTGACACAAAAAAGCTGTTGGTTTTGGAAAATAGTAAAATATAATTACGTCAAGAGCAATATATAATACAATATTAAAACTTTATTTATATGATCAAAGTATGTCATTATTAAACATAATTAAAAATAATAAAGTTAAAGCAACACTTAATTAGTAACTTTAAAAGATACAACAATGTTTATAATTAAAAAGTGAATAAATTTTTTTTTTAATTCAAAAAAATACGATATAAAATCAAATGAAATGATAAAATGCAATACATAACTTGACTTACAGTGTTGCCAGAGTAGAAATTTTTTTGTTACTTAAAATATGGATTTTTTTTGTTAAAAAAAGAGGGTTGAAAGCATTGAGATTTTGGCAGGCTGTCAATTGATTTTAGTATTGTGTTACTGTAAGTCTGATAAGATGTTTATTTTACGGTTATGGACCTCTTTTAATAAATGTCATAAAATTTATAGGGAAATTTATTTGTTTTGACTTTGCGGTTGGGTATAATTTTAAATGTTTAAAACTTCCTTAACCAATTTAATTGTAGAAATAACATTATTATATTGTTAAACCTACTTCAACATTTAACCACTTAACATCACAAGTAAATAAATTATGGCATAAGACTACACTGTCTTGTACTCGAAGCTTTGTGCCACGAGACAAAAAAAAGGAGAAATGGCAATTAAGGGGTTTCTCCTTACCTTATATTTCCATTTATATTTTTTTCTTGGTTAACCTCTAGAAATATGAATGGAATAACATCAGTGAATGTTATGGAATGGGCTAAAATAATAAAGGCACCAACTTTGTCATTTGACAAATAAATGTTAATTAACTCTTATTGGAAATAATATGAACTTGATTATTATAAGAATGGAACTTTCAAGCTTTCTAGATTCTACTTTATTTTTAGTGATTATTAATACATTTGGATTACATAGGATATGAAACAAATGAAGTTGCTAGCAGTGGCTCCTGATCCTGTACCAGTAGCTCCTCATCCTTCTGAACTGTTAAAATTAGGAACAAATAAACGATCCTCTCTCAATACTTTCTATAAATTAAATAAAGAATATCAGGTATTGGTTTATCTGTATTGTCGATTCGTTTAAAGTTATCAGAACAGGAAGGGGCTACAATATGTATAATCTTAAGACTTGGATTGGAAATAGTTTTTTTCTAGTCTGCCAAATTGCTACATATTGCATTCCAATAATTTATATTCTTAAAAATAAATTATTGGGAACTATGTTTTAAACTGGTTTTCCATTTAACTACATTTTTTTTGTTCTGGTCAATACTCTTCTTCCATAACCTACTATTGCTTTTCCTAACTCTATGAGTGTAATGCATGGGTAAATGGTAAGTTCTTGAAAAAGTTTAAGTTCATTCACAGCGTCTACAACTTCTGCATCTTGCACTCTTTATTATTTCTCACTCTTACAGTTTTCAATGGACAACTTATCCAGTATATTAGCTATTCCGTTGATTTTTATTTGACTTAACTAGATAATAATTGTATATTTTCATGACATTATTATGTGTGTAAACATAATATTATAATCGGTGTTGTTTTATCAGGTCCTTTTGTTATTTACACTCCTTCTATTTTCAAAGTTAAGAGAATATTGTATCTTAGCAATTCATTTCGTTATCTCATATAGCTTTTTCCAATTGAAATAAATACTCCTAAATAATAATTCCTGTTTACTACAGGAGTTATCAGAAAGATGTGATCAAATGAACAAGAGTTTGAATAAACTGGCAGATAAACATACTTGTATGTTAAAAGCACACGAACTTATGCTTGATGTTGAAGCCAGGGAAAGAAAAATATTGGCTAAGGCTGATGTGGAAGTTGCTATTAGAAGAGGCAGTGTTCCTTTTGATTCTAGGTATCTTTGTTCTTCAAATATTGAATCGTATTATTTATTGCCATTTTAACTGCATGTCAGGACTATTATCAAGGATCACAAAACCTAACTAGACCTGGCTTAATGCATTGTTAAGTTTTAGTTTAGATCTTATGGTTATCTTAATGCTATCAAGTTATCTTTGGTTAAGATAAACTGTAGGGCCTGCAAATATACTCCTTTCAATTTCTATCATATGACTTTTCATGGAGATTCATTTGAAATTACTGTTTTCAATTACTAATTAAATATGAAGGTCTGTCCTAGTAGTTAAAAATTTTGTGTTTTAGATATACTATTCAACACTTAAACCATTTGTAATTTATTGCAAAATGTTAGGTATTTTATTGAGAGTAAATATTATAATTTGAATTTAAGGAAAACAATTAGGTGACCTATGAGCCTTGCAATAACTTAAAACTAAGATTAAATCTAAAGTAACAAACACTTCAAGCAGCATATAAGTTAAATATAAAATAAATCTGATTTATTTAGAAAAACAAAACAAAATAATATGCTTATTAAAAATGAAATGATTAATTATTTGCAACAGGGCAACTCAACATACTTTCCATATAAAATGATGAAATTAAGTCTATACAAAGTTATAGAGAAGTTAATAAGTAAAATGTTAAATGATACAAATTAAACACACACACCATCAAATTAAATCATTCGATAGTAAATTAAAATAACTATATTGACAACGCAAAATTTAAGAAAGTAAAAACAAGTATATCAAGTAATTAAGAAATTTAGAAAAATCAAACAGTGTATTATATTTAATTAAAATTGAGGTCAGTATACTAAGCCAAAAAAAGGGGGGGTGGGTAAAAATATTAAAATAAATGTAAAATATATCAAACATTAAGAAGGTCTATATTGGTTAAAACTCAAAATAACGTCTGCCTTTAATAAAGAATCATAGAAAAACAATATTAAGATATAATGAAACAATTTAAAACTAAAATTAGTAAAATCGGCCCTTCTCTCCAAAATATAAATTTTAGTGTGCAATAAATTAGTAACCAACATTGATCTTAAAATCACTGTTGTAATTTATAAAATATAGCTAAAGAAATATTTATAATTAATATTACTAATCAGTAAGAAATAAAGTAATACTATTTAAATTCTTAAACCATAGTAACACCAAATTAATCTTAGTCAAAGGTATTCCTAATATTTTATAACTAAAATACCTAAAAGCTAAATTAAATTATTATAAAATCAGGACCCTGAAATAATAAAATTAAACTGGTTGAGCTCAATATTAAATGGAAGGTAAAAAAATAATCAAAAGTTTGACTTATCAAAGTTGCCAGCCTGGTCTAATTGAAGAACACTATTAATTTCATAAAATATCACAATTGTCTTTGGCACATCCGTTATTGTCTGTTTGTCGCACTTTAACACATAGTTTAACTAATAATTTGACACAAATCTTAAACTAATTAACCAGTCACAACTGTAATCTTATAGGTTCCCCCATACACATAAGCATCAATGTAACTTAGGCAAAGTACTATAAGAGTTCAATATCACTCGCGATGATACAAAACGAAAATTGGATTCTGAACCCTAATCCAGTTAATTGTTGCAAACCAAAATGTAGCTAGTTTACACCAAGGTTAATCAATAAGACGTACTTCGTTCCGTTAAATTGACAACCTGAAAACACTGTTTAAGTGCTTCTCAATCTGCACTAAAATCGGAATGGACCCGCTAATCCAGCGCCAAGCCGTAAAGAAGGTGAAGAAACAAGGTGGGTAGGTGATGCTGTGAATCTTACTAAGCCTGGACTCTGAAGAGATACTTAAAGAGGTGGTAGAAGGAATAGACCACAGGTTCTTATGAATGAAAGCTAACTTTTGATAAATATACATAAAAATCTAAATTAATCCTAATAAGGGTTGCAAAGGAAAGAGACAGGAAAAGTCAGGTAAGGAAAAATATGGAGGAAGGTTTAGGGAAACTGCTGGAAATGCTTAAGATGTGAGGATTCTATTGTTAAAAGGATGGTCCGATACTGCAAATTATTTAAAAAAGTTGAAAATGGAGTAAGAGGAATCATACCAGGGATAATCTAATTACAGCTCCTCTAAATGGAGCCCACAAACATCTCTAACTACCAAGAATCTAAACTTCTTATTATATCTTGCAAAGAGATTAGTAGTACTAGAGAGAGAATCATTGTAATATATAAACAAGTAGGGAAACGCACACAATTTCTGTCAGACTTGGCATGTAGTTCACATTTTGTCCACCAGGGAGTTGGCTCAAATTTTCCTATGGGCGCAGCCATCTTGTTTTATCCTCGTAAATGTAAACAAATTTTTTACGGTACTCGGCATTATTGTTTTTATTTTGTTGCTTTTTACTTTTTAGAATAAAATGTTTATAATTTGTGTAAAAAATATATTCCGCTACATCCAAAAGAGGTTTCAGTGATTCTGTAAATAATAGGTTTGTTTAAATTATTTAAAACAAGCGGCTGTTTAAACTTTTATTTTTTGTATGAACTGATAACTTTTTTTTATTTTTGCTAGTGATAAGAGTTCTTTTTCTTGAAATATTGATTTGTATTAGTAATGTAAAAATAATTAACCTTAAGTTTTTTTGTATAATCATAATAATTGTAATATATATTTAAGATATAATTAAGGCAATAAACTTTCGTCTATATATTTATCAAAACTTTAAAAAAAACATGTAATTTACCTTTACTATAGTTCCTATTTATCTTTAACTAAATGATTGTAACAATCACAGAATTTAATACAAAAATTTTAAATCAGCACGTACATATTAATGTTCTAAAATACTATAAAAATTAAAACTTACCTTAAATTATCAGTGTTGCTAATCAATTAAAACACAAAAAGGTAAATCCTAGAGGGCTTATACACAGCTATTCCAATGTTAGCAGTTTTTATATTTTTGAGCCTGCTATCAGCTGATCACAAATGTCTGATTTTTTTTACATGGGTTGGTATAGGAGTTTCCCTACTTGGTTAATATATTACTTTAGGGAGAATACAACAGGTCACATCATGGACTGGCAATAGAACAATACATTCGTGAAGTATTTTTCACATTAATTATGATTTTATATAAATATTACATTATTTTTCTACTATTTTGCCTTAAATTAAATAAAATGTCTTTAAATAAGCATATATTCTTCAATTGTCTGTTTAATATGGCATCACTGACAATGCCTGCTGCTCCTAGGGTACATTTTAAATGTTGTGTACAGTTAGGAGTTTTAAAGGGGTGGGGATAGTCTTGTCTCTCTATAGCAGGAGCGAGTTATGGTACCTAATGGCAAAAGCATCACTACCAGACCCCTTATTATACTTCTAAACTACTCAAGTACTCCCTCTAGTAGTAGTCTCCTTGTGTTCTCGCTTCTAAACTCAGGGGTTTGAATTGATAAACTTAGTGATACTGTTTAAATTAAATATGTTAATTTCTATGTCTAATGACATACTATCTTATTTGGATATATTTGTGTGTAACATCTTTAAATTTCTTGAGTCAAAGAATTGTCGCATTAACTCGGTGTTTAATTGTTTTGCTATATTTCTTTTCATGGTTATATAAATTACATCTTTTTCTAAGACTTATTTTTTTAAATAAATTGTTTTTTATGTACTTCAGGTATTTTATTCTGACTGGAGTATTACCCAGAGCTAAAGTGAAAACCATAGAAATATTGATATGGAGATTAACACTGGGGAATGCCATGGTTGTCTTTATACCCATAAATCCTACTAGGCATGAAGGTAAAGATGTCGGAGAACAGAAGTCTGTTATAGTTGTAGCTGTTCAGACAGTCAAACAAGCTGAGCTAATAGCCAAACTGTTGAAGGGTTATGCTATCCAGATACACAACATCTCCTGGAAAGCTCACGAGAGAAAATTCATTCTAAACCGAACCTTAGAATCAGTTATAGAATTGCGAGGATTATTAAATGAAATCAATGGGCATCGAAGAGTTCTTCTTACTAAATTATCTAAAAATTGTAAAACTTGGTTTATTGAAATTGAAAAAATGAAAATGATTTATACAACCATGAATACATTAGACGTTTACACATTGTCTAAACAAGTAATTTTGAAATTTTGGGTTCCAAAATGTCAATTAGAAAATGCATTCAGAGCTTTGATAGGAATTTGTAAGCATGAAGGCCTCAGCTCACCTTACTTTAACAAGGTCTTTGATTATCAATTCCCACCGCCTACTTACATCAGACTGAATAAATTTTCTGAAGCTTTTCAGCACATAGTCAGTGCTTACGGGATACCTTCTTACAGAGAACTTAATCCAATGCCTTACACTATTATTACATTTCCATTTCTCTTTGCTGTTATGTTTGGAGATTTGGGTCATGGCCTAATACTGACTGCTTTTGCTACTTCGTTGATTCTTTTTGAGAATCGTATTGAGAGACATGGCATAGTTAATGAAATAGCTGTTATATTTTTCAAAGGTCGCTATGTCATTCTTCTTATGGGTTTGTTCTCCATGTGGACCGGATTAATTTATAATGAATTTTTCAGCATTGGATTATTTATAGAATTTAGCCACTGGTCTCTGGCTAATTTCCATTTACAGGATATCTCAAACAACCCTCATATTCGGTTGAACCCAACAGATGATTTTGATGGCTTACCATTCATATCAGGGTTAGACCCCATCTGGCATATTGCAGAGAACCAAATTATCTTTGTGAACGCCATCAAAATGAAAATTGCCATCATACTAGGAGTTACCCAAATGTGTTTCGGAATAATATTGAATTTATTCAATCATATCTACTTTAAGAATTATATTGCTATTCTGACCGAGTTTTTACCTCAGATTATATTCTTTCTGAGTATTTTTGGTTATTTAATATTTTTATTCTTCCTAAAATGGCATACATATAGTGCTCAGGGTATTGATTCTCGTAGCCCAGGTTGTGCTCCCTCTTTGCTAATTACATTTATTAATATGATGATGCTTCGTTACGAACCCGTTGAGTACCAAGGTTGTGATAGAGATATATACGCCAATCAAAAGACAGTCCAACAAGTTCTTGTACTGCTTGGATTTCTCATGGTACCGATAATGCTTTTTGTGGATCCCATCATTGAGATTGTCAAGAGTAAACGTAAAAAGAATCATCACAATATGGTTCAAGAAGAAGGTGCAGTTTCCATTATGATTCATCAGTTTATCCATGTCATAGAGTTTGTTTTAGGTTCTATCAGCTACACAGCATCCTACCTAAGACTGTGGGCTCTCTCTTTGGCCCATTCTCTCCTTAGTGTGGTCTTGTGGCAAATGGTCCTTATTGTTCCTAGTGCCGGCACAGGTATTGTGTATGGTATCATTCTAACATCACTGAGTTTCATAGTCTTTGCAATATTTACTGTAGGTGTTCTTGTTGTGATAGAAGGATTGTCTGCTTTCCTACATGCTCTCAGGCTACATTGGATGGAGTTTCAGAGTAAATTTTACATTGGTTTGGGACATGACTATTTACCATTCTCTTTCAGACCCATATTGCAACAAGCTAAAGTGTATGTTAAGAAAAAATACTAATCATTCAAGACACTGTTATGTATCCTGTTATTAATGTTAGCTCTTTTTACTTTAGTGTACTTTCAATTCTTAAAATTAAACTATTTGTATAATTGTTGTCTTATTGAATTACCTTTAGTATTGTTTGGTTCATTTCAATTAATATTCCTATATTCTGAACTTTTCTTCTTATTCTTCCCCATGTATACAATACATATCGTAAATATTTGAGAAAAGTAATGTGTTAGAATTTAAATTCAGAAACATGTGTGAGTGCTTGTTATCATCATAGCTCCCTGTTTGTTATACTAGAGTGATGAAACTTGGTACTAAAATTCAATCTTCAGGTATAGCTGTGCTTCCTAGAATTTGTTTATGATGTCATTATTGTCTCAGCAAAAACTTAAAAATTTAATGAAATGGGAAGAAATGTTTTAATCAATTTAAATTTGGCAAATATGTATTCCTATACCAGACAAAAAAAAATGTGTCAAGTTTTAAGCGAATTTTCAAAGAAAAAATGAGCTTATGAGGTTGGGATCATGGATGGGGGAGGGAAGGGAAGTGAATTTTTGATATCAATCAATCTCTTGAAGTGGCCACCAATGCCGACACTGCGTAAGTCCTTGGCTTAAAGTGGCTTGTTTTTCTTATTTAAGCAAATTTCCTTTGGAAAAATTCGCTAATGGGATAGGCCTCATGATGGTCGAACCTCGGACCATTACACAAATCTGTTTTAGAGATCCCTGATCTCTTAAAAATATGTTTTGCGAAACATTATATATATATATTATATATATATATATATATATATATATATATTATATATTTTTTTTTTTTGTGTGTGTGTGTGTGTGTGGTGTAAGATTGGGCTGCAATTTGTTTACACATACACTGCTATGAATGATTGGTTTACAAACATACAATGTTTCGTTGTATTATCAGTCTTAGTTCCTGTTTTATTGATTGACATATATATGTCGAGCAAAACATATCATTTATTGACATAATGTAAACAAATCTTTGCTTATATCGTGGCAGTATGCCACTTATATATATAAACCAGTAATATGACAAACTGATAAAGTACAACGAATCTCGTGGGGGCTGTGAAGCGGCCCCCAACGCTGAGGCTTAGTATTAGTTTATTATCTTGCTTAAGCACTCCAGTAGCTAGACAAATATTAGACATACATATATAGACAGGCAACTTGTAAAAACCACTCAGGAAGTCCTAAAAACACCATTTAATAGTAATAATAATATTTATTTCATACATAGTCTTTTCTAAAACAATTTATTTGCAGAGATCCTGGGAAATTTTCCTTTGAATGCTTGATTCTTGCTCAATAATCCAATTCTTCTTGGTTATGTTTTCGGTTTATGCTCCATAACCTGAGCAGTAGTATTACTACTTCTTAGTATTTTTAGGATTTTTCAAGGATTCAAGCTTTTGAGGAGGAATAGGTCCTAATTAATACAAAAAAACTAATTTTGCTGAGCTCTTGATATAATTTTATGTTTTTCTAGTCTTAACATATTAAATAATAAAAAAAACAGTTACATGGTTGCTAGCAAATAGATGTTTGATCAACTACTGGAGTAACAGACAAATAATTCCGTTAAAAACAGGGTTGGCACCCAGGTGGGGAAAATTAAAAACCCACCCGGGCAAAATGGGCAAAACCCACCCTATTTTACCCGGGTTTTTTACTTGGTTTTTATATTTTTTATTCATTAATTTAGTTTTTTATAATAAAGCTTGTTGTTTCCTTGGGAAATTAGCTAAAAATAAATAAAATAATTATAAAAAGTATAATTAGGTTATTCTTGCCTCTGTTCTATGCATGTAAAATAAATCAAGGCATTGGTATACATATATGAATGCTCTTTATTTTTATTAAACTTTTTTTACGTATTTGAGTATGTTATCTTTGCTTACAAAAAATCTTAATTTAACTAAAACTTTGTTCAATAAATGTATTAATTACTTATTACGCCTATTTATCAACTAGATTCTTAAAATAGGCTTAAAATACGATTATTTAACTTGAAATTTAAAAAAAAAAATATAAAAACCCATTTTACCCATTAAACCCAAAAAACCCGGGTTTTTTTAAAAAAACCGGGTGGGCTGGGTTTTAAACCCGGGTTTTTGCCAACCCTGGTTAAAAACAAAATAGGTATCAATGTTGTTGATGATTTTTCAAATGAAATGTATGCATTTATACCATAGGCTATAGAAACTGAGGTCATCATTCCAAAATCACGGCACAGTTTATTCCCTCTCTTTTAAAGCTCAATTTCTGCCAATTTTTAATTGGCATAAATTGGTAGAAATAAAAAATCTGAAAACTAATTAGTAAAGTTTAACACAATATAATGTAATTGTTGCAAAACTACCAAACTATGCAAAAGTATCAAATGATATTATACATTTTGATTAAATGATTTACATGATTAGTCTCCATGTTATTTTAGTAGTGATGAGTGGGCACAAATGAGACAATGTGATATTGTTTTTACAGAACTATATTTCGCTCCATACTGAGCATATTCATGTTACACATTAATACCTAAAAATAAAAACCTTAAATAGTGAATAATTCATAATAACGTGTAACATGAATATGCTCAGTATGGAGCGAAATGTAGTTCTGTAAAAAAAATATCACATTGTCTCATTTGTGCCCACTCATCACTACTAAATTTTGATTTATTAATAAATTCAAAATCAATTAATCATAAAAATAATTATAATAATAGGGATCTTAGAGGAATCACAGCGTATGCTAATTTGCAATCATAAACGAAAATTGAACTGACCATAAAAATTCTACTTGACTGGCAATAAATCTTACTGCATTGCAATTAAAAGATAGATTGACGGGCTTTTGTATACACTCTTGGGTCTAACCTCTGCCATGTGAGCTGCTTCATTAGCGAAGTAGCTTAAGGAAATTTGCTATAATGAGGTCTGTTTCTTTTTCTGATCTATTTTATGTCTAGGGATAAAATATTGTTAAAAAAATGATATAATAGAAATATATATGTTTCACTAAATATTATTCCTGGGTTTTTCTCTGTTATATCTTAAAAAGACATAAAGGGAAAATACAATCAAATTTTAATTATTTATTTTATTGTATATTGTTTTAAGTTATATTCTTTGTTCTTAATGGTGTTTTAAATTCATATTTACTTTGTAAATTTGTTCCTATTATGTAAAGTTCTGTGTTATAGTGATAAATCATTAAAAAAATGTAATACTTTAAACCTGTGTTTTACCTGCTAATGCTGGTAATAATTATTAAAATAAATAATTTTATTTTAATGATAAATAAAAGAGTCTCTCCACTTAATTACTTTATTAAAAAACAAACAAAGCCAGCTTTCAACCCCAAAGGTCATCATCAGTGCCTAACAAACAATAATATAAAACATAATAATAAACAACAAGTAAATAAAAAGTAAAATTACAAACATACCAGTATACTAAAGAAGTCAAACAAAAATACAACTTAAACATACGTCAAAAAAGGTTAAAAAAATTAAAAAAAAGCAGTCTTAAAAAACATACCGGTGAGATGAAGGAAAGGAAATAGAAGATTTATTTATTAGATCTTTTCATAGTTGAGACTGAATACAGACTAACATCTTGAAGCGGGGGAGTTATTCTTACTAATTCCTTAATCAACTCCGAACACGCCCTTGCTATTAAGATTCAGGTCTCCCATGACCTGCTGCTTCTGTAGATCTCAAATTTTCTAGGGCATCCATCTTTTTTTCCTTTATTAACGAAATGATGAACCTGCTTGGTGATCAGCATCAATCATGTCCTTCTGTAATAAGATGTTGATAAAACCTGCTCGTATCATTACGCAGGTGCTCCAGAGCCCTGGTACGCAGGTTCCTACCTGTCTGTCCTATATACTGCGCTTTACAGCTACCACACTGGATCAGGTAGACACCACTCTTAAGTTCTGGGTCGACGGGATCTTTGAAACGACAGATATCTGTCGTTTCAAAGATCTTGGGGTTCGATTCAAGATTTGGGGTTGATTCAAGATTTCGATTCAAAGATTTTGGGGTTGAAAGCCGGCTTTGTTTGTTTTTTAATAAAGTAATTAAGTGGAGAGACTCTTTTATTTATCATTATACGATGAACTCCTTTAGCGCTACCGTTTTGAATGATAATTTTATTTTAAATTTTGAACTGATATTTGGTTTAGTTTTTTTCTTAAGAAATACGCTAAAATATTATTTTATATGGTCTTGTGTACTATCACTCTATTAAATATGTTACAAAAGAAAATAGTTTAAAATTACAAGTAATGATCTTGATACGATCTTGTTACTTAGTGTTTGTATTTTTGTGTATTTTTAGTGTGGTGTAGATACAAGGGTTGAGTTAGCTAGTAACATCTTGCTAATAGGAGGGACTGCCATGGCTCCTGGGTTTAAATCTCGCTTGATGCAGGACTTGAGGGAATTGCTTAATTCTAACTACTACAGAGACAGGCTGGCAGTTACTAAGATAGCTTTCCACAAACCACCTGCAAAAGAAAACTCAGTCGCTTGGCTTGGAGGTAAATTTTTATTTATTTTTCTAATTTTCTTAATGTAATGACACACTGGTTGTAAATATATTTAACCTTGCGTCGCTTTTATTTCCCTGATTGTGCATATTTATCTGTTTGAGTTGGTTTCGTTTCATTCTAATCTGTTCAATTTGCCAACCGGTCCTGTGCCCTTAGACTCACGGAGACACTGACCTGACGGATTACTGCTATAATTAACTGATGATTTACGCGCAGGAAAGACATTGTGTTCTGCGGATTGAGGACCATAAGCAAATTGCATCTCGTTTAATCCTATTTCACGCATGCGAGGATATTGAGAATTTTCGACAATATTTGATTGGTCGGAATTTGGATGCGGTTACACTTGAACTAACTAAAGGCGGTTGAACCGTATCATAAATACGCGTTGAAACTCGAGGATCAATAAAACACTGAGTGCTTTTCGGCTCTGCTCCGACAGAACTTATATATTGAGGTTCAGCAGTTCGTTGTTCCTTATCTGAACACGTGCAAACTAATAATTTAGAAGACTCGTCCGATTCCGGTAAACTCCAATAAACGGGTACAGGATCGTTAAACCTCTACTGGTACTAGGGATACCCTCAGAGAGCGGTATCAGGGCTGCTGACTGCAAGTTACAGGTTCGTCTCCCGTTAACAATCAGTAAAAAGCGGTGAGCCTAACTCTAGGTTAGAAGACTCCCTACTCGCATCACGAATCCAGAACGTGTAATCAAGAGGATTTCCTACCCCGAGCGGCGTAACGCATCTTCAAGTCGGATACGCACATCGCTAGCTGTCCCCGTAGTGCTTAACTCACGCTTCTGCAGTTCGAGCTTAACCTCGGCAATCGTTAGTTCATTTAACCGTTTCGAAAACATCGTGTATAATAATAACAAAACACTTAATTATGTTATCTAAACACTCGCGCACTAAGTTTACAACCATATACTAACACTAAACACTAAAAACTATCAAGTACGTTTAACAGTTTCGACGTAACACTAAACAGTTATCACAGTCACTATCACTGAACTTTACACAATAGAATACTCAATAATTATATCGGGGTTAAAAGAATTAAGCAGCGGCCTATACCTAACCTACCTACCTAATCAGAATAAGGGAATATGGGGGTCTTCGATCTCACACATAATTAAAACAATAAATAAAAGCTTAACATCTGAAACTATCACACAAGACGACAGGTCCTGTCACGGTCGCCAATTTGCCAACCGGTCCTGTGCCCCTTAGACTCACGGAGACACTGACCGGGACGACCGGCGTCACATCGACACCGGCGTACGGGCGCTACTCAGCACCACGTACCACCGAGGGGGACCTCAGTCACTTGACCCTGGTCCAGCCTCGGGGACAAAGAGAAAGAATACACGGTCGCCAGTCTCTTTAGAAATACTAAGCGATAAAGAGACAAATCGCTGCAACATCGAAGCTACACTAAGCCTAATCTGAACTAACAGCTCTAACCTAAACGACCAGTAATGATATCGTACTGGCGGCTGATAAAGTACGGCGCTGGCAATGATAACTTGCACAGCGGATGGATTAATGTGATAGCAGTGTGGTACGGCGGCAAATGATCACTTCACCGCTGCTATTTTTGGACTGAAAGTGGACTGGCTCAGACACAGAGTGTCAGCCTGGGAGTATACGTCGCCAATGATAGCTTGGTCAACGGCTAAGTAAAGGATACCCCTTCTGGCAGTGATGTCCTACCAGTCCCACACGAAAGGATCGGAAAGTGGTCCTTACCGATCAATGAAAAGGGGCTGGAAGTCATTCCTTCCAACCGAGACGGAAAAACCCTTGCTATGACCCCTCTCTACTGGCGATGAAACCTCGACCAGTAGCTTGCCCGAAGTGTCAGTAGATGGTCTCTCTACTGACGACTTGAAAGGACTAGCAATGATCTCTTGCTAGTGGATACGGCAAGAAGACTTGGCCTCACTGGTAATGATAGCTTACCAGCTGTAGGGAGAAGGGGCTGTCTATGACAACTAGAGCAGCGGGCAAAAGCGGAAGGCTGGCAATGATACCTTGCCAGTAACTTGTCAAACGGAAGGAACCTATAGCGCTAGGAATGGTAACTTCCTAACGAGGCGCTAACCCTTCCCTGGCTGCCAATGATAACTTGGACAGCGGTGTAGACAAGAGCCTAAAGGCTGGCGATGATACCTCGCCAGTAAAGCCGAAACACTGGTAGATGAACTTCTACCAGCTTATTAAAGGGCTGGAGTGATAACCTCCAGCTGAACGCATGAAACCCTTGCTAGGGAGCCCGGTCACTGGCGATGGAGTCTCGACCAGTTACCGAAAAAGTATCGGTAGATGGATTCTCTACCGACAGATTGAAATGGCTAGCAATGATGACTTGCTAGCGGACACGGCAAAAGGCCTGGGTAAACTGAATCGCACTGGCAATGAAGACTTGCACAGCTACTGGTTCAAGAGGGCCGCCTATGATGACTAGGACGGCGGGCTCAAACGCGGGGCTGGCAATGGTCTCTTACCAGCGGGCGATCAAGAAGGCTAGCGTTGATATTAGCGCTAGCGGAGTAAAAAAGAGAACCCAGGTCCCAAAGGGGCCGAGCATGATGACTACTCGGCGGGCGGTCTAAAAGATCAAGCCGGGAATGATGCCTTCCACGGCGAGAAGAAAAAGACAAGGCTCCAATGATATCTTGGAAGCCGGGTGTGGTCGAAAAGGGAGTCCCACACGGATCTCCTCTGTACCCCATACTACCCCTACGCTAACTAAGCAGGAGGCAGGGAAAGGAGCCAATAAATAAAGACTACTCCATCAGTTTAACTAACACTGTATTGCAATGTGCCATACCTGCCAGTGTATAGAAAAACCCAGAGTATGAAGAAGGCCCCGTCAGCTATAAAGGAAGAGCTCCTAACCCCAAGGAGTCAGTTCCCACGACTGACTGTGGAGGCTATTGCGACACTGCCTTTTATACTTTTCTGGCATCCCCACCAGCCCCCACTACTTCCTCATCTCAGTGTCTTTCTATACACACGGCCATTACAGACTGCCAACACTGGCAACAATTACATTAAATAAAATTCAATAAAAAATATTCAACTTGTCTTAGCACTATTACTAACAAATTAATCAATTATCATTAATAATTAAATATCATATTGATTGACATATATAATTTTATCTATCTATATATTATTTATTTTAATTAATTATTAAATCTTTAATTAAGAACTAATTCTGGAAGTATGGTAACCTGGCTTACCAAGTGGCGGATGTCAATATCTCCAACTTTCTTAAGCCAGGATACCATCCATTCAGAATTAAAGAAAACAAAACATTATCTATTTATTAACTTCATTTATTTATATCACACATCATCCACTCATCCACACACACACACACACACACACACACAACCATATACACAACATAAAATTATAAAAAAAATACAAAAGAAAAAAACTTATGAGCAAAAGAGCAGTTTGGTCCTGGAGGTGCTGTTCTTGACGCGGTGACAGATGATGAGTCCACTTTTCATCCTTTCAGAGATCGAATCCGAGTTGGAACTGAAGTCTTCCGAAGATGTCCTCAGCTCCACCTCCAGACGCAGTCTTGCGAGCTCAGGGCCCTCCTTCATACTCTCGCGTAGTCGCTGAATCAGTTTAGCTCTGTCCCCAGGAACCTCATCTGGAACGGGTGAACGAAGTAGCTCCTCCTCTACCTCTCTGTCAGTAGTGGCATGCTCTTTGAGTCCCCTCTATTGCTGCTGTTATCAGTCGCTGCCGACTCAGGTTCTGTCGCACCCTCACGGCTCTCCTCGACCTCCATAGCTTTGTCCGGGGGAGAAAGGCTCAGCCCTCTTGACGGGCCCGGCCTAAGCACCACATCTTCCTCTTTTTGACAGCTCGGATGAACAAAAATGGCCCTCCAGGCCTTACTGGGTTTTCCCGGACATTGCTAACGTAAAGTTCCCAGGCCTCCTTAGTGACCAAGCACTTCTCAGTCTGAGAGCTAGAATCCGTGAGGGTGCCTCTGACGTTCCTAGAGCTGATCCTTCGACCTGGCTGGGTTGCAGCGGCTGATACTTTAAGGCGGAATTTCTTCATATTCCAAGATCTGTTTGTTTGGACTGCCAAACTGCGGAAGGGTGGGCATTCCTCCTAAAAGGGGGCTTGGAACCCCAATCAGCTATGGGAGCACTCCTCTTTTCCGGGTTCTTCACCACTGGCGCAGGAATGGGTGAACAAAGCATTACCCTTCAGCACGGGCCGCGGCTTCCTCGCTGTGGCGATTAAGCCTTGGATCCCGCTGACTGAAGAAGTTACCCCAACCTTAACCTCGACGACCCGGGGGAGACGTGCGGATTAGCGGAATGCGGGTCGGCCAGACCACCCTGAGGAAGGACCCTCTAAAGAGGAGACTCCGGACGACCAACAGGCCGGCCAACTCCACCGTCAACTCCCGGGGATTCTTTCCTCCAGCCTTAAGTGGGAACCTCTACATTCCTAGTTTTCCCCTCAGTTGCAGCGCTATACTTAAGGAGAAGG
>JACMZG010000008.1:69275329-69424221 GCA_018340805.1 Microvelia longipes | reverse complement strand
AGCGGTGAGCCCTAACTCTAGGTTAGTAAGACTCCCTACTCGCATCAACGAATCTCAGAACGTGTAATCAAGAGGATTTCCTACTCCCGACGGCGGTAACGCATCTCAGTCGGATACGCCACATCGCTAGCTGTCCGTAGTGCTTTAACTCACGCTTCTGCAGTTCGACTTAACCTCGGCAATTCGGTTAGTTCATTTAACCGTTTCGAAAACATCGGTGTAATAATAATAACAAAACACTTAAATATTTAATCAAACACTCGCGCACTAAGTTTTACAACCCATATCTAACACTAAACACTAAAAACTTATCAAGTAACGTTTAAGCAGTTTTCGACCGTAACATAAACAGTTATCACAGTCACTATCACTGAACTTTACACAATAGAACTCAATAATTATATCGGGGTTAAAAGATTAAGCAGCGGCCTATACTACCTACTAACCTAATCAGACATAAGGAATGATGGGGGTCTCGATCCTTCACACCATTAATTAAACAATATATAACAGCTTAACATCTGAAACTATCACCCAAGACGACAGGTCCTGTCACGGTCGCCTATTTTGCCAACCGGTCTGTGCCCTCCTTAGACTCACCGGAGACATGCGGGAACGACCGGCGTCACATCGACACCGGCCGTACGGGCGCACTGCAGCACCACGTACCACGAGGGACCTCAGTCACTTGACCTGGTCCAGCTCGGGGACAAAGAGAAAGAATACACGGTCGCCAGTTCTCTTTAGAAATACTAAGCGATATAAGAGACAAATCGCTGCACAACGAAGCTAACTAAGCTAACCTGAACTACACTCTAACCTAAACGACCAGTAATGATATCGTACTGGCGGCTGATAAAGTACGGCGCTGGCAATGATAACTTGCACAGCGGATGGATTAATGTGATAGCAGTGTGTAACGGGCGGCAAATGATCACTTCAACCGCTGCTATTTTGGACTGAAATGGACTGGCTCAGACACAGAGTGTCAGCCTGGGAGTATACGTCGCAATGATAACTTGGTCAACGGCTAAGTAAAGGATACCCCTTCTGGCAGTGATGTTACCAGTCCACACGAAAGGATCGGAAAGTGGCGTTGTCCTTACGATCAATGAAAAAGGGCTGGAAGTCATTCCTTCCAACCGAGACGGAAAACCCTTGCTATGACCCCTCTCTACTGCGATGAAACCGACCAGTAGCTTGCCGACGAGTGTCAGTAGATGGTCTCTCTACTGACGACTTGAAAGGACTAGCAATGACTTTGCTAGGGATACGGCAAGAAGACTTGGCCTCACTGGTAATGATAGCTTACCAGCTGTAGGGAAAGGGCTGTCTATGACAACTAGAGCGCGGGCAAAAGCGGAAGGCTGGCAATAGAACCTTGCAGTAACTTGTCAAACGGAAGGACCTATAGCGCTAGGAATGGTAACTTCCTAACGAGGCGCTAACCCTTCCCTGGCTGCCAATGATACTTGGACAGCGTGTAGACAAGAAGCCTAAAGGCGGCGATGATACCTCGCCATAAAGCCGAAACGCTGGTAGATGAACTCTCTACCAGCTTATTAAAGGCTGGAGTGATAACCCAGCTGAAAACGCATGAAAACCTTGCTAGGGAGCCCGGTCACTGGCGATGGAGTCTCGACCAGTTACCGAAAATACCGGTAGATGAATTCTCTACCGACAGATTAAATGGCTAGCAATGATGACTTGCTAGCGGACACGGCAAAAGGCCTGGGTAAACTGAATCGCACTGGCAATGAAGACTTCACAGCTACTGGTTCAAGAGGGCCGCCTATGATGACTAGGAGGCGGGCTCAAACGCGGGGCTGGCAATGGTCTCTTACCAGCGGGCGATCAAGAAGGCTAGCGTTGATATTAGCGCTAGCGGAGTAAAAAAAGAGAACCCCCAGGTCCAAAGGGCCGAGCATGATGACTACTCGGCGGGCGGTCTAAAAGATCAAGCCGGGAATGATGCCTTCCACCGGCGAGAAAGAGAAAAGACAAGGCTCCATGATATCTTGGAAGCCGGGTGTGGTCGAAAAGGGAGTCCCACACGGATCTCCTCTGTACCCATACTACCCTACGCTAACTAAGCAGGAGGCAGGGAAAGGAGGCCAATAAATCAAGACTACTCCATCAGTTCAACTAAACTGTATTTGCTATTTGCCATACCTGCAGTGTATAGAAAAACCCAGAGTATGAAGAGGCCCCGTCAGCTATAAAGGAAGAGCTCCTAACCCCAAGGAGTCAGTTCCCACAACTGATGTGGAGGCTATTGCGACACTGCCTTTTATACTTTTCTGGCATTCCCACCAGCCCCACTACTTCCTCATCTCAGTGTCTTTCTATACACACGGCCATTACAGACTGCCAACACTGGCAACAGATTACATTAAATAAAATTCAATAAAAAATATTCATTTGTCTTAGAACTATTACTAACAAATTAATTAATTATCATTAATAATTAAATATCATATTGATTGACATATAATTATCTATCTATTATTCATATTTATTATTTATATTAAATTTTAATATTAAGAACTAATTCTGGAAGTATGGTAACCTGGCTTACCAATGGCGGATGTCAAATCTCCAACTTTCTTAAGCCAGGATACCATCCATTCAGAATTAAAGAAACAAAACATTATCTATTTATAACTTCATTTATTTTATATCACAATCATCCACTCATCACACACAACACACACACCACACACACACCAACCATACATTACACACATAAATTTAAAAAAAAATACAAAAGAAAAAAACTTATGAAGCAAAAGAGCATTGGTCCTAGGAAGGTGCTGTTCTTGACGCGGTGACAGATGATGAGTCCACTTTTCATCCTTTCAGAGATCCGAATCCGAGTTGGAACTGAAGTCCTTCCCGAAGATGTCCTCCAGCTCCACTCCAGACTAGTCTCGCGAGCTCAGGGCCCTCCTTCATACTCTCCGTAGTCGCGATCAGTTCTGCTCTGTCCCCAGGAACCTCATCTGGAACGGGTGAACGAAGTAGCTCCTCCTCTACCTTCTGTCAGTAGTGGCATGCTCTTTGGTCCCCTCTATTGTTGCTGTTATCAAGTCGCTGCGACTCAGGTTCTGTCGCACCCTCACGGCTCTCCTCGACCTCCATAGCTTTTGTCGGGGAGAAAGGCTCAGCCCTCTTGACGGCCCGGCCTAAGCACCACCTCTTCTCTTTATGACAGCTCGGATGAAACAAAATGGCCCTCCAGGCCTTACTGGGTTTTCCCGACATTGCTAACATAAAGTTCCCAGGCCTCCCTAGTGAGCCAAGCACTTCTCGTCTGAGAGCTAGAATCCGTGAGGGATGCCTCTGACGTTTCTAGAGCTGATCCTTCGACTGGCTGGGTTGCAGCGGCTGATACTTTAAGGGGAATTTCTTTCATATCCAAGATCTGTTTTGTTTGGGACTGCCAGCTACGGAAGGGTGGGGCATTCCTCCTAAAAGGGGCTTGGAACCCCATCAGCTATGGGAGCCACTTCCTCTTTTCCGGGTTCTTCACCACTGGCGCAGGAATGGGTGAAAAGCATACCCTTCAGCACGGGCCGCGGCTCCTCGCGTAAGCGATTAAGCCTTGGATCCCGGCTGACTGAAGAAGTTACCCCAACTTAACCTTCGACGACCCGGGGGAGAGTGCGGATCAGCGGAATGTGCGGTCGGCCAGACGCCTGAAGAGGAAGACCCTCTAAAAGAGGAGACTCGGACGACCCAACAGGCCGGCCAACTCCACCGTCAACTCCCGGGATTCTTTCCTCCCAGCCTTAAGTGGCCTCACATTCCCTAGTTTTCCCTCAGTTTGCAGCGCTATACTTAAGGAGAAGAGGATTCCTTCTCAGGCGAAGCAAAATCGCTTTCCTACCTGGGCTCGCAGGACCTGATATGTGGCCCGCCGCCTTTTCCTGAAGAATAATCTTCCGTTCTCCTCGGCTAAACTTTATCTTCTTACACTTAGGCATCCACCTACAAGCGACACCTGACAAGAACACAGAAACTACTAACCACTAAAAACTACTGACTCTACAACTAATCACCTGACACTCGCGATAACACATACAAAAAAAAAGGTTGACCGCAGGGATCTAACGTAATCCAATTACACAGTAAGAATATAAAACTATAACTCAGCTCACCCAGGTGTACTTTCAAAGAGGATACCCAAGGAAATTGTAGGTCCATCTCTTTACACTATTATCAATTATCAAATACCAAACTCATAATAACATTATATAAATAACACAATTATTATATTATAAATATAATAGTCTACACTACAGAAACAATTCTATATCAACTAACTATCGATTATAACGATTAAATAAGTCACGAAAACTTAACAAACTTCAAAACGAAACTAGATAAATAAATTTCAATAACGAAAGAAAATAATTAAACAGGTTATAAACTTTAAGAGCGTAGAAACGAATCTCCTTAAATCGTCTCTACACAATTTAGCAGTGCGTCTCACACCAATATCCGATATTAAAGATGTTTCTACACTTTCTGTAACACCTTATAAGGCCCTTTGTATTTTGGGGCAAAACCCTGCGTGAATCCTTTAATTTATCTGATTGAGGATGAATTCCGTGTCATTACAAGATCACCAGGTACAAAGGTGGTATCCGAATACCAGATGGGTTCCTTCCATACCATCGTCACTAACCTTGGGAAAAGCTTCTACCCAACGACTCTGCAGGTCAGTGTTACCAACAAATTGGTTTTCCAGATCGTGAACGCGGACAAGGACCCATTAAGTCGACTGCTCCTACCTCCACGTAGTCGTGTTCTACGGGGAACCAAAGGCCGTACGCGGTTGTCCTGTAAGAGGTTGTTAGCAGTACAACCCGACAAGATCGGACATAAGTCTGACTTGGCTTGTCATTCTTGGCCAATAGACTCTTCGTCTGATCGCGATTAATAGTCTTTCAAACCCAGGATGGCCTGATAAATAATGGTCGTGTAACGCATCATCAGTTCTCCTCTTAATGTGGAAAGGAGCATAACAAACGTGGCCACAGTCATCCTTATAATATATATATTTCGATGAGCGAAAATTGTGCCTTTGCCTAAAACCCAGCCCTTCTCTCTTGAGCGCTGCTTGGGAAGTAACCCATCTTTCAAATAAGACAATATTTCTTCAATTCGGGATCATGATTCTGCTCGGTGCAGCACGATCTAAATATCATCAGCTGCGTCACGTGTAGCCCACATAAACGCATATCACGGAATTTAAGCGACAAGGCGGGGTTTCGATATCCAGCATGGCTTCTTCTCTTTCCTTATTACTGGGTCGATCAATTTCTTCCGAAATGGTTGCATTAACTACTTCTTGAGGTTCGCAAACGCCAGCAAACTGTAGTGCGTTGCTTCTTGCCTATAGAGCAAGTACAATTACCATAGTCAATCACAACTGCATGATGACGGAGCCAAGTCTCTCCTAAAAAGAGGGTACATCGAATCTTTCAATATTTCCGCCTTCACCGAATAATTCGCCCCTTGTACATCAATATCGAGGTGACTTGCCCTACCGATCTTCCGCTTGTAGTATACGCACCAAAATTTACCTTCCGTTTTAAGCGTGAACACACTTCACGTCCGGGTGCGTGGCTAACTCTCGCTTATAAAGGATCTGGAAGCTTGAGTATCAACTAACGCCATGATTTCACTACCGTCGGCAAGCTAACAGCTAGTCGTGGACTAGTGTTTTGCCTAACATCGTTAGATGGGTAAGTTGAAACATTGGCTCGATCACTAGGGTTACTGGTACCCTGATTACCTCTAGCAGATTGATAACCTTGCTGTTTGATTTCTTCTATCCTAAATTTGGAGGCCATCTGTTATTACGATTAAAAGATTGTAGTTGTTCTCTCTTCTAATTGCATCTGGTTGGCTGAAGGTTTCCTGATGAGATTTATAGACGGGTTGACTACTCTTATGATCAACCGTAGCGTGGGTTTGCTTGGTTTGAAGTGCTAGGCAAACTGCAACTCACGAATGGCGTTGTCGTTATTCCTTGAGTAGTTTGGTCTTCCTCTAAACGACGAGCTAGAGCAATAAAATCGTTGACGGTTTTAGACTCTCTTAACGCAGAGTCGACGGAGTTCTGTGACTATCAGTTCCGTAACGGTTTCAATAAAAACTAGAATCGGGATCTAAGGGATATATTCTTTTGATATAGCAAACTTCTCACGCAGAAAGAATTTCGACCTTTTCATCTTTTTTCTGCTTGATGCCATGATAATTAGCACGGAGTTGTGAAACATCACTAGGCGCTGAATAGCGGGTTTAATGAAATCAACAAATTCTTCCCACGACGGCGTCGAGTATACACTGCGAGCGCCACGTACTTAGAACTTCTTTCCTAGATATTTCACGGCTACTTCTACCCAACATGATTTGGGCACTTTATTTTCCTTTAATCCGGTCTCCCATTTCGCTATGACTTTTTACTGGGTCTTCATGTACGCGTCCTTCAAACGGTAGCATCACATAATCAAGGAGTGCTGGGTCCAATCGGCTCTATTTTTAGGCTCATCCATGCGTTGAATAAAACTTTGTAAAGAAGTTCGATTGTCCGATGACTGCTGAAGAAAAGCTTGTATAAGAGCAGAAATGTCATTAGGATTAATAGGACTATTCGTTTCAACTGGAGGTGGAGAGCATAACGGAACGGCTTGAGGTACAATGCGTGGTTCTTCGTCGAGAAATGCGGATTCGTGAAAGTACCTTCCTTCATAATCTTCGCGACGGTAACGGAGTCGGTTCTCGCGGAAAGGAATGCATCGGAGGCGATGAATAACGTCTCGGTGGTTGACTAGAACCTTGGTTTAAATAACGAGGAGCCGTATTGTATTCTTTGTAATTATTCTCGCGATGGTAGTCGTCTACAATCGTTGAAGAAAATCCAACTACAGGCTGACGTATTGCATTTTCTCGGACACCGTAAATAGGTCCATCAATTAAGGGATAATTGTCATTAGTTTTCTATAGCTCGGAAACACCATCTAGTTTGCGTGCTATTCCCTCTGGGTTCGTAATCCTTTGTAGGATTACTGCTATAATTAACTGATATTTACGCGCAGGAAAGACATTGTGTTCTGCGGATTGAGGACCATAAGCAAATTGCATCTCGTTTAATCCTATTTCACGCATGCGAGGAATATGAGAATTTTCGACAAATATTTGATTGGTCGGAATTTGGGATGCGGTTACACTTGAACTAACTAAAGGCGTTGAACCGTATCATAAATACGCGTTGAAACTCGAGGATCAATAAACACTGAGTGCTTTTCGGCTCTGCTCCGACAGAACTTATATATTGAGGTTCAGCAGTTCGTTGTTCCTTATCTGAACACGTGCAAACTATAATTTAGAAGACTCGTCCGATTCCGGTAAACTCCAATAAACGGGTACAGGATCGTTAAAACCTCTACTGGTACTAGGGATACCTCAGAGAGCGGTATCAGGGTGCTGACTGCAAGTTACAGGTTCGTCTCCCGTTAACAAATCAGTAAAAAGCGGTGAGCCTAACTCTAGGTTAGAAGACTCCCTACTCGCATCACGAATCCAGAACGTGTAATCAAGAGGATTTCCTACTCCCGAGCGGCGAACGCATCTTCAAGTCGGATACGCACATCGCTAGCTGTCCCCGTAGTGCTTAACTCACGCTTCTGCAGTTCGAGCTTAACCTGGCAATCGTTAGTTCATTTAACCGTTTCGAAACATCGTGTATAAATAATAACAAAACACTTAATTATGTTATCAAAACACTCGCGCACTAAGTTTACAACCATATACTAACACTAAACACTAAAAACTATCAAGTACGCGTTTAACAGTTCGACGTAACACTAAACAGTTATCACAGTCACTATCACTGAACTTTACACAATAGAATACTCAATAATTATAATCGGGGTTAAAAGAATTAAGCAGCGGCCTATACCTAACCTACTACCTAATCAGAATAAGGGAAATGGGGGTCTTCGATCTTCACACATAATAAAACAATAAATAAAAGCTTAACATCTGAAACTATCACACAAGACGACAGGTCCTGTCACGGTCGCCAATTTGCCAACCGGTCCTGTGCCCCTTAGACTCACGGAGACACTGACGGGACGACCGGCGTCACATCGACACCGGCGTACGGGCGCTACTCAGCACCACGTACCACCGAGGGGACCTCAGTCACTTGACCCTGGTCCAGCCTCGGGACAAAGAGAAAGAATACACGGTCGCCAGTCTCTTTAGAAATACTAAGCGATAAAGAGACAATCGCTGCAACATCGAAGCTACACTAAGCCTAATCTGAACTAACAGCTCTAACCTAAACGACCAGTAATGATATCGTACTGCGGCTGATAAAGTACGGCGCTGGCAATGATAACTTGCACAGCGGATGGATTAATGTGATAGCAGTGTGGTACGGCGGCAAATGATCACTTCACCGCTGCTATTTTGGACTGAAAGTGGACTGGCTCAGACACAGAGTGTCAGCCTGGGAGTATACGTCGCCAATGATAGCTTGGTCAACGGCTAAGTAAAGGATACCCTTCTGGCAGTGATGTCCTACCAGTCCCACACGAAAGGATCGGAAAGTGGTGTCCTTACCGATCAATGAAAAAGGGGCTGGAAGTCATTCCTTCCAACCGAGACGGAAAAACCCTTGCTATGACCCTCTCTACTGGCGATGAAACCTCGACCAGTAGCTTGCCCGAAGTGTCAGTAGATGGTCTCTCTACTGACGACTTGAAAGGACTAGCAATGATCTCTTGCTAGTGATACGGCAAGAAGACTTGGCCTCACTGGTAATGATAGCTTACCAGCTGTAGGGAGAAGGGGCTGTCTATGACAACTAGAGCAGCGGGCAAAAGCGGAAGGCTGGCAATGATACCTGCCAGTAACTTGTCAAACGGAAGGAACCTATAGCGCTAGGAATGTAACTTCCTAACGAGGCGCTAACCCTTCCCTGGCTGCCAATGATAACTGGACAGCGGTGTGTAGAAGAGCCTAAAGGCTGGCGATGATACTCGCCAGTAAAGCCGAAACACTGGTAGATGAACTCTCTACCAGCTTATTAAAGGGCTGGAGTGATAACCTCAGCTGAAACGCATGAAAACCCTTGCTAGGGAGCCCGGTCACTGGCGATGGAGTCTCGACCAGTTACCGAAAAAGTATCGGTAGATGGATTTCTCTACCGACAGATTGAATGGCTAGCAATGATGACTTGCTAGCGGACACGGCAAAAGGCCTGGGTAAACTGAATCGCACTGGCAATGAAGACTTGCACAGCTACTGGTTCAAGAGGGCCGTCTATGATGACTAGGACGGCGGGCTCAAACGCGGGGCTGGCAATGGTCTCTTACCAGCGGCGATCAAGAAGGCTAGCGTTGATATTAGCGCTAGCGGAGTAAAAAGAGAACCCAGGTCCCAAAGGGGCCGAGCATGATGACTACTCGGCGGGCGGTCTAAAAGATCAAGCCGGGAATGATGCCTTCCACGGCGAGAAGAGAAAAAGACAAGGCTCCAATGATATCTTGGAAGCCGGGTGTGGTCGAAAAGGGAGTCCCACACGGATCTCCTCTGTACCCCATACTACCCTACGCTAACTAAGCAGGAGGCAGGGAAAGGAGGCCAATAAATAAAGACTACTCCATCAGTTTAACTAACACTGTATTGCTATTTGCCATACCTGCCAGTGTATAGAAAAACCCAGAGTATGAAGAAGGCCCGTCAGCTATAAAGGAAGAGCTCCTAACCCCAAGGAGTCAGTTCCCACAACTGACTGTGGAGGCTATTGCGACACTGCCTTTTATACTTTTCTGGCATCCCCACCAGCCCCCACTACTTCCTCATCTCAGTGTCTTTCTATACACACGGCCATTACAGACTGCCAACAACTGGCAACAGATTACATTAATAAATTCAATAAAAAATATTCAACTTGTCTTAGCACTATTACTAAAATTAATCAATTATCATTAATAATTAAATATCATATTGATTGACATATATAATTTATCTATCTATTATTCATATTTATTAATTATTTATTAAATCTTTAATATTAAGAACTAATTCTGGAAGTATGGTAACCTGGCTTACCAAGTGGCGGATGTCAAATTCATCCAATTATTGCGGAGTTGTAATATGATCTGAGTGTCTATATTTGACGAATGGACATTGACATATCTTCAAGCATTTCTTGCTATTGAGTACAGCGCAGAGTCTGTGGTCTGTCAACCTAAAGACACATTTTGTTTTGGAAAATGCTATGTCTTTCAATAGATGACATTCTTGACTTTTTTAAGTTATGAATGCTATTGTGTCATATTATTTTTATAATATGAAACAATATGCATTCAATTATACAAACTTGACACAAAAAAGCAGTTTGTTTTGGAAAAAAGTAATTATAGCTGACGATTTATTTAAATCGTCAAACTTTTATCATAGACTATTATGATCCATTGCATTATGTAATTAACAACTTTAACTCCACTTAATTCATACTTCCCGAACAAATTTAAAGCAACACTTAGTTGATAAATTTATATGATACAACAATATTCCTACTTAAAAATAAATAAATATTTAAAAAAAATAACAAATACGATATCAAATATAAACAAATAATAAAATTCAAAATAACCTGACTTTCAGTGTTGCCAGAGTAGGGATTCTTTTTTGTTACTTAAAAAAAGAGGGTTGAAAGCATTGAGATTTTGGTGCGCTGTCAATTGATTTTAGCCGTGTGTCTTATTATAGTTGCTTCAATTTATAGCAATCGGTTTTTAGTTCTCTCTAGTGAATCACTGTTTTTAAGGATTGTACACTGATATGTGGACAGTCATACCGGGTATACAATTGTAGACCAAAGGTGTAGGCGCTTATTATTTTGGTACATCTTGAATTTAACTTAATTTGCATTGTTTTGTAAACTATATTAATAGTATAAAGGAATCCAATGCAAGTATTCACAGTGTGAGCACAGAGGGCTTGTTCTAGAACACTAACTAAGAAAATATTTTTCAAATTATGTTTGTAGGTAGTTTGTTTGCTGCAACGGAAATGGTTTCAATGAAGGGAATACCTAGAGAAAAGTACTTGTCGATGCAAGCTGTTCCAGACTGGTCTAATCTAGCATATAACGAATTATATCTTTCTAAATTATCTATATAATTAACTCTGTTTAGAACTAGTGGCTGACCAAGATGTTTCTATATTTTGTAAATATATAAAAGATGTTTTATATATTTTTTTAATACTGTTTATTATTTTTTACTTTTAAGTATTTATTCACATTTTTCTATTGCAATAGAACTCTCGCCCTCTTGAAAGTTTAAGACTAATAGGCACCAGCTTGCTTGTTGTGCTTATCTAACTTTATAATTTAGTATTCTTAATACTAAAGTGTATAGAATAAACATGCTTTTATATAGTATATAGTATGTATTTTAATTCATAACTTTATAATATTATTATTACAGTATTAATGAATGTATTTATATTTTATTTCATTTAGGAATTATTTTATCTCTGTATTATTATTATAGTAAAAAAAAAGTCTCTTAAGTTGCATATTTTTGTTAATTACTATTTTGGGTAGAAATGGTGCCCGAAGTATAAAAATTATAAATTTTAACTCAAAATTGAAGCATATTGAAAGCATTAGAAAGAATTTGCCAGGAGTAAAAATGCCACATTTTTGGCTTAAGAACAACCTTTACCCTCAATTAAAGGTATTTATAGTCACTAATGCTGCTAGATTTAATATTAGTAAACCTAATTTATTATATAATTGAAAATGTAATGCATTTTTCTTCTTCTCAAGATTCGTATTAAAAGATTACCTTCTTTGGACATCTAAAGTTAACTACACCACAAAAAACTTCCCTTTACTCGTTAATTTATCTCTAATAGTTTACAATTTCAGATGGGGGAGAGACTTTTGGTCCATCCCTTATAATTCTACTATTATTTTCTAATTAACTATTCAATTACCTACATCAAGTCCCTTGATGTAGGTAATTGCAATAATTTATAACAAGTCTAAACAAGATACTAAAACTGTTACAACTCCAATACTCATATCAATTAGTTTTTGTCGTACTCATCAAATTTTTTCTCTACTTTTTAAATTATTTATTTGTTATGATCTTTATTGTTGTCTGTTATTTAATTTCTTAATATAGAAAATTAAAGTATATTTGTTTGTGTTGTTTTACCATTTTAAAAATTTAGCTGTAAATCAATGCAGAGTTTGATTGATCAATCAGTTTGATTTTAAAAAAAATATTTTAGCTGATGGTTCAAGTTTTTAAATAGCTCATTATTTGTAAGATGGATGCTTGATAAAGAAATGCCCTAGTCAATTGAAATTCATTCGTTAAGAAGACTTTTGGGTGAAGGAATTTCAGCTTATGAGAAAATTTCTTTAATTATTCGAAGATCTTTCGGTAACTTTATAATCATATCATATCACCATTTATTGCAAATTGATTTTAACAATTAAAATTTACATATTCTTTTTTCAAAGCATCCATGCAAATCAGCATTGAGCTGTGGTTCCTCCTGAGGGGAGGGATAACTTTATTATATCTTGGCTAAATGATTAGCAAAATCATGTATGGCAGGGTTACGCAAAGTGTGGTTCGTGGACCCCTGGGGATCTACAGAAAGATTTCTGTAAAATTTCCAAAGAAAAAATAAGCTTATGAAATTACTTGCAAGTACGTGGATGAATCAAGTTATTATCAACTAAGTTGTTATTAGCAAATATAAACTTATATTTCCTGGTGTTAGTAGGCAGGAAGAAAATAGGGGCTCATTAGAATACAGTTGTAAATCTAAATGTTGGTAGTACAATTTAGCAAGTTCTCCTCTTCATATTTGATCAAATAAGACAAATTAAAGACTTTGAAATAAATTATAATTATATTATAAATAGTGTTTAGATTGGGCTGAAATGTTTTACACATATCCTACTATAATGAATGAATTTTTATTGTAAGAGACCATACATAGATATAAATATATACACTGTTTTTTGGATATACAATAGTCAGGTTAAATACTTAATACTAATAACTTAAATAATAAATAACTAACAAAAAGCTTTTAACTTTAAAAATTTGTCTATAAGCAGGGATTCTTAAGAAGAAAATCCTTTATTCTTGCTCAAAATGGGTCAATCACCATTTCTTTCGTTTCTTTATCAAATAAATTAAAGAATTTAATGTCCAGTATATTTAATCCAGTCCTGAATTTATATAACCTGTGTGGAGTTATAGTGAAATTGTTCCTGGTGTCATATTTATGTTGTTCACTATATTTCAGCAGGCTTTCTTCGTTTATTTTCACAAATTTAAGACAACTGAATATGTAGAGGTTGTAAAAAGTCAATATTTTAAGCTTTTTGAACAGTGGCTTACATGTGGCAAATCTCTTTGCTCCTGCTATTATTCAGATGATTTTTTCTGTTTTAAAAAAAGCTCTGCTGATTTAGTCTGTCCATATAATATTAAACCGTATGACATGTAGGATTCAAACAGGTCATGCTAGGCTTGTTTGAGATCTTGCTGGCTCGTAACAAGTTAAAGTTTTTTAAAATAAAAATACCTGATAAGACAGCTTCTTCTCAACATAATAAATATGGCTACATACAAAGTTTCATTGCATTATCAGTATTCATATTAAGTTCTAGTTTTACTGATTGACATATATATGTAAAAAAACATTACGACATTAATTGACATAATATAAACAAATCACGATTTTTGACCAATAAATTTTAAAAATCACTTATATTGTGGCAGTATGTCACTTATATAAACCAGTAGTATGACAAACTGATAAAGTGACAACCATGTGGCCACAAACCAGCAACAGGGAGACTAGGGAACCTCAAAGTGGGCCCCAGCGCCAAGGCCGTACAGAGGCTTGTTTTATTTTGAAGTATACTAGGTTTCCTTTCAATTCAATATTGGTTTTGTTAGATCATAATAGTTATGCAGTATCAAGCATGTTCAGTGCCTGGATATTAAACTAATGAATTTGCTATGTGAGCTATATTTACTCGGTTGCTTGTTTTTTTTAATAAATAAAAATTGGTCAATTGTTAAGGTCAATAATAACCTCTAACACATGAAATTGCAGTTGTTGAAAGTAGAATTTTATTGTCTAGAAA
This sequence comes from Microvelia longipes, assembly GCA_018340805.1. Classification (NCBI taxonomy): domain Eukaryota; kingdom Metazoa; phylum Arthropoda; class Insecta; order Hemiptera; family Veliidae; genus Microvelia; species Microvelia longipes. The sequence goes on along the minus strand of JACMZG010000008.1, from coordinate 69,410,003 downwards.
ATGCATAGTACCTATAGTTCTTTAAAATAATTGGTGAAAAGACGAAATTATGGTATTATTACTCTAGTATTTTTTACAGTCTTAAAAAGTATTTTAAAATAAAACTATCATAAAGCTTATTATTAAATTATCATAGACACTCTTTGCCATGCCTGGCAAATTATTTGTTATTGCAAATTATTTAAAATTTGTTGAAAAGTCAAGGCTGTGTCAGATATATATATATATATATATATATATATATATATATATATATATATATATATATATATATATAATATATATATATATATATAATATATATATATATATATATATATATACTATAATATATATATATATATATATATATACATATACATAACACACTCACACAACACTTATATATTATATTAAATAATTGTGTTTTTAATATATAATTAATGTTTTTATATTACTTTAAAATACACCAAGTAATGTCCGCCATCTTAAGTTTTAGTACCAGAAAGAGGTTCTTCGAATAATAGTTAGGTTATCATATATTGTGGTTAGGTTATCTTACTTTCTGCGAAATTCAATTTAAATAGCTTTTAATTTATTTATATAAATTATACGATTTATTTATTGCTAAATAAGTGATATTTAAGTAAAACTTCGAGTAACCTACAGTAAAGAGTAGACCTCCGGTTGTCATCATTAGGTGAGTTGTTTGCCATTCTGAATCTTATTTTCCTTTTTTTTCAGGCTTCATAATGATAATCTGATATTGCCAATGTTTTATTAGCTGTAATGATTGATTTAAACCTGTAACCGTAATTATGGGTTTATCGAGGGAGGCGTTACTATAAGGTGTAAGAAAGCATTAACTCTTTAACCATAGAGATATATACTAGAGGGGGCATAGCCTATATCAATACATTAAGAGGCCTGAAACATCTTTTTATAGCTCTCAGGGGCTCCGTGTAACCTTATTAAACCTCCTAATGAGGTTTTAATAAGGGAACTTATTAAAACACCCTATTAAGAGTGAGTTATGGTTATAATAAAGCAACTGTTTTTGTCTTCCTGCACATTGTTAGTGTTTTGATTTGTATTTAAATGTTCTGCTGTATAAGTTATTGTGATTTTGTACTTTTTATTTCTAAGCGAAGAGGTCAGATTACTTTTTCGATGTTACAAAACTTGACCAATAGGGCCCCTCTAGTAATGTATCTCTATGCCTTTTACTATATTTCAACACTTTCCAAAATGAATCTGCTAGCGCTGCAAGAATCTTGCTAACCTCTTTTTTAAACAGAGGTTAATTTTATTTAATCCTCTATCGAGTGAGCCTAGGAAATTTACAATACCAGACCTCACTGGAATTTCCCATTATATATGTTTACTTGAAACTTCCTTAATGTTTAAAATAATTAGAAAAAATAACTATCTCTTCATAAAAATAATTTTTATGTTTATAATTTATTATTATTATAAATAAATATGAATTATTATAAAAATAATAATAATTCATGCATGTTATAAATATTAATTTTAAATATTTTATGAATGAACAAAAATTTAAAAAGAACGTAACAAACATGCATCATCTTGATTTGTAAATATTGTTTCGTAAAAATTACAAAAACATCAAATTTACCCATTTAAAATAATCAGGTACGGGGTACCTTAGAAGTTTTTTTCATCACATCAGACTCTACGCTCATCCTCACTGCTTCGGACTTGCTTCGCTTGTCCTCAGAATATACAATTCGCCAAATTTATACTGCAACATACCTTTGGACTTGCTTTGCTTGTATTCAGACAGTAAATGGATCCATATTATTCTCAGAGTTCACCCATACAACACTGACCATGCTCAATCTCCTTAATATTTATGATCCAACAAAAAATTATTGATATACTTGTTGTATTGAAACGAAACTTTGTGTGCTTATTTGTTAAATAAAGGTATTCATTTGTACTATATTTCATCTCAATTCCTGATTTTTTTTTAAAAAATGTATACAAGACATTAGATACAAATTTGAAATAAAATTAGATAAAAAAACATAGAGATGAAACTTAGCACTTATGTCTTACACATGGCATTTTATGATTTTTCTAAATTTTTGCTGGGTCATTATTGTGGGTTAATGACGTCACAACTATAGCAGTAGACTGATTTTTGTACAAAGTGTAAACTCTCTAGCATAAATACACTAGAAGTTATGATGATAACAAACAGACACACTTAGATACAGACAGACAACTTTGAGAAAACCACTCAGGAATTATCCTGAAACGGATAATTCCGGTTTAATCCCGGTTTCAGATTTTTTTTGAAAACACAATACTTTTCTTATATGCTTACAGTATAAGTGGGGAAAAGTAAAAAATAGTGTGGTGGGAGGTATGTAGAGGTTATATTTAATAAATAAATTAGTAAAGCTGATAAATTACAGAAGTTACACAATTAAAAATAATATAAAAAAAACATACGTCTTCAGGAGTGCTGCGGGGTTTAGCTGCTATCAAACTTTAAAAAAAATCATAAATAATTAGGTCTCACTTTGACCGACGGATACTTATATTAATGTCTCAACAAAGGTTTAGTTCAAGCATACCTTGAGACTCCGTAACCTTGATTAATCAATGGTAATTTTATTCAGAAGAATTTTTGCAGGTAAATCCCCATACCGCACCCGTTGAAGGGTTTATTGTATAAAAACAATTATTATTATTATTATTCTTCATTAATTAAGGTTTAACAAGTCTTTAATAACTTAAAACAAATTATTGAACTATAGTAAGAATAACAGTGTATAAAACTTAAACGTATAAAAATAAAACACATAACTTACATAAAATCACACAAAGTCCTTAATGGAGTAAAAAGCTTGATCAACCAAAAACTTTTTTGTATTTTTTATGAACAACCTCGTCTTTTCTATACTTTTAAGTGAGGAAGGGAGTTTATTGTAGCAACTTATCGCTTGATAAAAGGTGACTGCTAAAACACGCAGTCACCTAAAGTCAGTGTCATCCTAAAAGTTCTACATTTAGGATGATAAAAGTTCATCTTATTTCTGGTATTGACAGTATGTACATTTGAGTGTGTTTTCTGGATACTTTTTAACCAGCTGGCAAGATTCTAAAATTATAACAGAGGGAAACGTTAAATCTTATTTTCTCTAAATGCTTCTATAGTGGTTTCTCTGGGACCAATATTAAAAATTAACCCGATGAGCCCTTTTTGTAATATAAAGACTCTATTGGCTTCCGCACTCAGGCCCCATGTCAACTTGCTTAATTTTGTTATATGCTTTATAACCTGAGTTGTAGCGCCACTACTTAAAATGCACTTAAGATTAATGTTAACAGATTTAACATTTGCAGTGCTAATAATGCTGTGCATTAATTGATGACTATAGTTTTGTTTAACCTTTAGGATGAGGTTATACAAAACAGGTTTTCTTTGGAAATCCGGAAAATTAAATAACAAATTGTGATGCTACGACTCTGGTTATAAAGCATATAACAGGTACTTAAGCAATAATTGGATTAAAGAGGTTGTATTTATAGCAAGTTGAAGAAGAAATTGAATAATTAGCTACTGTCGATAAGTGCTGTTAGATATGAATATCCTTGTGCAGGGATATTCATATCCAACAGCAAGTAACAATGGTAGCTGATTCTTCAAAGAATTGGATTGTTAGGTAAAAAAGAATTTTAATGATATTTGCCCAGCTTGCTAATCTTCATGCCAAAATTTTAACTGTTTGTGATAAGCTTTTTTTAAGAAATATTTAAAAGTTTTACCTATTAAACTAAATTAGATGTTTGTGGTTGTATAAATTCTCTACAAACATGTTTGAGCAAACCAAAATACGCCAACAACATTCAATAGGTTTGATTTTCTTTGGAAAAAAAATACTAATAAACTGGTTGCCATGATGAAAGTCAGACCCAGGAGTGCTTCTGAAATATGTTTCAGAGGTCTCTAATCAAGAAACAATGTGTTTTGTGAAACTCTATATACATATATATGCAGTGTGTCCCCGTATCAGCTTTCCCATTGGTAAAAATGAGAAAAAAATGATTTTATTAAGAAAAAAGCTACTCTTTGTCTAATTTTCTGCTTGTTTTGGAGTGAAAATTTATCACAATTAAAATTCTGTACTATGAACATTGTACCCAATGTTCATAAGTGCAAAATTCTAGGTATAATTTATCTGTCAGTATAAATTAGAATTATATTTTTTCAAAACTTTTCAGAAAATATGAATACATACATAAAGAGTAAAATTTTTCTGAAAATTAATTTTTAACCTTTTCACATCATGGTTTTTAAAGTATTGGTACTTAAGGTTCAGGGTACAAAATATAAAAGTTGTAAAAATCTTAGTTTTTCGTACAATAAAAACTTTTATGAAGAGTGATTTTGTAGAAAAATAAAATTTTTTAGCCACTTTATGAATGAGCTACCGCTACCTACAATCTATGGTCAATAAAAAACCTTTAAGAGAGAAGTAGGTTAATAATCGAGATGAATTTTAATATTTATCATACACTCACATACCCAAAAAGTACTTTAATCTTAAAATCACCAATTGTAAGTTAAATTAATATTTAACTTACTAATTTTTTTCCATAAAAGAGATGGAACTTAGCCCTTATGTTGTTTTTATTACATTGTTCACACGCAGGGTATAGCAGGGGGTTCAACCCCTATTGTTCACAACGGTATTCACCGTGAAAAATTAGTTTCAGGGTTACACAACTGTAGGAGGGTTGGACACGGGGTTGCACCCCCGCCTAATCATGCTGTTAAATAAATGTGAAATCATGCTGTTAAATCTCAAACCTATCCAAAAATGCCTCGTATTATGAAATGCTTAATTTTGCTGAGTAATTATTGCTGGTTTATGTTGTCTTAAAAAATTATTTTCCTGATAGCACCACTAGACCTAAAGATTGATTTTTGTACCAATATTCAACTCTATAGCATAAATACGCTGGGAGCTACGATGGTAAAATACACACACTGATACATACATACTGACTACATCGTGAAAACCACTCAGGAGGCTTTAAAAACCCCTAAAACGGATTATTCAATGAAATCCCGGTTTCGGCTTTTTTTATGAAACACATTACTTTTCCTGTATACCTGCGGTATTAATAAGAAAAATAAAAAAATCTTGTAAAAAATGTCCCTTATGAAAAACAGGGTGATGTGACGTCATCAACCCAGTTTGCTGAGTCAGCAAAATTTTATGCTGAGCACTCATAGGGCTTATTTGATGCTTACATTTAAAAGGTTTTGGTGCATATCCTTTGAAAATCCAAAAGAATTGAGTAACTAGTCGTAATGATTCTGCTCAATTATTAAAGCATTAGCTAGAAACGTTAGACAGAAATAAATAGTTACTCATGCATGCGGAAGCACGCAATTGAAAAAAATCACCAGGCATGCGGACCTCCGCATGCCAGAATTTTTCTTTTTCTGTTAACTTCGTGTTACTTTTTATAATTTAGTGTCAGTTTACTTCTTTCTATTTTATGATTTACCGAAATTTTTACTGAGTCATTATTGCGGGTTAATGACGCCATAAATTATTTTTCGAATAGCACAACTACATGTATAGATAAATTTTAATACAAAGTTTAAATACTCTAGGAGCTACGATGATAACAGACACACACATACAGACAGACAACTTTGCAAAAACTACTCAGGAGGCCTTTAAAACTCCTGAAACGGATAATTCCGGTGTCATCTCGGTTTTGGATTTTTTACTATAAATGAGGAAAAGTAAAAATAGCTAAAATCGGGATTACTGCGCAAGAGCCTTTTTTACGGGTTTTTACTTAATTTGATTGGCAACACTGATAACATTAGATGAGTTTTACTTTTTTTCGTGTTTCCGTACTTTAATAATACGTGATAATTTAATGATCTTGTATTAAACTTTGTGAAATAATTGTTAAATACTTTAGTTAAAGAAAAAGAGAAACTAGAGTAAAGGTAAACCACATGTTTTTATTAAAATTTGAAGAAAATACAGAGACAGTGTATTGCCTTAAATATAACCTAAAATTATGATTGCATTTATTATAATCAAAAAAATTAGATTAAAGTTGTTAATATACTAATTAAATTAATATTTGAAGGGAAAAACAAATATCACTCGCAAAATGTACTAAGTTAAGTAGTGCATTCGAAAAAAAAGTCACTAAGGGATCCGCAAAGAGTGGGGGTAAAATCAATTAAACGGAATATCTCTGGTTCTAAGCAAAATATCAAAATTTTAAGACGGTACTTCACTTCTAATTTTATTCTGCACATTTTAAGACTCATTTCAACCTTCTGGAGCAAAAACAGTGGTGCAATTTGAGAACTACTATTTTAAAGTAGTTCTCAAATTGCGCCACTGTTGTTTGCTCCAGAAGGTTGAAATGAGTCTTAAAATGTGCAGAATAAAAATTAGAAGTGAAGTACCGTCTTAGAATTTTGATATTTTGCCGAGAACCGAGATATTTCCATTTAAGTGATTTTTACCCCCCCCCCCCCCCTCTTTGCAGGATCGCCTTAAGTAGTTCAAACAAACCTAGTATTTAAAGATTCGCACTTAAACCTAGTTATCAGTAGAAAGGTGTGCTAAATTCTTGAAAATTTTCAGCTATAGAATTATTATTACTATAGAGGTTAAATTTTGAAACAAAAAAAAGTAACCTAACCACCTTCGCTTATATAAGTATAATCAAATCATCAGTACAAAGTTAAATAACTTATATATTAGAGCGTTAAAATACAAATCAAAACCCAAACGTTAAGCGAAAAGCCGAAATCAATTATTTTATTATATCCTTAACTCACTCTTGAAGGAGGTTTCAATAAGGTTACACAGTGCCCCTGGGAGCCCCAAAAAGGTGTTTTAGGCCTTTCAATGTATTGAGATCAATGTATTGAGATTGGCAATGCCCCCTCTAGTATGCATCGAGATATTACTAGAGGGGACCTATAGGTTAAATTTTAAAACATCGAAAAAGTAACCTGACCACCTTCGCTTTTAAATATAATTAAATAATCAGTACAAAATTACAATAACTTTTATAATAAAACGTTAAAAATACAAATCAAAACACAACCAATGTGTGGGAAACCGAAATAAATTTATTAATTATAACCTTAACTCACCCTTGAAGGAGATTTCAATGAGGTTACACATAGCCCCAAAAAGATGTTACCCCTCTCAATGTATTTAGATAAGCTTACCCCTCTAGTAAATATCTCTGTTAGTATTTATCTCTGTTTTCAGGTCTGTCTGGTGATAAGGGATATGACACAACCTTTATTTTCCAAAAAATTCCATAACTATAAGGGGGATTATACAAAATGTCGATTAATTTGAATTTGTTCAATAATTAAGGCAACATTGTATGTTTTTATATTCATTTAAAGTAAAAAAGCTCTTAAATATTATTATCCACTGATTAAAGCAGTTTATACGAAAAATCCCAGTGTAAATTGTTGTTGCGAGTTTTGTTTATGACGGGCTAATATTTCTTTGTGAGAACAAAAAATATACTTTCTTTGGTGTTTGTTTATGAGTATGTAGAATGAAAGTTTATTTTTTTTTAAAATGAGTTGTGGCGGGGACACGAAATGGGGAAATTTTCGAGTCCCCGAGATACCCTATAAGTTACACTTATCCAGCTGTCTCTTGGCATCAAAAGCTCTCTCTTAAAGCTTAGCGGTAAAACCAATACAGGAAGGAACATAGGTGGGTTGTGGCGTCACTGTTCATTCATCCAACGAGCCGTATCGATAGTATCGAAGCGAGAGATACTTATCTCGATGTGATACTGAGGAAATAAGATTATTTTTACTCAATTTCAGTTTTGTGCCGGTTCTTGTTTAGTGTTGTTTTATCTCCCGAATTTATTAATAATTTTATTTTATTTGCCTGTCCGCTATCCATTCCTTAACCCCATTTAACATAATAATTATAATTAATTAGCCAATTAATAAATTATTGATAGTAATTATTGGCTTTGGGCTTTAAATTTTAGTAAATTTTAATAATTTTTAGTAAATATTCTCTTATTATTGATCCACTTCGGTTTTAATTCAGTTGTTTAAATTATCTATATGTGATTGATTTTCATCTGAAGGAAAACATTGGATATTAAATTTTCTTGGCTTATAATTAATGCAATTAGTTATTAAGGATAATTTGTGTAATGGTTTTTTAAAAAAATAGTTTTTTCTTTTTTATTTTACCACCCCTTTTCTCGCAAGGCACAGATAATCTAGTGATTGATTTCGCTCAAAATAAAATTTGGTTAAAGAGGAAATTAAAATCGGTGTTTAGCTCATGTCTGAGCTATCAGCCAACAACTACCTCTTACCCATTTATGGAAGGAAATTTTTTAGTAAGGAAAAAGGAGCTTTTGTCTATAAAAAAAGATAATGAAACACATAATATTATTCTATATGATATAATATTATTATAATATACATAATATTATAATATATGAAAAGAAAGATAAATGAAACCTACATAAGTTACAGCTTCTTGTGACGTGGTTAATAGGATGCTTATAAAACTTTTCTTATCCTAGCTTTTTTAAATAAATAAATAAATCTTTACTTGCCATAAAATCTTTAACTAAGACAGTACTAGAGTCAAATGAAAATTCAACCAAAGTCGGTCAGCAACAAATATACAACAGAAAAAAACTACAACAAAACAATAATTATACTGTAATTTATCATTTAAAAAAAATCTATTCTGTACAAAGCTTTACTTAACATAACATCTTTTAAATCCTATTTAAACTCGATTAGATTGATTTTGTTGGGAAGGTGGTAAAATAACATCATGCAAAGTACATAGTAGCCAACCACTGCCTTTAAAGATACTGCCAACCACTTTAGATAAATATATCCTTTGATTCTACCGAGTTTTGAAAATAGTCAATTGTTAACACAAATGTATCATGACGCACAATTATATTGTGTTTTTTAGATAAGTTTACCAAACTTAATTCTAATTAACTTAATTCTTCGTTTAAGAATTAATATTTTCCTGAAAACAGCTAATAATTGTTGATAGACTCGTTGATGTTGTCACTACTATGTAGTTAATCCCATAGAGATATTATTTCTAGATGGGCCGTATATCGGTCAAATATTGAAACATCGAAAAAGTAATCTGAACATCTTCGACTATTTATATAAACTAATAAACAGTACAAACTTACAGTACCTTTGAAGTGAAACTTTTATAATACTAAACGAAAAATCAAGCAGTGTGTGAAATGCGGACGAAAATTAATTTATTACCATATTTATAGCTTTAAGTTACTCAAAGAGGAGGTTTCAATGAGGTTACACAGTGCCCCTGAGATCCCCAAAACAGTTTCTATGTAATAAGATATACTATACTCCCTCCAGTATTATATCTCTATGGTTAATTCAAAACAAAAATTGCGAATTACGTTAAAAATTAAAAAATAAAGATGTTGAACCGGTTAAAAAATAACTTTCTTTAATTAAGTTAATATTATCTACTTGAACGTTCTTTGACTAAGTTAATAACGATATACTTAAAACTAATTATTCTTACATATCTTGATTGAAACAAATAATTTCGCACTAAAAACATCAATTGTAATTTAATCTCTATTTTTACTGGTAAAAAGTCTGTATCAATCGTATAGAAAGATGTTTTACGAATGAAGTAAGTCATTAATACTGATCTGCGTTAAGTGCCTCTTTGTTTAATTTACTACTAATATTAACTCTATTTATTTCCTTTTTCGTATGGAAAACCTTTTAGAGATTTTTTTTGTGATTAAATTATTTCTAGTCCCAATTTTGCGTCAAGTGACATTTTTTTAATTAATTTCTTAAAAGGACTTTATTTTACATTACTTATGTAATTTATAATATAATGTAAATTACTATTTGTTTTGTGTTTTTATAAAAGTTTTAAATTTATGCAAAATCGGTCGACAATTGGTTCCCGTTTTAGAGTCTGGAAAGCTCACATATAGGTTAGGAAGTGTGGTTAATTTTAATTAGAAAAGGGCGTCCCTTCGAGTATTCTTTGTGAAATTTTGTTGTTTCATTAAAATTTTCCTATCCTTACCATTTCATCCATAATAACATTTATTTAACAATACGGGTGTTGTGTTGGTGACAGGTCTGTAATATCGTGTGGGTTAAGCTGCCTGACGTTGCTCGTTAGAATTTACTTATAATGTCATTCCCCAACAAAGCGGACAGGCAAAGTTGCTGGGACTCGAGGGATAAATACTGGAAGTGTTTAGATGATAAGGGAGATAAGACTAGTGAGTGCGAAAACTTTAGACAACTTTACGAGAAATCATGCCCTAAACAATGGGTAAGTATTGACCAGTTTTAATAATTTACATTACTTGTTTATGGAATTCTTCTGTGCTAAAATGTTGATTCATAATCTTGCATTATGAAATGCACTTTTCTCTACTGATAGCGTATTATATTACTATTTATAGCTAAATAGTAATTTGTAATACAAAACTTAAACGGTGTGTTCACCAAAACTGATTATTTTTAATTGATCTATAATTGAATTAGCAACCATCTATTTTAGATAGCAGACTAATTACGTTCTTTTTTAACAATTTTTTCCCTCTTTGTTAACTTGATTTTAATTTAAAAATACATCGTAAATTTTGTAAAATGTATTTAAACATCTTTGTTTCAAACATTGAAACTTTTACTAGTATTAGTCTTTTTGGTTTCAAAGATATCTCGTGCGTCATTGCACATAGTGAGATGGCCAGGTGTGCGCTACTGAGCTCCAGCTGATGAAATGTTTGATTTGTCAGTAAAAATAGCATGACGCTGCTATTTGTAGATTTCAAAGACTACGGAATCAAATTATTGATCACAGTGTTAGGTATTGCTCAATCACTATTGAAACATTTCATCTTATTGCTGGTTATGCGAATTATTGTTGACCCGTCCTATATCAGTTCGTTATATTACTATAGTTTATATTAGTAGCGTACTGCGAGGATATAAGCGAATTTTCATTTGTATTTGTTAAAAAACTTGATTTGTTTACATTATGTTATATATGTCAATCTATAAAAACGAAACTGATACTGATAATAAATTGAAACTTCGCATTTTTGTTAACCATACATAGTAGTACATGTGTAAAAATTTTTTGATCAGCCCGATAGTGTTAAACAATAGGGACATTATCACGGAACACACATTTGTTCCGTGATAATGTCCCGAACCCTATTGTTTAACACTTAAAAAAATCACTGGTTTCCAAAAAGTGGTCAGGTCAGATCGGGCTGATCAAAAAATTACACATATATGTATTATTAATTAAATTACACACACACACACACACACACAATTACACACACACATATATATATATATAATATATATATATATATATATTATAATATATATTATATATATATCTAATCAGTAGGGTCCCCCGTTCCATAAAAGTGCACCCCCCCCTCTAACTCTTTTAATGACCCCAACCTCAAAGCTCATTTTTCCTTCGAAAATTCGCTAAAAATGAAATCTGTTCGTCTTTTAAAGTTAAAGACTAAAACACGTAAATCAGTGTGGCTAAATTGCTCTCTTACTATGTATCACGCATTTCTAAAGATGTTATACTTCTGCTAAATGTCCCAGAGAGTTTAATTTATTGTAAAACAAGCGTGCTATATATTTACTTTAATTCTATTATAAATGATTCGTAAGTAAGTCTATTTGAAAAATAAATCTCTCCCGGCTGAAGCATTACTTATTACCTTTCTTTTTGTTAATACACATATTTTGCTACAATTTATCATGTACTTAATTGGAACAATTGAATAATTTATTACTGTTTATAAGGGTTTTATTTAGCGTAGTTTCTAATGTTTTATTTCGCAATTTTGTTTTATAGTATGACAAACGTTTAACATCAGTTGACAGCGTGGGAAAATAATCCAAGGGAATCAATGAGATTAGTCCTGAATGATAAACCACGTCCACAATTTCACATTAGGCCAACCTCATTGGTTCCTAAATAAATATTTTCTACGCTGTCATCTGATTTTACCGTCATACCATAATGACGTCTGAATACTTTTAAATGCACGAATTCTCCTGAAACATACACTAATAGAAGTTTATATAGATTTTTACATGTTTTGTTTTTATTTTCTATGTTTTTTGTTTTATTTACAGGTCAAACATTTCGACCGAAAACGTGATTATCTTCAGTTTAAAGAAAAAGTAGAGAAACATGGGTACGAACCACTTAACAGTGTTAACTAGTCACAAACTAATCTATTATACCTTATTCATTTCCATTCATAATGGACATCGAGAATAATTGATGAATGATTTTGCTTGATATATCTAGAAACGAAGTATTTAGAAAAGTAATAGATAACGAATTAATTGGATTGGTTGATAAGAAATAAAGTAATTAAGATAATAATTCTGTGTTAACATGGGTTTATCCTTCATTACAGTTCAGGCCTTTAGCCTGGCGACCCCTTTTGATTGTATTGAAATAATTACCGGCCTTTTTTTAGCACACAAGGCGTTAAGAAGGTGGCCAGAGTTTCTCTATATATTTGATACTCCCTTGCCATTTTTTATATTTCTTCGCTATAATAAAAGCGATGTTGTTCCCTGATAAATATAGTAAAGTGAATAATGAATATATGAAAATACCACGTTGTAACAAAGAGTAAACTCCGGAGTTTCTTGGCTTAGTTCGCCATTGACAAAAATAACCTGGTTTTTTTTTAAATATTTAACATTTAATATGCGGTTGTGCTGTATACAACAGCATTTTCCTAATCGGCTAGTAACATGTGTAATATTTTTGGTTATTTATGCGTAATTATTCCATTATGTTTGGAGTTTGTGTAAAGTTTGTTAGTTATTAAAATAATCAATTTTTTGTTAAACTAAACATTTTGTGTACATAATAAATGCTTTAAATAAATTTTATTTATGATGTGTATTTTATAACTGTATTTCATTTCAGTACCTTGAGAAAGTGTATGCTCATTTAATATAAAGAAATTAAGTTTTCAATTTTAGCGAATTTTTTAACTAGACGTTGTAGCGAGCCATTTGGTTAACACTTATATTATATTAGTTGTTTCAGCCCACAGTGAGATGGAATATAGTTATAAGATTCCAGTCCCCCCCACCTCGTCTACCACAAGGTCTTTTATTCTACCCCTTCACATTTACACTTCTTCCCTTATTCTACGCTCGCAAAGCGACTTGTCTTTTAATTATCATCTTAATTGATTAATGTATTGATATTAATCAATTGATCATCGTGTTTGTCTAGTTCTCCGATTTTTTCGTGTTAATGTATTTTTTGTATCTTTATGTATATAGTTAATAAATTTAAAGTAATTTAATTGTATAGAACTGAAAACAATTGTTTTCTTCTCTTTGTATTTTATTTTAAATTATACATTGCTTCATATTACATTATGGTTCGATTTCTAATGACTTCTATCGTCTGTCATTATTATTTTACTTTGAATCAATGAATGAAGAGACAATTGATGTCTGATGACTGCTATTATTTTACTGATGAAGAGACAACTTGATGTCTGATGACTTTTATATTTTAATTTTTTTACTTTGATTCAGTAAAAGAAAATGTCACGCTCACGTAGTGTCTTTCATTTTTGTTGAGTTGTGTATGAGTTTTCCAGTTATTATCTGCATAAGAAAGTTTAAAACGCAAATTTTATTTTTTCTCCGTTGGTTAGGCTTTTGAATCGTGTTATTTTTTTTTTTTAAATGTTTTAAACGAAAAATCTTCTTTTTGGTTGGCAATTATAAAACTACATAATTAATGAATAATAGCAAAATCAAAATATTTTGGAAAAGTAAGTGTAGGTGGTTTAAGTATTTTCCAAAACACTAATTTGATGTTTGATTGACGGTGATATTGATATTATTTATGATTGAAATTTGTACAGAGGACGAGCCCCTCTCGGTTATTGGTTGCTGGAGACTCGAGAATATTACTCCCCACCTCTCTCACTAGCTATACTCAATTACCTACCTATACAGTAACTATACATACTAAAAGTGTTAACCAAATGGCTCGCTGTAACGTCTAGTAATTTTTTAAAAAAAAATAACTTATGGGGTTGGTGTCATACGTATATGGGGTACACGCGTATGTATATGTGTGTATATATATATATATATATATATATATATATATATATATATATATATATATATATATCAACCCCCTATATCTATGGGGGTTGGTAGAAAAGTCATAAGATTACATGTTGTTCCTCTCTTTTGAAAACTATCAACCAAAATATCAATATCGCTGTTGTTTTGTGTTCTTGTGTATTGTGTCCTTTATGGCTCTTGTCATAAAACAGCAATAATTCAAAACTTCAAACAAGCACTCTATATTGTTTTTCTGCTAAAAGGTCATATTTTAATGTACTTTTTTGCTAATATCTTCTAAAAGTTATATTTTGATATTTCCACACATACCATAGGTGTAAGGAAAAATATTATGTTCAGCCTAAAAATTCGAAACCGAAGTTTCGACACAATTATTCGTTTCAGGCATTTTCATGACGTTCTTAGTGGTTTTTCATCATGGATTTTATTTGTCTCTGTGTGAGTGTTTGTCTGCGACTCGCTTAACTCCCGCTGTGTTTATGCTAGAAAGTTGAAACAAAAATCAGTCTTTAGATCCAGTAGATGATATTTCCATCTAAAAAAACTACTCAGGAGGCCTTAAAAACACCTGAAACGGATAATTCCGGTTTCTGATTTTTTTGCAAACACAATACTTTTCCTATATACCTACGCTATAAATGAGGAAAAGTAGAAATTGTAAATGCTCTATTATGTCTATTTCTTTTAAGCTCTACGATAGAGTTTGATATTCAGAAATGTTTCAAGGAACACAAAATTATGCAAAGCACTTAAAATTTTATCGCATTGGGTGAAGGAGTTTTTTCTTATGAGGGCTTAAGTTGATTATGATTCTGGTCGTGAACCAAATTAAGAAATATAAACTAAGCCCTACAATAGAATGATTACTTGTACTCTTTTTAACATGACTTAAGTTATCAATCAATCAATTATACAATTCAATTATTTATTTTACAGCATAAATTAATAGCCATAAATATACTATCCATTTCATACTTCAATTGCTGTCTACGATAATTTATCTTGGGGTAATATTGGGGAAAATAATAGGTATTAAGAAAATTCCCTGATACTGTAAGAAATCGGTTATTACCACCATGTCAATGTAGATGATAAATCCGACGTTCGCTTCCGTAGGGGAGACATCTACAAAGATGTAGGACATCATGAATGAAACTAAAAGGTTGATAAGAGACGAGGGTTGCCCTTATACCGGTCTCTGACGTTGTCTTCGAGGACAACGTTAGACACAGACTATCGTCATGTATGGTGGTCTGATGTGCTTGGCTAAACGTGTAAGTATGAGTCTACCAAATTACTTTCGGCGGAATAATGATTTGTTGACGGTATGACCCGGGTTGTTGCGTTCAAAAAGCATTCCGTCGACTAACTGATTAGTCGACGGAACGAATCCACTCCAAATTCCCAAGGAGTTTATAGTGTCATCTATATTGACGCAATCACCACCAGAAGACCTAAATCATTATGACAAATACTACGGAAGCCTAAGCAGTCGATGTTTAACTAGTCATTGATTTCTTACATTCCATTTTAGCTAGGCTATAATGGAATAATAAAATTAGACAAGTTTTGTTAATTTTAATCATGGTGTAAAAGTTAAATATTAGAAGGTACTGAATATATTATATAATACAAATGAAATACGTTGCAATATACGTAATGTAAAATATTACTATAATAAACTATACTGAAAAATATTTATTAATAGGAGACCGTGTGTTATGTGGATTGGAGAAAACTTTGTCGTCATCTATATAATGTATTGACTTCCTGACTATCGCCGTACAAACATTAACATTCTGATACTCATCAATAAGTTGAATGTATGTGAGTTGGATTGAAGAATTCCTGGGCTTCCAGCCCCTATATTGACGCTCTGAATATGGACGTATAAATGTTAGCATTATGATATTGCTCGTCTAGCATGTATGGTAATCTGCTTACCAAAATGTGTTTTTCTATAGTAAATTAACAAAAAGTTAAACTAGAGCATACATTATATAGATTATTTTTGAAATCCTGGAAAATTTGATACCAATATAATTAAATTCTGATAAGTTTTTCTTAAAATATTACTTAGTAAACACTTGTTTTATTATTATTATTATTAGCAATTACTTTTTTTCTTCTTTCATTCTCTGTTAAAATACTTTACATTCATTATACTTGTTGTTTGTGAAAAACAATATGTTTATGAAACTGTTAATTATTTGTATTTTTTTCTTAACATTCTGTTATTATATTGTAATTGTTGGGCATTGCCTGTTAAAATAAATAAATAAACTCTCGTTTATGGGCATAATAAGGGATTTACCCATGTAATTAAAAATGGGCTTACTGGTACACCAGCATTCATCACTTCTTATACATTGCGTGAGAAAAATAAAGGTTTGGGAAAAATTAGCGGAATTCTGCAATATTGGTGTCGAATTGTCCAGGATATGACACAGTTTCAAAAATGATCCATACAATGATAATTTAACTTTTTATTTACAGTTACTGTGGAAAAACACATGTTGGTAACCAGATTACCTTACATGCCAGACGAGTACCAAACTAATACATGGGTATTTAAACTCCCTGTGGTCGAGTTAGTGGAAGAAAGGGGGGAGGTAGATCCCAATTTCATTGCTATATCCATAGAGATATATACTAGTGGGGACATTGGCCTGAAAAAGGCCTGAAACAGCATTTTGGAGCTTTCAGGGGCTCTGTGTAACCTCATTGAAACCTTCTACAAGTAAGTTAAGGTTAAAATAAATAAATTGATTCGGCTTCCCGCACATTGTTTGTGTTTTAACGTTTTTCTATATGATTTATTATAATTTGGTACTGGTTATTTGATTATATTTACAAGCGAAGGTGGTCAGGTTACTTTTTCGATGTTTCACAATTTAACCTATAGATAGGGCTCCTCTAGTAATATATCTCTATGGCTATATCTCCATACGAACCTGAGTAATCAGGGTGATATATTCGAAATGTACCACCCTGAATATATCACTATAACCTCTAAACTCTTAATGTCTAATAACACTTATGTCTTTAACAATTAAAACAAAGCCAAGTATATAATTTAATTTAGTTATTATTAATACTACTGTCTATAATTACTATATTTTCTATGACTCCTAACTTAAATTTATAAACTCTAAATTTAAACGTTTGAGACACAAGCGAGGTATAAAATCTAATTTAGATAATTTTAAAATAAACTGTTTACTCAAAATAACAAATTAGTCCGTGTGATGAAATTTATTCCTCTCATAATTCTACGTGATTTATAAAATCCTCGGCGTTGTACAACTTATTCAGACTCATTTTTTAAACGTGTTTGTCATGTATTTGATACTAAAATTAGAAACGAAACATTCATAAATTTTTTATCTTGATAAAAACCAGATATAACAACACAAACGTTGTTTATTTATGTATTGGTACTAATTTCTAATAATTAAAACTGTGTATTGTGGTCTCACTCAGATCATTTTCTGTTCTTGTTCAGTCTTAAATAAAGGTAATTATTAATAATAAAGGTATTTATTAGCAGTTTAAATAAAAAAATGTTGCTAAACATTGTATTTTTATAAAACAAGAGGCATCGGGACCCTTGCCTGCTCCGCCAAGTCAGCGCTGGAGATCACTTCGTGACCTCCGTCCCTCCCTTTGTCTGCGCAGCAGCCATATGTTTGTTTTAATACGATAAGCTTATCGTAATATTAGTATATGTTGGTGGCACACTACCACTTTTAAATAGTATTGATAAAAACTCGGGTACAAGGTACCTTGGAACTTTTTTTCATCACATTAGATCGGCAACACTCATCCTTATTTCTTCGGACTTGCTTCTCTCGTCCTCAGAATATACAATATGCCAAATTAATACTGCAACACGTTTTCGCAATCGCGTTGTTCGCCGTTAAATAGTAAATACATTTGTTTCATTCACAGCGGTCACCCATCAAGGCACTAACCATGCTCGATGCTGCTTAACTTTTATGATCCAACAAAAATCATAGACATACTTGTCCTATTAAAACGAAACTTGTTGTACTTATCTATTACGTAATGGTATATACTTGTGATAAATTTCAACTCAAGTGGATCATTTTTCAATTTTTCACATTTTTTTTAAAAAACGCATACAAGTCATTTAATAAAAAATGAACTTGTGCTGATAATGAGATGCAACTTAGCACATATGTTAGTCTTATACATGGCTACATGCGTGCTAAATCTCAATCCGACTGCATCATTTTTTCCAATGTCAACTCAGTTTAATAACAACAGTTAATTACCATGTCTCAACTCTCTAGCATAAATACTAGACAATAATAAGAAATAGACGGAAAACTTTGTAAAAACTACTGAGGAGGTCTTGAAAATACCTAAAACTAATATTTCCAGTGACATCCCGGTTTTGGATTTTTTCGCAAACACAATAATTTTCCTATATTCCTACGGTATAAATGAGAAATGTAAAAACATTATTTTTTCCCACATGTTTACATATTTATATTTCTATCGATATTGTCAGAACTGTTGGTAATAATAAAATTTGATTTTGTATATATGTTAATCATACCTAATAGTTTTCACAAATTAATTTATTCCTCGATCACAAATTTTGAAATTTTGGCTATTATTGTAGGTTAATTTAAACTGGTTAATATAAACTGAATATTGTTGACGATTAACAACTTTTTCAACAATTCAGAGATATAGGTTTGTCAAAAATGGTAGAACAGATGAGACAAAAATGGCTCCCTCGGAACTACAGCGATCAAAGCAGAGCTATAAATCGATGTAGGTAAGAAGAAATTTCAAGACCTAATAATTAAAAACTAATGGCGATTAATTATATTAGAAATCCTATCGTGTAAGAAGAATATAAATATTACATAACAAAATAGTATTAAACTAAAAAAACTGAACTTAAAAATAAGTAACAACAAAAATAAACAAAAATATTGTACCAATGCAGTAAAAAAACAGTAATATTCTCTCTCTAACAATGTCATAAAAATAATATTGCTTCATGACATATAATATAACAGAATTATATCGCCTAATAAGGTTTCAATTATTTAATTTAAACTGGTAAGACCACACAACTAACCGAATAGACTAGCACACAAGTAAAAGTATGTCCAAAGTTCATAATACAGGAAAACTCAGTGAAATTGACTACATGGCACTTACGTAGTATTGTTTATTTCTTTTGATTTTCTTTATACTGGAAATTACACAAAATAACTAATTATTCGGTTCATTACCAATTATTATTATTATATGTTTAACTAAGTCATTTATTATATTAATTACTTTCTTTTTGTTGACTATTTCTTTTTTGAAGAATAACAAGTATCGACACATATTAGTAAATAATTATTAAGGAAATAAGTTATTAAACGTGAAAATACAAAGGAGTGAAAGTAAGACCCAGTTTGACTCTTGTATAGGAAGATGTAAGGAGGCGGTGGCCAGGGCTAGGCAAGGATTGTGTGACCATGTGACGCTGGAGAATGTTCCTTTCAGCTAGGAGTAATGGACAATCGCAGAGGCGAGGCCAGGGGGGGGGCTGAGAGGGCTTCAGCCCCCCCCCAGACACATGTATGGGTGTGTGTGTAGAGACAAAAATGAAAACTAAACTTACCAAAATATTTTGGGTGGATGTACCCTGTATTAAGAAAGACTGGAGTTAAGAAAATCAAAGGGTTGGATTTCAAGGTTTTAAATAAGTAGGGTTTTAGGAGTAGTAAGACGGGAACAGTAAAAGGAGTCGGGTGATCGACACTTTCAATCTAAACACACTTCCAGACTTATACTTGAACTCGTAGTCAGTAAAATTTTCTCAAAAATAAAGTAATAACATTCAAAATAATGAATAATATACGTAAAAAAATAAATATAAGTAAAAAATGTAAAAATTTATCAGCTCAATTTTCCATTATAAATTCTCGCTAAAAGATAGCCAAAGAGTTATTTACTTTTAAATAAGTTTAAAAGTAAACTTATTTACTTTGTTACTTTTTACAAAGTTATTTTAAAACAGCGTTTTTTATTTAAGAAACGATATAAAATTAATGGTGTATTATTATTGATTTAAATTAACAGGGAAGTAAAATATGTGGTCGCTAAGTATTAAGTTGTACTAGGTCGTGTCAAAGTGCCAAAAATATTCCACCCCACGTTGGGCGCCAAAACATTCAAGCAAAATCATTTTTAACCTCTTTAAACGTCTAAGAATAGATCGTACCAGCTGCTCTCTGTATTTTCTTGAACGATATCTTGTTTATTTTAATCTAAAATTAAAATTATTTTTTTAAGATGTTTTATTCTTGTAATTTCTAAACGTGTAAGCGCTCACTTACACACACCAACATGTCCTACAGCCCTGTCAGTTCAATTTTAATACTTCAAAGACTTGTCAACATTTGTTATTTTAATGGCTTTTCTTTTTTTAAATTTTAAATTTAAATTTTCAATTATATTTTTATCCCTCTACTGTCTATGTTCATTAAACATTTCAGAATTTCTATAAATACATCGCCTACGTCATTTTAAAAGAATAATTAACCAATACTATTTCAACTTATTAAAATGCTATCTTTCCTGTCTTGACAACTGGCTAGACAAAGATGGGGTTGAGAAATAAATTACACATTGATTCACCATAAAACCTTTTCTTATTTTTAGGAGTTTTTCAACTAATCTTTTTAGCAATTTTTAAAAAAATTATCAAATGAGGATGTTCTGAGTCAATTTTAGCGCCTTAAAGCCGAGTTGAGTTTTATTAATTAAACTCAACTCAAATAAATTAAGCCTAATCAGATCTTCTTCCTTTTATCGGTCATTGATTTTTACTGAGTTTCGTTTGAATCAGTCAATCCTGCAGACCATATTTCTATCACTTATGATTCCTTTTTCAATAAAAAAGGGAAATATTTTCTATTAAAAATTCGCTTAAAAATAAAATAAATTACAATAAATAAGCGCCAAGATCGATTCAGTGTTGCTATTGAAATTTTAAATTTTGAAATTAAATCGAAATTTCACTGTTATTCTCGGATTAACTGACACACATATATTAGATGATATCAATAATTTTAAGTTTTAGCGAAATTCCTGTAAAAAAATCAATAATGAGATAGGCGTCATGGCGGGAGTCGAACCATGAATGACCAAAATCTATTTCAAAGGTTCCTGATCCCAAAAAATGTTTCAATGAAACCGGTCCGAAGTCGATACAACTACTTTAAGTGACCAAAAAGCCAGGGTAAGGACATGGTAAGGACGATATTTTTTTTTTGGTACTTATTTACTTGGGTCCCAACATAAAGTTGGGACCCAAGTAAATATGGCGATATAGGGCAATTATTCACTTGGGTACCGACAATATATTTACTAAATCATATAAAAGAAATTCTTTAACAATCTTAATGGGGGATGTTGAAAAGCAATGGGGCTTTTGTATGGGGTTGAGAGGGGGGGAAAAGAAAATATTGATAATCAAGTGAATAAGATGATATAGTGCGAAAGTACCCTTGGTTCCCAACATAAAATTGGGACCCAAGTAAATTAGGCAATTTACTTGGAAGAAAAATTACAAAATATTTTTGTTCTCATAGCAAAAAACTTGAGATTTCTTAAAGTCTTAACTCCATTACAAATTGAAACTAAGAGATTTTAATGGAGATTAGACAGACCTCCTAGTTCCTATACCCAAATCCACTCGATTTTTTCAGATTAATTGAGGTTGGGAACCAAGTAAATAAGTGCCTTTTTTTTACATTATATAAGTTTACAACTTTAAAATAATTCTTGCGTGACGGTCCGCATGTCGGACGAATTTCCATTGGAATGCATGTTGCCATTCTTAACTATCCATTTTTTGCTTAAAGTTCCGGTTTATGCTTCATAACTTGAGCAGATACGCAATTATCAAGCTCTACACATAACAATTTTTTTTCTGTATTTTTTAAAGGACCTACGCTAAAACCTTTAAAGAAAAACACCAACTGAGCATTTAACTTGTGCAAATAATGGTGTGCGCTGTCAATTTTTTGTATAACCAACTGGATAGTTATGCACATATCCTATGAAAAAAAAAGAAAAAATTAATTACAAGTAGAACTTGATAGTTGCGTTTCTGCTCAAGTTTTAAAGCATAAACTGGAACCTTAAGAACAAATGGATAGTTAAGAACGGAAACACGCATTCCAATGAAATTCGCCTGACATGCGGACCATCATACAAAAATTATTCTGTCTGAAGGTGTGCGTGTGTCTGTTATTATCATATCTCCCTGTGTATTTATGCTAGAGTCTAGTTGTGCTATTCAGAAAATAATTTTTATGTCGTCATTAACCCGCAATAATGACTCAGCAAAAATTTCGGAAATTCAAATAACAAGGAAAAATTTGTGGAACGGTTTAAGATTTGACACGCATGTAATTATATATAAGACCAAGTTTCATCTCTTTATCAGTATCATTTTAATTTTTATCAAATAAATTGTATACATTTTTTAGAAAATCAGAAAATTGTCCGTATGAGTTGAAATTTAATTTAAGTGTATCCGATTACTTAATAAATAAGTATACTGATTTTCGTTTCAATACGGCAAGTATACCTACTTTGATTATAAAAGTTTAGCAGTGCTTGAATAGGTGACCGCTGGGAATAAAATGTTTGTATTTAGACAGTACCTTTGGTTGTTTGTACATTCTGTGAACGAGCGTAGCAAATCCGATGTGGTGAGGAAAAGATCCGTTGGGGATCTTTATTTTGGTTTTTTCCATTATACCGTAGGTACAATGTAAAGTAATATATAAACCAAGTAGGGAAACTCCTATACTAACCTGTGTAAATAAATTCAGACATGCGTGATCAGCTGATAGCTGGCTCAAAAATAAAAAATAGCTAAATTGGAATAACTGCAAGTGAGCCTTTAAGGATTACATATACATATATCTGTGTGTGTGTATGTATGTATGTATATCTAATACAGATTGGATTCATCATCCACATTGAGACAGTATTCATTCTGACCTTTGACACCTCTGAGATTTGGGATTTGCATCCCAGGTTACGTTGCAAGTTTATGTATCCAGTTAGTGAAAGATTTGTACAAATAAATGAACTCCTTCTTAGATTACACTTTGAGCATAGTGATCTTCATGTACTACTACCTGAGAGGGTTCTTCTCGCTGGGTTTATACCTGATGACTCAAATGTTATTATTTGTATTTTCTTTCAGGTTAGAAAGAGTTGATAATGTAGACAAAGAGGAGGTTGATACTGCGCCAAACTCTAGCTCAGTTAAGAGAAGAATATACTACAAGCAAAGGAATACAGTAAGTTCTAATAACATTTTGAAACAGTGTTCTACTCCGCCGAGTCAAAAAGAATAGTTAAAATACCCCTCTTAGTCATTAAAAATGTCTAACAACTTCTGTCTTCCAATCATCCTTAAAGGTTTCATTTCCATGATGAAAATCCTCTTAAACTCACTAATGCACCAGTGTAAATTTTACTGTACACAACAAAATCAGGTTTTTAAGGGTCTGTAGAGGAAAAAAACGGCTGCAGGGACCTAACTAATATTGTAATATCTTTAAATGGTCTTGTAAATCAGAAATCAAAACAATTCATTCAAATCGGCTTGATAGAAGTGGAGAAAAATTGCATTTATGATGACTTCTTATTTTTAGTCTTCCTTAATTTTTATGTTGATGTACCTACAGGGTTGGAAACGGTTATTCCAGTTTCTAAGTGAAGTTATTAGGTAGGCAGAGTGCATCAATAATAATGTTATTCAAATCTACAGTTAGTGTTGGGAAGGATGTAGTTCCTGACTATACCCTTTTCGTTTCATTCATTTATTAATTCCATCTGTTTGGTCCTGGATCTATGGAGGTAAAACTGATGCAAATACTACACCTACGAATATCTGTTATGATTTATTTTCTCAGACACCTCTGAATTGTATAATACCTCATATAATAGCAGAAAGAGCTATAAACTTTGGTTTCATGCTGCAGGCATGCCACCAAAGAGAAGATGCTGATGATAGCTTCTCAATTTAAATGAGGTCCTTAGCCTTAACTTAAAAAACTTATTAAACCTAAAACAATTCAAATCTAATCTAAAAGACTGGATTAAAAATCATGTTAAATTGTAATTTACTATATATCTTAGTTTTGTATATTTTAAATACCTCAACTTCTGTTTACTCTACCTATAGATTTTTGTACTGTTAATGCTGTGATACTTAAAAATAGTACTAATTGATAAATATATGAACAAATAAATATATTTATATTCAAATAATTATATAATACTTATTGATAAATTCTTATATTAATAAATATATTGTAATATATGTATGATAAACAATGGTGCTTATAACATAACAACATAAGTACTCTAATAAACTCATAAGTTTCTAGTGCCTACCTTATACATAAAATAATTATAAGGTATAATAATATAATATGAGTATGATATATAATATGGGTGTGTGTGTGTGTTGGTGCTGTGTGTGATAGTGTAGGTGTGTGCTTGTGTATACTTATATATCTATGATCACAATTAAACTAATCTTAATTCATATAAATTGATAGCTACTATGTTATAATAAATAAGGAATACTGATAAATTAAATTAAACACTTACATGATTAATTATGGTTCCTCATATAATAGGATATTCTTAAGTTACTAAGTACTACCTTATGCATTTAAAAATAATAATATATTCAATAAATATTCTATACTATTCAATAAATATTCTATACTATTCAATAAATATTCTATACTATTCAATAAATACTATATTAAACACGTATGTATGTGTGTGTATATGTATATATATGTGTGTATAAATGTATATAAATAAAATATTTTTAATTCCTACAATTAACAACTATTATTTTAAATAAATTAAGAATACTTGATATGGATAAGTAATGATCTCTTCAATAAGATCTTAGTTCTTTCTTATTTTTTTTATCTACCTTTTTAGTAAATTTTATGTATTTTTTTTTTTTTATTTAAGTGTTGATATTTTTTTTCATTTTTAAGGACTGTTGCTTTTTATTTGTTTTTTTTTTTCTACCTAGATTTTTGTCTATTTTGTTTTACTTTTACATATACATTTTTTTTTCTTTTCTCTTCCGCTATAACCAATCCATAACCTATTGTTAGTAATATCTGTCATACCCCACACACAGGTCCATATGGACCTTGTGGGATTGCTGTAAATTATATTATGTCTTATGTTTTATTTGATGTAATTATTATTGGCAATAAAGTGTTTTTTTAATTGAATTGAAAATTGAAAAAAAGGTCAATTTTTTTTAAATTAAATACTGGGAAGAGCAATGAATAATATAATTCCAAAGTCTTTCTGTTTAATTTCAAATTATATTAATCGATGGTAGGAATTTCAAGTCCTTACTCTTTGTATTGTAGTGGTGATAAGAGCTATTGATATTAAAACTATATACATTCATTTTTATATACAACAGAACATTGAAAATGTTCAAATTAAGTATGGTCATAATACCTAATTTTTTAAAAATATCTTTGCAATGAGTATCATATTTAGCTCATCATATTTGGCCTATTGTATCATAACATGATACACAAGAACACAAGATGAGATATCTCTCGTGGAAGAGAATTACTAAACTTTCTTAAAGTATAAATATATGAGGAGACCTTCTTATGCACCTTCTTATATAAGAAATCCATGTTAGCTTAGAGTCTAAGATGATTTGTAAGAGTTTCACAGAATCCCGTACTACAATGTTGTAAAGAGTAAATGTAATTTTCTGTTTTGCTAACCTTAAAGTTATTAGCTTGGATCTATTCATTTAATTTATTCAGTGTTTCTGAATCTACCTTTTGTAATGCTTTTTAAATCTTTACTTGAGTGGATCAGGTTGGAATCGTCTGAGAAAAAACACATTATCCTTATCAAATATTTTGAGTTAGTTTTCAATAATTAGATTCTTTTATTCGTTTATTAAAGACTAATTTTGTTTGACTTAATTTACAATAATGACTATTTAAATTTCATCGCTTAGTGACACTTGGTGCATAAAAGAGATCAAAAAGTCAGCAGTGTTGCAGATTTTTCTTTTAAATTTGATTAATGGGGTTTTCAGTCTCGTTTTGAGCAGAGTTTCGTTTAGGTTCCTTTGCAGGATGCTCTCCTTTCTAAATGAAGCCACTTGTTTGCAGTGGAAGCGTATTTGTGTTGATTCTCGTTTTCCATGCCGATATTCTTGAATCTGATACCAATATTTTCCATTTACTATTTCATGCAGTATCAGGTTCTATTTAAAAATAGTCAGTTTTGGTATTTTAGTCTCTTATCTTGCATAATTTGATTTAATTTCCTTTTTCATTCCATAAAATTGTATTTTCCTTTCAGTTTTATTTTATATAATCATTGTGTTTTTTGTGTGTATTTCTTGATATCATAGGAGTTAGTTTCGTCATGTTGAATTTTATCTGATATAAAGTCGTCATCGATCTATTTGATATTTCGCATGCATGTAGTCATATGTAAGACCAACATATGTGCAAAGTTTCATTTCATTATCAGCTTTAGTTCAATGTTTATCGAATGACTTGAAAATATATCATTTGATACTACCGTTGGTGGTTCGGTGCGTTTCCTAGCAATAAGAAAATACTAAGGCGGGTGTTACTTTATAGAGGACTGTATACGCCTAAATAAAATAATATAAGAATATAAGATAGAAAATGTCATAAATAAAATAATTAAAGTCTGAATAATGTGGAAGATTGTACCTGATTTTTGGGGTGATGATGGAGAGAGCACCGTTGCCTCAGTGACGTCCTGGCTGGATAAAAGGTAGAACTGGGTTTTCGGGTGTCTTTGAATCGATATTACCAAAAATAACAGAAGTAGGCGGTAGGGAATTGAACCCGGTTTCACGTTCGAAAACCGGTTTAGGTTTAAGTAGTGGATTAGTTAGTGGTTGCGTTAGCACAAAGTTATTAAAAATTATATAAAAATCCTCCAACTGTTTTGCAAAACATGAATAGTTGACACAATATAAGTACGCGAGGAAATGTAACAAGCAAAATGCAATGCTATGGAACTAAAATGGGAACTGTTCCCTCATTCGACATTCGTCATCATTGATGGCTCGACATAATGTCATGTCCCACTCTGCTTCGCTACGTCTAACTCATCAGGGCACCAACAGAGCCTGAACTCACTCTGACCTTCAATTAAGTCGAAGAATATAATTTGAAGTATTTACCAGAACAGGTGGTGCTCTCTTACCGCCATCAAGCATGGCAAGCAAAACATATATCATTTGATACTACCAAGTTTTACAAAACATGAATAGTTGACACAATATAATTGTGCGAGAGAGTGCGGAATTAATTGAAGGTCAGAATGAGTTCAGGCTCTGTCGGCTCACTGATGTAGCGAAGCAGAGTGGGACATGACATTATGTTGAGCCATCAATGTCCAATGATGGAACAGTTCCCAGATGTATCATTGCATTTTGCATATAAAATAACAAAAATAATCCACTTGAGTTAAAATTTGAGTTAAAATCCCTTGATGTAATAAATATGTGTACAAAGTTTCGTAGTACGGAAAGTATATCTACAGTTTTGTTGGCTACCGACAAAGCGAGGTCGGGTTACCACTGGAAATAAAATTAATATTTCTGTTTTGCAGTATAAACTTGATGATTTTTATATTCTGAGGACAAGCTAAGCAGGTTTCAGAGGATGTGTTTAGCGAAGCTGATTTGTTGAGGAAAATTTCCGATGTACCCCTTACCCAATTTTTTATTATAAATATTATGGTGATTAAACACTTTGTAATATATTTATGTTGTGTGTCGTTTAGTAATGTATGTAGATGCTGATCAGTTACCAAGTCTCCTGTCTGATAGTTACCATGTATTGAAACAGTCAAGGGACGAATCTAGTGTCAGCCAGATTCCAGCTGAACAGTTCAAGGTAAGATGCGCTTTTGATAATTATATTAAAGTAATTAATAAATTGAATAATTAATTATAAGTAGTTAATAGTAATATCACTTAATTGCACTTAGAATACGACACACGTCTAAAATCTGTTGACAGCATGGGAAAATAATGTGAGGGAGCCAATGAGGTTAGTCCTGGATGTTAAACCACACCCTCTATTTCAATTCAGGCCAACCTTATTGGTTCCTCATCACTATTTTCACGCGTTGTTAACTGATTTTAGGAGTGTGTCATACTATGAGATATTATTAATTTAATTTATGCATCAATGAATAATAGAACATTAAATAATAAATGGATTTTTTCTAGTTTTCACCTAGCAACTGCAAGATATTATTATTTTATCAAATAATGGGCAGTAAAAAAGTAAACAAAGGACTAAAAGGGAAATAAAAATGAAGAAGAAGTTAAAAGCATAAGGCAAATACTTGATTACAGTTGATTTCAGACAGTATACTTGGTTGACAAAAGCCTATTAGGGATAGATCAGTTTATGTACAGGTGCATTCTTAAGGTCTGATTGTTCAGAGCCCCCTGAACAATATGGGGTTTTCAGCTGCCTAGATCAGGTTCAGCGGGCGTAACCAAGCAAAAAACTAGTTGAGGTGGTGTTACCTTTTACTGATGAAGTTAAACATTACTATTGATTAAGAAACTTCTTGAGATTAATGTCATTTTTTAAAAGAAATATTTTTTATAAACTTTATTATTTTTATTTTACATAAAAGAATGATTATTTAGTGTTGACGAGTTTGGAACTAGGGAATTTTTTTTTTATAAATATAAATATATATATATATATATATATATATATATATATATATATAATATATATATATATATATATATATATATATATATATATATAGATAGATAGATAGATAGATAGACTACTAGATATACCATAACTTTCAATTAACTAACCATGATTTCTGTTTTTTTCTTAGCTCCTTTCCATTATTACTTTGATGTAAATATTATAATAAGTTATGTATTTGCAGACTGTTCTAAACTGCTATCAGAAGTTATTATCATGTAGAGACCCATCTATACCTCCACTATTATCAGGTTTGGCTGAGATTTATCTAGAAATCCTATCAGAATGCAGTTTACCACAAGAGAATCAGTTAATGGCTTCCACAGCTTTCTGCCATATACTGTCTCTCATACAGACACCTACAAACATCGCCCTTCTGTTTTCCAAGAACTTCATGTCTGCTACCTCCGATCTCTTCCAGGTAAAAAAAATTGTTTTGCCAAAACTTTATATACACACACATATACAAACATACAATATATATATATATATATTTGATGTCAGAAAAATTACTCCTTCTATGTGTTTGTTGTTCTAAAATGTCTAAGTTTAAGTTATTTTACTGTTGTAATACACTGTTTTCATTATTTTACGATCCATTATTTGTATAAAGCAATTTTAAATGACAATTTTTGCATATTTTATCATGATTTGTGAAAAGCTTTTGATTGTGTTTCATTATTATTATATTTATCTTTGGTATGTTTGAGTTGTCTCAATTCAATTAATTTATTGTTGGCAACATTTCATACGTCGATTATTATGTAACTTCTGTACATTTTTGTATTTAGGTAAAACTACTCAAAGGGCAAGGTGATGTCAACGTATATTTAAGAAAACCAGAAGTATTTAAAGTCTGCTTATGTCATGGGCTACTTCAGCTTGGAGATACATTTTGGACGAGTCAGCATCTGGATTGGAAACAGTTAATGTTTTCAAAGATATTGAATTTAATAGAGTCTCATGCATTTACACTTACCCCTCTAACTCTACCAGCTTTCAAATGTCTCAGACTCTTCTTGATGAAGGTAATGTATTAGCTAAAAGGATGTAGAAATTCATAGAGTAGGGGTAGGGGCCCTACTGCGCCCCCACCCAGTGATTCAACTCCTTGGTTAGAGGTGGTCCTGAAACAAGGTCTAGTTGCACGAACTTCTGCACTGATTGCTAGTTTTCACCTTATTCCCCCTTTATCAATATTCTACTCATAATATATATCTTTATTTAATTTTATGAAAATTTTACATCTTTAACAATTAATTCAATTTTTAAGATTGAATTATAACGAAAATGAATAATTTTAATCTTGAAAATGAATAAATAATTATTTTATATATGTGGGACAAAAAACTACTCAAGAGGCCTTAAAAACACCTGAAACAGATAATTCCGGTTTCATCCCGGTTTCGGATTTTTTTGCAAACACAATACTTTTCCTATATACATTCGGCATAAATGAGGAAAAATAAAAATTGAGTACATTGCATCTCAGAACTTTTCCTCGCCACATTAGATTAGCTATGCTCATCATCACTATTTTGGACTCAGTTTGCTTGTCCTCAGAATAAATAAATCACCTAATGCACTGCAGTACGTCTTCAGACTCAGTTCACTCATCCTCAAAATATACAAATTACCAAAAGTACGCAGCATGTCTTCAGACTTAGTTCGCTCATCCTAAAATATACAAATTACCAAAAGTGTTGCAGCACATCTTCGGACGTACTTTGCTTGTCCTCAGAATATAATTTTCTTTTCTGGATAACTAGACCTAATGATTGATTTTTGTACCAAGTTTCAACTCTCTTGCATAAATACACTGAAAGGTACGATGATAATGGACACTCACCCTAACAACTTTGTAAAAACCAATCAGGAGGTCATGATACACCTGAAATGGATGATTCAGGTGAAATCCTGGTTTTTAGAATTTTTTTTGCCAACACAATACTTTTCCTATATATTTACAGTATAAATGAGAAAAAGTAAAAATTGTGGCTATGGTACACAGTGCTAAGCATACTGCTTAGTACTGGCATAAAAATGTGCCTATTTGGGTGGTAAAGAATAAGTATATACTGTTGGGTATGCCTATACTAATACCCTTTACTAATTGGGTATTAACTATGCCTTGCATTGTTTTATAAATTCAAAATTATTTGTTGTTAGTTTTATAATAACTTTGGCACTTAGGTATATAAAATTTAATATTTAATTAAAAGTTTTATTTAGTTCTGGTTAACCACATAATTTAACAAATTGTGGTTTTTACCTAAAATAGAATATGTTTGTAAATAAATGTTTAAATGTAAAAAAATGCTTCCTGTCTGCAAGTCTCCTTAATGAGCATGAAATGCGGCTTTCTTGCTGATTAATCCGTTTTTATTTAATTTTTCAAACGAAATTCGCTAAAAATTATCATAAACTAAGCTTTAAATTCTTGCAAATAATGATGTGCCTTGCATTGCATAATCTATAGAATAAATATGTGTATATGTGTAATATGTCCTTTAAAATACTCACAAAAATTACATTACTAGTTGTGAGGCTAATGCTTAGGTTACATACATTCATGTTTTATTTATTAACTAATATATTTTTTTAATTTTTTTTAGGTCAATCAAACAAACAAATTATCACGTAAAATTGATCCAACTAATTTGATCCGCATAGCTAAGATAGTATTTTCTAATTGGGAAAACCCAATGAGTGGTGTTAGAGAGCAGAATAGTTTAGTGTTTGAAGCATTCCTCGATGCATCGTCTGACTCATTGCAATCTCCTCACAGAGACATTTCGAGTCATGATCCGAGCAGGTACCTGGAACCCGTAACTCTTATGGAGCTCGTCTTTACAGAGCAGTCCTGGATGACTAAGAGTAAATACTTCATGCTTTCAGCTTTACTACATAAGAACTCAACTTCCAAGGTATAGTTTTATTTTACTTTGTTTATTAGATTGGGTGTTCTTCAACTCTCATGATAAAAGAACACAATTAGCTGATGAAAATTTGCTAAAAAGATTTAAATTGAACCTGCTATTAGAATTATTGATTAAATGTGTTAATATATTTAAAGAATATTTACTCATTATAGATACATAATATCCTGTGGATTAAAATTATTTTTAGTGCTTTCAAGTGAATATATTACTTATTAAGAGTGATTTAGTAAGTAACTTACAAGAGTTATCTACTAAAATTAGGCCACACTAAAATTAAGGTAGTGGGTGTAGGATTGTTGGTATATTCTTTCTTTTTAGAGAACCTGCACAGTGGGTCCAAGGGGGACAGGTAAATGTCAAAAATGCTGTATGACCAACTGTTAATGAGACATTGGCAATTTTATGTCTTAACTGCTTATTTCTTGTTTACTGGTGAACTTATTTTAGTAATCTAATTTTTATTACTTTAGAGCTGAAATTAAATTTAATTTTAAATTAAAAGTGAATGTTATATTTATTTTAGTTCTGTTGTTTTTAATATCAAGATATTTGATTTCAAATTAGATTATTTTATAAGAATATTTGAGCCGATTAATGTTGAATATTTGACATTATATAAACGATGAATCTTTGTCGTGTTGTATTTTGAATTAAAACTTGAATATGTGGTTTGTCTTTCTAATTGCACTTTGAATGTAGTAATATTTGAATATTCTTTTCTATATGATTTAAAATTGTTTAAATTACCACTTTGAGTGTTAAAAAGATGATGAAACTTTTTCTTCTAATTAAAATCAGATTGCTTCCTTGTCTGCAGGTTCTAATGAGTCTGAGTAATGATATAGTTGCTGGTTTATTGAACAGCTTATCATACCAGCATCTAGTGTCAGCAGGGGCAGAGTTGTATAAAGTATGTTTACAGGATATCAACTTTGAACAATGGCAACAAATATTCTTACAACCTATCCTACAAGTATTAACTAGCAACAAAACTACGTAAGTTAACTTATCTAAGATTAATAGTTAAAAATAAATATCCCCAAACTTAGTAATAGGGTGAAAGCAGAATCAAATGGCATTTGTCGCTAAGCGATGAAATTTCATGTTTATAATTGTTATTATAGTAAATTATGTCAAATAAATTAGTCTTAAATAAATTCAAACGAAACGGAAAATCGAATTCAATTATTTAAAACTATCTCGAAATATGGTATCAATGAGCGTAATTAAGTGGAAAGGAATTGTTCAGAAATTGGAACTAAGTCAAATTCGGAAAATTGAAACAAATTAAAAAGGTATGGAAATTATTATGGAGTTGTTAAACAATAAAAATCAAGTGAAAGAGGAACTAATAAATATTTTATTAGCAACTACAAAAGCCATATTCGATCGAGCGGAAGCAACAAAAATATTTGAAACTTTGAAACAGCTTAGTCTTGAATATGAACAAATTTGGAACTGTATTTCCAAATTTGTAGATTTAGACAAAGAAATTGAGTTGTATGGGGAAATTGCTTGTGACTGCATGGACGCGACCCTGGAATTGGAATATGTTGCAAAAACTGATAAGAATACTTATTATTTAAATTAATAAATATTAATAAATTATTTATTGCATCGAATGAATACTTAAAAAGTTACAAATTGACTAATGTAATCGAGAATAATAAACCTTTTAAAGTGCTTACTGATAAGAATCAAAATAATTCTAATGTTCCGGTTCACATCGTAAAGAAAAATTGTGACGCCGATGACTTTATATCAGAAAAATTCAACACAACGAAACTAACTGCTATGACATCAAGAAATACTTCGAACACAATGATTATATCAAATAAAACGTAAAAATACAATTTTATGGAGTGAAAATGGGAATTAAAATCAAGTTATACAAGATTAAGAGACAAACAAAACCAAAACTGACTATTTTTAAACGGAACCTGATACCGCATGAAATTGTTGGAAATATCGACACGGAAATATCGACTGATACCGCATGAAATATCGACATGGAAAACGAGAATCAACTCAAATAGTACGCTTCCATTGCAAACAACAATTCAGGGAAGAGAGCATCCTGCTAAGGAACCAAAACAAAAATCTGTTCACAAAGAAATCGAAAACCCCATCAACTAAATTTAAAAGATAAATCTGCAACACTGCTGACCTTTTTTATCCATTTTCTGCGAGGAGTGTCGCTAAGCGATGAAATTTAATGTTTATAGTTGTTATTATAGTAAATTATGTCAAATAAATTAGTCTTAAATAAAGATTCAAACGAAACAGAAAAATGAATTCAATTATTTAAAACTATCTCGAAATAGCATTAAACAGTTTTGTTTTTAATAATTTATTTTGTTTGATCCCGGCTCATGCAGAAGATAAAAATCCTTGCATGTGTCATCCTCGATCTTTAGAAAGGACTTAAAGCTAGTTTTTCAGTTCCTATGCAGTTTCAGGTTATCTATCCTAAAAGAACCCTAAACACGTTAAAATAACCTGCCTAACCCTACATGTTATTGGCTTTAGGCAAAATTTAGAGCATCAATAGATTTATATGAAATAAGCTGATTTATGGTTTCAAGAGCAGGAAAGCCTAGTCCTGAAGTGGGGCATTGTTGTTTCTAGTTAAAGGTTTAGAAATCTGTTGGAAAGTCACAACTTTTCTGTGGTTTAGACAAAAAATGCATCTTCTATCCAAGGGAGTTAGCAAAAAGAGTCCAATGACATGGATTACTTATTTGGTGATCAATCACTTCTCCTTAACTTCTAACTCACTTAGTTGTGTGATTTGGTCCTACCAGATTGAACAGATAGTTTTAAGTGTCAAATCTCTGACAAAAGAGAACTTTAATGAGAGTCATTTAGTTATTTTTCTTCTATCAGTTCTTAAATTAACTTCTTCATTTTTTACTGGCTTCTATGTAATAAACAATGTCAACCTTGTTTTAACCTTGTAAAGGACATCATTAGTGCATAACAATCATATAATGTTTTTAGCTGCGAGAAGCAGAATCTAATTAACCACTGGATGCCATGCACTATGAAGAAATTCAAAGCCTGTATACAGATCATAGTTGAAAACCTTACAGAATGTCGAGGGTACTCTTGCGATGATATACTCTATGCTCTAGTTTCCTGTTATAAACTTGGTAGGAAGGAAGGACTTGAGAAAATGCAATGGAAATATCTTTCTGAGTATACTCACCTCAAACAGGCTCTCAAGTAAGTCATATTAAACCTTCAAGCACTTTAAGTCTTATTGAATGTTAATAGCTTTGGCTGATAATAGGATTAAAAATCTTAAATTAAGCCATCTTGGTTGTTTGTTTGGGTATTTGATTTTCTGAAATAAAGATAATTCAAGTTATTTTATACTTGTTGAATTCCTTGTTTTTGGTTTTATTTTTATTATTAATTGTGCAGCCTTATGCAAGGATGAAATAAGAAAAAAATTATAAACCTTTATCTAAGGTTTATCATTTATAATAACATGGTTAATAGTAAATTAACAAATAAACTATTACCATGAAAACAAATACATTTTTTATAGCCAATCTAGCTCTTATGCGAATCATGTTTTCAGTATTAGGCATTTTTCCTATTTTGTGGGCTCTTAGCCCTTTTTGTAGGGTCATTAGCAGCCTGACACCAGACCAAAATTATGTTTTTTGTGGTTTTACCTTTATTTTTAATTTTATTTTTGAGACATGCAGCGGATATTCTAGTACAGGCAATCCCCCTTTTGACCTTTTCCTGAATACAGCTTAGAATATAAACAATTAGTATTATTCTAAAAAGTAAAACTACTGGTTATACCATAGATGCTTCTGAGTCATCATTAATGACACCTGTGTTTTTACTTTTCCTTATTTATACCTTAGGTATATAGGAAAAGTATTTTGTTGCCTGAATTATCCATTTCAAGTGTTTTAAAGTCCTCTTAAGGTTTTCACAAAGTTGTGTATGTGTCTGTTATCGTCGCAGCTCCCATTGTTTTTTTTTATGCTAGAGAGTTTAAATTTGCTACATAAAACAGTCTATTGGTGTAGTTTTGCTATCCAGAAAATATTTTTATGACGTCATCAACCCGCATTAATGACTCAGCAAATTGTTAAGTTTCATCTCATTATCAGCATTAGTTAAATTTGTATTAAATGACTTGAGTACATTTTTTAAAAAATCAGAAAATAATCCAATTGAGTTGAAATTTGGTACAAGTGTATACCTTCATGTAATAAATATGTACTATAAGTTTCGTTTCAATACTACAAGTATATATAATATATATATATATATATATATATATATATATATTATATATATATATATATATATATATATATATATATATATATATATATATATATATATAATATATATGATTTTTGTTGGATCACAAAAGTTAACAGCATTGTGTGTTTAGTACCTGGATGGGTGACAGCTGGAAATGAAATGAATATATTTATATTTGACTTGTATATCCTGAGCGAAGCAAGTCAGATGTAGAGAGGATGGGCATAGCAAATCCGATGTGATAAGGAAAAGTTCTGAGGTACTCAGTGCTTGATTTTTTGTCTGATTTTGGTAATGTTTTAGACAAAGTAATGATCAGATACGAATGCAAGCATTTGCGACTGTTTGTATAAGTCCTAAATCTTCAACAGTTCCAACAGATGAAGAGTTTGATCTCATACAATCTTTCCTAAGTGAAAATATCAACTGTAATAATACAGCACTGAGGCATAGCATGCTATCAAGCTTCTATAATTTCTTGGCTAGAATGACTGATGTATGTCTTCATATTCTCCAAAATAGGTAAGTAACACTACTATTGACACATTATGTATTGATTTCTTTGAAATATTGGGTATAATTGTGCTATGAGTAGTAGTTTTGACGCCAAGCGTCATATTTAAGTAAAAATGGCAGGATTGCAAACACCTTGTTACTGGTAAAATTTTTTAAAATATTAAATTTTTATTTTGGAAAACTTTTTGGACATGTTTAGGGATACTCCAAAAATTAGTACCCTAACTTTGCATCACAGCTACTATCGTAGGGGACCAAAACAAGTCCTGTCATGCTTGTTTTTGTTAATAGCTTGGTAGAAATGTTCTTATAAATAAAGTTGGAAGCTAAGTAAATTGTATAAATATAAGTTTCTATTGGTTTACTATTTATTTGAAAACACAAACCAAGGGTTTCAAGTTAAAAATGAACCATAATGTATTTTTTTATTGTATAAATAAACTAAAAAATTGTCACTGACGCGACATTGTTTTGTATTTTTTACCATAACTCTACGGAAAAGTAATATAATTTTATGATCTTTGGATATGATGTAGTCAACTACAGAACAAGCTGTAGTTACATGTTTGATTAAATTCAATGGTTTTCCTATGAGATAGTAATTTTTCTAAGTCTTTTTGAACAAATTTTGTGAAAGTAAAATAATTTTATTTTTCTAATACCAACTTTTTTACTGTTGATATGAGAAAAACATGGAAAAGGAAACATTTATAGAGTTGTTTGTCTTCTTTCTTTTTGATTGGGACAGTTGGTTGGGACAGTCAATAATACTTTGAAATTCTGTTTTCTCGCCTTAGGAAAAATTTACCAGGCCAGTGCTCTGCGGCAATAATAAAGCTATAATTTGGGGTAATACCTTGTTCCGCATATAATACGAGGTAATACCTCATTTTGTCCACTACAATTGCAGATGAGATGCAAAATTAGGGAATTTTTTTTGGGGTATCCCTAAACATGTCCAAACAGAATCCTCAAAAAAAATTATTTAAATCTTCGAAAAAAAAGTTTGTTGACTAGAGTATGTTTTTTTTCTTTTTAGATCTACTTGACTACTAGTGTAACTAGTGTTTTCTGATTTCTAACTAATAAACTAATATAGGTTTTAAATCATTTCTTTTCAATAGGTTTCATCAAGATGCTAGCCATGCAGAGAACCGAGCCCTGACTAGAAGTATGATGTTCTTAGAATGGTTATATAATTTCTTAAAGTCCAACCTGGAGATAGGTACCAACTATCAGAGGAGAGTGTCATCTCTCGAGATGTATAAAGTTATCTTAAGTTATCTGACAGAGGATTCAGTCCCTACTCTTGTTCAGAGGAGATCCAGTGTTAGTCATGATAGGTCTGTATGGTTCTTTCTTTATTAAAAATGGCTTATAACAGATAATTTAGTTATAACTGAGTAGAATCCATTTAATATCAGAAAACACTCAACTGTGTAAAGGAAACAAATATATTAGTGATGGCTATATAAAATAATAAATCTAAGGCCGGTATTCAGAATTTTTTTTAGTAAATGTCTTCTAGGTCAGGGATACACAAACTTCAGAGCCCCGCGTACCCCCATTGTAGATAAATGGTAATTGGTGGACTCCTGTCCTTCCCGTACACCCCCCCCCCCCTCCAATTAATAAATTCAATAACTTGTACTTATAGCTTATAGTTTTTGACATTATAAATGTAGGCTCACAAAGCAATAATTTGCAACACGAAAGAGCTTTAAAAATGATAGTATATATTAGAGTTTTTTAGTTCGATTTCGTTAAACTTATTGAGATTTAATATTTTATAAACAAATCATTATTATAAAGTGTAATAATTTACAGTAAAATCTCATAATTTGTATAGTTCCCTGGTAAATAGCGATCACTTGCACAAAAACCAATTTCTGTTATTATACCTTTTGTCAGATTTCATAAAATATGAAGGGAAAGCCTCATTTTGACATTGATTTTTTTCATCTTACAACAGAAAATAAATATTTTTGTTTACTAATAGAAACATGGTGGATAATTTCTTGAATCATAGACTTACCTCAATCTCATATGATCATTTTTCCTCTTGGAATTGGGTAAAAGGATATTAGAACTAATAGCAGTTATTATAATTATTAATTATAATAGCATTAAAGTTAATTAATTAATGTTTGCATGTATGTTATTATAATTTATTCATGAAGTTCACGGACTCCTTAAAGTCTTATTAACAACAACATCTCTTATAGTGTAGCCTGAACACCCTTAGGGGTCCACGGAAAAATGTTGGGCTTAAATGCATTATTAATGCCAGAAGCAAGGAATTGTTAACTAATAAATCAATTCATATCTATTCAACTAGGCAATCTGACAAGTATATTATTCCTTTTAGAATAATATACTATAGATACTTTTTATACATATGATTATGTATAGATACTATAGAATATAGATTGAAAAAATGAAAGACCCTAATATTTTAGGGATTAGGTTCTTAAATGCTCTGCCTAAGAACTTAAAAACTTTTAGTTGAAAATTGAAATCATTTTTTGATAAAAATTTCTCCTTACTCAGTTAAAGACTTCTATAATAAACTTTGCTTATTAATATAATGTTTAACTTTTATAACTATTTTTACAATGGAACACAATTAGTAAATTGTAACTTCAGCTGTAAATCAATCAATGGAGGAGTTTATGTATTTATTTATTTATTTCTTTTAATTAAAAGGACTAATTTTTGGACATAAGAAGAGCACAGTTTTTAAAAGAAATATATACATAACAGGATAAGTTCATTTTTATGGATTAGCCATCTTCTGCTAATAATACAACATTGAGATAACTTGGACCAAACTTCAAAACCAAATTGGACCAAACTCTAACACAATGTTTTAACCACAGGGATAATGTTGGTAGGAAAAAGTTTGCTAAGAATTTATTCGAAGGTTAATCACTGAGTTGACTTGTCAAATACAGTGTTTCCAACAAAGTGAGACCTCAGCTGTTCCTCTCTTAAGAATTGATTTGATATTAAATTCTGTCTGTCAAGGGGAAAATAACAAAAAGTTTCCTTGTATCTAAAATAATTAAAGTTTATATTTTTCCAAGAGATATTACTGTTGTTTTAAATAAACACATTCACCCTGTATCCATGTTGATAAGACATTTAGATCATCGTCTAGACAAACTAAATCAGCATCACATCCAAATTCTAAGCTTCCTTTACTGCCTTGTTTGCCCAATAATTTGGCAGGGTGTAGTGAAGCTGCTTCTAATGCTTCTTCTATGGTGCAGCCTGTGAATACTTTGTAGTTCCGCACGCATTCGTTCAATTTAACAACACTACCAACAAGTGTATTTGTTCCCACTAAGTATGCAGCATTGTTCTTAACTTCTATGTTTTGAGTCCCTAATTTATGAACACCTTCTGGACTTCCCAGTGCTGAAATAGCATCTGTTACTAGTATAGCTCCTTTAGGGTTTACTTTATAAGCAAATTTAACTGCAGTCGGATGAACATGTACTCCGTCTACTATTATACTGTAGTATAAACTATCGTTAGATATTAAACCAATTAGACCAGGATCTCTGTGGTGGAAAGGATTCATAGCATTGTATAAATGTGTTATGGATGTTGCGCCACTCTCAACTGCTTTTAATCCATCATGATAATTACAGGCTGTATGACCTAATGAAACAACTATCCCTTTATCTTTTAAGTACTCAATAACAGTTTGAGAATTCTTCTTTTCCGGTGATAATGTCACAATTGATACATTTTCTAAATCACCATAAATACTGTACAAACTGTCGACACCTTTATCATATTCCATTATATTATTTTTTGCATGAGCCCCTTTCTTCTTCTCATTTATGAATGGTCCTTCTAAATGTACACCTAATATTTCAGCACCTAACAATTTAGAACCTTTCATTCTTTGATATTTGGGTAGTGTTTGTTGATAGATATCGATGCTTGAACTTACTAATGTAGGACAAAATGCTGTTACACCATTCTCTAACAATCTTTTACTGACTTGTTGCAATCCTGCTTGTACATCCTCTGAGTTATTACTGAAATCAACTCCATATCCACCATTTATCTGGATATCTATTAATCCTGGAGCTAAAATATGATTACCCATGCAGTACTCAATCTGATGCTTACTACTCTCCTTATAAAAGATTTCTTCAGGGTCCACAATTACACCATTTCTTACCCAAATATCGTCCCAGATTAACTTATGATTTTTAAGTACTCTACAGTTTGTAAATTTTATCAAATTTTGATTACTCATGTTTGATTTGCATTTGTAACTTTACAATTTATGTACATAGAATTTAATTATTTTCTCGTGATTTATTTTGATCAAAAATTACATCTATTAACTAATTCCTGCATTTTGATGTAAGTACTGGTTTTATTACACTTACTAGTGGGTGAAACCTCTAATTTAATCTCATTTCTATGTTTAAATACTACTTGATTTTATAACATTTTTATGAATCTTACATAATTTTTTCTTCTTAATTTTAAGCCAACTTCTATCTAAATTTAAACTTCCAATTTATACATTCAGCAAATATTTTGTTTAATTTAAGTTTTAAATTAAATTTAGTGCTTCATCATAATTTGAACAAAATAATCAAATTTAAAAAATAAAATATTTTATTACAATGTGTTAATAATAATAGTGTCTGCTTGAATAGTTTATGTTGCTTGAAAACTCTGAAATTTCTTTTTAAAGAGCATAATTCAGGGTTTGAGAGGGGATGTTGGGATATACAAAACCTACATGAATTGTTGTATCTTTTATTATTGACAATGTTGTGACATTATGTCAAATTAATATACATAATTATATTGAGTTGTAGCCACTGATCACATAATCTGCATAAAGATTGTGGAGTAAACAGTAACATTTCTCTAAAAAATGTGGTGCTAGAACCTTTAAAGATATGCAGTAACTGAGATAACTAGTGCAAATAATGGTGTGAACTGCCAATTTTGGAGGCATAGTTTCGTATAACTAATTGGAATGCAGAGAAAATAAGTAATGAATAGTGATTTATAAGTGAATAACTGCTCAAGTTACAAAGCATTAACCTGAAATATAAGCGAGAAATAGATTGTAAATGAAATTCACGAACCAAAATTCTGACACCATAATTTAGTCATAATTACATTTGACAATAATTGTTAAATACACAGCTGTAAATAATAATATTGGTTGTCCAGTCATTTTAGCTAAAACAAAAGTAGTTATAAGTAGTTAAAGTAGTTAAAAGTAGTTATTTTTTTAGTTATTAGAATGGCCACTTAGCGCTGGCGTTAGTCTTTGTGTTAACTACCCTCTCCATTTAATTCTGTCACCCCTAGTTGTAATTTAGTATTTATATTATTTAATTCTAATATCAAATATGTATAATGAGGAGGGATAAGTTTTTTGGGACTTACTGATCAAGAAGAATATATAAATATTTTTGTGTTACATATGTTTAAATATATATATATATATATATATATATATATATATATATATATATATATATATATATATATATATATATTATATATATATATATATTATATATATATATATATATATATATATATATATTATATATATATATATATATATATATATATATATATATATATATATATATATACATACATCTGTGGTGTGTGTGTTGTATGCATTTTAATTTATTTAATTAAATTCTTATAGGCACATAGTTATGAAGTATGCTGTACGAGTAAGTAAATGGAATTTCACAACGGAAGCAAGTCGAGAAATGCTGCTCTACTGCATCTCAGATCCTTCAGACGATGTCAGAGAGGCAGCTGCTACACTTCTTATAACTTATTTTAAGATTAATGATGATGAAACTAACAGGATAGCTGAGCTGTATAAGAAAGCCTTGTCTATGTGTAGTGATCCTTTGTTTTACTATGCTGAGAGTGGAGCATTGCTAGTACAGGTTAGTTAGCTTACCGATAATCTTTCTGAATAATCGAATCCCTACAAAAACAAATGTGTGTAAGAAAAGAGCCAAGTCTAGTGTATAAAGTTGTAAGCTCATTGAATAAGCTTAGTTGTAGGTTCCCAATAATGCTTGTAAATATATGAGGTCATTGCGGTTTCACTTTGTGACTTGGCCATTACGCAGCTTAAGGTAGTGTGGTACTAAGCATCTTGTATAGAGTGTAGACATACACTATATACAATATATACACTATATATTCATTTAATAAGCTTATTATGCAGCCTATTTAATAAGCTTATTATGCATTTCTGTGTATGCTGTGTATTGGCCAAGCCTCAAAGTGAAACCGCCAAGACCTCATATATTTACTAGCATTATTGGGAACCTACATCTTATTCAATGATCTCATAACTTTTTACGTGAGACTTGGCTCTTTTTTACACGCATGACTTTTTGTTGGTATTCTATTCCTTTTGTAAGCTTGAATATTATGCTTTACAAAAATATGCCAAGAAATATAATTGAATTATTAATTAGGTACAGCATAGTGCACCACTTATTTATTACTAAACTGTTCTATTAAACAATAGATAAATTGTGTAAAAATATTCTGTTATGTTCTGTAAAATAAAACTCTCAATATTCTTAG
This sequence comes from Microvelia longipes, assembly GCA_018340805.1. Taxonomy (NCBI): domain Eukaryota; kingdom Metazoa; phylum Arthropoda; class Insecta; order Hemiptera; family Veliidae; genus Microvelia; species Microvelia longipes. Next base: position 69,366,531 of record JACMZG010000008.1, on the reverse strand, counting down.
TTTTGGTGTGCTATACTTGGTTGCGCTAGTGGTCAAAATTTTTCTTCATACACAAAATTGAGGTTAGGATTACCTTTCAACTTAGGTAGAACATATTAAGTAGAAGGAACTGAAAATGTTAAGTTTTGACAATTTTTCATTGATTCTCACATCAGCATTTATCTATATACCAAATTTCAACACTCCCTTTCATAAACACCCTTAAATTATATTCATAAAAATAAACTTACTAGTTTATCGTTATTTGCATTTCTTAGTTTATAGAATCCCATCCTAGATTTATGTTGGTTTCAATTCTATATGTTACAAGATTTTTGTTAAATCACTAACTAAACTAAAAATATCACAGACTACCTAATAACATAAAAAGTACTCAATTCAATTATAATAACAGATACATAAAAGTAAGACTTTTATTAGAATAAACTTAATTAATTTTAATTTTGTTAATAAACAAAATGAAATTACATTAAATATCAATTGTGATGTACTTTTTGAAGTTTTCAAAGATATTTTCAATCTTTCTTATTACTTATTATGTTATTAAGTAGTATGTGGTAGTTTTTATGTAAAGCTAGTTATTAGCTATTTGTCTGAGATGACCACAATGATAGTTTTTATGTAAAGCTAGTTTATTAGCTATTTGTCTGAAGATGACCACAATGAAATAGTTTTTATGTAAGCTAGTTATTAGCTATTTGTCTGAAGATGACCACAATGATAGTTTTTATGTAAAGCTAGTTATTAGCTATTTGTCTGAAGATGACCACAATGATAGTTTTTATGTAAAGCTAGTTCTTAGCTATTTGTCTGAAGATGACCACAATGATAGTTTTTATGTAAAGTAGTTATTAGCTATTTTGTCTGAAGATGACCACAATGATAGTTTTTTTAATGTAAAGTAGTTATTAGCTATTTGTCTGATGACACAATGAATAGTTTTTTATGTAAAGCTATTATTTTTGTCTTTGATAGTTTTTGTAAAGCTAGTTCTTAGCTATTTGTCTGAAGATGACCACAATGATAGTTTTTATGTAAAGCTAGTTATTAGCTATTTGTCTGAAGATGACCACAATGATAGTTTTTATGTAAAGCTAGTTATAGCTATTTGTCTGAAGATGACCAAATGATAGTTTTTATGTAAAGCTAGTTATTAGCTAGTTGTCTAAAGATGACCACTTTGGAACTCTGGTAAAAAAACCTTTATTGTCAACAATATAAAATATAAAGAAAGTAAACAAATTAATAATAATAATGCTCTATTTAGAGCCTTGCAGCTCATTAGGAATAGCCTTGCAGGAGCAACCTCAAGTAGTAGTGGCAACCATTATGCTTTAATTTTATTTCAAAGTTTGCAATCATTTATTTGAATATTATTTTTGTTTAAACTATGAGCATAACCTGGGATGCCTCTGAACTCTGAGTTATCAAAGGTCGATGCTGAAACTTTATCGACCACAGAGACAGCTAAATGAGTCGCCTCAAAAAGAAGTTTACTCTTTGTAAAAAAAATACAATAATAATATTTACATAAGACTAAAAATATACATTATTAAGTAATTTCTCCTTAGTCTCTTTTTTTAGTTTATAGAACTCACACATTTTTAAATAATTAAATTAATAACTTATATTTTTGATCGCCTGAAGATGCCCACTGTGTTAGGTGAAATGATCATTGCTAATTTGTAGATTAGTGAAGAAAAATATTTTAAAATATAAGTCATTAATTTAATTATTTATTAATATACATTATTTATAAATATCATTTATAATTATGTGTATTGACAATAGGCTTTTACCTCTATTTTGAGGAAAATCCATAAGTATTTTATTTTCTTTTATAAACTGTCTCTTTAGTGATTAACTTTGTTTTTGTAGGTTCTGACATGTCTTGTATATAAGAATGGAGGTCAGTCAGCACTTAAAACTTTCGGACTCACTACTAAAGATGAGAAAGTATCAAGCACACTGTTGTCCCTGGCACAATCACAAGGTGTTTGCTTGCGTAGTGACTTGCTGAAGGCAGCTTCTCAAGGATCTCCTATGCATGGAATACTAAGAGCTCTGGAGAGACTTATCTTAGAGCCTTCTAGTCCTGAGTATAACAAGCTTTCACAAGCTGAGAGGTTGAAACTCATCACACTTCTAGAGTCAACTACTAATCACTTACTTAGTGTACTTTCTTCCAAATCAAGCTCTGTTTCTGGTCAGTATCCTATTTGTTTCCTACTAGTATTATAGAAGTTAAAATGATGTGTTGGTTGACAGGCACACAAAAAATCTGTAAAAAGGGACTCTTTCGGTTTATTCAGCTCCCTCTAATGGATGAATCACAATAGACAGCAAATAAAAAAAAAATTTATATTATCTCAAATAGTTTTAATAAAATTTTAGTAGAGTTATCTTAAGTATGTACCTTGGAGAATGTTCAATAAATAAAATACAAGCTTCCTAATGTAGAACTAACCTTCCCTATGTAATATGAACTTTTCCTGACCACTTCAGATTTGCTTTGCTTATCCTCGCTACTTCTGACTCCTGTATCTCGACTTCAGATTATAAAAATCATTATATGCTCTGCAGGATGTTTTGTCCTTGTGACAAAACATCTCTGCAAACTTGGACCCATATTACATTTCGATGTTCTCTCTTTGAGAAAGAAAGGAGAACACTAATGCTAGATGTTATGATACTAGGAAAGATTTGGTCTCCAATACTTGCTTCACTCGTCCTCAGACAGTTAAAACATTTGTTTTATTGCCAGCGGTCTCCTATCTAGGCCCTGACCTCACTCCATGCTGCTTAACTTATATGATCCAGCAAAAACAGTAGATACACTTTCTGTAAAGAAATGAAACTTAGTATGCTTATATGTATATTACCAAATTTCTGTTGAATTATTTTTTGATTTTAAAAAAAAATATACGAGTCATTTGATAAAAATGGAACTAATGCTAATAATGAGATGAAACTTGGCACATATGTTAGTCTTATATATGACTGAATTTGTGCAAAATCTCCAATAAATTTAATCATTTGTCCACATTTATGATAATTTTCATAATTTTTGCTGAGTAATTATTGCAAGTTGATGACATCATATAACATTTATTGTCTTGATATTGATAGCACAATTAGACCTATTGGTTTTTGTACAAAGTTCCAACTCTCTAACTTAAATACACTGTGAGATACGATGATAACACACACACACATACAGACAGACAACTGACAACATCCTTGGTGAAAACCACCTAGGATGTCTTAAAAACACCTGAAATCAAGTGAAATACTGGTTTCTAATATTTTTGAAAACACAATACTTTTCCTATATTCCTATGGTATAAATGAGGAAAAGTAAAAAACTATATCTGTCCTGTGGCCCACTTTTTAAACTTAAAATTTTCATAATCCATAAAGAAAGACTCATAAATCCATAAACTAGCCTTAAAAATTAATTTTCAAAAAAGTTTGGAATTTTTATGAATTTAAGTTGTTGTGTTGTATTTCCCCTAAAATCTTATTAGTTTTCTCTCTCATGGATTTCTGAAGTTTCATCTAATTCTATTTAAACTGCATCATGCTTATAAGAATAGTGAATATAAATAAAAAAAAGGCTGCTCCAAAAGAGGGTAGCACAGCTTTTTTTATTAAAGTATAAAATTTATTATGTTTTTCATGTAATAAATATGATATGATTATAGAATTCGCTCCTTCATTCAGTGAGATAGGAGAAGCTCTGGAGAATGTTATTGTAGAGTCCAGTATTACTGTAGAGGAAAGTGATAAGCACAGGTTATCTCCTTCTTATCAGCTGCTAATTAACTGCATATGGCTTAATCTCAGGGTAACTTTACTGTTTTGTAATCTTATACAGAATGCAGACCTTTCAAACTAAAAACAGCTATACAGAAGGCAATGTTTCTTTGACAAAGTATTATTGGAAAATTATTGAATTCAATCGAAGCTTTGGTACAACTGTTTGAAAATAATAAACCGAAGCAAAGACAATTGGTTACAAAATTACTTATATTATATCTGCTTAATGATTTATATTTGTATCATTTGATAATACCAAGTTTTGCAAAACACCAATAGTTGACACAATATAATTGTGCAAGAGACACCTACTAAATGTAAAATGTTCCATCATTTGACATTGTCATCATTAGTGGCTTAACATAATGTCATGTCTCAATCTGTTTCGTTACGTCTAACTCATCACCACTGCTCCTCTCTGGTAAATACTTCACATCATATTCTTCAGAATTTTCCTTGTTCATATTTCCAGATGCGGCATTGCATTTTGCTTGTTACATTTCCTAGGTGTTCCTCACACAATTATATTGTGTCAACTATTCATGTTATGCAAAACTCAGTAGTATCAAATGATATATGATTTTCTTGCCAAGCATGATGGCGGCAAGAGAGAATATAATACTTCACATTATATTCTTAGAATTTTAATTGAAGGTCAGAGTGAGTTCAAGGTCTGTCAGTGCCCTGATGAGTTAGACATAACGAAACAGAGTGAGACATGACATTATGCTGAGCCATCAATAATGATGAATGTCGAATGATGGAACAGTTCCCAGATGTAGCATTGCATTTTGCTTGTTATATTTCCTAGGCAACTAACGTACAATTATATTGTGTTAATTAATTAGTGTTAAATTTTGAATGGTAAGAATGTGATTAAGAGTAATAAGATAAAGAAGAGTAAATAAATCTGTATTTTTCATTAAAATTTTATAAAAAAAATAATTTAATTTCATGTTAATTTTACCAGTTTTTAATTTTACAAAAAAATATCTTATTTGGTTGAAATTTAGTTCAAGTATACCAATTTAGAGGTAATAAGTTTCCAATTGATTTTTCTATGTAATAAGAATTGTGGCTGAGTCATTAATGACGGTTATTAATATTATAGATTCATTATTTTCAGTAAAACACAATTAAACCTAAACAAGAATTTTGGCTGTGTCATTAATGGCGGTTAATAATATTATAGATTCATTATTTTCAGTAAAACACAATTAAACCTAAACAAGAATTTTGGCTGTGTCATTAATGGCGGTTAATAATATTATAGATTCATTTTTTTAGTAAAACACAACTAGACCTACACAAGAATTTTGGCTGTGTCATTAATGGCGGTTATTAATGTTATAGAAACATTATTTTTAGTAAAACACAACTAGACCATTGAACTAGACTATCAGGTTTAAACTCTCTAGCATAAACACACTGGGAGCTAAGATGATTTCAAACACACACATTTAGATAGACAACGTGACAAGAGGTTGTCTTAAAACACATGAAAGAAAATTCAGGTGACATCATGGTTTTGTATTTATCGTGCAAACACAACCTATGATTTATTGTCTTATATAAATAGTATAAATTAGGAAAAATAAAATGAATATTAATAGCAATACATTTTTAATAAGTTAATTTTAATTATTTTTATTTAGTATATTTCCAATATATTTGTCAAATATTTGCTATGTATTCATAAGACAAAATATTTTATGATGTATGTCTAGATATGCTGCAACCTAGCTACTGGAATTGTGTCTAGTTATGGAGTGCAAGGTCTAGGTGGGATATCAGAAGCCTGGAGATGTGCTGAGATATGTCTGTCTGTACTGAGACAGTGTAGGCATAAAGGAGCCATTGAATCTGCAGGTAAAAATAACTGAAGGTCATTAGAAAAACCTTTTACCTGACAACCTTTGGGTTTAATTTATCTATATTGTGGCTTTTGGGTTTAATTTATCTATATTGTGGCTTATGAGTTTAATTTATCTAAATTGTGGCTTCAGTTTAATTTATCTATATTTTTTGAATGCCTCGAAATGGCTGTAAGCAAATATATTTATTATTGCTATGGTTTCACTTTAATTTATCTAAATTGTGACTTCTGAGGTCTATTATATTAAATATTTTAAGCTATGCACTTTAAATATAATGCAAATTCTGTCATAGTGTACGTGGCTGGTAATTTTTTGTAGCTGTTAAGTTTCCAGTTAATGCTTTAAATCTTGAGCAGTAGCGTTATTACTTGATACACAATTTCTTAGCAATAATTTTAATCCTTAATTTTACCGATTTTAAAAATTTGCTGTCTCGGCAAACTATATTAATAATTATCATTTCAAGTTTATAATACTTTTATCCAGTAATTTGAATCTGTCCAATATTTTCTTTTAGTAACTGTTGGTAAAATGACTGATTTCTAGTCATTTTTGCCATTGATATTTTCCCTATACTTTATTATTGCCAGGTGTAAGTCTTGGAGCATGTGTTGGTGTACTGAGCGAGGCTGGTCATTTATCAGAGATACAATCCGAATTGTCTAATACTCTTAGTGGTTTATCTGATAGACAGATTTCTTCATCAACCAGGGCAGCTGGTCAAGTTACCATTATACACAGGTTGGCTGCATGTCAACATAAGTCTTCAAGGGTAAGTCAGATGGCTAAATTATTTTAACCTCTTTATGCTGAGCTAAGACAAGAGTGAGGAAGGGTAGAGGGAATATTATATCTTGAAAAGTGGCTCCTGATTGAATCTCTGTTTAGTTATTAGTTTCAGCCACTAAAAACTATATTGAGTAGTTATTAGTTAACTAACCTGAGTAGTTATTAGGTTCTCCTTATTAGGTTCAGCAAAGATAATAGAATTGTTCGGCACATGAACTGGGGCCCGTTTCATGAAAGTACAAAAGTCTTTCGTTTCACGAAAGTCTTATTGTTACAAAAATTGTAAAACATAACTTGTAATGTCAAATGAACCAGTGTTACCAAGGATACACTTGTACATTTGCAACAACAACATTTTTCTTGGGGTTTAAAGTATGAGCGCTAGAGGTGTTCAACATGATCAGAATAATAAATAAGTCGCTCCACTTATGTAGAATAATAAAATAAGTCTCTGTACCAATGTGGAGAGACTTATACATCAGTGGAGAAACTTATTTTAGTTTGTCTATCACAATTACTTGTAACATTGACTCATAAAATATATACCCAAGTCTGAACCTAGGTAGACTGAGTTACAAGTTTATTTTTTTGATTAAAACTTTTCTATTACAATTTCTTGTAACATTGACTCGTAAAATTTATAACCAAGTCTGAACCTTGGTAGACTGAGTTACAAGTTGGTTTTATTAATTAAAACTCAGTTTTTATCACAAAATTTTAGTTTATTAGTAATCTGGTGCTCAATATGAGTTTGTAATGGTTTTTATAAATATTACTTCTCGCATTTTAGAAATAATTGCATTCAAAATAATTTACTCATATAAATGAAACTGGGCTTTAATAATATTTCGACATTGTAGACAAATAATCTTGTAGGTTCCAATTAATTGTAATGATATTCGTGAAACGCTAAATTTTGACACTTGTAGTTACAAGTTGTTTGTACAATCGTTTGCAAGATTTGGGGGGGGGGGAGATGATAAAATTTGATTGGAGCTTCACACAAATATGCTCGTTTTTTAGGAGGTTTAAGATAAACTTCACCCTATCACCTCTCCCTAATTAATATCACTATCACTACTTTTTCTTCTACAAAAATCATAGAAGAGACTTTATTTCCCTTCTTTTGTCAAATGTTTAAGCTTTAAATATTATAATAATCCACTTTCATCCAGTGTAATGTATCAGCTGAGAATTTAGAGTCCTGGTTTTGACTAGTTGAAACCTTGGAAGAATCAATTATGGAAAATAGCTATTTACTCAACAACTATGGAAGAAAATTTTACAGGTCAAGTTAAAGTTTCATCCTCAGGCAAAGCCAAAGGAAGAAACTTCATTAACTCCCGAGGCAGATTGTTGTAAACTAGTTAGCTCCTAAGGCTTGCCGAAGGAGATTACTTACATTTTGGCCGAACCAATGGAATTTCTTCCCTCATTGACCAAACCCAATGATTAGTGCAGTTAAATTTAAAATAGTAAAATTTTCTTTTCTAGCCATTAGTAGAGCTGTGTGTAGCTGGACTAGTTAGTGTTGTAGACTCAGAGGCAGGAGACAGTGTTCAAGCTCTACAAGCTCTTACAAACTTAGTGCAAGATTCATCCCTAACACAAGATATGGCAAAGCATTACTACTCACTAGCTATTGTTTCACTTAATGCCATCTCATCCCAGGTATACCCTATCAGGTCAGTCCCTTTTATTATAATCTACAACAGGTAGGTTACAAATTTACCTATTATTAAAAATACTAACTGGTGTAAATATTAGTGTATTTATTTTAAATAAATCAATACTCTGTCTGTGTGAGACAGATATTTGCCAATAATAAAATAAATACTTATTCTTCATTTTTATTCTCTTAACAAAACTATGTTATTTGTATGTATAACTAACAATGTATTAACTGACCTCTTAATTAATTTCTTCTTAACAAATGGGAAGAATTGTGGAGTTCTTCTGGTAACGGCTCATGGACTAAGAATTTCTTCCCCATTGTTGTTATTAGGAGAAATATTGACCTGAAGAGAACTTACAAATTAACTCAAGCTCTTTCCGGACATGGATCTAGTAAGTCATATCTTCATCAATTCAAAATTATCCCAGACCCATCCTGTCCATGTGACAATACATATCCGAAAACTTGGACCAGAAAGGAGAACACTAATGTTCGATCCATTCTTTGTGACACAAGGAATGGATGTTTGGTCTCCAACAAATTTATCCATGTTTAAAGAGGCACTTCTTTTGATTGTTACTCCCCTTTGACAGATCAGCCTGGTTACTCTCCTTAGTTTTTTTTTAATTTTATTACTAATCTTTATATATTTTACCTTATTATATGTGCCTACCTGGGGATGTAGAAAAGCATTGGGGCTTTTTTTGGGGTTAGAATAGGGGGAAAGACAAAGATATGTCACCTTAACAAAGGAGAGTATATATGTATAATTTGGCGTGCAAATATTAAAAGTATTTATGATAAATTATGCGTTGGTTTGCTCTTTACATTAAATACATTGTAAACAAACCTAAATAAGACTATCAGAGAGTATAAACAATCCTCTTTTGGTCACTTATGCTAATTAATCAAATTTTATTGAATACATCATAAACTCTGTTGAAAAACAAATTAATGTTCTTGTTTTTCATGTTGTATTAACTGTAATACGTTGCAAATAAAATTTATTAATTGTGTGTCACATTTGCAGGAATGGAGGTTTAACACTGCTTGGTGCTCTAGTTCCCAAGCTAGTCGGTCAGAGAAAGAAGCACGATGATGATACATTTAGTTTCAGTCGTTTACCATATGAGGAACTGTACTTGCATAGTCCTGACCTGGTGGAGAGACTGATACAGGAGTTATCCACCTCAGAACCAGGGCGACTTCTAGCTTGCCTCACTCTGGTCTCTAACCTCACTGTTGGGGTGCTTACTTGCATTGATAGATCACTTATTGATATTCATCAGAGATTACAAGATGCCACTAGAAATCTATTGTCAGCTAAGTAAGCTATTTAAATATTATGATATTTTTTACATTTATTTAATTAGTTAGCACATACAGTATGTTATAATTAAAAGCTGTATTTTATCTTTTTGGTTCAGAGTTGACCAAAAAACAGAATTTTCCTAAATGCTTTCGGTGACACTTTAGTTACAATACATGCTAGTAACATAAAAATCTACTGTTCATTCCTAAGGTTAAAAGGAACCCTAAGGTTAAAATTTGAAACATCGAAAAAGTAACCTGACAACCTTTGCAAAAATATAATCAAATAATCATAACAAAATTACAATAACTGATACAAGTAAAACTTAAAAATACAAATCAAAAGACAATCAATGTGCAGGGAGCCAAAATCAATTCATTTATTATAAGCTTAACTCACTCTTGAAAGAGGTTTTAATAAGGTTACACAGAGCCCCAAAATGATGTTTCAGGCCTGCTAATGTATTGAGATTGGCTTTGCCCCCTCTAGTATATATATCTCTATGGCTACATCTGTTTGTAATAGTTTCTTCTAAAAGTATTTATCTCCTTAATTCTTTTAAGGTTTTGGAGGACATCTTCAGGTTCGCTAATAATTTAAAATAGGAAATATTTATGCAAGTATTTATATAATAGTTATTAATAATTAAAAAATAGGCATTAATCGTTATTAATAGTTATTTATGCAACAAGGGAGTATGGAATGATATTATTTTCCTGAGCTGTAAGTTGGTTCCTAAGGCGAAAGTTGAACGAACTAAAGCATTTAACTCCCGTGGGAAGGTAAGGGAGGTAATTGCAATGGAAAAAAATACGATTTTTCTCCCATTGCATTCAAGATTCATACAGATAGATTTTATCTCCAGACATTGATGTCATTTAATAGTTATATTCTTATTTTGATATGTTTTGTCGTATTTTATTTTATTTTTTTGTACCAGATTCCCCCCTCATAAAATAGGAAAAATGTCCCCACATATTAAGATTTTGGATCTAACCCCAATTATTGATAACTCTTTTCTCCCTTGAGAAGTGATATTTGTTTTTACCCTTAAAATATTAATTTAATTATTTATTTTACAACATTAACCTAAACTTTTTGAATATAATAAATGCAATCATAATTTTAAGTTATATTTAAGGCAATACACAATCGTCTGTATGTTCTTCAAAATCTCAATAAAAACATGTGATTTACCTTTGCTATAATTTCTCTTTTTCTTTAAGTAAATTATAGTAACAATAATTTCTCAGAATTAAATACAAAATCATTAAATTATCACGTGCGTGGATATTTGTCAATAATTTTCTTACAATTCATAAAAATACCCAAGAGCAAGCCTAAAAATGCCTCTTTGCAGGATGTATATGAAATCTATTTATCATTAATCATGGAAAAAAACTATTTTTTTATTTAAATGTTTGTGCAGATGGTACAGTGTGCGGAACCAAGCAGCCAGTTCAGACGCCTGGTTAACCAGACCAACCCAGCTTGCATCTCTCACTCAGCAAAGACTCTGGCCAATATCTGTCTTCTTAACGGATCGCTCTGTTCATACTGATATCACCAGTGAAAACCAACTCCATGGCTTCCTACTCAACACAAAGTATATCGTACAGAGATTTAATCACGAAAAAATAGGCAATACATCCGTCCAACAACAAACCAAGCAATTCGACCTGTGTTTCAAAACAATAGATCAAATATCTGTTGCAAATTTCACCAATATATCGTACGTATGTCGAGCTGTTTTAGCAGAACTATCCAAATATAATGAATCCAAACCAGCTAATAGACAAATAGAAGATGTTTTAGCTGCTATCAACCGTTCAACTGCTAAACCGCACTCATCAATAGGTTTATATAATTGGACAGCTAATGAAATATCAAAAATTATAAATAACTGTCCTTTAGATAATTTAGTTCCATCTTTGTACACTTGCTTAATTCATAATGAAAATCACGAACTCCATCAACCTTGCATCAGCTCTTTGCAACCTATAATCGTAAATCCTGAATTTAAAAATTATTCGAGTGAAATTTTAAATATTTTAGGTCATTATGTAGCAATAAGGGTTGAATCTGTTGATTGTACCGAAGTTTTAGAAATTATTTTAGATATTTTGATAAGAAATAAAGATTTGACAGGTTTCAGTCCTGAGAATTTAATAAAAGCTTTGACAGGTGATACTGATAAATATCGTGTGAAATTAGCTAGTGTCAGTATTACTGTGTTGTGCGCATTATTGGCTTACGAATGGAATCATGATATAGCTCAAGAATTATCTGACAAAATATTTGATAATTCAGATAGTTCTGAGAAGGATGAAGAAACAAGGTATAATACAGCAAGAGGTTTGGCTTTGCTTGCTCAGCCTGCTTTGAATTGGAAATCTGAAGATTCGTCTCAAGTTAAAATATCATTATGGAACTCGGCTGTTATATTACTACAAGACGAAAATCCAAGGATAAGAAATGAGGCATCAAAGTTTGTATCTAAATTAAACGATAGTAACCTAATTTGGAATCCGCAAGTCAGTTTAGAGTTTCTGTTCGATGTTCCAACTCTTTCCAAATTATTACCCATGAAAGAAATAGTGTATTGTTTGTGGTCGAATTTAAAATGTCAACCAATGGAACTGATTCGTTTAGATCTAGTAAATAGCAACTCAGTTATAAGCCCATTCGAATTAGGAATAAGTAATATTTATGCAGAAAATATTAAAATAGTTGATATGTCATTCAATAGTTTGTATAATATTGTAACTAATCAATCTGAATCTATTAAAATTTTGTCGTCCAATGAAATTTACCCTCATTTGCCAGAATTAAAAGAGCACTGTTTGAAAATAACAAAGTTTTATGGTGATTATTTAATGGGCAATAATACCATGTTGACCAGTGATTGGTATATCATTACTAAGAAAATTTGCTGTATGCATAAAATTATTAATTATGTTAACAATGTTTTAGTCGATAAAGAGTTGGAACAAATTGAAAAATTATGCCTCAGATTATTAGAACAGAAATTGTAAATTTCTCCCATCCTCTTTTGTTTTATTAGGACACTCAAATTCAATTTAATTGTTTGGAATTTATTTGATATGACAAATTAATTTAAGCCATCGTAAATTATTTAGGGTGTAGCTAATTAAGCAATATATGTTCCTTTTCGAGTATTCTTCTAGCTAAAATAAGATTCTTGTTTTACAATCCACTATGCTCGAAGAACTAATTAAAGTTATTGTATAATTCTAGTTTAAAAAAAGCTATGTGTACTGCCCAGGTTGCTTTCAGTTGCACCTGCTACTGCTAAGGGGATATTTCTCACAAAACTAATGATACTAATACTTAGAGGGAGGATACAACAGCTCTTATCATTCCTTGGGTAGCTGGGTGCCGTAACTGTACATTAGTGACGTCATTTTTTTTTATTTTTCATAAGAATTACAATTCAATGTAAATATTACATTATTTTTCCACTATTTTGTCTTAAATTAAGTAAAATAAGTTGTAATTATTATTTATTGCATATATTCTTTATTGCATATATTCTTTAAATATCTGTGTTGTATAAAGTGTTTTGATATGATGCCACTGAAATATCAAAACACCACTTGTAGAGTGGGTGCAATGATGTTGAGAGGGGTGGGGGAGTATCTAGTCTTTCTCACTAGGGAGACTATAGTAGGGGTATCGCACCTTATTTAAACTGTCTCACTTTCAGACCCCTTATTACTGTATTCTTTCTATGTTCGCTCTCTAAGTATTAGTCTCTTTGCACAAAACCTAATAAATTTTTCAATTGTTAGAGACAACGAAATATAAGACAAATTGAGACTGAAGATCTTTTCAAACAGTTCATAATGCTAAGTTCTACGTTAAATTGACCAAACAACAGAAAAGTTTAATAATTTATGTTATATAATCAACAGGTCAAAGCGAGGAGACTGTCTGAGTTGAGTTTGATAATTATTTGAGTAACTAAGGCTAGCAAATATAATTTTTGTAACTAATATAATAAACAATGGCATGGCTACTCCCTCTTTCTTTGACTTAGAGCAATAATTTACTGACCTATGTAGGCATTTTCCCCTGGCATGTGCCATATTACTGGCATTTTCATCTGGTCTGTGCCATATTAGTGGCATATTCTCATGGTCTATGCCATATTAGTCTGCCTTTAATCACCTAGTGAAGTAAGTCATGGTTGGGTGGCATTGTGAAACCTGTCTAAAGCCTAAAGCCTTGGCTACTTCCATTTTTGCAAAAAGAAGTTTAGCATTAAAATTATTTGTAAGCCAATTTTTAATTAATAAAAAGTGAGCTGATTGACACATATGGTTTATATGTTGTAAATATTAATGTAAATAATATTTAATTTTATACAACTGAGATAATTTTTAAATTAAGTAATAATCAATATGGAAACAATTTTTTATTATTCTAAATCAATGACTACTGTAAATGAATTATTGACCTATAAAAAGGCCAATTGTCAAACCAATAATTTTGCTTCTCTGCCTTTATGGTTGAAGAGGGAGCTTTGCAATAAAAAATGTGACACCTGCAATCCACAATTCAGCGCCTGAACATCCAAAGAAAATTTAAAAGTGCTGCCATCTGTATGCATGAACATCTTTCATATTACCACAGTACATCCCAAATAACTCAAATTAGACTTCACTTAAAAAATTTTCAAGAAAAGTTCAATAATGAGTGAAACAATTGAATAGATTTTGGGGAAAATCTAATACAGTGTCCCAAAAACAGCAGCCTTTTTACGTGTGAAAATTAATTTTTTGAAAATTATTTTTAGTTATTGTTCAAAGTGTTCCGAGTCCAAGAATACCTGAATAACATCTGTGGTTAGCACAGTTCTTGAGATATAAAATATAAAAAACTGGGTCGCAGAGTAACCTGTGCTTTTAATGATTTTGGTAAATGATACAGAGAAATTTAGTTCTAATAGAACTAACCTTATTAGTTAATATAACTGTTCTATATTTAGCAGCTTGTTTTTATACTTATAATAGCTTATTTATTTATTTTTATATCTACTCCAGAAAATTATAAGTATTAACAATTTATATTTATTATTAAATAAATTGTCTTATACATACACCAAGTCAAAAGTGTGTGAGTTGTGGCTGAATAGTTTTTTCCGTCTATAATATGTTTTGTATATTTTTTTACCAATAATTCTATAAAAAATATTTTTTTTATTTTTTTATACATATAATTTTGTTTGTTTATAAGTAGTTGGGGTAAAACCCAATTGTATTGTAAATAAATAAATATTCACTACGTTTTTACCAACCTTTGAAAGTTGTTCATGAAAATAACTATGTATAAATTAACAAGTGTTTAATTAAAACATTTTTTGTCTATTATTTAGTTTCTTTTTACCAATTAAGTCAAAATCTTTATAACAAAGTATTTGTTTACTTTTAAAGCAAATAATTGTATCATGAATTTTCATTGAATATAAGGCCAAAATTAAATTATTTTAAAATATATCAATGAAATTAACACATTTTGAATTGGCCTCAAGGCATAAAACATTGCCTTTGTTACATTTAAAGGCATCTATTAATAATAATTATAAAAATGCTTTATTTAGAAAAATTAAAATCAAATACCAAGTATTTGATTATTGTATTGTTTTTGCCTACTCCATTGGTACTCTCTATACCATCAGGAGGAGGTTATTTATTAGTTATTAAGATAGGAATTGAATTAGTTTATTTTTTTTTTTTAATATTAGGGTTGAGGCCAAAAGAGATTACAAGAAAGAATATCAGACTGTAAGAAAGATTTTTACAGACTGGAGATTGAATTACTGGATCTTGGCACCCTCAGCCTTATTTGATTCATAATATAATGTTTTATATACACGAAGAGGAAATGGAGTCTCTAAGATGGCAGGACATTCTTACTTTCATCTATCGTAGCAGGAGGTTTGACGAGGATGAGTTAAAGTGATAGGTAGTTAATTTTGAGGTCAGTAAAAAGGACTCAAAGGTGTGCTCTACTCACCAGGCTTGGCCTCCCCACTCTTACTACTACTACTGCAATTTTACTACTACATTTTAATTCTACTACTACATATTTTATATTCAATTTGACTTATTAGATTTGTGTGTGTCTCCATAATACTAGACGAAAAACTAGATTTCATTAGATTCTCATAAATAGTGAGTTTATTTCATAAGTATCTTAACAGTTAGATATAGCCATACTTATAGAGGTTTAGGTGAAATTTCATTAGAAAATGAGGATTATAAGGTTCAGATGAATGATGTGGTATCTAACATACACACACACACACACACACACACACACACACACACATATATATATATATATATATATATATATATATATATATATATACATAATACGAAAAAAATCAGTATGTTGGAATTAACATTTTCGAAGATCATTTAACAAGATAAAGTTTCAAGATAAAAAGAAATAATAAATTACAAGAAATACGGAGATTAAAAACAAACAAAGTGTTTAAAATGCATGTAGTACATATGTGGAACATGCTAAAATATACGGCCCATCAGTAGGGATACTACTGAGGGGAAACAGAAAAAAAAAAAAAAAAAAAAATATATATATATATATATATATATAATATATATATATATATATATATATATATATATATATATATATATATGATATATATATATATATATACGTGTGTAGTTTTCAACAAATCTAAATTGTCCATCTAGAAAAGAAAATTGAATATTTCAATGCAACGATGAAATAATTTCTGGACCTACCAAAACATGGCTCAAATGATATTTAAGTTAAACTACAAGCTTCCACACCCACTAGCAAGAAAATGCTTGGCAGCTTTATTACCTAAAGCCTATCAAAATTGAAAATGAACAACAATTGATTATAAAATAATTTAATTTAAGTATACAATTGACTACAGTCAGTTTTATCATTTGATAAGCTATTTTGATTTTTTGTAGTTCCTAAAGTTTTACAAGTTTCCGAGTCAGGAGAATCGCTTGAATTTGGATCCCAAAGTGGGTTCTGTGACCACTCTATAGGGTCTGTAGCTGTGTTGCGTCTCACAGAGTCATTTGTTGTTGAGTTAACTGAAGATGGTCGATGAGATTCATGATTATCATTATCAAGCTTCACTTTGATGATATGTTTTCCAGGTACCATCACTAAACCAAGCATACGTGGCTCATCACTAAAACCCCAAGCTGCAACAAAAAATATGGCTTCTTATTCTGGGGTTTTGTGCAGAAAAATATTTTGATACACATAATAGTGCTTATTAAAAAAAACATTCATATATTATCCCTCCTTTCCCATTTGATTTTTTTTATAAATACATTGCTGATAAAATCTGATGCTGAGATCCCAAATTGAGACGAATTTCCTTTGGAATACTTGATTTCTTGCTTAATTGGTTCATAATATATAGCCTGATCAGTTACCTTTCAACTGAGTTGTTTTTTCAGCACTTCTTTAGATAGTTACTCCCAGATAGTACTATCCTGCTTTTTTTTATCTATGTGATCTTTAGTTTGTTACCCCCTTTTGACAGATCAGACTGGTTACTCCTCCTTTTTTTATTACTACCCTTAGTTTTTGAAGGGTAGAAGGTTTGGTTGTATTACTAATCTTTATATGTTTTACCATAAAATACGCTCTTACACAGGGATGTAGAAAACTCTGGGGCTTATGTTGGGGTTAGAATAGGGGGAAAGACAAAGATATTACATCTTAACTAAGAGCAGTAATAATTTAAAGAAGGTCTCGGAGTAACCTTCTTCAGATAGTTACTCTGGTAACCATCTCCCAAGATAGGCCCACGCCACTCTGAGGGGAGTAACCATTTATAGAAGGTCTCTGAGTAACCTTTTACAGATAGTTTATCCTGTGCAACGCTATTAAGGTAGTACTTTTTCTAAATAATTCTGGCACAGTGGTTCTCATGTCAGGCGAATTTCCTTTGCAATGCGTGTTTCTGTGCTTAACAATCCATTTCTTTCCTAAGGTTATGGTTCCTGCTTTATAACTTGAGCAGATACTCAATTATCAAGCACTACTGGTAACTCATTTTTTCTGTATTTTTCAAAGGAAATGCGCACAATTATTCTGGTGGCTACATATCAAAATCAAAACCATCATTAGCACTAGTTAAATGCTTAGTTGGTTTCTTGGTTGGAAATGGACTGTTAAGAACAAAAACACGTATTCAAAAGGAAATTCGCCTGACATGCAGACCACCGCACCAGAATTATTTTGTAGTTATAAACTAATATAATGTAAAAAACCGATAAAAATATTAGCATTACCAGGATTGGAACCCAGGTACTCTGGCTTTGAGTGCATGTATTGACACCTGACCACTCTCATTCGACTCACAGGCCCAAAAACATTGAAAAGTGACTCCCCACTTGAAATGTGGTTTTCACATTTCAACGGCCGTATTCTAGGTTTTCTGTTAATTGACCACAGTTTTTTTTTTAACTTTTAGTAATTTAGAGTGATCGTATCAACTTCAGATTGGTTTCATAGAAAACAACACCATCCTCGATATTTAATTTTCATCAACCATAATTTTGGTTTCTGGTAGTTGATTTTGGTTTATTCAACTCTTTTTTGGTCACTTAGAGTGGTCGTATCAACTATGGACCGGTTTCATTCTATGAAGTGCCCCTTAAATAAATATAGAGGTCCCTTTTATATAAAAGTTCCCCTTTTTCTTTGTTTTTATTATATTTTTTTATACATTTTTTTTTACTCAAGCAAGATGTGTCTTATTATCGAGAAAGATATCAGGCATTCTAAGGGAATTTGCCCAGCTTGCAGACCTCCGTACCAGAATTATTTACAGCTGATCCAATTTTAATGAAACCAGGCCCAAAAAACAAGACCTATGAGAGGAAGAACTGATTACATTTTGGCATTAATCCTACATGGCATATCATGATTTTAGTTTTCCGAATACAAAAAGAACCTCAAACACACTTTCATATATACACACACATATACATACATATAGAAATATATATATATATATATATATATATATATATATATATATATCCATTTATTTATTTATACTTATAATAGATATCCCAATTTCTTGTAAACTCGTTACAGCTATAACAGTGAGTGGATCTAATTTCAATTAAACATAGATCAATGATAAAATTCTATGAGAGGAAGAACTGATTGGTTTAATTTAACACAACATATCAACCAGGCATCACTTTAAACTTAAAAAAAAACCTGTTGTTTTTAATTATGTAATAAGTTTTTAAGAAGGGAAGCCTCATTCCATGATTGTCATCTTGTTTTTTTTAGAATAATACCCTTCTTTTGACATGCAGATTTTCTTTTGTTGCAGCAGTACTCATGAAGATAATAGGGCAAGCAATTTTTGAGGCTTATCGGGATTGTATCATATCAAACTTCATTTGTTGAAAAAATATATATTTTTTTATGGAATTAGAAATATAACATACCTTGAGGATTAATATACTCGGTACAAGATCCAAGTATAACATTACCGTCTCTATCAGTGCATAAAAATATTCCTAATAATATTCTACCATCAGACATTTCTATTCTCATCTGTTTATTCAACCAACTGCGTAGTTTACCTCTTCCATCCTTCTCAACTTCAACTTTTTTAATAACATTACCCATCAGGCTTTTGATTTCTCTCTCTGCTTCCATAATGGTGAAACTAAAATTATAAATAAACACTCGAAGTAAATATATACACTATACAAATTAAAATGCAGTGAAATCTAATCTGTAATAATATTAACAGCTTAGTTTTGATATATCATTAGTTTTGACTATAATGATCAGTGGTGGAGGATTGTCATTAACCTGCAAAATTATTCATCATAAGGTTCATAAAATGTTTCAATAGATTTATGGAATGAACGTCAGTGAGTTTCTTTAACTCAGAAGAATGGGATGGCGTGTGTATTTATATATGTCACAATAACTGTCATAAAAATTATCCGATTTTGATGAAACTCTGTACACATGTATCCAAAATTAGTCTTCAAACCTATTTAGTTTTCAGTAATGATAGGACCAATATTTTCAAATCATATGAAAAAAAATGTTAAGTGAAAAAATCGTGTTGCATATCGTACTAAAGCTATTGCAGAGTTGGAGAAGAAAATACATAAAACATGCACAACATTTTCAAAATAACTGATCATTTTTAAAATGGCAGCCAATATGGCGAATCATTTAATAAAAATCCTCGGAACTTTTCCTCATCACATCAGATTGTGCGTCATACTATCTTCATCGAAGTGATGTAGAAATTCATACAGTAGAGGTGGGGGCGCGGGACACAGTGGTTCCACTACCCGGATTAAGCTGTTTTAGATGGGCCTGCTTTAAGTTCACCATTTCTATTTAAATGGATCTTTAACAATGTTAAAAATTGTATTAATTATTTTAAATGTAAAATTTTTATAAAGTATAATAAAAATATAAATGATGTGTTATTATAAACTAGACATGCTATCATGATAACCATGGCGTGCAGAAATGGAAATTAATTTGCGTGTCCATTGTGTTTCTATTTGTCCTTATGAAAGAAGAAAATGATAAATTTATCTTATTTTCTAAACAAATAATCTTATAAACAACTAAAATTGTTCATATACAAGTTAAAATTGTCTTGCTTACTTTCTTTTAAAACATAGACGTCTCGATTTAAAAGTGATAACAATATTGATAACAGTTGTGCAAGGTGAAAACTAGTGCTTAGTGCGGTAGTTGATGCAACAAGCCCCTGTTTTTAACGTACCACCTCAAACCAGCAAGTTGGACCACTGTGTCCCGCGCCCCCACCCCTACTGTATAAATTTCTATATCACTTTAAATAAAAGGATTTTTTGATTTGATTTATTGATTACTCCACTAGAGTAAACCATAATAATATTGATAACACCGTATTGTCTAGGCGCATTCTAAATATTTGCATCTTTTGTAACCAATAAATCTAAATAAATTAAATGCAAAAATAAAGAAATATTACCAATTTAATCCTAAAAGTATTCTATCAACGCTTAAGCTTGAATTTCTTCTCCAAACTTGGTAAACTCATCACCACTTCCTAATTTACTAAAGGATTTGTCTCTTCTAGTAAATTCAAAAACTGACATTAATTTTGTTAATGTATTCAAAGTGGATATTACTAAGAATTGTAAATATAATTTCAAGAATAAATATTCTTTGTCTATGGATAAATAAATAAATATTTGTTTCTTCTTCTTGTTCTTTCACATTTAATTGTCTTAAAATTATTATGTCAGACATTTACTAACTGTTTTTTTGAAAAATGTTATAGGTTAAGGCTCTACATTTGTAAGAAAGAGAGAATGTAACCCGTTTAGGTTTTATTTCTGATGTAAGCAGCCCAATTTTGCTAACTTACAAAAACTACTTATTGCCGAAAAGATAACAATAAACTAAAAGTTTTTTTATTTAAGATTATGTAAATTACTTACCTCATTTTAATTACTCTACTTTTTACTTAAGGAAATAAAGACTGTTTTGAATTGAAAAAATATATAAAGGTATTACAGTATCTATTAGGTATTATTATAAGGAAAATTGTTATAAAAATAATATTAATTTTACATTGGAACTTTTTTTCATCACACCGGATTTGCTACACTCATCTTCCCTACTTCAGACTCGTAGTCAGAATGTACAAGTCGTTAAATTTATACTACTACACGCTTTAGACTCGCTTCGCTTGTCCTCAGACAGTAAATACATCAGTTTTATTCCCAGCAGTCACCCATTTGACAAGAATTAAAGTCTCTTTAATTAAAGTCAACACAGTCTACCGCCTATTATATCCTTTATCTATGGTCTACCGGACTTTAAAAGAGAAAAGAAAAAGAAGAAGGGTTCTAGCGGCATAGAGATATTATTACTAGAGAAGCCCTATAGGTTAAATTTTGAAACATCGAAAAAGTAACCTGAACACCTTCGCTTATTAATATAATCAGTATTAAATTTCAATAACTTTCATAGTAGAATGTTAAAAATACAAATCAAAACACAAACAATGTATGGAAAGCCGAAATCATTGTTTTTATCATTATCTCAACTCACTCTTGGATAAAGTTTCATTAAGGTTACACAGAGCCCCAAAACGATGTTTCAGGCCTCTCAATGTATTGACATAGGCTATGCCCCCTCTAGTATATATCTCTATGTCTAGCGGGGTATACGAGCTCCATACCTTTTTCTATTTTTTAGAAGAACTTTGGTTCTTGTTATATTCTTCTTTAACTTGTTATAATGAGTAGTGTCTGTTAGTGGTTTGATGAGATCGAGTGAAGAGATTGATTAGGAATTTCAGGGTCTATGGAGACAGGTTGGTTATTTTATTTTGCTTACTTTTTAATCATATGTAATCATAATTAATTCAAATGGAGGGACGTTTCCAAAAGCGACCGTGGTTACAGGAGTTGGAAAGGAAGTGGTGAAATTTTCTTACTTTCAATAAAATTTAGTAATGTACGTCGCCTTGCAGATTTCATTAGACAATGCAATTTGTCTCTGGACTATTGGATTTGAATGATAAATGAGAGCAGTGTGATGTACAAAATTTACTTGATTACATCAATCCTGCATGGAGTAAATAATTGCTGATAATTGATGTCAAAACGAGGGGCTGGCGGAAGGCAAGATGTTAGAAATTTATAAGGTGATTCAATTTGATATAAACAAACCAAACGCATTCGGAGGTTATAACCTAATGTTTTTATGAATGGCGTGTGACGTCATTGCAGGAATCGGTATAGGCAGTATATCTTGTGCCGTGGAGGGAGTTACTGTCTCGCTTATTATAATACTTATTTTTCCTTTTCTTCATTTATACCGTACGTATATAAGAAAAGTATTGTGTTTGCAAAAAAATCCAAAACCGGGATGAAACCGGAATTATCCGTTTCAGGTGTTTCAAAGGCCATCTGAGTGGTTTTCACAAAGCAGTCTCTCTGTACGTGTGTGTCTGTTATCATCGTAGCTCCTTGTCCTTGTATACGTGCTATTGTTGTGCTGCAATTCATATATTTGGAGAAACTCCAAAAGGGACAGAATTTGCTCAGGACCCTGTATAGGTAGGAAGTCAGAGCACTGTCTCTAATGCCAAACCCTCATTTTTACATCGCTTTAATTTTCACTTTGGTTCCCAATAATGCTTGTAAATATATGAGGTCTTAGCGGTTTTTCACTTTGTTACTTGGCCATTATGCAGCACATACAGAAATGCATAATAAGCTTATTAAATAGGCTGAATATATTATTATTGTGTATGTTTACACTCAATACAAATGTTTAGTACCAGTCTACTTTACTCTGCATGATGGCCAAGTCACAAAATGAAATATTTAAAAGCATTATTGGGAACCTACGAATTGGCTTATTCACAACTTTTTATGCTAGACTTGGCTAATTTTTTAAACGCATGTGTTTTTGTTGGGATCTGTTGTACTTATTCAATATGTCCTTTAATCATTTAACATCATTTAACTTTTTATAATTTTGTGTATAACTATCATAATTTCACTTGTTCTTAAATTTACAGAGATAAAAGAACAAGTAAAAATAGAAGATCATAATTTAATGTATGATACAGATGAATACAGTAGGAGTTTAAAAGATTTGAATGAACCTGGGTCTTCATCGAATAAGGAATATGCAGGGAGTGGTGAGTAAATGTAGTCAATCAATGAATTATTTATGGCACTATGCCACTGGTTGAAAATATTTATTGAATGCAGAAAATCATTTCTAGTGAGACTTAATAAGATGTTTTCCTACCTGTACTAAACATAAAGTATCTCTATATAATTAGAGTATGGACTACTGGATCAAAGTCAGACAAGTCCAATTGGGAACAGTTTCATTAAGAAGATCTTATCCTTAGAATAAGGATAAGATCAAGTATAAGATCAAGAGACAAGTATAGAAGGAGTATGTCATTAGTATTCATCTGATTACTTATCAGATAAAAGTGTGAAGCGATTTTGCAATAGAATAAAACAGGTAGGAGTCTTTAAATAAAGACTTCTATTTAAAGATAAATACATATTTAAATAAAAAAGGTACGTTAAGCAACAAAATATAACACACGAATAGTTCTAAATTAATCCGCTGTGGTGGTGAACTGGCTGTTGTTCATGCCAGTCCTGCCTTGAACAACATACCCCAACAACAACAGTCAACTTTAAAAATTAATTAAAATTAATTGGAACATTTAAAGTGCTAATATTCATTAAATGTAGTATACTTTTAAATAATAATATATTTGGCAAACATGCATCTTCCTCATTACAATTTCACGTAATATCACATTACTTTTTGACTATTTTCTCTTAAATTAAGTAAAATGAGTTGTAATTATTATCTGTCTCATATATTCTTTAATTATCTGTGTTGTATAAAGTGATTTAATGTAACATTATTGAAAAAAGCTCCCGCCATATGTAGGTTGCATTATAAATATATGCTTCGATAAGGGTTGTAGAGGAGTGGGAAATATCTAGTCTTCCTCTAGTGAGGTTATAGTAGGTTATTCTAAATCAAGTTAGAATTAAATTTTTTCAGATTTGGACAAACCTAAAATCTACAAGTGTAATTGTTGTGAGTATTGTACTAAGAAGAAGTTGCTTTTAACTCAGCACATCAAAGCCGCTCATAAGGGAAAAGATTTTGCTTGCAGTGAATGTGATTATTCTACTTCTAGTAAACCTCAGTTAATTAGACATATTAAAACCAACCATGACAAAGAGCGATCTTTTGCTTGTAGTATGTGCAACTATGCATCAGTTCGGAAGGCTCATTTAACTACACACATACAAGCCGTTCATCATAAGGAAAAGCCATACGCTTGTGCCTTTTGTGATCATGCATCTGCTGAAAGATCTAACCTAGTTAAGCATTTGCAAGCTCTTCATTATAAAGAACAACCTTATTCTTGCAATATTTGCAACTATGCCTCCTTCTGGAAATCACACTTAGTTAAGCATATAAAAGCTGTTCACGTCGGAGAGAGATTGTTTGCTTGTCACTTATGTGACTATTCATCCTCTTATAAGCAGGATTTGGGCTCTCATATTGTGACCAAGCATGAGACAGAGAAGCTGCTTCAAAACAAAACAGCTCGGAGGTACAACTTATCCAAACATGTTCTGTCTGTCCATTACAAGGAAAAACCATTTGCATGTAATCTATGCGACTATACTTCCTCTTACAAACGCCAGTTGAATATTCATATTGTAAGTAAGCATGAAACAGATAAGCAGTTAAAGTGTACTTTATGTTCATTCACGACTCCATTGAGCTATGATTTAAAGAGACATTTAAAATCTGTTCATTACCAAGACAAATCTTTCATCTGTAGTTTTTGTCAATATGCCACTTCTCAAAAACATCACCTAGACAGGCATGTCCGTAATGTCCATAACAAAAAGTGACTTTGCCTGCAAATTTTAATAATTGTGATTCTTATAAATCTAACTTGTCCTAGTTAATACCTTTTTCACTTAGGCTATTCCAAGTGAGATTTCAGTGCAGGAATGATCATAGCAGTTAGCCTACAACTTTTCAACCAATCAAAGCTGAAATCATCCTGACTGTTTCTGAAGGAAAGTTGAAAAATATTTTAACCTTCTCTCTTATGGACTGAGTCAGGGCTAGATAGAATACATGACAGATAGTGGTAGATAGAATACCACTTAGACATTGGTAATGAACAAATGGTTAATTTAAAATTTTACCAGGTATAAAGTACACAAAATGATAATATTTTGTTATCTAAAAATTAAATAAAAAGTTATTTTTACTTTAGTATAAATTTCCATAACCATGTTTAATTTTCATCACTAAATAAGCAGAAACATTCCTGAATAATTATTACTGTATATGTCTTAAATACTGGTAAAACGTTAGGCACACTTCAAATTTATACACTCTTCAAAACAAATCTTTCAATTATATTATTAATTTTATCATAAAAAATAAACTATTTTTACCTAAAAGTATAAAAGCATTTTTCACAAAAAAATACACAGCTAAATACACACTATAAATACCCTTATAAGATGAATATATATTTATTAGGTTTTTACACATAAACATTAGGATACATCGGAGATACGAGAAAAATTAATAAAAAAAAATATTTACTATTTTTACTCTCCAATGATTCTTATACACTATAATGCAAATACTCATAAAAAATATTTCATGTGTTTCTTAAATACTAAAAATGACAAATTTACAATATTTTTATCCAACTTGCTTTTTAAATGTTGTAGAGTGTTGTTAGCACTGCATTGCTTCTATTTTGTCTGAGTTTTCCATGATTCCTTTTCTGAAATTATTTAGCCCAGAAAATTGGTTATGTTGTACTCACATTTGTTTTGCGGAGCACCGATTCGGTAACATAAAGCTTTTTTAATACATTAATAATTAAGATTTATATCTTAATAAACTCATGGATGATTTTTGGGGCCTAAGAGACACCAAAAGTGTCAACCCTATACTTCAGTTTTTCCCTGTAAGTAAGTCTCTCCTCCTTCAACCCAATCTACATAAAAATCATCCCTATCTCTTTCAACGTATTTCCTTCACCTTCATTTTGATTAGCTTCATCTACTTTTGATTTTATAGCTTCCACATCTATTTGCTACGTGATTTTCCCTTATTGCTTTGCACATCTTCTATTAAAACCAGAAATCTATACTTTTCGTGTACACAACCACACCTATAGCACTTATAAAAATAAAAACTATTTCAATTCAATGGATTCCACTTGATTAAATCTGACTTAATATCTAATGAGGAATTCACTATTAACAATAATATCTTGGAAAGTTCAAGATTGCCTATGCTCCAACTTATCTATTCTATAGTTGTTATTTGCTGAATTAAGTACTTATGGTTTATTTGTGATCATGTGCAAATACTGATATTTCCCTACATTGTCTCTTTACTGGCATCTCATCCCCCTGCAGGAAGGGGTGCCCCCCTTTCATTGATATAAGGGTCTGATCGGGGTTCGTCGGGTCCACTCGCACGAACGTTGCCGTTTAGTTATTTGCGTGTTCCATTTTGTTTTTGTGTTTTGTTTATTATAATGTCCCGTCGGTGGAAAAGTAAAGTTGATCCAACCCCGGCCCACGTGTGGGCGCAACGAGGATGGTGCACTAGGGGTATACCTCTAGAGTATGGCGACCATCCACTCAAACTGGCAAGAGTGAGATGGATGCACATACCGTTGGGGACTGGCATGCCACGCGCTATCTTTGATACCTTCGTGGCCTGTTGCACGATAAACCATTTTGGCCATCCGGCTGAGTTTGGCCTGGACCCAATGGTTTTCGGACACTGCGACGAGCAGTGCTTCCTAGCCTATAACGACAACCCTTTTCTGCAATACTGGCCGCAGGACCAGAAGTATGTTTTCTACCGTCCTGACGAGCCAGAGCCTGTCGTGGTGTTCTATGAAGACCCAAGAATGTACCCCTACGAGATCGGCGGGGTACCAGGATGCTGCTACTGTATCAACCTCGGGGAGAGGCACCAGTAAATGGAGCCTTATGTCCTCTAACTACTTTATTACTCTTTGACTACTGTACCATAACTCTCTTAATTTGACTCAAAAGCTAGCTTAAATAGCCAAGGGTGGTAACCCCTTCCAGAAGACCAATCATATCGGAACGTGCGCTTATTGAAGCATAGTCTTATTGGACATGTTAAATTCACGGGTTTCACTCACACTCGTTCACACTGACATAACTACTCATTCATTTACAGGCTTTCAAGGCTAAAAGAACATGTTTATTAAAAATATCTGTGAATGTTATCTCATTAAAGCATAGTCTAATTAGAGATGTCAAATTCACGGGTTTCACTCACACTCATTCACACTGACATAACTACTCATTCATTTACAGGTCTTAAGGCTAAAAGAACATGTTTATTAAAAATATCTGTGGATGTTATCTTGACCCTGAGATTGTTTGTCTTATCTCAGGATGATCTCATTCTTCAAAAATGTTGTGGTCAAACTCAAAAACAAACTTAATAACAAGCTTAACCAATGCCCGAGTTATAATATATATGTATATATATGTGTATTATATATATATATATGTGTGTGTGTGTGTGTGTGTGTGTGTGTGTGTGTGTGTGTGTGTGTGTGTGTGTGTGTGTGTGTGTGTGTGTGTGTGTGTGTGTGTGTTGTGGTGTGTGTGTGTGTGTGTGTGTGTGTGTGTGTGTGTGTGTGTGTGTGTGTGGTGTGTGTGTGTGTGTGTGGTGGTGTGTGTGTGTGTGTGTGTGTGTGTGTGTGTGTGTGTATATATATATATATATATATATATATATATATATATATATATATATATATACATATATATGACTGGTATTGTTAAAACTTCAAATTTCCTAAATAATGTCCTGCAGGATTTCCTAGGTGGTATATTGCCTATGCATCTAAGTATTTTCTTTCGAATTATTAAAGATTTACGCGCACAAGGAGCATTGCCCCTGAGCTCAACCCCATACAGCTTTGACTTGACAAGTCCATTATAAACCTGTAAAAGCTCTATTTCAGTTAAACATTTTTTAAGCTCCATCCATTATATGAATACTGCTTTTTGCTGAACAGTAAAATAAATACATTTTGTAGAAGAAAATAACATAGTTCAAATATTAGTTAAATAAATGAACTATGGTTCAAGTAAAAATAGATCAAATTGGTATTTGAAAAATAAAAGGATAAATAATAAACAAACAAATAATCTGGCTTTAACAATACCTAAAAACAAACTTTAATTATTTAAAAAACACAATTTTGTAAAATCAATTTAAGTTACAATGTAATTACTATAGTAAATTCTGCAAAATAAATTTTAAATTGTACATAAAAATAGACAACCACGCGTTAAAATAAACATTTGATTACGACTTAAAAGCGTTTTAAGTTTTAATAATAATAAATAATATAATTTTAAAGTTTTAATTTTATTATTAACTAATCAGGACATAATTATTATCGAATAACACTTTGATATGTCAAAAATATCTCTTTTGTTTAAAAGAAAATTATGATGACTAATATTATTTATTATTCATCATAATTTTCTCTTAAATCAATATCATAGCAATTAATTTCTAAATTTTCCCAAAAACTTCTTCTTTTTTCTGGAATGAGAGGAATCAAGTTTTGTATTGTATCTGTGTATTGTATTTTCTTTCTGCTTTAATACCTCTGAGTTTAGGGATAGCTTAGATAAGATAAGATAAAGATATTCATTACAGTGATCCCTAGATTGGGAAATTGTAAACGTCAGATATGTACATAAATAAAATATTTACAAATTTACAACACTAAATCCACTGAATAAAATCATTCATCAAATTTACTGATAAAATCTTTGAGACAATAAAATGCCTCTTGTGTGAGGTAGACTTTTAAAGTTTCAATGAAGTTTTCTGGTTCTGCTCTTAACTGTTTAATATTATCTGGTAAATAGGTAAAAACTTGAACACGTTTATAGTGAACTGTGTTCTCATAAAATCTGGTTCTATGCTGATCTAGATTTCTATAGATTGTGAAATGATGTGTAACAGTGAAGGGGAAAGTCCATTATTAGTCACTCTGGCTTTTTTTTAAAAAAAAACTCAATAAATACCTCAAAGTTTTTTACAAGAACACTTCCATTTGTGCACTAAGTACCAATGTTTAATTTACTTGTTACGTCAACATGAGGCAACCTGTCTCCGCTTCCATTATCATCGTCAGATCCTGTGTCATTGTAGTCACCTTCATCATCGTCGTCTATGTCGGTTGGATCTTGAATTCCCAACACGTAGGAGTGGGACGTGATGTTCCAGGTCGTCAACTGGCCTCGACGACCCGGAACACCACGGTACCAATCCGCGTTAGATAATAGTTGCTTCAGATCGATAGTGGGAGGAGCAACTAATTGTGTTGGAGAGTTTAGCCATGCGAATAACACTTTGGCTACTTTGTCTACATCAGTGGTAGTACAGTCGGAGGCTACCACTGGAACAGAAAGGGGAGCGTGTTCCAGGATAGGCCTCTTCGTGTTGTCGTCAAGTCCGGTGGCGTGGGGGGCCTCGGTGGTAGCCGAGGTGCGTGGGAATAGTTCCGAATCTGCCATCCCCCACTAGCTTGAGGCATGGTTGTCTTTTTTTGTTTTAAGAATTTTGCTTTTAGAAAATTTAAATCATATTTAGTCTCAGATGCATAACT
This sequence comes from Microvelia longipes, assembly GCA_018340805.1. Taxonomy (NCBI): domain Eukaryota; kingdom Metazoa; phylum Arthropoda; class Insecta; order Hemiptera; family Veliidae; genus Microvelia; species Microvelia longipes. Next base: position 69,336,727 of record JACMZG010000008.1, on the reverse strand, counting down.
GGTTCTATATGAGAGAGAATATTTACTTCTTATAGCTGTTATTTCAACAACATCTTTTAAATGTGGTCTTGGATCCAAATGATTTATTTAGTAAGGCGATGAATTATCTGGCCAAATAAAAAAATCTTGATTCATCACTTTTACTTCTACCACTGTTCGATGATAGAACACAGCTCACAAAATCATAGACTTTGTCAATTTTTTTCATAGATAGTTCTACCTGGTGGTGAAAGCTATCTGCAGACATAAATGTATGCCCTGGCTCAAAATATCGTAAAGTTATACTTTCCGCAGATATTTCACTTGAATTTATGATAAAAACCAAAAAAGATAAAAGGAGCCTAGTTCTTATTCTGTGATGCACAGTTGTCTAACCATATTACAATTTTCATCTTATCGCGGTTGTGCAATAAAAATGCATGAAAAGTACTTATAATATCTTCTTTTTTTCTGTCAGAAATGCCTTTGTGCCAAACACAAGCATTAGGCTTAATCTCTCTCATAGATCCGATTGGTACAAATGTTTCATGTAAAACAACAATCCTTTGACAGAACACAACTCTCTTAAACATATTAATTTCAAGCAACATTATAACTTTTTCTAAATCAACAGAACAGTAAAGACAACTTTTGTCGGTGTTTCGGCTTATTTCTACATCCGACCTGTAATTGTTTTGTGCTTCTTTAGCTTTATTTATATGCTTTTTATAGTTATTGCATTCAATACATTCAGGCGATAAATCTCCCACACTGTGAGCAGCATTGTGATGTTTCAAACTTTCACATGTTTCACATTCTTCATGACCTAACGTTGTGAATGAAATGTTCATATCATGAGTTACAAATTTTCTATATAGTTCATAGGAACATTTGATAGTTGGATGGTTCATTATGAAATCGTTATGCATTATTTTATTGTTATGTTACTAGGAAGATATTTTTTATTTGTGCATGTTCCCTTCTATAATGAGAAACACAGGTTCCAAAACTCAAGACATGTTTTTCCATTATTTTTCGAGCGGATTTTGGCGTTTTCGCAGGCCTCCCTCACTTATCAGTTGTTAGAGTTCTTTGCTGTATTATTTAAAATGCCAGTTATAATTTGGTCATTTTTTTGTAAAATCCAAGAGTTGTCAAAAAAATGTTTTGCATACATGTATTTCCCCCCCTCTCGTTTTTTAAAGAATAGTGTACTGTTTTATGTCGTAGAAAATTATCATCTTGATTTAGAATACGTCTTCTTTTAATTGTGTTATTTACGGAAGAGGATTTTTTTATAAATTAAAAACAATGACTTTAATTCTATAAGTTAATAAGCTATAAAATTAAGCTATGGCTATTTCACCCAACACTGTGGACATCATCAGGCTAATAAACTAAACACTACATTAACAACTAAAAATCACAGAAAACAAATAAAGCACATATACATTGTTAACTTCGTCAATAAATAAAAAAAACAGAAAGGTTACATTAGGTATAAAGAAATAGATTTTGATTTTTATGTATTTTTACTAGATAGAGAAAAAAAGTTATGCAGGAATATCTAAAAATATCAAAATCACAAAAATTGGCATTTTAGTTTTGGACGGCTGTATTATTGTCATTATATTTCAAATTTAAATTATTATTTACTCTGTTCCCATTTACCCTATTTACTACTAGAATAAATTCTGTTTTATATTAATTTAGCTTAAATCTATTTAGTCTAATCCACCTTGCTAGTTGTTTTAAGTCATATTAGCGGTTTTTCCAGTATGTCATCATTTGAACCTACGAAAACCATAGTTACATCATCTGCATATAGAATAATTTTATTAGACTCCAAGTATCCTCTAACCAATATTTTAGGTTCAGACTTTATTTCTCCCTTATCATTTTTAATTACAACGAACTGAGTCCTATTTTCAAGATAAGATTTTATTAGTTTCCATGCAGCACCCCTTATACCTATTTTGTTCAGTTTCTTCAGCAGAAATTGATGATCAAGCCTTGGATAAATCAACAAGTATTGCCAAAAATTTGTCACTATTATCTAAATTATCATACAAGTTAGTTAACAGATTATTTAATGCTGATATGGTTGATCTTGATTTTCTAAACCTATATTGTTCATAAACTAAAACACCAAATTTACTTAAAGAGCTCAAAAATGTGTCATGTCCCTTTCAAAAATTTTAAAAACTATTGGAAGATTTGAGACAGGCCTATATTTTGTATCTTAAACTAAGAACTTCAATAAAAAACCATTATATAATTAACTGCATAACATGCGTATTTATTTATAACCAAAACGAACGTATAACATAACATGGAGGTTATACTCCCAGTGTTGCCCTGACACAACACTATAATTTTTAATTCATTGGGAATTGCCTTTCTGTTTATAAATAGGAATTACTTTAGAAACTTTTTTAGAAAAGTTTTTCTAGAAAAAACCCGTCCTTTTAACATTTTATTAACAATTATAGTTATAGTTCTTACAATACTATCTGCTATATATTTGATTATTTAAGTAATATACATAGAATTTTTTAAGTTTTTTATATTTTTGGTTACTACTGGAGATATTATTTGGTATTCCTGAAGGTTGGTTCCTATCTTGTGTATAAGAAAAAGAAGTAGTCCTATAATCTGGTCTGTTCTTTTTCCTTATCTACCTGCACATTAGGTTTCAACATTTCCTCTACTTCCTTGGCCTGATCTCGAGCAGGTTCTCTTACTTGACATCTAGTGATAGCTCCATCTAATTTTAAATGAGAGATTTTCAAGATTAGGTTTAAATTGATTGTCAAAAGCTTTAATGATAGAATCTAATGTATAATCTGCTTAAAAGTCTCATACCTCTCATAACCTCCGTCCCCAACATGTTCAGTAGCTTAGCGACCTATAGTCCTTTGGTTTCACATTTGATTCTAATGCTTTCATATAACCAAAAACTTTTTTTTAATACAATTCCGATTTGTGGCATCTAATTGTCTGGAACCAATTAGTCCAGTAGTCTGAATCCTGAACTCATTTTTAACTAAATAATACCCAAATGTCTCACTATTATAATCAACACAAAAGTTAAAGAAAACACAAAGCAAATGCAAAACTCATAGTGAAACTTGCGGAAAAAACAATGTAACATAGACCCCTTGACAATACTACACTGAAACTTCCCAACTTCAGTTAAACAAAAACATTTTCTTATTCTATTCCAATTTAAAATAACTACTGACTGAGCCATGAAAATGTATCAATCTCATCTCATTATTTAAAAGAAACTTATATTGTTTTAAATACAAAATTTAAGTGAAAATCTCTTTACAAAACACAGATATTATAATTTAATAGAGCAGTAATTCTCAACCCTTGGGTCGCAAACAATTATTATTGGGTTGCAAGAAAATGATTGGTAAAAGTACATAATTTTTAAATAAAATGTTAAAAAATATGTAGGTATACTTTTGAAAAAATGTATAAAACAAAAATATTTTAATTTTCAAGTTCAATTGTGTTTAAACTTGTTTAAAAATCAATAAGAACTTAGGTTGGCTATCCCAAAAAAGATAATTTCTGTAACATACTCATTTTGTTGGTCTATTAAATTATTTTAATTGCAAGCTGTATTCAAGAAAGGGGCTAATGGGAGCATCGCCCGTGCTGGAATTTTTGTTGCCTGTCTAAAAATAGCAGTGAAAACTATAATTCTAGTTTGTGCCTGCTGTCTAGGACTCAACTTCAAGAAAAAGTCCATGAGCCCCTAAAATCAGGGAAAAGTTTTTATTCTGCAAAAATGTATGTACACTGTGTACTATAAATAAAACTGGGGACGATTATAAGCAAACTATGATCTACTATTCTTGTAGATCATAGACTTGAGTCCATCAGTCCAGCGAAGCACTGATGATAGACTGTTAAGTCTGAAAGCTGGCAATGTCATTAAACTATAACACCAGTGGAGTCTTTGGAAGTAAAGAATTGGCTATTAGATGAGCTTTAAGGCTGTACTACCCGTACCTAATTAAGTTGTCCCCATTTTTCTCTGTCACTATTAGTTGTATGATCTTGAAATTTTATATACATCCTCAGCAAAGTATGCTGAAGAGGCTAGCGTCATCTGATTTTTAATAACATGCCTAGAAACCCCCTTTTTTCTTTTTGACGAAACAAAATTAACGTCGCTAGTTGCCTTCTAGAGGTTTCAGTATGGTGCATACCAAATTTGGTACAATTCCGATGAAAATTGTAGTCGGAAAATGGGGATAACTAAATACTAATGCTAAGAGAGAATTTACACAAGTTCACTCACACAAAGACAAGACTAGTTAATTTATACAGGGATTAGGCTCTCAACGTCACACATTGCTTGTTATCTCCTTTAGCTATTCCACTTTTTTCCTTCTTCATGGCTGCCTCAGAAGGCTTCTCACTGGGCCCTCAGAAGTCTTATTAATTTATTTATACATATATAAATATTTAAAAAAAAACATACTTAGGTTTTGCAATGGGAATTTTATATAAATAAGCTACATTTGAGATTTGGAACTCACAAGATTTCAAACCACGGACAAAAGGGTTGGGGTTGTTCGTTTTTTTTTATTTCAAAGTTATTTGACTACTATTCCATATACCATTGTAATCATTTCTATAATAAATGAGTCCTGGGTTACTCTTATTTATTTTAATTTCTCTGACTTTTTGAATAGGAAATGGACATTTCTTTATTAAATTATTTTTAAAGAAATTAGTCCATTTCTTGATCATGTCTTGCTTTACTATACAACTTTAAAAGGTTCAGGTTTGGTTCTTGCTAAACAAAGGTTTCGAATCCAATCTTTGGGTTTCTCCATCCTAATTTTTTGGTTGTTTAGAACCATATTTTTGTTTGGCCAAAACCTTTCTTTCTCCATAATAGGAACCAGGTTCGTCTCTCCTTCTTTTGTTTTACAAAAATAATGAATCAAAGCTCTCATGACACAAATAATGATAAGGGTTGTTTATTATGTCTTTTCTTAAATTTGTTGTTTTTTTTAACAAGTTTCCTTTCATTTCTTTTCTAACTGTATTGCTTTGGTGATGCGATTCTCATTTTTAGTTTGGCTTCATTCAAATGTTTTCTTAGAAATTTGGCCCTACACTTGGTTTTTTACTTATCTCTTAATTTGTTAAATTTGTTTCTAAGGAGATGATTTACACATTCAATTTTTTCTATTAAAGTGTCTGGATAGGGCCACTGTGAATTTAATTTTTGTAAGACATGCTATTCCGTCGCCAACTAACTTATTTGTTATAACTATTCTATCCTTCTTTTGTTTTACAAAAATATGAATCACAGCTCTCATGACACCCAAATAATGATAAGGGTTGTTTATTATGTCTTTTCTTAAATTTGTTGTTTTTTCTAACAAGTTTCCTTTCATTTCTTTTCTAAACTGTTTTGCTTTGGTGATGCCGATTCTCATTTTTTAATTTTGGCTTCATTCAAATGTTTTCTTAGAAAATTTGGCCATACACTTGGTTTTTTATTTAAATCTCTTAATCTGTTAAATTTGTTTCTAAGGAGATGATTTACACATTCAATTTTGTCTATTAAAGTGTCTGGATAGGGCCACTGTGAATTTAATTTTTTTTTTTTAATTTATTTTAATACAATAGTAAATTGGAACCTCTTTAACCTAACAACTACATATTTAAAAACTAAATGAAACTTATATATCGTCTGTAAAAAATAACTTTAAAAATGAACACTTTTTTTAAATTAACCTAACAACTACATATTTATAAACTAAATGAAACTTATATATTGTCTGTAAAAATAACTTTAAAAATAACACTTTTTGATTTAACCTAACACTACATATTTAAGAAACTAAATGAAACTTGTTTTCTATAAAATAAACTAACCATTAAAAATGAACACTTTTTAAACCTAACAACTACATATTTGAGAACTAAATGAAACTACAAAAATTAAATTTCAAACATATAAAATAATATAAAAAAACATATAAAATTTCAAACACACGCACTTTCATGGCGCTTTCTTGAATCTGGGCGGCTGAAGTTTTTACTGCACTTGGCACATGCATTCTTCTTTTCATCGAGAGAACAGATTTTCATATGTCTTAAGAGACTATCCTTGCGAGAGTAGCTGGATCCGCAAGAATCACAACTTAAACTGCTGCCGGATAAACAGGAATTTTCATGTCTTCGCAAGCTATCCAAGCGGGTAAACGATGAATCACACTTACCGCACTTGAACATTGTGTCCGTGGTCACTAACTTAAAGTCTGACTATGTCTTGTGAATTTATTCTTATATTTGTGAAAAATTAAATTAAATTTAAATTAAATTAGTCCCAACACTCCTCACTTTCAATGGATGGATGTTTAATTGTAATTGGTTTCCATTCTTTCATTTCGATATGTACATTATTATAGTTTACTTTTTCTCTTATTAAAGCTTGACGTTCTAAATATTCTTTATAATGTCCTTTTATTAAGTGTGGAATCAATTTATTTTTTTTAATAAAATAATTGCTATTTACTGGACAAATATAGCAATCATTCCAAATCGGATGTTGCTGTGCTGGTAACATTTTAAAACACTGTCTATTCACTGATCAATTAAATCTATTATAATAAGTAAACACTGAATTTAATCACTTTTAAAAAAAAAGTTAAAGTTTATCACTTTAAACAAATGTCCACTTTTAATTCACTGATCAATTAAATCTATTATAATAAGTAAACACTGAATTTAATCACTAGAAAAAAAATTAAAGTTTATCACTTTGAATAAATGAAATTATTTCAACAGCTTGGCCACCTTTAACAGAGAAACATACGTTAGGAGGTCTGCCAGGCGAATGAGCCAGGACAGACGTGATCTTACTTATATACCCTCGTCACAGCCTCCAGAGCAATGAGAGGGGGAAGGCTGACAGGTTGAAACCTGTCTGTGTGAAGGTATATAAGCAAGGGTTTTGGATAAACTGAGAAAGTATAACTATTTTAATTATACTTACTCCTTCAATGCCCCGACCTCGCGTTGAAGCATGGCAGTCAACCACTGCGGGATACCGCCTCTGAGTTCTTTATAAAAGTCGGGCTCCACTCTTGGTGGTGCCCTTCCGTCAATTCCTTGAAAATATTAGTTTATCAAAAGGTTTTAACTACAGCTCAGGTTTGAAGAAAAACCTCGGCTGATTTAGTCTTTTGCTCCTAAGAGTTTCTTATGAGACAAGCATATGACTACTGGCAGGATCAACCAGATCAACCAGGTGGAGGAGGTGGTGGTGGAGGAGGAGGTGGTGGTGGTGGAGGAGGTGGTGGTGGTGGAGGTGGTGGTGGTTGTGGAGGAGGTGGTGGCGGGCCCAGAATCGGCCTTTTGCCCCTACTAATGCCCTGTGTTGCGCAGGGTCCCACTCCCTTCTAATGTTATTTCTCTCATCCAATTGGGTCCACCCGTGGTGCAGCGGATGTTCACTCTTGTTGGTTCTACTACGCTATACATCCATGAGTTATTCATTCGGTCATCGGCCCACCACGGGGAAAATTTTCCTTTTTTCACCTCTTGAGTGCAAAGTTTCTCCTCGTCGTGTTGTAATCCGTAGAACCTCGCACTCGTACACGAAGGACGGTCTCGGTTATTGAGCGAAAACACAGGTGGGCATAGCGTGAGCAATTTTCCGTGGCATCTCTCCAAGTCTCGCTTGGTGGCCTGAGAGTACTGGCTACGGTCCTCACTGACTAGCAGGTATTCTGCCTCCGCTTTTACAGTCATATAATATCCGAGACGGGGAATTAGTACGGGCACTTCCCGTACTTTGTATAACTCAAAAGTCCTCTCCCGTGATTTTAATGGAATTGAAAAGATTATGCGCACTGTGGGGTTCAAGCGTATGTGCTCTATTATGACAGCACCAATAACCAAATATCTGATGGAATTTTAACTACAGCGAACTGTTGATGGAATTTCTAATTTAAATAACAAACAGCGAACAATTTTTAGAAAGCTACTCTTAGAAAATAAAACCTTATTTGAAGATCGTGTTGGTTGTATCCAAGAATACGTTCATAAATTGAAGATTAAAGATGAAATCCCTTATTTTTATAAAGCTACCCGATACCGTTTGCTAGTATGGATAAGGTGTGAAGAAATCCAAAAGATGCTCCAACAGGGTATTATAGAATCCTCAACGAGTTCCTACATAAACCCCATCGTCGTCGCTGCTAAAAAAGACAATTCGATCCGTGTGTGCTTGGATGCTAGATTTTTAAACAATATGTCCTTATCGGATCACGACATGCCACCTACTATAGAGCAAATTTTTCAACGCTGCGAAAATACCAAGTTTTTATCCACTATTGATTTACGTCATTCATTTTGGCAAATTCCGTTAGATGAAGCTCATCGCCATTTTACTGCGTTTGTATGGAAAGGAAGAACGTATCAGTTTTGCCGTGTCCCATTCGGGTTAAAATCGTCGTTATCAGCCCTCATCAGAGGTTTAGGATGTGTGATACCACGTGACCTGGAGAAGTATATTCTACAGTATATAGACGACATTTTATGTTTAGGCTCAACATTCGAACAACATATTGAGATACTTAAGAGATTATTCAGCTGTTTTAAGAAGCATAATGTTACTTTAAAATTTATCAAAATCAAATTTCTTCAGGAGTGAGGTGAAATATTTAGGATTCATCATTGGTAATAAATCTGTTAAGCCTGACAGTGAGAAGATTAAAGCGATTCATAAATTTCCTGTTCCTCACAGTAGGAAAACTCTAAAGTCGTTCATAGGACTAGTCATGTTCTACTCCCGTTTTACTAATCGCCTTGCACACTGTCTCAGTGGTCTTAACCATCTTTTAAAAAAGGAAGTTAGATGGAAGTGGGACTCAGCATGCGATAAAGCCTTTCGAGATGTAAAGAACCTGTTTACAGAGGAAATTCAATTAAATCACCCCAACTTCAAAGAACCATTTTATGTTCATGCGGATGCTTCAGGTTTTGCCTTGGGAGCCAGTTTGAGTCAGAAGGATGCTTCAGGAATTTAAAAGTCATTGCACTCGCTTCAAGATTGCTTAAACCTACAGAGATTACATACTCGATTACTGAGCTCGAACTCCTCAGTTGTATCTATGCCATAAAAAGTTCTATACGTGGCTGGCTCATTCAAAGTTTTACGTCATTACTGACCATAAGGGATTAACCTATATACAATCGTGTAAGAGTCCAACTGCCAGAGTTTCACGTTGGTTGCTTTTCTTACAATCCTTAGATTGCGAGTTTGTTTACATTGAAGGCAAGTCAAATACTGGACCGGATGTTTTAAGTAGGAATATTGAGAACAGTTCCATTAATAGCCAAAATTTCGTTATTAACCATATTAATGAGGAAGAAAATGAATATGATTTTTAACCAACATCAAAGAATACCAGAATTTAGACCCATTTTGTGTTAATATTAAGAACAATTTAGAAGAAAATCAACATTTTGAGCTATGGAATGATATCTTTGTATGCTAACCAATGGACAGACCAAGTTAGTAATTCCCGAAAATATCATCATTAAGCTAATTTCTCGTTTGCATTGGCAATATTGTCACTGTGGGATCAATAAATGTTATTCTGCTATCAAAGAATATTTTTACTGCAAAGATTGAAAAACATGTTATTGACTTCATTACTAGGTGTCGTAATGTCAGCTTTGTAAAGACCCGAATCGTATGTGTTACGCACCTTGGTCTAGCATTGTAGCTCAGCGTCCTGGTCAAGTTGTATCAGCGGATTTTTATGGCCCTCTCATTAAAGGCAGATCCGGTATGCAGTACATCTTAGTGATTGTGACAATTTCTCTAAGTATACACGACTTTTCGCCATTACAAAGGAAACAACGTTTAACGCCATCAAATGTTTACAAACATACCTTCGAGAAGTGGGAAATGTAGAGACTATTTTAACGGACAATGGTACGCAATTCGTGTCGCATAAATGGTCGAAATTTTTAGAAGAGAATAAAATAAGACACATACTAACACCTGTTCGCCACCCGCAATCAAAATCGCTGAAAGGATCAATAAAGATATGGGTAATGCCTTCAGAGTTCTGATATCCCACAAACACAGTCTTTGGCCGACCGTCTTACAGGATATAGAGAATACCATCAATGAACCCATCATAGTACCACAAAGTGTACTCCTATATTTGCCCAGTTTGGTAATCCACCGGAAAGGAAATGGGTACCTTTCTTACCTAGAGAAATACCTAATATAGAACATCAAAGTCAGGAAAGTATTAATGAAAACATCAGAAGGGCTGCTCAGAAGAGAAATGAACGTTTTGCTAGAAATAAAATTAAAACCAGTTTTTGTACAGAGATTTAGTATTAGTCAAGCATTATGTGTTAGTGAAGGGATAAAGGTGTGACAGCAAAATTTCTTCCTAGGTTTGAAGGCCCATACAGGATAGGCGAGCAATCCAAGGACCCTATTTATGTACTTTTGGACGAAGATGGTAGAATAAAAGGTCGTTACCACACATCTATGTTAAAGGCATTTAAGACTCCTCTTATTCAAACCCCTGTCGAGTTTTAAAGGTGAGTATTACTTTGTCTATTTGAATCTCACTATGTCTTTAAAAATGTAAAATATCACTTGCTATGTCTTAATATTTTTTTAGAATTTAGGAATTATGTAAATATCTTTCAATTTTCTTTATTATAAGAATGACTTTTGGATACATCCCGGGGAAAAATAAATAAATAGATAAATGTAAATTGATTTATATATATATATGTATATACATATACTTAAATAAGTAAATTAAGTTTAGGAAGTAATCGTCTCGTTTCTGGTGTTATTATTATTGAAATTATCATTTATAATTATTTGACTTTTTTTTTTGTAGAGTACATTAATTTATCATATTTTTCTGACAAAGCTTCTAACCTGAAGAATTTTTATTGCTGATTGTCTGTAGCTTTTGTAGTTAAATTCATTTTAAGCTTTAATTTCCAGTAATTTACCCCTGCATAAGTTAATTACAAATTTTTGCTCGACAAAAATTTCCTAATTAACCTGAGGTGTTATGTAAAGTCCAGTAAAGTCGCTTCTTCAACGGTATCCTGGTTAATGAGGCAGGTTGGTAGTTCAAATGATGTTTTCTTAAATGTTAATCTTAATAGTTGAAAAGGGGTTGAATTACAAAAGAGGTTTCCTTTATTCCCATCTTGATTCGTAGTAAAATAAATTTTAAATTTTTGAAGTCCAAGTTTCCTTTAACGCATACAAAAAGTCTATCCTAAAATGCATTTCTCTCTGTAGGTAAGGTATGATCAAAACATTTACTGTCAAAGAAGAAATTCCTATCTTGAGATCCAAAAAGACTTGCTCCTTCACTTTATATTTCTTTTTTGTCGCGCTCCTGACAGTAATACCTTTCAACGGCACCTTACAATAGTTTTATCTTTACCAAAAGATTTATAAAATAATTCTTCATTTATACAAGAAATTTGGCTTCCGGAATCTAAAAGTACTTCTAAGCTTCATCATTTAAAGTTCCAGTGATTCTAGGTAGTTCTCGTTGATTCTTTACTTCATCATCTGCAATACGATTACTTTCAATCTCTTCCTCTGTAAACAATGTATTTATATGCATATCATTATCATCAATTTTTTGCTACTGCGTTGGAATTTAGAGGATTGTTGTTTAAAGTTTGACATCGGTGCATGACATTCAGAGGATTACAACTATTAACTGACTTAAGTGTCCTTATATATTAAATTTCTTCTAACACTACATAGTACTTCTTGAGTTCTTCTTGATTGACTTAATTAATCTTTTAAATATCTGTTGATCCTATCCGAGTTCTAGAATCTTAATTACATTCACTTTTTAATCGTGATTTTAGTTATTCGTCATCCATTTGTTCATTTAATTTACGATCGTTGATCTCATGTTGTTCTAAATTACATCATACCCGTTGATCTTCATGTGTTCTATTATCATAATCGTTGATCTATGTTGTTCTAAATTAATATCACTAATCGTTGATACCTCTCTTCTACTAAATTAATTCACTAATACGTTGTCCCATTATTTTATACATACAAGTCATCATTACAAATTCAGTAACAGGTTTAATATCAGGACCACCCCTCCCCCACATACACACTATCAACAACAAACCCACCCACACCCTACCACCACTCTCTAATCTCTCCAGCCAGCTCTCAGACACACCCGCACGCCACTCCGCTCTACTCCTACAATTCATCCTCTCACCAAACCTGATCCACCCACCCCCCAACACCAAATAAACAGTCAATTCCAGTCCTTGGTTAGACTATATTAGATTTTAATATCATTAACTAGAACTCATCATCAATAAATAATTTAGGGGTTATTTTTCCTTCGTCATTCTTACTTAAATTACTAACACCAACTTGACTTAAATTAGGATTATCAGTCTTACAATTACATGAAATATCATTTTTATAATACATAATTATTATTATTATTGCATGGATACACCCGTTTATAAGTTTAAAGAACTATTAGTTTCATTGTTCTGAATTGGACATTGTCATTTTGATTATTGCCATTAGCCCTTAGCGGCACATTAACTTCAACACATCCACAAGGATAATTAGCAGCATTACATTGAGCATACATAGATTGTATTCCTATGTTTTGATTTCCATTTCTAGGATTTCTATTATCTAAGTATGATTGCTATCAGAGCTCTATTATATCTTTGATTTGAATTATTAGAATAACTTCTTTGATTAGAATTTCTATGNTTTTACAGTCATATAATATCCGAGACGGGAATTAGTACGGGCACCTTCCCGTACTTTGTATAACTCAAAAGTCCTCTCCCGTGATTTTAATGGAATTGAAAAGATTATGCGCACCTTTTGTGTCTGTGGCTACCGCTCGCACTTCACTTAATTCATAATATAGGTATACCTCCTCGGTCGCGAGTGGCGTCAACATCTCTAACCCGCTGGGTAATCGGAGACTGACATTCGCCAGTATTCCTAGGAGGGTTCGGAGAGTTACCAAATAGGAACTAAGTCGACTCACTGCAGCCAAATCTAAACTTTCATGTAGTTTAACTATTTCTAAGTGTTATCTAGTTACATGTAATGTCCTTAAAACTATAGACAATCTAATATATATGTCCCTAAATATATATATATATATGCCCACTGCTACCCCCGGTATCCTTATTCTAGTTACAATTTAATATCTACCCCCTTCCTCTGGTTCCCTTTACGTCTAGGCCCTACACAAAGTTATTTGACTACTATTCCATATACCATTGTAATCATTTCTATAATAAATGAGTCCTGGGTCACTCTTATTTATTTTAATTTCTCTGACTTTTTGAATAGGAAATGGACATTTCTTTATTAAATTATTTTTAAAGAAATTAGTCCATTTCTTGATCATGTCTTGCTTTACTATACAACTTTAAAAGGTTTAGGTTTGGTTCTTGCTAAACAAAGGTTTCGAATCCAATCTTTGGGTTTCTCCATCCTAATTTTTTGGTTGTTTAGAACCATATTTTTGTCACATTCTAAATAGGAATGACCTCTAATTGGAAATGTTACGTGGACTGAGTCAAGCCTTTTTGTAATGTGAACAATAAAGTATAGAAGTCGTATTATTTTGTGCCGAGACACAAAAAATGTGTAGCTCTTTTACAGATTGATCTAAGTAATTAAAAATAAAAGATGACACATTAACTGATCCTTTTTTCCCAATGAATTCTGGGTAAGCATAAAATACTGAACGGTTAAAAGAAATAATATGAATATTAAAAGAGAATATGGATTTAGATTTTTGATTAAATGTAATGAACTTAACCTCTGTCTAAACCATAATATATTTGGTCCATTCAAAATCCTCATGATTGTGCAGCTTTATTCTATAATAAATAAAATAAATAACACTTCTATTAATATTAGTTATCTAATAACAGAAAGAGATAATTATGCAGTGTTTGTAATAAATATTCATATTTGTTACTCCCATGCACTCCCATTTATTAATATATATATGATATTTATTAAAAAACTATACACCTTACTTAAAGAAAAAACAAAAACTGAGTTCTTTGCGCACAGACAAGATTCCAGGTTTTGAACACACATTAAATTAATTTTTAAAACTCTTCCTGTGAAAAAAAGCATTTAAGGGACTCATACCTTGAAGTAAAGTTAATCCTCTTGCCACCAATCATTTTGGCTATTATAGCATTGAATTCTTTGACGCAGTTACTGGTTAATTTTTGTAATAAACTGCCACTGTGAACAGCTAAGTCACAAAATATTTTTTCTATATGTGGCCAAAACCTTTCTTTCTCCATAATAGGAACCAGGTTCGTCTCTCCTTCTTTTGTTTTACAAAAATATGAATCACAGCTCTCATGACACCCAAATAATGATAAGGGTTGTTTATTATGTCTTTTCTTAAATTTGTTGTTTTTTCTAACAAGTTTCCTTTCATTTCTTTTCTAAACTGTATTGCTTTGGTGATGCGATTCTCATTTTTTAATTTTGGCTTCATTCAAATGTTTTCTTAGAAAATTTGGCCATACACTTTGTTTTTTATTTAAATCTCTTAATTTGTTAAATTTGTTTCTAAGGAGATGATTTACACATTCAATTTTTTCTATTAAAGTGTCTGGATAGGGCCACTGTGAATTTAATTTTTGTAAGACACTGCTATTTCCGTCGCCAACTAACTTATTTGTTATAACTTATTTGTTATCCTTCTTTTGTTTTACAAAAATATAAATCACAGCTCTCATGACACCCAAATAATGATAAGGGTTATTTATTATGTCTTTTCTTCAATTTGTTGTTTTTTCTAACAAGTTTCCTTTTATTTCTCTTCTAAACTGTGTTGCTTTGGTGATGCCGATTCTCGTTTTTTAATTTTGGCTTCATTCAAATGTTTTCTTAGAAAATTTGGCCCTACACTTGGTTTTTTACTTAAATCTCTTAATTTGTTAAATTTGTTTCTAAGGAGATGATTTTTCACATTCAATTTTTTCTAGAAGTGTCTGGATAGGGCCACTGTGAATTTAATTTATGTAAGACACTGCTATTTCCGTCGCCAACTAACTTATTGAATTTCACTCTATACGTGGGAGAATGCTTTGTCTAAATCCTTCTAATAGGCCTTCGCTTTCCATGGCTGTTGACGTGCTGGACCAATTTTTAAAGTACTTATGCTGAGGACATTCTTTCTCTGATGCTTTCGCCCTCTCGCAGACCAAGCAATATTTATTCTTTACATTAATGTAAATAACTTTCTTAGTTCGGTAAGCTTTACAGTAAAAATATAAAACGTTTCTGAAAATATCAATGTATTTCATCAGACAAAAAATATCTAAGCTTATGAT
This sequence comes from Microvelia longipes, assembly GCA_018340805.1. Lineage (NCBI taxonomy): Eukaryota > Metazoa > Arthropoda > Insecta > Hemiptera > Veliidae > Microvelia > Microvelia longipes. The sequence continues at coordinate 69,321,313 of JACMZG010000008.1, read as the reverse complement.
TGTGTAGCCACGTGGCTTTACAATGGCTTGTAGGCGTCTCTACTGAACGCCTATTCTGAAGGTTCAGGTTTGGTTCTAGCTAAACAAAGGTTTCGAATCCAATCTTTGCGCACTGACAAGATTCCAGGTTTTGAACACAAATTAAATTAATTTTTAAACTCTTCCTGTGAACAAAAGCATTTAAATTAGTATATTTTCATAAACACATAGCCTTTTAAGCATAAATATTATTATTGCAAATGAATATACAGAAGAAATTCTGATCTACGGAAACATAGCAAGATTTAGATTTTTTATTAAATGTAATAAACTTAACCTCTGTCTAAACCATAATATATTTGGTCCATTTAAAATCCTCATGATTGTGCAGCTTTATTCTATAATAAATAAAATAAATAACACTTTTATTAATATTAGTTATCTAATAACAGAAAAAGATAAATATGCAGTGTTTGTAATAAATATCCATATTTGTTACTCCCATGTATTAATATATATGATATTTATTAAAAAACTATACACCTTACTTAAAGAAAAAACAAAACTGAGTTCTTTGCGCACAGACAAGATTCCAGGTTTTGAACACACATTAAATTAATTTTTTAACTAAAAATTAAAGTGGATCACCAAAAGGGTGGCCTTTGTTTTTAAATGGTGAAAAAGGGTAAAATTACAGTAAATAGAGGTGAAAACCCTAAAAATCGTGAATATACCCGTGTGGTGTAGTGTATGTCAATGAATAGTCCAGTAACTATTAGTCATAGAAAGATGTAAGTATGGTTATAATTTGTGTTAGGTCCTGTAGTTTAAGTTTGCGTAAAAAAATTCTCAAACCAAAGGTAAGAGCGACCCCCGAAAAATCCGGATAAATCGACTTTTAAAAGCCGATTTCTCCTTCTTCTCGCTGCGACATTTCTTCGTCTTCTATAAGCTGTAGTGGGTAACTCTTCCTTTAAAAGATGCAATGTGCTTATGAATATTGTTAGATATCTCTTTATCTAATTGGCGATATTTTGCAGCGTGTTTCCCCTTTGGTCCAAGGGAACCATACCACAATGCTTTAACTTCTTTGTATGTGCTCTAATTTTCCATTTGATATTCCATGTATTGAAATAAAAGCCTTATTACATACATCTACCTCATTAGTTAAGTCTTCCCTTTTAAATCGAATTTAGTAGCGAAATTATGCATCGTGGTACATTTCATTGCCCTCTACTCTTGATCGACGTCTGGCAACTGGTACTAAAGATATTAAACCTGCCAGATAAGTATTTTGCTGGTCTGTAGAGGGAAACTTATTAATGGCATTAACTACAGTCTGCCTTACTGTTTGAGGTATTACCTTAAAGCGTTCTAATAGTTTGCAATTACAATTTGGACCTACCTCATGTGACTGAAGTCGCATTTTTTTCATCACGTCTTGTAATCTTCCTGTCCGTTTTCTTTTCTTACTTTTTTTCGCTGGCACATCACTAATGCTATTGTCATCGGAACTAATTTTTTTTATTAATCACGGCAAAAACAAGTGATATGATAAAAAAAGTAAGCTCAAACACATTAAAAAGGTACACACACCTACCAAATCTAGATTATCAATATAAAAAGCTTATAGAGTTGTCCTGTTTATCACTGTAAATTACAGGGATAAAAGAGAATCCAAAATGATGATTATATCATTTTTGGACCTTTCCAGTTTTCTTCCCTTAACAAATGGACATTCCTAGTTTTATTCCAGTATACCATATTTTTAAATGCTTATATCTCGGACCCCTCTAGTTTTATGACCCTACTGAATTAACTAGAATTTAGTACTAGCTAAAATTAAACTTACATCTAAAATTAGAGTCTCCGGGATTGTTGCTTGTACTATCAGTAGTTTCCGCTATTGATTGTTGGTCAATTACATTCATTTTTATTCTCGATAACGAATCGGCGTTAGTGTTGCTTTTACCCTTCTTGTATATTATTTCGTAATCGTATTATTCTAATTTTAATCTCCATCTAACGAGTTTTGAATTTGGTTCTTTTAGATAAAAAAAGCCAAACCAAGGGCCTATGATCTGTATAGATTTTAAATTTTCTCCCGTACAGATAATGTCTGAAGGTTTTACAGGCATATACAATGCTTAGGCATTCCTTTTCCAACGTGCTGTATTTGCATTCTGATTCATTCAGAGTTCTAGATGCTTAAGCAATAGGTCCATCATTTGGAATGTTACTGTTAATATAGTAATACAATATTCAATTAACAGTATCGGATATATTTAATTTTAATTAGTTAATTAATAAAATTTTTAAAAATCAGAAATGCAGTACGACATGGTTTTGTTTACAATGTTAAGGTTGGTTTTTAATTATTTTGTTAGCAGTGTTGCCACTTTTATTGCAAGTAACAAAAACTAGATAGAAGTTTAGTATTCAACACCTTGCCTCAATAAAGTGGTATCACTATTAACAAAAAATCATACAACATAATATGAATAAAATACAAAATAAAATATCATGAGAAATGAATACTAATACAAGGAATAAGTTCTTTTAATTTTAATGCATTATTTTTAAAAAGATTAAATAGTGAATATTTAAAATAAATTGTTCAAAGAAATAATATAATAATTGAAATTAAAAGACAAACTAATGAATTCAAAATAAATCTGATTAACTTTAAAAATTTGTATAGACTTTCAAGTAATTTTTAAAACTAACTCAAAACTGATTATCTTTACATAAAACAATAACTTTAAACTTAATAAATGTTTCATGATGTTAAAGAAATCTTAAATGATAAGAATAAAACAAATTATGAGCAATAACTTTTAGAAAATAAAATAAATCTCAAAGATCAACATAGATCACATATTGTGAAACAAAAAATATGTTGAATTTAAACAAAAAAAAAATCTAAAAGATAAAACAAAATATTACTTATAATGAAATTAAATTATGATCTTTGAGGACCAAGTTGGTCTCTCAATGCCTAAAACTTTTGTTTCGGCAAAGGCTTGGTGAAAAAATCAGCAACCTGATTTTCTGAATTTATGTATGACAAAACTAAAATTCCATCATTAATATAATCTTTAAGAAAATGGTATCTGACATCCACATGCTTAAGCCTCTTTCTAGTCACTGGGACTTGAGCTATTCTGAGTGCAGATTGATTGTCGTCAAACAAAGTAAAGCTTTCATAAGCTTCTTTGATGTGCATGTCCTTTAGTATTGAGCGAATCCAAAGACCGCAGTTACCTTGAGATAATACGGCACCGATAACAAATTCACTCGCGTCTGTGGATATAATAAATTCTTCATCAAAGTCAGGGTATTATCGGGTCATTGATAAGCAAATTCTTGCATGTTTCGAAACAGCTTGTATAGTTAGCGTCAGTTAAAACTATTTTATTATGTTTTTTAAGGCATTGTGTCATGGGTTTGGTTATTTTACTAAAGTTAGGAATAAATTTTCTGTAGTGTCCTAGCAATCCTAAAAAGCTTTTAATTTCTTTTGGAGTTTTAGGGATCGGGAATTCTTTTATTGCTTTAATCTTTTCCGGGTCGGCTCTAACTCTGTCTGGTATTACTATATGACCTAAAAATTTGACTTCCGTTTGTAGGAATTCTGATTTATCTAATTGGACCTTTAAATTGAATTTCCTAAAACGTTCTAACACTAGTGCTATGTTTTTTATGTGTTCTTCCACATCTGTTGAGAATATGATAACGTCATCAATATACACCATGCATATTTTATTGATTAAGCCTGCTAGCACATTATTTACGACCTTTTGGAATGTGAAGGGGGCATTTTTGAGACCGAATGGCATTCTTAGGAACTCAAAATGTTCACTCTCGGTAGAAAATGCGGTTTTTGGAACATCATTAGGGTTGACTTCTACTTTTATAAACCCATTAGCAAGTTCAAGGGTGGTGAAATATGTAGTCTGTCCTATAATATCATATATATCATTTATGTTCGGGGTCGGGTACTTAAAGTCAACAGGTTTGGCATTTAGGGCTCTATAGTCAACCACAATGCGCCATTTCTTTTCTCCTGAGTTATACATTTTTGGCACTACCCAAATTGTTGAAGAATAAGGTGCAGTGCAAGGTGCATATATTGCCTTCTTTTAACATCTTGTTGATTTGTCGGTCTACTTCTTGTTTATGGATAGGGGTGTCATCACTTAGTTTTATATCGTGTTTTATGGCATTAGTAAAAGTTAGTGGTGTACCTTCACAGTAAAAGATCTCTTTGTACTTATAACAAACATTCTCTATAGCTTGTTTTCCCTCTGTATTGCAATGGGATAGTCTCAATTTTTCAAGGTTATGTATTTGTTGTTCGATATAATGTGTAATTTTCATATTATTACAATTAATTTTAGATACTAGTTCTGTGTCATTGTCGTTAATCAGGTCTACTGTTAGTGGTCTCATCAAATCTAGCGTTTCGGTTACATCGTTATCATTAAAAATGCTAGTAATTGCAAGGAAGTTGTCTATTGTTACTAGGGCTTCTGGGATCTCTACACCTTCTTTAATTTTTAAGTGTGATAATATACCGAGTCCTGATTTTTTATTTACTGGTATCTTAATTATTTGTTAAGTAGTAGGGGGTATTGTAAATGCCATTAAATTTTTGCATTATTATAATGTACATTAGGTACAGTTTTATCTTGCATTATCAAAAGCCTATTTGCCATATAGATGTTTGCATTAAGTTCTTGTAGTAAATTAATGCCTATTAGACCATCGAAGTTATTATCAAATTTAAATAAATAAAATTTATAGGATTGCTTATTCTGGCTTAAGGTAGGTATAACAACGGCTTCGTCATGTACAGTAGTGTTATGGGCACATTGAATTTTCAATTTCTCATTTATTATTTTATCTTTATACAATTTGTGGGTAATTTCAGGATCGAATAAACTTTTTGTACTGCCGGTACAAAACTGCCGGTACTAGTAGCTTAATGTTTAATTCTGGTATAATAATATATGGCAGGTCTTCTGTAATGCAATTAAATCTAATTGTTTCTAAGTTTTCTTTTGGGAAGAGGCTGCGGCCTGAAAAAGGTAATCATTTTCAGTTGACTGGACTTGAGTTAAACTGGGTATTTGAGTGTTAACGTTACTAGGATTTGCCTAGTAACGTTTGAGTATTCAAATTAAGGTCACTAAGGTAATTTTCAATACTCATTTGAATAATTGATGTGTACGGATTTTTCCTACTCGCTCATTGAGGAGTCAAGGTTCAATGTTGTAGTAATTAAGCACTTTAAATCCTGGCATGAAGTCCCAAAAGAATATGGGGATTAATTTCTCGGGGGTCTCAGGGTTAAAAGTTCCTGTACGAGACAATTTAAATCTCGTTGGTCACCAAAACTAAAACAAGGGGGAATAGTTGAAACTATTCCTTTCTTACTTAAATAGTTGAAGGTCCAAAGAAGTTACAGAAGTTATTAATTAAATATTAAATTAAAGTAAATCTTAAAAGAAAATTACTGAAGTAAAACGATAAATAGATTTGGCATTGGCGATGTGTGTCCTATGCAGAATTTTAAGGTGATTCCAATAATCAAGAGTTCCTTAGGCTAAAAGTAGATTCGGCAACGGCGAATCTGTGTGTGTCCTTTGCTAAATCTGGATGTAATTTCGATGATCAGGAGATTCTTTAAAGTTGTAATGGTAAAAATGTTCACTTAAGTTGGATCGTCTAAGTAGTTAATCGTTAAAACGAAAATAAATTATTTACCAAATTATTGGTCCAAATTTACCTACACTGATCCTACCGACTGCGCCAGTTTCAATTGTCTTTAAACAAACATTTATAAAAAGTGAAAATTTTATTTAACTATTTCTACAATTACAATACTTTCCCGTTAGTTTAGGAAATAAATTTTAAGCTTCTCTCTTCACACTGCGTAAATTTAATAATAAAAATCAATCATAATTATTAACAGAGGAAATTTGGAAAAGACTATTCACATAAAGAAGCTTCCTAAGGTTCGAAATTGAATCTCTGATCAATTCATTTCATTTTAATCTATTTGCAAGTAATAACATGTAAATTCAATATGAAATCATTTTAAAAGTGCAATATAATCTTATGTAACATAATCTAATCCATTAAATTTATAAATTAAATTATTAATTTGTGGTATAAAGTTATAAAGGGTCAATAACTTTATTGTGAAAGAAAACAAATAAGTAGGACAATATCGTTGTTTAATTCGCGTAAGATAATTTTTTTATTTCGCTAAATGGACAAAAAGTAAATATAAAATATGTTTCACAAGCGCATTTCATATTTTCCTGTCGGTAGTCCATTCACCTAACCTCTCAGGTTGCAGCGTAAAATAAGATTTTAATGCTGAGTTTTCAATACCTATTCGTTCTATTTTATGTCTTTTAAAACATGTCAGTTTAATAATCTATTATTATTATTATTCGTTTATTTACTTATTTATTTACCGAAATGAAATAATTTGTCAGAGAACTTAAACACATTTAATAAAAAAAACTTAAATTCAAGTAATTGAGTCTGAAAAAAAAACAATATTAATCTTGATTTTGCTTCGAGATTATTAAGATATATACTACGGAAGCGTTGAGTTGAAACAAATGCCAGGTAGAAATAATGCTATAGTTGACATGAAGAAATCCATCCCATCTTCATATTTTAATTAATGAATTATAATTATTGTTACCAATTAAATTTCTCCAAAAAGTAAATATATTTATAAATAATGCTCCATATCCCAATAAATTATTTAATTCATTTGAACCTGAAAAAGAGTATATTAATATTTCGTCCTATACAAAAAAAAGAAAAAAACTATCATAGCTGAATCAACTATGGCCAAGTCGGTTTGTGTGACATGCACAGGTTGGATTGCCAATTATACCATACTGACGTTTTTCTGGTATTGGCTTATGCACTAAGATTGCTGAACTCTTTTTTAAACTTTCTTGTTGGGACTGAACAAGTGTCTGCATTGGTTCGTTCTTTACAGCTTGTAAAATTGTTACAAGTACATTTAACTTAAATGAGAGTTGTATAATAAAATAACATAAAACTACTAAAGAAATCGTAATTGCTGAAAGCCATATTAGGTAAATTATATCTGATTTTATATCAGATCCAAAAATATTATTTACAACAGGTTTGTGTAGTGATATATTATGAAGCATATGTGGATCTATTGTATTGGAGAGGACAAAATGTGGAGTACTTATAGTCCAATTTTCGTTATATAGGCCCAGAGATGTTTTAAATTCTGGGTGCATCGTTAAAGTATTTGTGCAAAAAGTAACGAATATTTGATAATTTTGTCCAAGCACTTGGAAGCAAAAAGTTTAAAGAGAGATGTGAGGGGTGGGAACTTTCACATGGAAATTGTTCGTGTATGATTATCTGTTCACCATGATATACTTGATGAAAACATGGTAGTTTAATCATAATAGCTGCATGTGGGAAAAGGGAAGTTGGAATATTACTTGTTTGATTAGTAATTAAATTGTGAATACTTATCGGAGGTTTAAAGTGCGTTAAAATAAAAATGTCATGTGCCACCGTTGTAATTATAGGTCTGTGGTCAAACGGTACGCACTCAAATGTACACAATTGTTTTAATCTCTCCAGTGGTGCATCTTAGAAAGTTAATTTTATACATTTTGCATTGTTTGAGTATTCTATTTGTGCTTGTGGTAAAAGACATTTGTAGACGAAGGATCACAATGTTTATTTATGCTAATAAATCGTATTCTTTTGGTTGTTTGTTCGACCGCAAAATACTTATGTTGGTTATGTATCCTGCATGTATAATTATGATATGCAAAAGGAATTGTTAAAAAGTTGTAAAATTTAAAATGTAACGTACTGGTCTGAATAGGTATATTTACTTTTAGCGCAATCGCGTTTTCATTATATGTACATTCTGCTAACTCATAGATGTAATATTGGTCGATATATTTGGGAGATGGCCAATTCTCTCCCGTGTTTATCGAGTTTAAGTTGTAATTTTACAAGATGGTAAGAGAAATAAAGGAATTTTATTGAGTTTACAGTCTGATAAAATTGCATCATAATGATGTAAAACTGTCATATAATGAATCAAATTCTGTACATTTATCATAGAGTTTAAAATGTCTATAACCTGCATATGCATTTCCTTTTGAATATTGTTAATAGCAAATTCTACTTTATAGTTGGTTTTAATGAATTCCGAATTTAAAGAATTAATTTTTTGTGATATGACCTTTGTATAATTATTTAGTTGTTTTGAAAAATTTATTAAATCTTTATGATCCCCACTAATAAGTTGATGAATGTCATTAATAGCTGTGTTTACTTCGTTTTGATTGTGATACAAACTTTTGAGACTGCGCTTAGTCGCAACATCACAGCAAAAGTCAAAGAAATCTCCAAACCTTTTAATGCCTCAACCCACTCTCTTTTGGTCTCTTTTAGAGTAGGACTCAAACATTTTATAATTATGTGCTTCATTGTATAACATGTTTTGATTAAACTTATTTTGCGATGATAAGATATTGAATAGAGTACACGCTTGAACATAAAAAGGTGATCCCTTTCTGTCTGAGTGTCAGAAACTTGAATTGTTAGGCGAGTGTACACCTGGTTGAAATAAATTAAGATCCCATTCTTGTTGATATGTTAATGGAATCGTTGACTCATAAGGTATAATGTCTTTAAGATATAGATTATATGCTCCCGTTATTATGGCTGTATTAATATTGTCATCAAACGGACCTTCAGTGGCATTATAATTTGGTAATATATGTAAAAATAAAAAGAGTAATAAGATTACAAGCATTTTGCTGTAAACTATATGATACTTATACTTTGTATAATTATGAAAATACTTATACTTATGAAATTTTTATTTAAACTAATAAAACGGTATCTTATATTATAAAAAAAATTAAAAATAAAATTATTATTATATTATCATTATATAATATAATGAGTTCGACTTTACTAGCGGAATCGCGACTTTCCGCTGAATTTAATTTTCTCGAAACGAAACAAACCGGATGCCAAACTGACTTTTGGCCCGTAGGATCCAGAGGATCTGGATGATTTTGTTCCAATACTCCCCCTATTCCGTATTTTGATCCATCAACTGTTATTCGAGTCTCTTTTGTGTCGTCAAAATGTCTCAAAACCGGAAATGTCACCATTTGTTCTTTTAACTTTCTGAACGCCTGGTCGTGGACGTCAGTTCATTTAAAGACAGTTTCCGTTGTTAATTTAATGAGAGGTATGCTTAGTGACGTAATATCTTTAATAAATTTCCTGTAATAATTTATCAAACCAAGAAAGGATCGTGTGTCCTTAACATTACGAGGTGTAGGAAAGTCTAAAATACTTTCTATTTTTGACTTTGCTGGCGTGACTCCCATTTTGGATATTTCGTGCCCTAAAATTTCAACTTTTTGGTAAAAAAAAATGGCATTTACTTGTTTTCAATTTTAAACCTACTTCATGGAGTCGTTGTAGGACTTTCCTTAAGTTGTTTAAGTGATATTGGAATGAATTTCCCATTGTTATTATATCGTCTAAATAACAAAGTACCGCGTGCCATAGTAAATCGGCAAAAACCCTATTTATCGTTCTCGAAAATGCTGAACAAGCAGACATTAAGCCCATCGGCTGAGTTAAAAATTCGAACCTTCACTACAAATAAAAGCGGTTTTTTGTATATCTTCCTCTCGAATTGGTATTTGAAAATAACTTTGAACTAAATCGAAGCTTGACATGTATTGTTTACCTGCTAATGCATCTAAAATTGAATCTACACGAGGCATTGGGTAACGATCAGGTATTACATGTTCATTTAATTTTCTATAGTCGATAGTTAAACGCATAGGTTTTATTTCGGCCGTATTGTTATTTTTAGTGTTTTTTGATTTTGGATTAGCTGATTCAGCTGTTTGGTCTAGTTTTTTTTGGTACTAAGAAAGCTGGTGAAGCATACGGACTTTTGCTTTCACGTATAATTCTATTTTTTAACATAGCTTGTATTTGACGGTGTAGCTCTTTTTTTTCTGCCGCGCCCAACCTGTATGGCGGTAAATGTCCAGGTTTTATTATAGATAATATTTCTTTAGATAATCTTTTCTTTGGTAGTTCAGTACACCTACTTGTAATTTTTTTATCAGTAATCATTGTAGCTATTTCTGAGTGAGGGTATAATAATTGTTGTTTGACTAAACTGTTATAGAGTAACGCTTGTTTATTATGTATATCGTATCGAGTGCAGATTATTCCCTTTTTATCACAATAACAAATGCCCGGCGCCTCCACCAATGTAATAAGCTCGGGGGCGGCACTCCCAACAAAGCAGCGAGTGCGGGGTAGTAGACCCCAGAAGAGAGTCTACCATGTGACGTCGAGCTTGTAGGGGTTTATAAGATATAGGTATTAGGTAATAAGAGACATAACTTAAGTTGAACAGAATGGATTCTCTATTGAAGTTACTCTACATGGTACATGTTACGTAAAACTAAAAGCTCTGAGAGCCCCAAAAGAAACCTGACCCTAAGGCAACACTTACTTGGGCGAAACCCTGTCTACGACTCCCCTCGGTTAGCCCCGTCGACCGGTACCCTACTCCGATACTCCAGGTAACCCCCTCCAATACACAAAGTGCTGATAAAGGGAAACATTGCCGAAAATATAGATAATGAAAGAACATAACTAGCAATCTCTGTCTATTAATTAATATAATTAAGTTTTATCTATTATCCATAAATATTGACCGTCACACTTGACACATTCTTAGCTCAGAAGAACCTTTTTTTAGGAACCTGGACAATCGGGCTATTTATTGCTATACGAGATGTATCACCTCGTATAGCAATAAATCATTTGTGTTTGTACTAACCTCTTCGTGACGCGGATGTGTTGGATGACACATATTCCACATCCGCGAATTATTTCCCCCCTCCCTTTAAACCTGTTCTGGTTTAGCTAGCGACTATAACAAAAAGATTAACAAAGTAATGTTAAACCATTCGCTGATAAAAAGGAAGATGATGACTCCGAGGAAGAGGACGTTATTCAACATAAATTGCCAAAACTGTATGATGTGCAATTGTCAAGTATAGAAGATATAAATTAATTCAAGACGAACGTAACTTCTATAGGGGACAGTTATTGTTATTTATGCCATGAAAAAAGAACTGGATAAAATTGGTAAGTGAATGGTAAACAAAGTTACTTTGATATCAGTTTTAACTTTATAATTAGTTATTAATTATAAATTAAAGTTAATTAAAATATAGATTTCAAGATGAAAAGCAACACCCCATAATCTGATTTATTTATGTCATTAACATATATTTTTATAAAAACAGCGTTGACATTATTATTAAATATTATTTAAATAAACTAAACAACTAAGTATTTCAACATCCTTCAACTTCCTTTAAATACATATTTATGCTTGATATATGTCCGGTTTTTTAATTTTGGAACGGTCACTTAGGTTGTAACGTCTAGGAGAGGCAACTCTAGCAGTAACACAAGGAGATGGCAGGAGAGAGTGAGAGTTCTTCTGTATGATAGTCCTTCATCATACTGTACCACATAAGAACAAGGAGCTTCCAGACACTTTTTTAAAGTTTCTTTTTGCCACTTATTGTTTTTCTGAAGGAGGACCTTATCCTTTTCCTCTACTGGTTTTAAGTTCCTAGCTGATCTATTATACCAGCGTTTCTCAACCTTTTTGATCCGCGACCTAAAAAATGTTATTGCAATCACTTCGCGGCCCAACTCATGTACATTTTATATAAAAGTGAGTTTTGCGGGCTTAGTATTCTATATGGCCAAAGTAATATTCAGCTGTATATTCTTAAATTAAAAAATACCCTTTATAGGAAAAACAAAATCTTTATTAAAATAACAATACAATAAAACCAAATGAAATTAAAAATGAATTTGACGTATTTTTAATGGCTGACTTGTTGTTGTCCGCTCTCTACTAAGTCATTAATGCGCGCACTTACTGAATTCGTCACTTACATCAAGTCTATTTCTAAATTTAGTCTTTGTTATTACCATCGTAGAAAAACCACTTTCTGCCAAATAGGTAGTTGAAAACGGGAGTAGAAATTTAATTGCATTTTCAGTAAATGTAGGATATTCATTTTGAACTTTTAACCAAAATTTAGCTAAGTCGTTAGAATTTTCTTTAAAATTTATTTCTAAAATTTTGTCGCTAGCCAATTCAATCAATTTTTCTTCATTAGATAAACTTAAATTAGTTACATGGTTTTGCTGAAAGGGTTTTAAGATCCAAATGTTGTTCTCACGAATGTCATCTTTAGGTGGAAAGTACTCAAGAAACTTTTCTTTCAGTTTAATTAAATGATTTTCAATTATTTTACTAATGCGCAAAAAATCTTTTTGAGAAATCATTTTATCTTCCAGCACTTGAGAAAATAATTGAAACATGTCAAAACAGTTAATAGTAATTCTAGTTAACCACGGATCAATTTTTTTTATAAAAGCGTCAATTTTATTATAAGATAAATAAATTCTTCTTAGAGCCTTGCATAGATAAATTCAAATCATTAAGCAATGAAAATATATCAGCCAAATAGGCTACTTTTGCTAGCCACAACCCACTTTAAAATTGTCACTTAATGATGATTTTTGTTCATTTAAGAAAATTTCTAGTTCGATCCGAAGCTCAAACAGCCTGCTCAGAACTCTACCCATCGTCAGCCATCTTACATCTTATACACGTGAGCGTATAACAATACGTGTTTGTGGTCTGCACCCATTTCATCACACATTAAACTAAACATGCGGGTATTTAGTGCACTTCTCCGGATGAAATTAACTATTTGTATACATTGGTTTAAAACGGCATGCAAATCAGGACTCAAATCTTTGGAAGCTAATTGTTCTCTATGAAAGAAGCAATGAGTTTTTATAATATCAGAGTGAGCAATTTCTTCTAAACGTTTTACTAAGCCCTTATGCTTCCCAATCATTGCTGCAGCTCCGTCAGTGCAAATTCTTATACATTTATCCCAGAGAATGACATTTGTTTTAAAATACGATGTTATAGTTTTGAAAATTTCCTCTGCTGAGGTTGATGATTCTAAATTTAAACAGCATAGAAATTCCTCTTGAATATCTTTATTTTCGATATCTATAAATCTAATGTAAACTAATAACATTGAATTATTAGAAACATCTGTAGACTCGTCTAATTAAATGGCATAGTATTGAGATTTTTGTTTTTTTCTGAACTAACTGTAATTTAATGTCGTTAGCCAAATCTTTAATTCTTCTACTTATTGTATCATTTGACAAAGGAATACTGTTAATTTTTAATTCAAATTCATGTCCAAATAATTCTCTACAATTGTCTTTCATACTCGGCTTTAACAACGTTTCTGCTATGGCATATGGTTTATTGCATTTAGCAATGTGATAGGCAGCCAGGTACGAACATTTTAGGTATTTTTTGTCAGTAGCAACAAATTTTGTCTATAAACTGCGTAGGCTTCCGCGGTTATTTTCATGAAGATTTAGGTCTTCCGGTGCTGACCGCGTCAATGTAGATGAATCCGACGTTTCGCTTCCACTGTGGGAGGCATCTTCAGGGATGTAGGACATCATGGATAGAAACACAATGCTCTACAAAACTGAACTGAAGATGAAGACGATGCAGGCCCTATTTATACCTTTCTCTGACCTTGTCTTCGAGGACGAAGATTATAGCCATGAGAAGGGATAATAGGGTTCGACGGTCCAGTATGACGTAATCCACTTGAAGGTCGCTTAGGGGTGTCCTGTTTGGTTGATGAAGTGGCTAATGGGGGATTTCCGTGAGAAATCCCCCATTAGCTATGTTGATGCTGCGTGACGTAGTTGAAGGCTGAGATTGGCTAAGGGAATTATCTGAAACACGTAGTGAAGAGATGAGCGGTGTCCAAGTGTTGGAAATCTTCAACCCCGTGTCCCTGTTGATGTTATTCCTATGCTTAGCAATCTCAATAGCTTCCCTGACGAGCCTGTCTCGATATCGAGAAACATTCGCTAGTACCTCGGTTTCCTCAAAATCAATAAGATGACCAGTATCAATGAATGTTCTGCGTCCGCGGACCGACAATCGTCGTCGATGTGTTTGATGTGTTCGGCTAAACGCGTAGATATGAGTCTGCCTGTTTCTCCGATGTAGACTTTACCACAGCTACAAGGGATCTTATAGACACCACTAGTTTTCTTTGGAAGGGAATCTTTAACACTTCCAAGGAAATTTCTGGTAGTGGAACAGGTATTGAAAACAATCCCAATATCGTTGCGTGCCAGAACCTTGCTGATCCTATCCGTAGTTCCTTTGACATATGGTAGATATCTACCATATGTAGCAAGAAATGGGTTTTTTTTAGCACGGAAACACGCATTCTAAATGAAATTCGCCCGACAGCGGACCACTGCGCCGGAATATTTATTTAGTAGTTGAAAACTTATATAATGTGAAAAACTATAAAAATTATCATTCCAACCAGGATTGTTGTTAAGCACGGAAACCCGCATCCAAAGGAAATTCGCCCGACAACCGCGCCAGAATTATTTATATTCCAATTGTTTTGGCAATATCTACACCTATTTTATAAAAATACTGATTAAATTCTTCAGCTATGTCTAGTGAAGAGTTAACAGAACCGGGTCCATCATATTTTTTAATTTCACTAATACTAGTTTTACATTTCTTATTAACATCCGTTGCTTCATTTACAGTTTCCCAGAACTTTGTTGAATCTCCAATGTTATTTTTAAATTTCGTACTATAAAAATCGTCTTTTGCTTTCCTAATTAACTTTGTTACTATATTTCTATAATTTTTGTATCTAATTTGAAGTTCTAAATTATTTTTATCTTTACTTAACTTGGCAGACTGTTAAGTGTATTATCTATGTGCCTGAGATTTTAAATGTTTTTTCCGTTTTGTTATTATTAATTACACATAGAATTTCATTATAAAGCATTGTAAAAGCTGTGTCACCTCTTTTTTGTATTAAAATATGATCCCAGTTTTTATTGCATAAATCAAGTAACACAGTTTTCTTCAATTTCGTAATATTTTTTTTTTTATAATTTTAGAATCATTAATTTTTAATACTTCCTCTTTTTAATTATGATACACGGCAATTGAATAATGATCTGTAAGGGCAGATTTAATAACGGTAGTACTTATATTTAAGTCGTGCTTTCCTTTAAAAAACATTTGATCGATACAAGATCCCCCATGTAAATTAGGCCTCGTAATTGCATCAAGATATCTTGTGTAGCCATATTGATTTAAACAATTCAAGTAAGAGATGCTAGTGTTATTTAGCTCGGTATTATTTAATATATTAATATCTCCTGTGAAAAGTTGGTTTGGAAAATGTTTGGTTAATTCTAGATACTGTTCAAGTCTAGTTAGAAAGTGATTAGGAACTAATTCAGGAGATCTATAAACAGCTGTTAAAAGTATTTCTATGTTTGAGTGTAGCGGCATTATTATCAAGTGCAACGAATTAGCATCATCAATATCAAAACTCAGCGTTCTATGCCCAATAGTGGTTTTATTTATGTACCCACAATTAAACTGTCAACATTTTATTATATACTTATTAATTTTAATAAATTTATCATACCCGGTTAATATCATATCCTATTGTCATGTTGAATCCAGGCTTCTGTGAACACAATTACATCTAAGTCTGTTTTTAAAACTGCTAACGTAAGTACAAAATTCATTGAAATGTCTATTTATGCTACGTATATTCTGGTGTAATATTTTTTATACATTGATTGCTCTTACAATTTAACCTATTTAAGTAATTGATGTAACAATTATTAAAATCAAAAATAAGAGTTTCAGTAGTAGTATACCTTCCTAGTAAGTCTAAAAAATTTGAGGTATCCTTTGACATATATAAAAATGCTTTTATAACTTAAGATTCTATATATATAAAATAAGTTATTAAAAAAAAAGATAAGATAAAATATATATTATTCAGTACCAAAATCGATTCTTTCAATTAATTTATTAATAGCCCATCGATATGCTGGGCACTCACCTGAGTCCACGCAGTGAGATGAATTTTTTCCGGCTCTTTTACAATTAGCACAAACAGCTGGCGGCTGATCTTTAAAAGGGCATACTTGTGCCCTAAACCCAGGACGCATAAATCATCACATCCTTATTCCAAAAGGATGACTGCACAGCAGCTCGTAAAGTGGGTTCGGTAGACCTAAATAGATAAATAATGACACAGAATAGAGTCTTCAAAATATATAATGAAATTTCTAAAATCTCTAGGCAAGATAATACAAATAGAATAAATTAAACAATATTTATTATTAATAAAAAAAACCGTAAAAGAAATTGAAACTCCCCAGTCTAAATATTAGGAGTACCCATTAACCACGAACTAACCGGGTTACTTATGGTACCAGAAGTAAATAAGTGCTTACAGTTTACGTTAAAGTCTTATTTTCCTTTCGGAAGGCTATACTTAACATATAAAGTAAACTTATTAACAAAATTAATATGATTATTAAGGTACAGAACAATCTGTAACTAATATCCCTAAACGGGAACGGCATATGTCACTCAAAAGAAGATGTATATAGGTATAAAACTATTATATATATATATATATATATATATATATATATATATAATATATATTATATATATATATATATATATATATATATAGAGAGAGAGAGAGAGAGAGAGAGAGAGAGAGAGAGAGAGAGAGAGAGTTAAAATCAAGATGAAAATGCTGTAGTTGAATCCTTCTGTCCGCATAACCAGAATCTGTATCTTGTGACGCTCCAATCAGGTAATCCAGACTAAACGGGTCCTTACTCAGATTTCAGGTCCCAACCTGAAACTGTACCTTGGCATCAAAATAAGGACTCAACAGGGCTCAAAGATATACAAATTAAAACCAGTAACACATCACCAAACTTGGCTTGGCTACCAATACAAAAAAAATAAACTCACCGGTACGGCAATAATTAGAGTGTTCAACAGCATTCCAAAGTATTCCAAACAATATTGACTGGTCCCACAGCTACTCCGACTCAAAAGAAAGACGGAACAGGCTCGCCGGTCTCCAACCGGTCACTCTCAGACACAACTAGACAAAACAACCAAAAACTGTAAGGACCGCTGAGACAAACGGACAAAAGTAAATCAAAACTCAAATGAAGGTATTTAAATAATAAAATTTACCTCAAAAGTATCCAAATCAATGAAAGTAAAGAAAGAAACAGCCAACACGGCAAAAGTTTTCGGCAAAAAGCAAAAAAAAGGTAACACTTCGTTAAGGTTACAAAAAAAATCAGTGTTGTCACTCGAGGACAAATCGTAAAGAAATAAACTATTCTGAAGTGAATAAAAGAAAAAACACCTCCTAATTAACTAGGAAAACACAAAAAAACAAAAGAAGATAAGAAAATCCAATAGAATGGGTAACCACTGAAATTAGTGAAGACGGAACTGAGAATCCCAAATCTACAATTAGATTAAACTCAGAGTTGAGCCTCGCTAGTTCGGCACTAGGTGGCAGCACCACACAGGACCACTCTTAGGCGGGAAAGTCTTAAAGCTTTAAAATAAAAACGCCACAGCACATACTTTGAAAGTATGCTTTTTCTCGGCACAATGACCACATATTTCTTGCTGATAAGCACAGAATTTGGCACTATGGCCATAACTCTGACACTTAAAGCACCTTGATACCGATACAAAGTTATCTACTCTGTGGCTTTGCCAGTCGAAGAAAACCATGCCGGCTTTTTTCAGCAATATCCTGATTTTTGGCGAAACTTCCACCACCACGTTATGGGTTTCATCGCCCTTTGGTCTATTATAAAACTTAATTTTAAAGTTTTCCTCGAACTCTTGCTGGCTTATATTGGCTTTTCTGAACACAAGATCGTTGTATATACAATTTTTTTAATGTCCTTCATCTATTACAGTACTTACCCTGTAAATTATCATCTTAGGTTTCCTTTTGGTTGGTATTTGTGTCTTTAATCCTTTTTGTTTTAAACCAGAATGACCAAATAACTTGTCTCTATCTGAATCCTCCACCGTTTCTATTAACACTCCCGAGTGCTTAATTTTTCTAATGTTTTTACCTGGATCCAGTCTTCTTCAGGTTTACCTACTTCTTTAATTGTATTTTTGTTTCTTCAGATGATTTTGGCTGATTTGGTCCCTCTCCTGGATAGATAGCAACAACTTTTGATGATCTGATTGGTTTCGGTGAAATCTTGGCAGGTTTGACCATATCACTATAAGACGGCTTGGCGACAGTGGCTACATGTTGCATACGTTTACAGTCTGTAATAGTCTTCTTAAGTTCATTTAGAGGCGCCATAGTAGAGAGTTTCAAAGATTGTTTTAGTTCTTCAACTGTCTGTTGTTTAATAATTTCCTCATGCTGTTCCACGAATTTTCTCATAACATTTTTTTGGATTTCTTTAATGTCATTAAGAAGGACTATAGGGACTTTTTATGCTACTAACTTTTCTATAACTGTTTGCTGTAGTATACATACCTGATCCATGATGTTTCTCGATTTCTGCGTTTTGTTTTCTAGGGGTTTAGATTTAACACTAGATGCTGGTTGACAGTAAAATAAATCATCATCTGTTTTACCTATATCATCTTCTTCAATGCGGGCTCTTTTATTTGACTTGGTTCCGGAAGTATTTTCTCCAATATCATATGTCTGGGTACAATTGACATCTTTTCTTATATTTGAATACAGGGGTTGTGTAAAACTGTGAGTATCAGAAAACGGATGAGTATCTTGCTGATCGTCTTTAATCAAAACATGCGATTCGCTAGAGCTATTGGTTTCTTTTAAGATTTGGTCCCATAAAATCAACGTTGGTTCTGTTTATTGGTTTTTTTGTAGTTCTGACTGTACTCCTGTTTCTATTGGGTTGCTTGTACCAGATTCTTGAAAGAAAGATTTCTGCCATTCCTTAACACCTTTGTAGTGGTGAGCCAGGTAAACACTACATTTTTTACAGTATTTCTGAGGGCTGATAGTTTTATCTTTCTTTAGAATCCTTTGGCATGCTCCGCATATTTTGCTGGTCATAATTTCATTTAGCTCCTTTATTATTTTATCAGTAGCAGAGCAGTAAGCCATTTTAATTTTTGAGTTCATTTTTTGAGTTATTTTTTCTTTCATTTCATCCGATGGTTCTGAAACTCTAAACAGACAGGCTCCACAGACATCGTTGTTGGTAAATACTCTGTCTTGGTTTTTTTCGTTTTTCACGTTTAGCCTGAAACCTCTATCTAACCTCACTAACCTCATCGTAAAACTGTTGTTATCTTCCATTTTTCCGCCTGACTATTTGGTTATGAGAGCTTCAACGTTTCCTCTCCTTCACTATAACCAGTATTGTGAGGAACGGAAGAGTTGTACGCTAGTAGCTATTTGCTACCGGATCAGAGCTTGACTCTGTTTCAAGAGCAAATTAAGTAATATCCACGAATATAATACTCCTAAATTACTGATTTAAAATCGTAAAAGATAACAACAAAGATCGTTTTGAAGCAGAATTTAATAACAATAAAGGAAAAAAACGATGACATTACTAGTTTTAATATTACAGATTTTACTTCCTAAAATACTAACTAAATGTTGAGTCAGCAATATAATACAATTATTGAATATAGGTCAATCTTCTATCATTGATTAATAAAACTCTAAATTTAAATTATAGTCTATGGCATTATGAATATAAAACACGAACTTAAAGAAAAAGTTTTACTCACTTTTGGGCTTAACTTAATAGTGGATAATTTTTATGATAGACCCTTGTTATGGAGTTTTGATTATATTTAAATATTAGTAATTAAAACAGAATTATTATAACCAATCATTATTATAACCTTATTATTACATAACCAATTAACTTACATTCTTTCCTCTATTATTTTCTTTTGGTTATAACTGTTTCGTCAATTTCAACTGTAACATTAGGACCATTAATCTTGATTTATTTCTTTTTAAAATGCATAGCACACGCGTCTCTGCAAACATAAATATAATTGCTTCCTATCTCTAACAATAATGAAGTGAAAAGACAGAGTCAGAGATAGGTATAAATATGGCCACCAGTTTTGTAGAGCATTGTGTTGTAATGCATGATGTCCTACATCCCTGAAGATGCCTCCCACAGTAGAAGCGAATCGTTGGATTCTTCATCTACATAGACGCGGTCACCTCCGGAATGAAGTGATTAACTCTTCTGTAACATTATTTTTTTTGTATATTTAAAAACATTGCTCCAATCAACAATTGTTTTGCTGGATAGAGTTGTCCCATCTTCTTTTTTCATTTCATGTTTATAGTCTCCTTGAGCAGTCTTTCCCTCTACCGCAAATAACTAAAAATTATAATTTCTTTTAAGGATAATTTTGATTTTTCAAAAACTTCCGAATAAGCCTCCTATTGTTTTTTGACTTCTTTTTGTGCATCTCTTAGTTGCAACTTTCCTTCCTTGTCTTGGGCATCTTATTTTCATCATTTTTCCGCATTTTTTTTTTCTTTTTTAATCCGCCAACTTCTGAAATGTTATTACACTCATTACTTTTAATATAATTACTTATATTATATAAATAAACTAAAACACATAAATAAACTAAAAATGCCAAAATAAATCAAATAGTCAAACAATAAATAAATAAATCTATTTTCTTAACTTGATTGAACTCAAACATTTCCTGCTCACTTTTCCATCTACCAACCGATACACTTCTTTCATATGCATATTTCTAAATACATTTAATTCTTCAGTTTGCTCCTCTCTCATACTAAACAACGCAAAATTTTTAATGAATTTGAAAATCAATATCACCAATTTAAAAAAAAGTCATTTGTCACTTGGGTATGTTTTTATTCTTTCCTTTTTTTTTTTTTTAAATAAAATTATTCTGAATCTGCGACTTATGCAACTAATTACTCCAACTGCCGCAATTGTCTGATCGTCGGCAAACCCTGACAATAAAAAATTTTCAAGCTCTGGATTTAAGTTGTATCCATACTGATTGGTAAACTGTGGATCCCAAAATTTCTCTGTCGCATAACTGGTGTCAAAGAGTAAAAAAGTCACTTTGTTCTGCAATTTCTATCAATGATTATTTGATAAATCTTAACTTTTTTACTCTTTGACACCAGTTCTGCGCTACTGTGTCCAATACAATGGCGGTCCCGAAATGAAACTTAGTGCACATTTTACTAACAGTTTAAGCTCTTTTTAGGATTTTTTTTTTTAGCCTTGGTGGCTTGATTGAAAGTTTCAGGATTAAAAACCTTTTTGATGTTAAAATTACTGATATCAGCATTATGGAGAGGTGGTTTAAATTCACACGTTGTATGGGATCATTGATGTTAACTTGAAGTGCTAATACCAACAGTTTTACCTTTAATAATGCCATAACTCTCAACCCATTCAACATCAACTACACTATTACTAAATATCAGGGATGGGTGATTATTTGAATTGTGAGCAATATTTGTTGTAATGGCTTCCTGTTTTTGGCCATTCTTACAAGATATTACTTTTTGACCAACAAAAGGTTTCTTACCACTACTCGATACCTTAGTGTCAACTCATACCTTAGTAGTAATACACATACTCCAATTTATTGTTATTAGTCTTATCACTGGTATTATTGTTTAAATGAGATAAATCAGAATCTTCAAATCCCGGAATCAGGGGATCGTACACATTCTTTATTAAGGACATTCGACACTCTACATAATTAAATTTATGACAAGAACTGATTAATTTATATGAAAAATAAAAGAAAATAAAATAACTAAAAGGAGCTACTAAGAACTAAAAAGAAATATTGCCGAATACATTAAAATCTAATTCTATTAACTACGATGTACACTCTACGAAGGCTAATACGTGACTCAAATTAGCATTACGCTCGGAAGTACAAATGTTTATATCAAAGTTACAGGAGGATGCCCTCAAGGAAGCTTCCACTCTCCCCACCTATGGTGCTTAGTAATGGATGGTCTTCTAAAAAGTCTTACAATGGATGATTTCTATATTCAGGCCGATGCAGACAAAGGATTCGTTTTGGTTTGTGGTTGATTTTTGACAACTTGTGAAAAAATTTAATTAGCTAGCAGTATAATTGAAAACTGGTTTAATGATATAAGGCTTTATGTTAACCTATTCAAAACGGAACTGACGCTCTTTATAACGAAAAGTAAAATCGAAGATTACCACTTTTAGTTTATGTGTTTAGAGGCTAATTAAAAATAATTAAATAAAAAAATATGTCCTTGTGGGGTACAGTAGGTGAATAACCAGTGACCTTCGGTAAAATAACTACCCTTATGTTAAATGAAGTATTGAGAGAATGAATTTTTGTGTTTGAATGTGATGTAGCAGAAATAGATGTCTGACCCACTCCAGTGATGGGAATCGGCATATTTATCTTAGGTAACTTTTAGCCAAGTGCTCAGATAAAATGCTTATCATCAGTTAAGGATTGCTCTGCATGTAATTGTTTTACCAGAGGCTCCGTCTATACTCAATAAGACTGTGGAAAGTAGCACCGTTTTAGATATAGATCCTCTTCTATGACTGTTACCATTCATAGACACCATGCTTCATGGATTATTAAACATGGTTCTGGAATGCAGCTATGAATTATGTCTCTGAAGATAAAATATACAAGTGCTTACTCTACAGAGCCAGTCTTATGTCCGATTCTAAGACAATTTTCACAGATATTCAGGGATTTTACCCTCAGCCATCTTATATCAATTGATAAATTTAAAAACTGAGGACACGAAAACATTCTGTGGTCAAAGGAGCAAAGCGGACAGATGTCTAGCAATGTCACCTTGATATTGTGATGAGTGTTAGGTGAGTTAAGTTGATTATGTGTTTGTTGAGACAAGTTGGGTTGATTATGTGCTGTTTGATATGAATTAAAATAATTATGCCTTTAATGTTGAGTTGAGCTAAATCGATTACGAGAAGACAGATTCGGAGTTCTGTCCCCGAAAGGCTATGAGATAAATGATTCTGAGTTAACATAAATCGATTATGAGATGAATAATTTTGAGTTGAGTTGCATTGATTGTGAGATGCATTGCGTTGATTGAATTTTTGTTTGATTTACCTTGTGAGTCTAACTGATGTATGCCTAAGCACACCGTGTTGAGCTTGCCTTGTTAAGTCCCCTTGCCTATTTCTGTTGTTGCTTCTAGTATTTGAATACCTTTTTCCATAAATTCTTTTCATTGAACACACATAGGGAAGAATTTTTAACCAAGCAGCTTCTTTCTGCCACTCTTTTAAAGAGGCTACGTCATACTTTGAACTGATACTATACACTAGCAGAGTGTCCCAGGTGTCTACTTGTTGTTTTAGAACCTCTGATGCTTTTAAATAAAAGTTTGCTGCACTATTAAGCAGTTTTCTAAGCGACGCAGAAGTTGGTTTAGCTATCTTTTCTGTAGCAAACAACTGTTTGATATGATTTTAAGTAACTATTTTTGTGTCCTGGAACCTATCTTTTAATAAATTGAAGGCAATAGAATAATTTGCTTCAGTTAACTCAAGACCTTCTACAACACTAGCAGCCAGATATTAGGTACTGAAATTTAATGACATCACTTTTTATCTTGACATTATGTAACTTACCGAACACCACGTATGTGGTTTAAAAACTTCCCGCCTAGTCTTTGGTCCAAAAAAGTAGGGAAATAGACTTTTCTGTCCCGCCAAGTCATGTCCGTATTGGGTGGAGACGGTCATTGGTGTTTCAAAGTGAAGTTGCTAGGTTGGCATTAGGCCCTTTTTACATAGAGAAGAAATCATCTGCTACTTTTTCTTGACGGCAAGTCAGTGGTTTTTGGTAAGATTTCGTGACTTTTTGCACGGCTCTTGTTTTACGTGAAAACTGAAGTAAACAAAATACGTGTAGTAGATAAAGCTGTAAATAGTGTCAAGGTATTGTACACACCACTCTCAAGCTATGTATTTGCTCTGTATAGGAATTATGAATTTTGGATTTATTGATACAGGAATATTAAAAGCCATCAGACAAATCCAAGAGTCCTCAAACTCCAAAATCCATTCATTAGTAAAGTGTGGGTCAATTTGGTTGGGTCAATTTATTTAAAAGTAGCGTTCGCTAGCTTAGTTTCTTGCTCCGTGATCTCATGTTGACTGAGGAGGGTAAGGAAAAAACTCTGCCTTCCGTACTTGCTTGTACAAGTCGCTGTACTTCTGACGTACGTCCTTAGAACCCATCTTGCTTTCCATGTTTTTTAATTTAAAAAAATGTGACCTAACTATTTTTCTTTACTTAACTAATTTTCAGGGTCTGAAAAAATTAAACTTGAAATCTGATACTTCCAATTTGTCCTTACTCACCACTGATTTCTACCAGGTTTAAGTGACGGTCGCTGTCTCTCTATTACTCCCCATGTATTCACTGAAGAAATCTAAAACTGTCAACATCTATTCAACCTAGCCAAATCTTCCAACATCATCAACCTTTGGTAAGGGAAATGGACAAAGCACAGGCTCTTTGTTTAGAGCACGATTGTCAACTACTAATTTGTTCTCACCAGTCTATTTCGGAATAAGAATCACAGGTGATGCATGGAGGATTTTGTTCTCTCACCAACCTCGCCTCTTTCCATTTTTTAATAATTTTTGCATTTCTTTTTTTACTTCTGACTAGCTGAATACGATATCTTCCTTTCCGGTATACTCCCTAGTTCTTCCATAATTTTTCTATTCAACTACATCAGAGTATCCTATTTTAAGCCAATTTTTTTTTCGAAAAACCTACATACCAACATCTACATGGCACATAAGTTCAAGAGGTCCATTATAAAATTAAGAACAATTTATTTTCTGTTTTTGACATATCTCAAAACAGCTGCATTTAAATGCACTTGTCTAGGATCTTTTATGTACTTAGATAAATGACTAACAGAGAATGACAAATCCGGGCGGGGTTTCTCCGAGAGGTACATTATAATTTCTTGGTATAAGGTAGAATCTATTTTTTGTGATTCATGATAACAATCTTGGTCTTATTTAACACCTATAGGAGTAGTAATTCCATTACAATTTATCCATTACCAATGGGTTGCAGTATGTTTTTGACATGCTGACTCTGTTTTACTACAATACAATCAACACTCTGATTTATCTTAAGTCCTAGGATTTTTCGTTTAAATTTAGTTTATTAATTTTAATCTCCATTTTTAAATTTGCTTTATCGTAATAAACCTGGGACCCTGTAAAATGTCAACATGGCAGCCAATAATTATTTGTTTATTATCTTTTATGTAAGAGAATATACATTTGTCAGTTGAGTGTTATTTAAAACCTAATTCTATTAAAATTTCAGAGTGTATTATGCCAAATATGACCGCTTTGTTTGAGACCATAAATGATCCTTATTTAATTTACAAATTTTTTTCTTAGACCTGTCTACAGTTTTTAGACCTTGGGGTATGCTCATATAAACAGGTTGTTCTAATTTAGCATACAAGTAAGCAGACTGAACATCAAAATTGTCTACTTTTCAATCCTTTGTTGCAACCAATGCTAGCAAACTTCTTAGACTAGAAGTTTTCATGACAGGAGCATACGTTGCTTCTACATCTATACCTGGGCGTTGTGAGCAACCTTTGGCTACTAAACACGCTTTAAATTTAAAATTGTTTGAAATCTTCTTTCTTAACACCAACTTTGATCCAATGACAGTCTAGTTTTTCACATTTAAAGATATTTGACACTATATGCTATTATTGGGTGTCGACACAAAATTTGATGCTAAAATGTGTCCAGGAATTTTTGTAGCATATTCACGAAATAAAAACACTTACAGAGTTTATGAGCCTGAGACTGATAGTATACTAGAAACACGTGATTTTCTTAT
The DNA here is from genome assembly GCA_018340805.1 of Microvelia longipes. Classification (NCBI taxonomy): domain Eukaryota; kingdom Metazoa; phylum Arthropoda; class Insecta; order Hemiptera; family Veliidae; genus Microvelia; species Microvelia longipes. Next base: position 69,295,308 of record JACMZG010000008.1, on the reverse strand, counting down.
CACAAAATTTGATTAGAAAATTTGATATCACGTGTTTCTAGTATACTATCAGTCTCAGGTTCATACACTCTGTGTTTTTTTCGTGAATATGCTAAAAAATTCCTGGACACATTTTAGCATCAAGTTTTGATATCTTTTTTTTTCGACATCTAATAATAGCATAAAGCGTCAAATATCTTTAAATGTGAAAAACTAGGCTTGTTATCTGTGAATTTTTCGTGAGTAGTTTGATTATCTAGCGTTCGAGATGGTTTTATGTTTTTAATATGAGCTATCGTTCCTGCAGCCTCAGCCCAAAACTTGTGTGGCAGGTTAGCATCAATAAGTACGTCCGTCGGCCAACTTTATAATTCTTATATCATCCTTGTTTACGCAATGAAATAAGTTTTTATCTGAGGACATTGATGATGTTGCACCGAAATAAATTATCCAGTTTTCTTTGTCAACAGATTCACTAGCAGTCCAGGCTGCTTCAGGCGCAGTATCTACCATCTTTACGGCTGGCTTTTGGGTTTGGTTTTCTTGGTTAAATCTCTTCTTATGGTTGTTATTCTGATTATTAGATTGTTTAAACCAGCATTTACTCTTGTAATGGATATTTTTCTTACAGTGATTGCAATACTTCTTGTTTCTAGAGAAAGCATTGAATGCTGCGGTACTTTCTTCTCCTTCACGACCATTTCTTTCATCATTCATTTGTAGGCTTCTTCTTAGATCCTTAATAGAGGCATCTTTTTATAGTATCGTATTACATAGCAACATGATTAAATTTAGCAGGTAAACCCCTAATAAGTGATACCATGAATTCTTCATCACTTATCATACCATCCATACACATAGCCTTCTCTAAGAGCTTTTCAGACCTATCGATATATTTTATCTAGTTTCGGCTTTGTCCATAGGGAGTCTACTTACTTCACTGCTCGCTTCTACTCTTTTTTTACTGACTCGAATCTTGACTCGAGATAATCTCATACATTTTTTGCCGTTTTGCAAGTGAGCACTAGAGCCTCTTGTTCGTCTGTCATTGTGTAAGCAATGACTTTTTTTTTATCATTCCACAAAAAAACCAAATCCTTACTTTCAAGAATGCATTTCATTCTAAAAGACCAAGAAGCAAAGTTTTACTCATTGAATTTGGGCACGGACGCGAGATCTATTATTACCGTTTATTCTCGATTATTAACTTTTACCAATGTAATATTTAAATTATTAAACTTAATATTTCACCGTTCCTAGGCACATAACCCTGTAGTAAATAAAAAATTCCGCCATGACGCCTATCCTATTAGCGAATTGTTTCCCAAAGGAAATTCGCTAAAACGTATAATATTTATAATAAAGAATAAAAAACTTTATATATTCGAGAGAGAATGAACTTTTTTTTCAAACAGGTTAGTCATGTTTTATTCTTACTTAAAAACTAAGTATAGATTTATGAAATTGCAACATTCCTGTAGTCAAAAAGGTACGTCCTGCACCTTCTTCTCCACTAGCCATACATCAACATCAGCCAAAACAGAGTCTACCCTTAAAACTAGGGGCAGTCCCTAACAATATGATTGTTCTGGCCACAATTATAATAGGGAGTATCTTTCCTGAGTTGTGCCTGATTAGATGATGTTGTGAGTAAACTTCTTAAGTCCTTGTTTGCCTATTGTTTTAAAATTCCAGTATTTATTTGAGGTTAAGGCCTCTTAATACTGGTGCTTGCTATTTTAGTGTCATTAGAGAAGTCAAATTCAGAAAAAATGGAGTTTATTCAAGATAAAAAATCTCCCAGTGATGTTTGCCTTGCACATACCATTTAAGTTTTGAATGCAAAATTAGTTAATGTCATGAAATAAAACAGAGTCTCTCCACTATTGATATACATTTGACATAGCCAGCTTTCAATCTTAACAGATCATCATCAGTGCCTAATCAACAAAGTAAAAAAGTAAAAAATATGTTACATAATTATTCTAAATAAAAATAACATACTAGAATAAAAAGAAATACAATACAATGAGAATCCAAAATTAAAATAAAAATAAAATAGGGAAGCAAAATAAATACATAGACCAAATAAAAACAAATATAGTAAACGAAATAAATTAAATATATAAAAATAACTACCGGCGAGCAGTGAAGAAAAGAGTTAGGAAACAGCGGTTACAGTTTTGTCTAGAGGTTTGTAGCTGACTGACGGGAACCGAGTAGCCGCCGCCAACGCGCATTTTATCAGCGTTATCACGCCACTTTCTTTTTTTTTATTTCATTACTTGAAACTCCTCAACTCATTTTTCCAGCCAGGGGGGGGGGGCTTCAAATCAAATACCAAATTAGGTATTTGGGCCTCTCTTTACTAGGAAATTGAACCGATGGGTTGCAGTCTGAATAATTATCATTAATAAGTAATCTCCTTAGAGAACGAATCAAAATTGTATCTACCTGCTCTTCGTCCGCCACCAGGCCTTCATCACCTTTTTCTTCACCCATTTCTTCCAGATAAGTAATGAAAAACTCTGAAACAAAGAAACGTGTTTTTTCTTGTTTTTTTTTACACAAAAATAAACTTCGTGATCTTCCTTTAATAATTATTTCTCTTCTTCTTCAGAATATTATCATAAAACCCCCATAAATTAATAGCATTAATGACGGCTAACCCCGCTTATCAGAAAACTGACAAAATCTAGTTATTCTTCTTACACAACTTAAATTTAACTCCAAACGAACTCCTTCGCTGTAAAATATTATTATTACTTGCCACGATAGTATGTGACAAGAGACAAACTTAAGACAAATTTGTATGTAAATATCAGGTCTGCTGCGTTTCGCAAAATAATTATTATTGCAAAATAACACCCTGTGTTTTTATACAGTTCTGGATTAGGGCCACCAGGTGACTGAATCCTTATGAGAGCAATCAATGAACCCGATAACATTTGGAAACCTACAGACTATAAGAGCTGCAACTTTTGTCAAATTGCTTATTTGACATTTCCATAGAAAACGTATATACTAGGGAAATAAATACATTTACTTAACCAAGGAAAGATCATAACATGAAATATTTTTTCAATGTAAAAAAAAGGTCCAATAAAAATTAGACAATGTTTTAAGAGTTGAAGTAAAATGAAAGTAAAATAACATAACTATTTGAGCAGTTTATAAAGAGAAGTAAACATAATACAAGAAATGTTCTATCTAATTTTGGTTTTTAATATCTCCTGTCTATTCATATTTTTAGTACTTAAAATATGTAGTTTAATTTATTAAAAAATAAATAAATTGACTTCAACCAAATTATTAAAGATTTGACCAATGAATATGAATTAACTCTGATACTCCTTTGTCCAAAATTAATAACTGATCAAAACCAAAAATATTCCTGCAAACAATTAATTTATTCCTTCGTACATTTTTATATTATCCTGGATATAGCAGCTATCGTGAAGTGGTGCCAGCGCGTTTTATGAGCAGGATACCTAATTTTCATGTAAACTGGAAAATCATTGTAACATGTCCAATCTGTTACATTTGTGTGGCTTACCCAAGTTCCCTATGTATCATTTTCGAATGAAGATTACGCAAGCATTACCATAATTGAACAAATTCCAACAGTAGTCCGACAGAAACATGACTTGAAAAAAATTTCGTCTTCTGTGACGTTAAAAGCAATAAAATGTGGATGGATCAAAGGCGCATTCAGCACCACCATCCAGACAAAATCTTATTGAAGGCACAGTACCATGATCAGTAAGAATGGTAATTAGTGCCCCTTAAACATTTGGGTAATTGCCCCTTGTTACTCCAGTTACTCCCATTAGAGTAAAATAGCATCCATTACAGACCTCTATAACAATCCCAACAAGAAAATGATTTCTTTTTTTATCACTATGAATTATAATTAACATAATGATAAAAAACATTAATGAAAAAAATCAATCATTTCTAGGAGTCAAATCATATTTGGAAATAGATTATTTGTTTTTAATTAAAAACAAAAATTTACTTACCTCTACTTCTCAATTTCCATGATTCGGATCAAAAACGTCCTTAATTTACAAAAATAAGAAATAACTTTAATAATACTTTGTATAAAAAAATATTTGAAAATTAAAAAGTTGAATAATAATTGTATAAATTATAAAATGTCTGATATATTCTGTTCCGTTTAAAAACAGTGCGTTTCCTCTAAAAAAAAGTAGTCATTTAATTAAAATAAAAAGATGGCTACACTGGAGAACCGTTGCATCCATTTGTTCAAAGGTAATACAGAAGGTTCTTATTATTTAACCAATAGGTTTAGTGATTACCAAGGACTTTTACCCAGAAAACAACCAGCAGCATAGAATCATAGTGCAATCAACAGCTTATCCATAAACTTTAATCGATGGTTCCTATTTGTATCAGCAGGTAGATAAGACCTGGTCAGTAGTTTCTATGGTTAATCGATACCTCATGAAAATAATTCATTTGAATAATAATTCATAGGATCATTTCTATGTTCGAAATTTCGAAAATAAAGTAAATCGTATACTCAATATAATTGTGCGAGAGACACCTAGGAAATGTAACAAGCAAGATGCAATGCTACATCTGGGAACTGTTCCATCATTCGTCATCATTGATGGCTCGACATAATGTCATGTCCCACTCTGTTTCGTTACGTCTAACTCATCAAGGCGCCGACAGAGCCTGAACTCACTCTGACCTTCAATTAATTCCGAAGAATATAATGTGAAGTATTTACCAGAGACGAGCGGTGCTTTCTTACCGCCATCATGCATGGCAAGCAAAACATATATAGTTGATACTACAAATAATATGCTACAGATGTAGCATTGAATCTTGCTTGTTACATTTTCTAGGTGTCTCTCGCACAATTATATTGTGTAAACGATTTACTTTATTTTCAAAATTTCGAGCATAGAAATGGTCCTATAAATTATTATTCAAATGAATTTTTTTCATGAGGTTTTGATTAACCATAGAAACTACTACTATCAAGGTTGAAGGCTTGGAGAGTGGTGCAGAAAAATTCCCTTTCTGGTAACCGAAGTATCCTTATCTCCTTAGGAACTAACGAACCTGTAGCGTCTCAGTTCAGGAACTGTAGGGCCACTAATTGGTATCAGTACCGTGATACCAGTATCAGTATCAGCACCGTATGATATCTGAATTGGACAAGTTAGGACACTGTCCGCAGGGCCTTAGAGAGACGGCCCAAAACTCTAAGCAAAGCTAAGAAAGCTTGCCTTCCCGTATTTTGGCTGGACTATAAGTCAATCCGCTGAAGGTTACATAACCTACTGTGCTGGTGTTACTGAAGCCTAATGGAATCCCCCTACAGCCAGGTTCCACAAGTACTCTCCAAAGCACCATCATTGTGTAATGATCCTCTCCTTATTAACAAAGTAGGGTTTTCTTCTTCAGAAAAGGAAGCATTAGAGCACCTGATGTTCACACATATGCCTGGTGCAGAGGTGCTGAAAAAGGGGCAGATGCTTCAACCTCTTTTGGCTTCTGTGCCTGGAGAAGATTGCCAGTTTTTGGCTAGAAAGGCCTTCACTCGTCGTAAAGTTAAATTTGCGATTCAGAGCTTCGCCTCTCACAAGTATCCTAGACTTGACGGTGTTCTACATGAAGTTCTGCTACAAGAGGTTTGGACTTGCCAGTGATGCTACAAGAAGGTCTGGGTCTTATAAAGTTGATCTTGTTAAGATTTTCAGATACTTAATTGCTCACCAGACTCATGGAGATAAGTAAGTGTAGTCTTTTTACCCAAAAAGGGTAGACCAGATTTTACTCGACCTATTAGTCTGAAATCTTTCTTTTTGAAAGCTCTGGAAAGGTTGTTGGATCGTTATGTCTCACCTGCCCCTTAAGTAGGCTACAATATGCTTATCAGGCAGGTAAATCTGATGAGGTAGGCCTTCATTATCTTGTTAATAAGATTAAAAATGCCCTTAACAGGAAATAACTAGCTCTTCGCCTGTTTATAGATATCGAAGGAGGGTTTAACAGCGTCTCTGTTGAGTCTATCTGTCAGGCAGCCTCTTAGCATGGAGTTCATCCAGTCCTTGTAGACTGTTAAGGTATGCTCGGGCTCAACGCAACGGCCACTTTAGGGCTGCAGTGAATAGTGATTGTGCTCAAGGAAGGATCATTTCACTCTCTTGTGGTGTTTAATCATTGACAGCCTGCTCGTTCTTCTCAAAAGAGAAGGATTCTACATTCAGGCTTATGCCGACGTGTAGCTATCTTCGTTTTGGGCAAATTTGTAAAACAAAAAAAATAGCTCTAAATTGTACAATATAAAAGCTGTATGAGGAGCAAATACTCAATTATATCAATTTAACTCCTTCATAAAAGGAAAGTAACATTTCAAACTTATTGCTATAGCCTTCATGAAGCGTATGTATTCCTACGCAGTTATGCATTTATGATCTCTTTTTACGAGACACCTTCTTTCGCTCTAATAATGAATATCTAATTTTCAGAGACTTAAGAAACTTTTACACCTTGGTTCTTAAAAGTAAAAGCAATATTTTAAGGCGACTATAGCATTTTTGAGGTATAACTGTACAAAAATCAAGTGCAATGCTGTCTGAAGTATAGAACTTAATAATTCTTTCTTGTGAGAAATATCTCTCCGAATATTGTCCAAAGTTCGCGAAGCTGATCTAGTTATATTGACGAAGACCTCATTTGCATAAGTTAGATCTCTGTACGTAGCTCCTCTAAACTCTTTTTCTTCAATTAATGTCTGATGATTATTGTAGTCACTGGAAATTGAATCTTAGAAGCGACTTTTGCAATCTCCATACGTACACCTGTGAAAAGTATAACATGTAGAGTTGTTAACTGCATCACTCGACAATGATAAAGTGGGTATTTTACTTTTTAGATAAGGCTTGAAGTTCTTTGTAATTACATCGGTCTCAGCGCCAGGATCATCCTCATCAACTGACGTGTAATGGCTGCTTCAATAGAACTTATTTCTTGCTCCATTGTTTTCACAGCTTCTTCCACTGCAAGTACATAGTCCATATCTTGTTTACAGTTGGCCGACAAGGAAGTTACCATTGAACTGATGGCGATATTTCAAACCGTAATTCTAATTGTTCTTGCACTTGGGTTATTACTGAAACAGCCTTTTTGTCTTAAAACAGCGAACATATTTTCCAAAAGATCCTGGTTGAACCTTAATGTAAGGATAAATTTAGTGCCATCACTACCAGGTAATTACAAAAACAGGTTCGGCATTCATCGACAAGTCCATACATCAAAACATACTGGTCTACTGTGTATTTGCTCACCAGTGATGCTCTATTTATTCACACCTATGTTATAGCTTTATCAAATATTTCGCGATTTAATGTTTTGATCGAGGCAAAGCATTACGATTCAGTAAAAAAAATCTAAACAGTGTCTTAAGCAGAGAAATTAAACTCATAGTTAAAAAAGAATTTAAAAAGAATGATGTATAAGAATGAAGAAATAGCATAAAAACTAGGCATGGGAAGGGAAAGTTACTCAACTTTGCTACCTAGTTTAACTATAACGTGGAACGGTATTTCACTAAAAGCTGTCACAAGACCTATTGCTGATCTTAGTTCCTTTGTAGCAACAGCAGTACGCAGAGCTTCAGCAACTGAGGCACTCAAGAGTTGTACAGCTAAGAGTACCCTCATTTTTGTCTGCCATTCAGGTAGATACTGTCCCGTACTGTCAAAACAGTACGGGAAATATTTTGTAAAAATTTTCCTGTACCCTTTTGAAAGAAGGCTGGGAAATGAATGAGCGGATGTTGTAAGTCTTTGCCTGAATTTTAGGTTTTTTACTTTTCCTCACTGTGTAGGAAAAGTATTGTATCTGCCCTAAATATCCGAAATCGAGATTTCAACGGATATATCCGATTTGGGCGTTTTTAAGACGTTTTGAGTAGTTTTCATCATGCTGTCTGTGTGTGTCTCTGTCACGCATTACTCCCGCTGTGTTGATGCTAAAATTTTGAAACTTGGTACAAAACTCAGATTTTAGGTCTAGTTGTGCCGCCTGGAGGATCAACATTCTAGGTCAACGTCAACCCACTTTGCTGAATCTTTGACGTTCCGCAGCCTCAGCACTGCGCGCCTTGGCTGTCTCGGTATTGTATCAATTCTAAAAATCCGAAACCAGGATATCAACAGATAATCCATTTTGTCCATTTTAAGACGAAAATTGGCAAAAACTGTCTGTGACAGGTTATTTAAGTGAAATGTTGGTTTTGGATTTAGTAAAAACACAATGCTTTTCCAATGGTAGTAGGTGAGGAAAACAATAGGCAATCGGCCTCTTTGCCGCTCCGCAGCCTCGGCTGTAGCAGCGTCTGTGTCTGTGCTGGGGGCATTCGAAAGTTATCGTGAGAAATAAACAACGGCAAATAAATCTCTTTGCCGCTACACAGCGAGGTGAGAAGCGCCGAGGCGGTACGCTGCGTCGACATTATAGAAAAAAGCTGAACTAGAACTAAAGTTACATTAGTATAGAAGATTTAATACTTACTTTCAATTGCTCTATTTAATTGTAAACTGCTGAAAATTGCTTTCCCTTTTTTTTCCAAAGAAACTAAATGAAGCAGCCATATTATTTGATAATGTGGCAGTTATGTTTTTAACCGAACTTTTAATGTCCCTGCCTTGGAAAATTCGAAGTTTCCTAGCCTAAGGAAAAATAAAATAATTCAAATCAGAAATAAAGGAATTCAGTATTTTATTATAAAAATATAGAATTATTGTCTCGCTAAAAATTATTGCTAAGGTAAACTTAACACTAAATCAAAATTAATAGTCGCAGAATTCAAACACTGAGTCACAATGCTCTGGAATATATAATTCACAGCACCAAAAATGAAATACTATTACAGTGGCAGCGACTCTGAAGGCACTGCTCCTACTCATAATTAACAACTATGATTCAGGTAATGCACATTAACTTACAACATAGTCAAGCCTCTGTTGCTGAGTTACAGAAAGTATTGACTAATTGTAAATCAGTTGTGTGCTTATTCAGGAACCGTATATTTTTAGAGGGGAGCTGAGGGACTGAGGAGGCAAGGTTTCAGGCTTCTTGTAGGAGGGAAGACTGGACCTAACGAGGCTAATCCGAGGACCTGCATCCTTGTTTCTGATGACCTGAGGTGACTCTAATGCCACAACTAGGAACTCGGGACTCTACTGCAGCGTACTTGGAATATAAGGTAAATAATATTAATTTAAGATGATTATATGTAGTTTGTATCTACCCTATAGTAAAGAGATTCCCTCCTTCTGATGAGCTGATTAATATAGTCAGATTTTCGGAGGAAAGGAGAGTACCTATTCTTATAGGTAGTGATGCTAACTCTCATCACTATGCCTGGGGTAGTACAGACTGCAATGAACGAGGAGACGCTCTTCTAGAGTTTCTTGCATCAACTGATCTAGAGGTAATTAACAGAGGTAAGGAACCACTTTTATAAACAAAATCCGTGAACAGGTAATAGATGTCACATTGGCCTCGAGGAGCATAGTTGATAAGATCACCGACTGGCATGTCTCCTCGGATGTCTTGCTGTCTGACCACCGCATGGTCAGAATGAAATTTCAGACTGATGGTGTGGTGGGGGGCCCAAGAGGCATCCGAGGAAGACAGACTGGGAGGTCTTCACCAGGAAATCATATCTGGCTTTAAAGATGAATCAGTAACTATCAGTTGCGAAGAGGAATTAGAAAGGGAAGCCAAAACTTTGGTCAAAGATTATAGAAGCTTTTAACGTTGTTGTCCCCTCAAATCAATTCCTTGTAAAGAAGTTCCTTGGTGGAGTAGAGATCTGGACCATCTCAGAAAGCAGCAAGAAAAGAATTCGAAAGGCATTCAGGTCAAGAAAAAAGAATAAGCAGAGAGGTTCAACCGACACTAAAGAGTGGACGACTTCGTTGAAGCTAGGAGAAAATTCAAACATGAGATAAGAAGGAAAAAGATCAGCTGGAGAGACTTTTGTTTTGGCATAGTTTCTCTACCCGAATCTTCTAGACTCTCTAGGTACTAAGTATGGAAGGAAGTAATAAAGATTTAGGCTCTCTAAAAAGACAGGACGGAACTTGGACTCAAAGCGTCGAAGATACTCTTAAATATCTTCTTCAGATCCACTTTCCAGGTCAAGGCGTGGTTCAGAACAAGGTATAAGAACCCTCCGGAACAGGAATAAGGTTTTAGCAGATCATCTAGTCTCTGACGAGGCAATAAAATGGTCACTAGATCAGTTTGGACCATTTAAGGCAGCAAGACAGGATGGTATTTTTCCAGCCTTGTTACAGAAAAACTTAGACATTCTGTTACCCAGAATCAAAGAGTTATTCAGGAGTAGCATCGAACTAGGAACTGTGCCAGAGAATGGAAGGCAGCTAGGGTAGTTTTTATCCTAAAGCAGGAAAGAAAGACTACACTGATGCTAAATCCTTCAGACCAATAAGTCTGACTTCTTTCATGCTTAAAACTCTTGAAAGAATAGTTGATAGTATCTTATTGAGGAAATACTACCAAGGAAACCACTTAACGCAACCAGCAGCTATTTGAAAGGCAAATCAACAGAGACAGCTCTTCACGTAGCAATCTCCTAGGAAGAAAAATCAATGAAATACAGGAGAATATACTTTAGCCCTTTCTTGACGTTGAGGGGGCATTTGATAAAGCCAAAATAACAACTATAACAGAGGAACTTAAACTAAGGAATACTCCCCAAGTTATAATAGAGTGGATACATCATCCCTCACGGCCAGGAAAATAAGCTCAAATATCAATAATACAATGCCAATATCAGGGTCACAGGAGGGTGTCCCAAGGCAGTTGCTTTCACCCCACTGTGGTGCTTTGATTATGGATGGCTTTTAAGGAGATTAGCCAAAGAAGGGTTTTATGTACAGGCTTATGCAGATGATGGACTTATCTGATCTCCGGGAAGTTCCTCTCTACTTGCTGCGAGTTGTGCAGCTTGCATGCAGGATAAAGAAAAGTGGTGCGAAGAATTGGCCTTTCTGTAAATCCATCAAAAACAGAGCTAATGATCTTCACAAGGAAAAGGAAACTGGTTGGGTTCAAAGCTCCAAAAACTGTTTCACCAAGAACTCACCCTTGTAAAAAAGGTTAAATACTTGGGAATCATTTTGATACTCAACTAACTTGGAAGAACACATAGACAAGGTAATGAAAAAGGGGTGATGACCTTGGCAACTTAGAAGGGCGGTGGGCAAGACATGGGGTCTCTCACCCAAAGTCTGAAATGCTTTACACCGCCGTCATTAGACCGAGGATCCATATGGTCCTTTTTGGCCTACTGTGAATGTTGCAGCCCACTCAAAAAAGCTTGCAAAGGTCCAAGGTTAGCATGCAAAAGCATAACAGGAGCACTTAAATCGACACCTACTGCCGTTTGGAGGTCATAATTGCCTGCCTCCTCTAGAGATCTGGGTTAAGGGAGAAGCCATTTCCTCCTTCCTCAGACTGAGAGACAATAATCAGTGGCAAGGAAAAGGGAAACATTTAGGTCACGCAGCCATTGAAAGAGAAGCTGAGATAGAAATCCCTTATTTCGACGATACCCACTCCAATTCAGGAGGGAAAAGGTATCACGAATAAAAGTTTTCAGGTAATTCCATCGAGAATGAAATGGGAGCTAGGGGAAGTAAACTTCAAATCAGAGACACTAGTTGTCTATACTGATGGATCCAGGTTAGACCGGTTCATCTGGAGCTGGTCTTTATGTTGAACAAACTGATAAGGTAACAGTTATCCCTAGGTAAATTTACAACAGTGTTTCAGGCAGAGGTATTTGCTATCTTGGAAGCCACAAGACAGCCAGATGTCAAAGATTACTCAATCAAGAACTAGCAATTTGCTCGGACAGTCAAGCCGCACTTAAAGCTGTAAGTGCCTCACTCATTATTTCACCACTCGTAATGGAGTGCAGGGAATCCATGAGACAGTAGCTAAAGAAAAGCAAGTGAAATTAATATGGGTCCCAGGTCATTTGGAATACCAGGTAATGAAAGGGCAGATTTGGCAGCCAAAGAAGGAGCCTCTCTACCATTCTGTGGACCAGAACCCTCCATTTGATTGGTCTGAGAGGACAACCAGATTTCTGATTAAAGAGTGGACATGGAAAAAGGCTAATACACATTGGTACAACTCTAAGGTTGTCGGCAAGCAAAGATGATGATACCAACTATCAACAGGAAAAGAACTAGATGGCTTCTAGAACTGAGCAAAGGCAATATCAGGAATGATGGTAGGGGTCTTGACTGGACACTGCAAACTCCAAAGACACCTCCATTATGAAGGTAGTGCAAGATTCCATTGCCCAGTGTGTGGTGATGAAGAGGAAACAGCCTATCACTTTTTAGGTAGATGTGAAGGTCTCGGTAGAATTCGTTTCCAGACCTTTGGATCCGGAGAACTGAGGAAGAGCTGGAATCGCTCAAGTGGCAGGACATCCTCACTTTCATAGGTCAATCCAGGAGATTCAACAGGGAACAGGAGGAGGCGTAGTGGTGAGAGGGTGATTGAGTTACGGGGTTGGGTGAAAAGGACCTTAAAGTTGGTCTACTTACCAGGCTTGACCTCCCCACCCCCCTACTACTACTACTACTACTACTTTACAGTACTATTATTGAAATAACTTGAAGGCTTGAGAACATCGCATAGGATTTTATGATGGGGATAAGAGGAGGTCTCCAACAACAACTTCCAATTTTCCTTGTAGTCAACCTCAATAGACCATTCCATTAAGAAACGTTAGCATCATTTTCATTATTGAAATTCGCTAAAACTACTAACTAAAATTTGCTACTCTACTTGCTAAAACTTACTAATTATCTACATATACTTAAAATAAATAATAGAACATTACCACTGATGTTAATATTGATTCATCGGCTTTGCAATCTTGGTCAAATTGTTCCATTGCTCTGTTGTCAATGATGGGAAAATATTTGTCCATGATGGATTGCTCTTCCGCAACTTCATTATTATCTGAATTTATTTGGTTTCTGCTAGTTAACATCTTTTGAATGGCAGATATTTTGACATTTTGTATCTCAATATTTGCCTGCAGCAGGCATACTTGTCTCTTCAGTTTTTCAATAGTTGTTATTTCTGAATCATTGCTGGGAATGAGGCAGGACCTAGAAATATTAAAATAACTATAAATAAAGTTAATTAATATACCCATTAAATAATATAGACAGGAAGCAACCTATAATAAAGATATTAGTAATTCTTATACTTAATAGTACCATATTTTATTGACAAATTTTCAAAAAAATCTAATACCATACTTTAACCAGTTGAGCAAAAATTCTTTCACAGAAAAGATTCCCAATTATCTTCTTTCTCTTTCATTGTTCGACATATCTATATTTTTGATATGATGTAATATTTGGCCAATAAACCTTGGTGTTTGCAAAATAGCCAATTCTTGGAACTTTTGCATCTCAATCTTGTATCGAATACAATGATGAATATTTTAGCAGTTCTGCCATCCTCAAAATCTGAAAAATTAATAATTCTACATCAATACCACATGAACTTGAATAGGGTCTTCTTTGTAAATTGAGGTATGAGGAATTTCATAAATTATTATAATAACATATAAAGAACAATAAAAATCATAGAATTGAATCTTCAGAAACAGAGGCTTACATTCCTCGCTGCTTTAGACATGTGTCTTATCTAATTTGTAAATACTTGAAGAAAATTAAGGTTTTGAAATGATTGAATATAAGGAGTAGTGGGAAAATAGCAATATCAACAAATAATAGCACAAAAAAACTAACCTAAAAAATAATTATAACGGAATACAAGTGATGATTCATGAGGTTTAATGAAGAAGTGGAAAAACAACTAATTCATCTGCATTTTTTGTAGGCAGTCTGACACATTTTGTCAATTCACCTCAGTTCAAAGGCCAAACTTTTAATTTGTGTTGTAAATTGGACACCAAATATATTCTTAAAAGGGATGATTTGCATGGCAATGTGTAATAATCTTTTTGGTGAGTACTCTTTCCAATAATCACCAACTCATTATTCTGGTCCATAATGTGCCACATTCATTTATAATACTACATTGTCATTTGTTGTCATAAAACAGTTGTCAACCTTGAGTTAAATTCATATTGTCCTACTTGGAGGCATTTGTATTGAGGATAGAAGCTGCAATTTTCAATAAGGGGACCCTCACTACGAGGTGATCCAGGAACAATAGTGTTCTTCTGGCAAGGTTGAGGATTAGAAAATAGTACCTCTTCCTCTTCTTTTCGACGTCGATACAACCCTTGTAATGGTTTTCCAGGTTTTCGGAGTTTTCTTTTTATGGATTCTAAATAATTTTCGAAGGGGAAAGAGCTAAACAAATCTAAAGGTCCAAAAATGTTTACATCATTTGCAATATGAAGCAAATTATGAATATTGTGGGAAACATTTTTTTCCTCATAAATATTCTGGTATCTATTAACAAATATCTCTAACAAGTTGTTTGCATAATTAATACCTTCGGAATCAACACTGCTTGAACACAGCCACCTAATTGCTACATGTAATGTTAAATAATTTGTGTAAATTTGTGGAGAGAGGATATCTTTGAATGCAACTACGCCAGTGTAAAGTAACATTAATCGAAATTCTGTAGCTTTAAACACTTTCACATAGTCTAAACTTCTAGGCTTTCTTACAAAATCTTTAGGTATGTAAGGAATCAATTTTTCAAAATTATCAGATATAGCTGTTTTCATATGATGGCTTAACCTATAGACATGATCTCCACAAATCCAAAGGATCAATAATTTTTTCATTACACCTAAGCATATCAGGTGCATGTAATCCAGAGGAACGTTATCCACTAAATTGAAATTAGGAACTTCTTCAATAATTGAATATTTTAAATTATATTCATCATCCACTTTGTTTCTAAATTCTTTGTCACTTCTTAATTTAGCCCTACCTCCTAGAAAACACATTCAATTTGAGACATATTCACCCTCTATATGACATTTAGTACAACTAGAGTATTATGGCCTTTGATCCCAAGTATAAATGACTTTGCAGGTGCGTCACAAATTATACCTTTCAATGTAAATGGTACAATTTTATCTCTTGAATCAGGCATTTTAACACCTGTGTGACACAAAGTGACACATTCTTCAATAAAAACATGTAAATATTCATTAATATCAAAAGGCTTTTATTTCTATAAAAAGCACTTATTTAAGATATCTTTTGTGCCGCACAAAAGATCTCTAAAGGTGAAAATTTTCATTCACCTCGGTTATTATCAGGACCGAAAGGAAATAATTCTCTTCGCTCCTAATGTCTGTTGTTGTTAATTCAAGTGATGTAATTTTCCATGGAGACACACTTAATCTCTTTGTATAGCCTGTTGTACTTATAGATGGAACTGTGTCAGGAGTACTTATGTCAAATCCGTCAATCAGTGTTGAAAGAGTAAGTGTGTGTTAGCTCATTACATTCGAAAACAGACAAAGTTTCAGCATGACATTGATGTTTACGTCATTTAATTTTAACGCCGGTAATGATTTAGGTATAGCTCGATACTTAAGTTTACGGAGGTATTAATGTCGCTCTTATCGAAGTGGAGATCGCACTGGCGATGCTCTCTTATTTTCTTTGGAGTCATTGAACCAAACGTAACAGTGTCTGAAACAGAGAATTTAAAGTCGTAGAATTATTAAGAGAAGAATGGCGTATAAGTATAAAAGAAATGGCATAAAATCATGAGAATTTGGCATAGGAATGGAATGTTACTGAACTTTGCTACTAAGTTTAACTATAACATAGAACGTAAACTGCAAAAAGGACGGTTTGGTACAAAAAGGAGGTCATTCTAAAATTGAGAATGAATTCAATACACCTTTCCGCACTAAAAGCATCAAATAGATCTTTCATGAATCCCACAAACTTAGCTGTCACTAGACCTATTGCTGATCTTAGTTCCTTGTAGCAACAGCAATACGCAGAGCTTTAGCTACTAAGGCACTCAAAAATTGTACACGCTAAGAGTACCCTCATTTTTGTGTGCCATTCGGGTAAATGTGAATATATGTTTTCCTTGGCTTGGCCCAGGTAGTAGATGAGCCTTGAGCTCTGTCTTAGTTGTGAATTGTTAAGACGTCGTTGAAATTTCATAACTGTATCATTCAATATAACTTCGACTTCAAAAGTTATTTCTAACATTTTTAAATGCAAATGTCATAAATAGCATGTAACTTCTTTTCGGCCAACAAAGATGGATGTTTGAAGAATGAGCATAAATGGAGTCCATCGTAATAGAACGAAAGAATAAAAAGTCTCTCCACAGTTAAAGATTTTATTAAAAGTAAGCAGAGCGCTTTCGAACCTAACAAGAGGTCATCATCAGTGCCTATTAAACAAATAAGACAAAAATGTTCAAACAAACTTATACATAAATTACAAAATTAAACCAAAGAAAACAGATAAATTACAGAAATGGAGATGATAAATAAAATATAAATAAATAAAAAAAAATACATAAAATATAAAGAAATTAATTAATTAAAAAAAAAAAAATGAATAAATAGAAATATTACCGTTGAGGCGAGATAAGTGTTAAAAAAGGTAGTTTTAAATATAAAACAGAATCAAGATGGTTTGAGTAGGCTTAAACAAGACACATACTGGTGGATGCAGGGTGAGGCGCCGTTGTAGCGCATTGATAAGCGGCGTTCGCTCCCCTCTTTTCGTTCAAATTAAGATCACCAACAGTGTCCTGACTTCTAAATATTTACCGCTTCCAGAACTTGTATGTAGGCGATATTTTTGTGGTCTGGGTTGGTTCGATTAGTAAACTTAACTCTTTTCTGGAATATTTGAATAATTGTAAACATTACCTTAAATTTACCCTTGAGGTAGAAGAAGGAGGCAAACTTAACTACCTAGATGTCTCAATATTCAGGAAAGAAAGTCAACTAAGTTTTGAAGTTTATAGAAAGCCAACACCACAGACAACGTGATTCCGGCCGATTCTTATCACCCGTGGTGCCACAAATGGCGGCTTTTAACTCATTCATTCATCGTTTACTTACCCTCCCTTTGGATCGTGAAGCTTACTTAAAAGAATACAACACATTGCGATATAGCCCGGGTCAATGGATATCAGGTGGAAATAGTAAATAAAATAATAAGGAAGAAAGAGGCCGCGCTTGTGCTTAGAGCTAGAATAGTCAGTATGGCCAGACGCGATAGAACCTGAAAATATCAAGCAATGGTGCTCCTTCCTTACGTTGGTACTTTTCGCAACGTTTAGGTAGTGTTTTAAAGAGTAGTAACTTAAATGTTAGCTTCACAACCGTAAGACTCTTAAACCATACCTTAGTAATGTTAAGGACCCGATCCCTTTAGAATCGCGCAGCGGAGTGTATAAAGTCCAATGTGGGGAGTGCCAAGCTGAGTACTTAGGCCAGACAGGAAGGAAACTAAGCACAAGACTTTCAGAGCACCTGAAACGAACTTCCAGCAAATTCACGTACACCTTATCTCTCTGAAACCACGTGAACGCGCCGCATAAAGCTTGCATAGTTCATTAACGGTGATAAAGGTCGCAAGTTGAACTTTTTGGAGAACTTAGAAATATTTAGAAGTCAGGACACTGTTGGTGATCTTAATTTGACGAAAGAGGGGAGCGAACGCCGCTTATCAATGCGCTACAACGGGCGCCTCCTGCATCCACCAGTATGTGTCTTGTTACAAGCCTACTCAAACCATCTTGATCTGTTTTATATTTAAAACTACCTTTTTTTTAACACTTATCTCGCTCAACGGTAATATTTCTATTTATTCATTTTTTTTTTTTTAATCAAATTAATTCTTTATATTTTATGTATTATTTTTATTTATTTATATATTATTTATCACTCCATTTCTGTAATTTTATCTGTTTTCTTTGGTTTATTTGTAATTTTATGTATAGAGTTTGTTTTGACATTTTTTGTCTTATTTGTTTAATAGGCACTGATTGATGACCTCTTGTTAGGTCGAAAGCGCTCTGCTTATTTCTTTAATAAATCTTTAACTGTGGAGAGCTTTTTATTCTTTCGTTCTAATAACAAAAGATGGATTACTTGATGGATTACTTGATATACATTCCATCTGAGAAAGGTAACTTTGGTTGTATAGACCCTGATCGCAAACATATGTCACTAGATTCAAACCAATTTGTAAAATAGTTTTTGAAAACAGATTCTGTAGCCTTTTCATATCTAGGGGCTCCAAAGCCTCGGAGAGGCACAAGAAGAGAATCTTTTAAGAAGGTGTCAAGCCTCGAAGCAAAATCGCTAAAACATTCCTGCAATTCATATCCTTCTTTTCTATCCAAGGTCAACATATCCCTGGATAAAGTCAAATTACTGTTTTATTCGAGTAATATCTTTATGGACATTTTATCCACGCAAATTGATCAAACCTTTTATTTTGTTTCATACCTTTCAATTTTAACGGAAACGCTGCTAGAAATCTTTTATTGAAGCCGGGAAGACAATTAAACTTGGCGAGCCACGTTTTAATAGTCCATGGGCAGGTATAATTGCTCTTTCCTAAGCAGCATAGTGTACATCCTGAGCTTTGAAGTGCGTTGACAGGGAAACATTTTTTGTCAATCATAGTACAAGACATTGATTTACAGCATTTAAAGTTTTCTAAAATAGCTTTATTAAGGGTTGAACTCTTTCAGAAAAGCCAAAAGAGTCTGGAGCATCCCTTCATTGCCTTCGTCAGCCACTACATTCACCTCGGTTATTATCAGGACCTAAAAGAAATAGTTCTCTTCCCTCCTAATGTCTGTTGCTGTTAATTCAAGTATGTAATTTTCCATGGACACACTAATCTCTTTGTATAGCCTGTTGTACTTATAGATGGAACTGTGTCAGGAGTACTTATGTCAAATCCGTCAATCACTGTTGAAGAGTAAGTGTGTGTTAGCTCATTACATCAAAAACAGACAGAATTTCATTTGGCAAGACATTGATGTTTACGTCATTTAATTTTAACGCCGGTAATGATTTAGGTATAACTCGATACTTAAGTTTACGGAGGTATTAATGTCGCTCTAATTGATGTGAGATCGCACTGGCGATGCTCTCTTATTTCTTTGGAGTCATTGAACCAAACGTAACAGTGTCTGAAACAGAGAATTTAAAGTCGTAGAATTATTAAAGAAGAAGAATGGCGTATAAGTATGAAGAAATGGCATAAAATCATGAGAATTTGGCATAGGAATGGAATGTTACTGAACTTTGCTACTAAGTTTAACTATAACATAGAACGGTAAACTACAAAAAAGGACGGTTTGCTACAAAAAGGAGGCCATTCTAAAATTTGAGAATGATTTAATACACCTTTCCCGCTACTAAAAGCATCAAATAGATCTTTCATGAATCCCACAAACTTAGCTGTCACTAGACCTATTGCTGATCTTAGTTCCTTTGTAGCAACAGCAATACGCAGAGCTTTAGCTACTGAGGCACTCAAAAATTGTACAGCTAAGAGTACCCTCATTTTTGTCTGCCATTCGGGTGAATGTGAATATATGTTTTCCTTGGCTTGGCCCAAGTAGTAGATGAGCCTTGAGCTCTGTCTTAGTTGTGAATTGTTAAGACGTCGTTGAAATTTGCAATAACTGTATCATTCAATATAAACTTCGACTTCAAAAAGTTATTTCTAACATTTTATTAAATGCAAATGTCATAAATAGCATGTAACTTTTTTCGGCACAACAAAAGATGGATTACTTGATATACATTCCATCTGAGAAAGGTAACTTTGGTTGTATAGACCCTGATCGCAAACATATGTCACTAGATTCAAACCAATTTGTAAAATAGTTTTCAAAACAGATTCTGTAGCCTTTTTCATATCAAGGGGCTCAAAGCCTCGGAGAGCACA
>JACMZG010000008.1:69257619-69275204 GCA_018340805.1 Microvelia longipes | reverse complement strand
TCCTTCTTTCTATCCAAGGTCAACATATCCCTGGATAAAGTCAAATTACTGTTATATTCGAGTAATTTCTTTATGGACATTTTATCTACACAAATTGATCAAACCTTTTATTTTGTTTCATACCTTTCAATTTTAACTGAAACGCTGCTAGAAATCTTTTATTAAAGCCGGGAAGACAATTAAACTTGGCGAGCCACGTTTTAATAGTCCATGGGGCAGGTATAATTGCTCTATTCCTAAGCAGCATAGTGTAACATCCTGAGCTTTTGAAGTGCGTTGACAGGGAAACATTTTTGTCAGTCATAGACCAAGGACATTGCTTCAGTCTGAACTACATTTCAGCTTTTACATTATAAGCTACTGATGTAAATTTATATTTATGTAACGCATGCGCAACCAAAGAGTTTATGTTCTTCGTATCCTGTCTTGCTTGTGTAAGTCATAAGTTAAAGTATCATGCTTTATTTGGGAATTCCGCAGTTTTAATTTCAAACTACATATTGATTTAGACTCTTCAGCTCCCTGTGATGTCATAGGTTCCTTAAAGCATTTAGAAGTTTCTAAAATAGCTTTATTAAGGGTTGAACTCTTTCAGAAAAGCCAAAAAGAGTCTGGAGCATCCCTTCATTGCCTTCGTCAGCCACTACATTCACCTCGGTTATTATCATAACCTAAAAGAAATAGTTCTCTTCCCTCCTAATGTCTGTTGCTGTTAATTCAAGTGATGTAATTTTCCATGGAGACACACTTAATCTCTTTGTATAGCCTGTTGTACTTATAGATGGAACTGTGTCAGGAGTACTTATGTCAAATCCGTCAATCACTGTTGAAGAGTAAGTGTGTGTTAGCTCATTACATCGAAAACAGACAAAGTTTCAGGCATGATATTGATGTTTACGTCATTTAATTTTAACGCCGGTAATGATTTAGGTATAGCTCGATACTTAAGTTTACGGAGGTATTAATGTCGCTCTTATCGAAGTGGAGATCGCACTGGCGATGCTCTCTTATTTTCTTTGGAGTCATTGAACCAAACGTAACGGTGTCTGAAACAGAGAATTTAAAGTCGTAGAATTATTAAAGAAGAATGGCGTATAAGTATGAAGAAATGGCATAAAATCATGAGACTTTGGCATAGGAATGGAATGTTACTGAACTTTGCTACCAAGTTTAACTATAACATAGAACAGTAAACTACAAAAAAGGACGGTTTGCTACAAAAAGGAGGCCATTCTAAAATTTGAGAATGATTTAATACACCTTTCCCGCTACTAAAAGCATCAAATAGATCTTTCATGAATCCCACAAACTTAGCTGTCACTAGACCTATTGCTGATCTTAGTTCCTTTGTAGCAACAGCAATACGCAGAGCTTTAGCTACTGAGGCACTCAAAAAGTGTACAGCTAAGAGTACCCATTTTTGTCTGCCATTCGGGTAAATGTGAATATATGTTTTCCTTGGCTTGGCCCAAGTAGTAGATGAGCCTTGAGCTCTGTCTTAGTTGTGAATTGTTAAGACGTCGTTGAAATTTGCAATAACTGTATCATTCAATACTTCGACTTCAAAAAGTTATTTCTAACATTTTATTAAATGCAAATGTCATAAATAGCATGTAACTTCTTTTCGGCACAACAAAAGATGGATTACTTGATATACATTCCATCTGAGAAAGGTAACTTTGGTTGTATAGACCCTGATCGCAAACATATGTCACTAGATTCAAACCATTTGTAAAATAGTTTTCAAAACAGATTCTGTAGCCTTTTCATATCAGGGGCTCAAAAGCCTCGGAGAGGCACAAGAGAAGAATCTTTTTTCAGAAGGTGTCAAGCCTCGAAGCAAAATCGCAAAAACATTTCCTGCAATTCATATCCTTCTTTTATCCAAGGTCAACATATCCCTGGATAAAGTCAAATTACTGTTTATTCGAGTAATATCTTTATGGACATTTTATCCACGCAAATTGATCAAACCTTTTATTTTGTTCATACCTTTCAATTTTAACGAAACGCTGCTAGAAATCTTATTGAAGCCGGGAAGACAATTAAACTTGGCGAGCCACGTTTTAATAGTCCATGGGGCAGGTATAATTGCTCTATTCCTAAGCAGCATAGTGTAACATCCTGAGCTTTTGAAGTGCGTTGACAGGGAAACATTTTTGTCAGTCATAGACCAAGGACATTGCTTCAGTCTGAACTATATTTCAGCTTTTTACATTATAAGCTACTGATGTAAATTTATATTTATGTAACGCATGCGCAACCAAAGAGTTTATGTTCTTCGTATCCTGTCTTGCTTGTGTAAGTCATAAGTTAAAGTATCATGCTTTATTTGGGAATTCCGCAGTTTTAATTTCAAACTACATATTGATTTAGACTCTTCAGCTCCCTGTGATGTCATAGGTTCCTTAAAGCATTTAGAAGTTTCTAAAATAGCTTTATTAAGGGTTGAACTCTTTCAGAAAAGCCAAAAAGAGTCTGGAGCATCCCATTGCCTTCGTCAGCCACTACATTCACCTCGGTTATTATCAGGACCTAAAAGAAATTCTCTTCCCTCCTAATGTCTGTTGCTGTTAATTCAAGTGATGTAATTTCCATGGAGACACACTTAATCTCTTTGTATAGCCTGTTGTACTTATAGATGGAACTGTGTCAGGAGTACTTATGTCAAATCCGTCAATCACTGTTGAAGAGTAAGTGTGTGTTAGCTCATTACATCGAAAACAGACAAAAAATTTCATTGGCAAGACATGATGTTTACGTCATTTAATTTTAACGCCGGTAATGATTAGGTATACTCGATACTTAAGTTTACGGAGGTATTAATGTCGCTCTAATTGATGTGAAGATCGCACTGGCGATGCTCTCTATTTCTTTGGAGTCATTGAACCAAACGTAACGGTGTCTGAAACAGAGAATTTAAAGTCGTAGAATTATTAAAGAAGAATGGCGTATAAGTATGAAGAAATGGCATAAAATCATGAGACTTTGGCATAGGAATGGAATGTTACTGAACTTTGCTACCAAGTTTAACTATAACATAGAACAGTAAACTACAAAAAGGACGGTTTGTACAAAAGGAGGCCATTCTAAAATTTGAGAATGATTCAATACACCTTTCCCGCTACTAAAAGCATCAAATAGATCTTTCATGAATCCCCAAACTTAGCTGTCACTAGACCTAATCTACAACCAGCAATACGCAGAGCTTTAGCTACTGAGGCACTCAAAAATTGTACAGCTAAGAGTACCCTCATTTTTGTCTGCCATTCGGGTAAATGTGAATATATGTTTTCCTTGGCTTGGCCCAAGTAGTAGATGAGCCTTGAGCTCTGTCTTAGTTGTGAATTGTTAAGACGTCGTTGAAATTTGCAATAACTGTATCATTCAAATAACTCGACTTCAAAAAGTTATTTCTAACATTTTATTAAATGCAAATGTCATAAATAGCATGTAATTTTTTCGGCACAACAAAAGATGGATTACTTGATATACATTCCATCTGAGAAAGGTAACTTTGGTTGTATAGACCCTGATCGCAAACATATGTCACTAGATTCAAACCAATTTGTAAAATAGTTTTCAAAAACAGATTCTGTAGCCTTTTTCATATCAAGGGGCTCAAAAGCCTCGGAAAGGCACAAGAGAAGAATCTTTTAAGAAGGTGTCAAGCCTCGAAGCAAAATCGCTAAAACATTTCCTGCAATTCATATCCTTCTTTTTATCCAAGGTCAACATATCCCTGGATAAAGTCAAATTACTGTTTATTCGAGTAATATCTTTATGGACATTTTTCCACGCAAATTGATCAAACCTTTTTTTTTTCATACCTTTCAATTTAACTGAAACGCTGCTAGAAATCTTTTATTGAAGCCGGGAAGACAATTAAACTTGGCGAGCCACGTATTAATAGTCCATGGGGCAGGTATAATTGCTCTATTCCTAAGCAGCATAGTGTAACATCCTGAGCTTTTGAAGTGCGTTGACAGGGAAACATTTTTGTCAGTCATAGACCAAGGACATTGCTTCAGTCTGAACTACATTTCAGCTTTTACATTATAAGCTACTGATGTAAATTTATATTTATGTAACGCATGCGCAACCAAAGAGTTTATGTTCTTCGTATCCTGTCTTGCTGTTTAAGTCATAAGTTAAAGTATCATGCTTTATTTGGAATTCCGCAGTTTAATTTCAAACTACATATTGATTTAGACTCTTCAGCTCCCTGTGATGTCATAGGTTCCTTAAAGCATTTAGAAGTTTCTAAAATAGCTTTATTAAGGTTGAACTCTTTCAGAAAAGCCAAAAAGAGTCTGGAGCATCCCTTCATTGCCTTCGTCAGCCACTACATTCACCTCGGTTATTATCAGGACCTAAAAGAAATAGTTCTCTTCCCTCCTAATGTCTGTTGCTGTTAATTCAAGTGATGTAATTTTCCATGGAGACACACTTAATCTCTTTGTATAGCCTGTTGTACTTATAGATGGAACTGTGTCAGGAGTACTTATGTCAATCCGTCAATCACTGTTGAAGAGTAAGTGTGTGTTAGCTCATTACATCAAAAACAGACAAAATTTCATTTGGCAAGACATTGATGTTTACGTCATTTAATTTTAACGCCGGTAATGATTTAGGTATAGCTCGATACTTAAGTTTACGGAGGTATTAATGTCGCTCTAATTGATGTGAAGATCGCACTGGCGATGCTCTCTTATTTTCTTTGGAGTCATTGAACCAAACGTAACAGTGTCTGAAACAGAGAATTTAAAGTCGTAGAATTATTAAAGAAGAAGAATGGCGTATAAGTATGAAGAAATGGCATAAAATCATGAGAATTTGGCATAGGAATGGAATGTTACTGAACTTTGCTACTAAGTTTAACTATAACATAGAACGGTAAACTACAAAAAAGGACGGTTTGCTACAAAAAGGAGGCCATTCTAAAATTTGAGAATGATTTAATACACCTTTCCCGCTACTAAAAGCATCAAATAGATCTTTCATGAATCCCACAAACTTAGCTGTCACTAGACCTATTGCTGATCTTAGTTCCTTTGTAGCAACAGCAATACGCAGAGCTTTAGCTACTGAGGCACTCAAAAAGTGTACAGCTAAGAGTACCCTCATTTTTGTCTGCCATTCGGGTGAATGTGAATATATGTTTTCCTTGGCTTGGCCCAAGTAGTAGATGAGCCTTGAGCTTTGTCTTAGTTGTGAATTGTTAAGACGTCGTTGAAATTTGCAATAACTGTATCATTCAATATAAACTTCGACTTCAAAAAGTTATTTCTAACATTTTATTAAATGCGAAATGACATAATAGCATGTAATTCTTTCGGCACAACAAAAGATGGATTACTTGATATACATTCCCATGTGAGAAAGGTAACTTGGTTGATGGACCTCTGTCGCTAAACAAGTGCCACAGATTGCAAACCAATTTGATAAAAAAGTTTTCAGACATGTAAACTAAAAATGACTTAATAACAAATAATTACACTACAAACTAAATACAATAAATTAAGAGTAAATACCATGATAAAACTTAATATAACTATACTCGTAAGTCTTTTTCAACAAGGTCCGTCATTAAAATCAACTGAATGGAAAATACTTCAGAACTTTTCTTCTTAACCGGATATCTCTACCTTATCTCCTAATTAATATTCAGTTCATAGACAGATAATAAAAACATGTGTTATTTTTAGGGGTCATCAACCCAGGTACCTACCTTACTTGATGTCACTTAACCATTAGTGACCTTAGGTGTATTAAAAGAAAACATATTATATCTATTTATTACATAATGTGATACACTTGTACTAATTTTCAACATAATAGGATAATTTATTATACACTGTAATTTTTTTAAAGTGATGTCATCAATGTTAAAATTAAAATCAAAAACATTGGTTTCCACCGGTAAATCTAATATTAAATATAACATGGGTTTCTGCTCTTTTATGTTTAAATGGAAATCTAAATACTTCACTACACCTAATCTTAAACTGATGGAATTAGAGATTTGAACACTGGAAAGTACAAGTGGTGGAGATTTTTTATGAGTTATTCAGGTGAAACTGGTTTAAAAAAAGAATAAGAATTCAATTTACCAAGCTTTAATTACATATTTAGTATTTTCCATTGTACATAACTATAACATGATAACAAAAAATAAACTATTGTTTTAATTAACTAATAGTTTAATTAGTAACAGTTAGTATTAGTAATTGTTATTTTTTTATAATTATGTACCTTGAAAGCTTGGTAAATTGACTTTTTCAGTTCCACTTAAAAAACTCATCATAGAGTTTTTGCATTCTTCCAAAAAACCATTTTTTTGCTCATAAATTGATTAAATGTGTTAATAAAAAATATATTAAGCTGTAAAAAAATATTTAATTTTCTTAATATTCCAATTAAAATGAGAATAAGCATTTAAAGAAGAGAGAGGAGGAATGATGAGAGAGTGGATGAAAAACGGAACGTTCTAAAGGTTGGGTCGTTTAATGTACAGATGGGTTTTTAATTAAAATATCGTAAGGTCAACAGTTTGCTTACAGTCAATAGCATGTAAAGAAGACTGAAACAAAACCATTCCGTGTTCCAGGTATATACAATGCCTAAGGAACGTGATGACTACAGCTGTCAGTATCGTCTTATTGACAGTATATAGAATAAACTTTATGAGTATTGTAGTAAATATGTTACTACACGGCAGTATTCTTACGTCTGATGTCACACAAAGCAGTCGAGGCCGTTTTTTTCCGCCAAAAGAACATGTTAAATATATTTTCGCGTTTTTGCGCTGTATCATCAAAAGTATAAGTTTTTCGTTCTAATATTTTACAGGATGTTCTTTAATATGACTTACTTAAAAGAAATGCAATAAAAAAGTTGCTAATACTATAGCCTGATACTGTGGTCTCTAACCTTTTAAGATTTTTCTTTGATTCAAATCTGAAAAGGGAGGTGGGTTAAATGTGAATTTACACCCATTTATGATTAATGGTCCAAATTTTTGTTTAACAAAAATTAATTATGCTGTATAGTTCTGAGACTGTTTTAGTTCTATACTCTATGGTAAAGACTGATGCATTTCATAACAATAACCACCATTAAAGCTCTTGAATGATTCATACCTACATCCCTAATATATGCCTGAACCATAGCTCGGCACACCGAGCATCCCCCCCGTACCTCATTGCTGGTGCATTTAGAACCTCGACAAAATTTCCACAATATATAAGTGGCCGCACGAATAAGCAATGGTGACTTCCTTCTGAACAGACACACTGCACATCGTAATTCTTTGGCAGGTCGTCCTTGTCTTTATCATTGGGTTCTGGGTTTGGGATTGGAGATGGAGGTGCGTTGGGTCCTGCAAGGTGTTCGGTGCTCACCGGGTTGGGTGTGCACCAGGGTTAGGCGAATTTGGTCTCACAAAACTATAACAAATGAGTTTGATTACAAATTCTATAGTCTATATCTCATATATTAATTGATCGTTGTCAATGAAGAAATTCTGTAAAAAAAAGTAATTGCAAAATATAAACTTTTAGTTTGTCATTTCATTACAAAAAACAATTGATAAATGTTTTAGTTAAGTGAATGATAGGTTTTGTGTTTACAAAGGAAGGTTTACCAAGTGGTTTAACGCATATTTGTCATTACATTGACAAATACATACAAGTGACATTGTCACAAAATGTCCCTGGAATCCTCTGTCATCAAAGGCTAAAAGCATAAATAATTTAACACAATGCACAGATATATTTAACCTTTTTATGTCATTGCCTGATTTTGTTGATTACATACTGGCAAAATTGGCTCTTGTGAATAAAAAATAAATAAATGTGACTGGATAAAATTAAGGTAGAAACATATTAAAAATTTACAATTATGAAGCTGCTTATTTTAAAACGGTTGATATATATATACACACAGCATACTTATCAATCACAATGAGACAATAAGTTAATTTTTGTTTAACAAAAATTAATTATCTGTATAGTTTCTGAGACTGTTTAAGTTCTATACTCTTGGTAAAGACTGATGCATTTCATAACAATAACTCACCATTAAAGCTCTTGGATTGATTCATACCTATTCATGAACCCTAATATATGCCTGAATAGCTCGGCACACACCGACCATTCCGTTCCCGTACCTCATTGCTGGTGCATTTAGAACCTCGACAAAAATTTCCACAATATATAAAGTGCCGCACGAATAAGCAATGTGTGACTCCTTCTGAGCAGACGCACTGCACATCGTAATTCTAGTGGCAGGTCGTCCTCATCTGCATCATTAGGTTCTGAGTTGGGATTGAAGATGGAGGTGCGTTGGGTGCTTGCAGGAGGGTTCGGTTCTTTACCGGGGTTGGTACAGCAGGGGTAGGTTGGTACAGCAGGGTTGCGCACGGGGTTGGGTACAGCAGGGGTTCGGGCACCGGGGTTGGTACACTGGTATTGCATTTAGACCCTCGACACAATTTCCACAATATATGAAGTGCCGCACGGATAAGCAAAATGTTTGTCTTCCTTCTGAGCAGACACACTGCACATTCGTAATTCTGTGGCATGTCGTCCTCATCTTCATCATTGGGTTTGTATTGGAGATAGAGGTGCTTGGGTGCTGCAGGTGGGTTCAGTGCTGCATCGGGGTTGGTACAGCAGGGGGGTGTGCTGCACCGGGTGGGTACAGCGGGGGGTACCTCAATGCTGGTGCATTTAGAACCCCGACACATTTCCACAATATATGAAGTGGCCGCACGGATAAGCAATGTGTGTCTTCCTTCTGAAGCAGACACACTGCACATCGTAATTCTTGTGGCATGTCGTCCTCATCTTCATCATTGGGTTTGGTATTGGAGATAGAGGTGCGTTGGGTGCTGCAGGTGGGTTCAGTACTGCATCGGGTGGGTACAGCAGGGGGTTCGGTGCTGCACCGGGGTTGGGTACAGCGGGGGTACCTCAATGCTGGTTCATTTAGAACCTCGACACATTTCCACAATATATGAAGTGGCCGCACGGAAAAGCAATGTGTGTCTTTCCTTCTTAGCAGACACACTGCACATCGTAATCTTGTGGCATGTCGTCCTCATCTTCATCATTGGGTTTGTTTCGGAGATGGAGGTGCGTTGGGTTCTGCAAGGGGGTTCAGTGCTGCACCGGGGTTGGGTACAGCGTTCGTGCTGCACCGGGGTGGTGCAGGGGGGTTCGGGCGCACCGGGTTGGGTACAGCAGGGGGTTTGGTGCTGCACCGGGTTTGGGTAACAGCAGGGTGTACCTTATTGCTGGTGTATTTAGAACCTCGACACAATTTCCACAATATATGAAGTGGCCGCACGGATAAGTAATGTGTGTCTTACTTCTGAGCAGACACACTGTACATCGTAATTCTTGTGGCAGGTCGTCCTTGTCTTATCATTGGGTTCTGGGTTTGGGATTGGAGATGGAGGTGCGTTGGGTCCTGCAAGGGGGTTCGGTGCTGCACCGGGGTTGGGTGCTGCACCAGGGTTAGGCGAATTTGGTCTCCACAATATCTATAACAATACCCTAGTTTGATTTACAAAATTCTAGTCTATATCTCATATTTAATTGATCGTTGTCAATGAAGAAATTCTGTAAAAAAAAGTAATTGCAAAATATAAACTTTTAGTTTGTCATTTCATTACAAAAAACAATTGATAAATGTTTTTAGTTAAGTGAATGATAGGTTTTTTTACAAAGGAAGGTTACCAAGTGGTTTAACGCATATTTGTCATTCATTGACAAATACATACAAGTGACATTGTCACAAAATGTCCCTGGAATCCTCTGTCATCAAAGGCTAAAAGCATAAATAATTTAACACTAATGAACAGATATATTTAATTACCTTTTATGTCATTGCCTGATTTTGTTGATTACATACTGGCAAAATTTGGCTCTTGTGAATAATAAATAAATAAATGTGACTGGATAAAATTAAGGTAGAAACATATTTAAAAATTTACAATTATGAAGCTGCTTATTTTTAAACGGTTGATATATATATACACACAGCATACTTATCAATCATGAGACAATAAGTTAATTTTGTTTTTAACAAAAATTAATTATCTGTATAGTTTTCTGAGACTGTTTAAGTTCTATACTCTATGGTAAAGACTGATGCATTTCATAACAAATACTCACCATTAAAGCTCTTGAATTGATTCATACCTATTCATGAACCCTAAATATATGCCTGAAGCATAGCTCGCACCACGAGCATCCGTTCCCGTACCTCATTGCTGGTGCATTTAGAACCTCGACAAAAATTCCACAATATATAAAGTGGCGCACGAATAAGCAATGTGACTTCCTTCTGAGCAGACGCACTACACATCGTAATTCTTGTGGCAGGTCGTCCTCATCTGCATCATTAGGTTTGGGTTGGGATTGGAGATGAGGTCGGGTGCTGCAGGAGGGTTCGGTTCTGTTACCGGGTTGGGTACAGCAGGGGTTCGGTGCTGCCCCAGGGTTGGGTACAGCAGGGGGTTCGTGCTGCACCGGTTGGGTACAGCAGGGGGGTTCGGGTGCTGCACCGGGGTTGGGTACAGCGGGGGTACCTTATTGCTGGTGTATTTAGAATCTCGACACAATTTCCACAATATATGAAGGGCCCCACGGATAAGTAATGTGTGTCTACTTCTGACAGACACCTGCACTCGTAATTCTTGTGGCAGGTCGTCCTTGTCTTTATCATTGGGTTCTGGGTTTGGATTGGAGATGGAGGTGCTTGGGTCCTGCAAGGGGGTTCGGTGCTTGCACCGGGGTTGGTGCTGCACCAGGTTAGGCGAATTTGGTCTCACAATATCAAACAATACCCTAGTTGATCTACAAAATCCTCATAGTCATTATCTCATATTAATTGATCGTTGTCAAAATGAAGAAATTCTGTAAAAAATAATTGCCAAATATAAACTTTTAGTTTGTCATTTCATTACAAAAAACAATTGATAAATTTTTTAGTTAAGTGAATGATAGGTTTTGTGTTTACAAAGGAAGGTTACCAAGTGGTTTAACGCATATTTGTCATTACATTGACAATACATACAAGTGACATTGTCACAAAATCCCTGGAATCCTCTGTCAT
This sequence comes from Microvelia longipes, assembly GCA_018340805.1. Classification (NCBI taxonomy): domain Eukaryota; kingdom Metazoa; phylum Arthropoda; class Insecta; order Hemiptera; family Veliidae; genus Microvelia; species Microvelia longipes. The sequence continues at coordinate 69,264,080 of JACMZG010000008.1, read as the reverse complement.
CAAAGGCTAAAAGCATAAATAATTTAACACTAATCCAGATATATTTAATTTACCTTTTTAGTCATTGCCTGATTTTGTTGATTACATACTGGCAAAATTTGGCTCTTGTGAATATAAATAAATAAATGTGACTGGATAAAATTAAGGTAAACATATTTAAAAATTTACAATTATGAAGCTGCTTATTTTAAACGGTTGATATAATTATCACACAGCATACTTATCAATCAATGAGACAATAAGTTAATTTTTGTTTAACAAAAATTAATTATCTGTATAGTTTCTGAGACTGTTAAGTTCTATATACTCTATGGTAAAGACTGATGCATTTCATAACAATAACTCACATTAAAGCTCTTGAATTGATTCATACCTATTCATGAACCCTAATATATGCCTGAAGCATAGCTCGGCACACCGAGCATCCGTTCCCGTACCTCATTGCTGTGCATTTAGAACCTCGACAAAATGTCCACAATATATAAGTGGCCGCACGAATAACAATGTGTGACTTCCTTCTGACAGACGCACTACACATCGTAATTCTGTGGCAGTCGCCTCATCTGCATCATTAGGTTTTTGGATGGAGATGGAGGAGCGTGGGTGCTGCAGGGGGTTCGGTTCTGTTACCGGGGTTGGGACAGCAGGGTTCGGGCTGCGTTGGGTACAGCAGGGGGTCGGTGCTGCACCGGGTTGGGTACAGCAGGGGGGTTCGGTGCTGCACCGGTTGGGTACAGCGGGGGTTATTGCTGGTGTATTTAGAATGACACAATTTCCACAAATATGAAGTGGCCGCACGGATAAAGTAATGTGTGTCTTACTTCTGAGCAGACACACTGCACATCGTAATTCTTGTGGCAGTCGTCCTTGTCTTTATCATTGGGTTCTGGGTTTGGATTGGAGATGGAGGTGCGTTTGGGTCCTGCAAGGGGGTTCGGTGCTGCACCGGGTTGGGTGCTGCACCAGGGTTAGGCGAATTTGGTCTCACAATATCTATAACAATACCCCTAGTTTGATTTACAAAATTCTATAGGCTATATCTCATATTTAATTGATCGTTGTCAATGAAGAAATTCTGTAAAAAAAAGTAATTGCAAAATATAAACTTTTAGTTTGTCATTTCATTACAAAAACAATTGATAAATGTTTTAGTTAAGTGAATGATAGGTTTTTGTTTACAAAGGAAGGTTTACCAAGTGGTTTAACGCATATTTGTCATTACATTGACAAATACATACAAGTGACATTGTCACAAAATGTCCCTGGAATCCTCTGTCATCAAAGGCTAAAAGCATAAATAATTTAACACTAATGAACAGATATATTTAATTACCTTTTTATGTCATTGCCTGATTTTGTTGATTACATACTGGCAAAATTTGGCTCTTGTGAATAATAAATAAATAAATGTGACTGGATAAAATTAAGGTAGAAACATATTTAAAAATTTACAATTATGAAGCTGCTTATTTTTAAACGGTTGATATATATATACACACAGCATACTTATCAATCAATGAGACAATAAGTTAATTTTTGTTTAACAAAAATTAATTATCTGTATAGTTTCTGAGACTGTTTAAGTTCTATACTCTATGGTAAAGACTGATGCATTTCATAACAATAACTCACCATTAAAGCTCTTGAATTGATTCATACCTATTCATGAACCCTAATATATGCCTGAAGCATAGCTCGGCACACCGAGCATCCGTTCCCGTACCTCATTGCTGGTGCATTTAGAACCTCGACAAAATGTCCACAATATATAAAGTGGCCGCACGAATAAGCAATGTGTGACTTCCTTCTGAGCAGACGCACTGCACATCGTAATTCTTGTGGCAGGTCGTCCTCATCTGCATCATTAGGTTTTTGGGATTGGAGATGGAGGTGCGTTGGGTGCTGCAGGAGGGTTCGGTTCTGTTACCGGGTTGGGTACAGCAGGGGGGTTGGTGCTGCACCAGCAGGGGGGTTCGGTGCTGCACCGGGTTGGTACAGCTGGGAATACCTCATTTCTAGTGCATTTAGAACCTCGACACAATTTCCACAATATATGAAGTGGCCGCACGGATAAGCAATGTGTGTCTTCCTTCTGAGCAGACACACTGCACATCGTAATTCTTGTGGCATGTCGTCCTCATCTTCATCATTGGGTTTGGTATTGGAGATAGAGGTGCGTTGGGTGCTGCAGGTGGGTTCAGTGCTGCATCGGGGTTGGGTACAGCAGGGGGTTCGGTGCTGCACCGGGGTTGGGTACAGCGGGGGTACCTCAATGCTGGTGCATTTAGAACCTCGACACATTTTCCACAATATATGAAGTGGCCGCACGGATAAGCAATGTGTGTCTTCCTTCTTAGCAGACACACTGCACATCGTAATTCTTGTGGCATGTCGTCCTCATCTTCATCATTGGGTTTGGTTTCGGAGATGGAGGTGCGTTGGGTTCTGCAAGGGGGTTCAGTGCTGCACCGGGGTGGGTACAGCAGGGGGTTCGGTACACAGCCCAATACCGGGGTTACAGGGGGTGTACCTTATTGCTGGTGTATTTAGAACCTCGACACAATTTCCACAATATATGAAGTGGCCGCACGGATAAGTAATGTGTGTCTTACTTCTGAGCAGACACACTGCACATCGTAATTCTTGTGGCAGGTCGTCCTTGTCTTTATCATTGGGTTCTGGGTTTGGGATTGGAGATGGAGGTGCGTTGGGTCCTGCAAGGGGGTTCGGTGCTGCACCGGGGTTGGGTGCTGCACCAGGGTTAGGCGAATTTGGTCTCACAATATCTATAACAATACCCCTAGTTTGATTTACAAAATTCTATAGTCTATATCTCATATTTAATTGATCGTTGTCAATGAAGAAATTCTGTAAAAAAAAGTAATTGCAAAATATAAACTTTTAGTTTGTCATTTCATTACAAAAAACAATTGATAAATGTTTTAGTTAAGTGAATGATAGGTTTTGTGTTTACAAAGGAAGGTTTACCAAGTGGTTTAACGCATATTTGTCATTACATTGACAAATACATACAAGTGACATTGTCACAAAATGTCCCTGGAATCCTCTGTCATCAAAGGCTAAAAGCATAAATAATTTAACACTAATGAACAGATATATTTAATTACCTTTTTATGTCATTGCCTGATTTTGTTGATTACATACTGGCAAAATTTGGCTCTTGTGAATAATAAATAAATAAATGTGACTGGATAAAATTAAGGTAGAAACATATTTAAAAATTTACAATTATGAAGCTGCTTATTTTTAAACGGTTGATATATATATACACACAGCATACTTATCAATCAATGAGACAATAAGTTAATTTTTGTTTAACAAAAATTAATTATCTGTATAGTTTCTGAGACTGTTTAAGTTCTATACTCTATGGTAAAGACTGATGCATTTCATAACAATAACTCACCATTAAAGCTCTTGAATTGATTCATACCTATTCATGAACCCTATATATGCCTGAAGCATAGCTCGGCACACCGAGCATCCGTTCCCGTACCTCATTGCTGGTGCATTTAGAACCTCGACAAAATTTCCACAATATATAAAGTGGCCGCACGAATAAGCAATGTGTGACTTCCTTCTGAGCAGACGCACTGCACATCGTAATTCTTGTGGCAGGTCGTCCTCATCTGCATCATTAGGTTCTGGGTTTGGGATTGGAGATGGAGGTGCGTTGGGTGCTGCAGGAGGGTTCGGTTCTGTTACCGGGGTTGGGTACAGCAGGGGGTTCGGTGCTGCCCCAGGGTTGGGTACAGCAGGGGGGTTCGGTGCTGCACCGGGTTGGTACAGTACCGGGGTTGGGTACAGGGAATACCTCATTGCTGGTGCATTTAGAACCTCGACACAATTTCCACAATATATGAAGTGGCCGCACGGATAAGCAATGTGTCTTCCTTCTGAGCAGACACACTGCACATCGTAATTCTTTGTGCATGTCGTCCTCATCTTCATCATTGGTTTGGTATGGAGATAGAGGTGCGTTGGGTGCTGCAGGAGGGTTTGGTGCTGCACCGGGGTTGGGTACAGCAGGGGGTTCGGTGCTGCACACCTACAATGCTGGTGCATTTAGAACCTCGACACATTTTTCCACAATATATGAAGTGGCCGCACGGATAAGCAATGTGTGTCTTCCTTTTTAGCAGACACACTGCACATCGTAATCTTGTGGCATGTCGTCCTCATCTTCATCATTGGGTTTGCTTTCGGAGATGGAGGTGCGTTGGGTTCTGCAAGGGGGTTCAGTGCTGCACCGGGGTTGGGTACAGCAGGGGGGTTCGGTGCTGCACCGGGGTTGGGTACAGCAGGGGGGTTGGGTGCTGCACGGGGTTGGGTACAGCAGGGTGGTACCTTATTGCTGGTGTATTTAGAATCTCGACACAATTTCCACAATATATGAAGTGGCCGCACGGATAAGTAATGTGTGTCTTTACTTCTGAGCAGACACACTGTACATCGTAATTCTTGTGGCAGGTCGTCCTTGTCTTTATCATTGGGTTCTGGGTTTGGGATTGGAGATGGAGGTGCGTTGGGTCCTGCAAGGGGTTCGGTGCTGCACCGGGGTTGGGTGCTGCACCAGGGTTAGGCGAATTTGGTCTCACAATATCTATAACAATACCCCTAGTTTGATTTACAAAATTCTATAGTCTATATCTCATATTTAATTGATCGTTGTCAATGAAGAAATTCTGTAAAAAAAAGTAATTGCAAAATATAAACTTTTAGTTTGTCATTTCATTACAAAAAACAATTGATAAATGTTTTAGTTAAGTGAATGATAGGTTTTGTGTTTACAAAGGAAGGTTTACCAAGTGGTTTAACGCATATTTGTCATTACATTGACAAATACATACAAGTGACATTGTCACAAAATGTCCCTGGAATCCTCTGTCATCAAAGGCTAAAAGCATAAATAATTTAACACTAATGAACAGATATATTTAATTACCTTTTTATGTCATTGCCTGATTTTGTTGATTACATACTGGCAAAATTTGGCTCTTGTGAATAATAAATAAATAAATGTGACTGGATAAAATTAAGGTAGAAACATATTTAAAAATTTACAATTATGAAGCTGCTTATTTTTAAACGGTTGATATATATATACACACAGCATACTTATCAATCAATGAGACAATAAGTTAATTTTTGTTTAACAAAAATTAATTATCTGTATAGTTTCTGAGACTGTTTAAGTTCTATACTCTATGGTAAAGACTGATGCATTTCATAACAATAACTCACCATTAAAGCTCTTGAATTGATTCATACCTATTCATGAACCCTAATATATGCCTGAACCATAGCTCGGCACACCGAGCATCCGTTCCCGTACCTCATTGCTGGTGCATTTAGAACCTCGACAAAATTTCCACAATATATAAAGTGGCCGCACGAATAAGCAATGTGTGACTTCCTTCTGAGCAGACGCACTGCACATCGTAATTCTTGTGGCAGGTCGTCCTCATCTGCATCATTAGGTTCTGGGTTTGGGATTGGAGATGGAGGTGCGTTGGGTGCTGCAGGAGGGTTCGGTTCTGTTACCGGGGTTGGGTACAGCAGGGGTTTGGTGCTGCCCAGGGTTGGGTACAGCAGGGGGTTCGGTGCTGCACCGGGGTTGGGTACAGCAGGGGGTTCGGTGCAGCACCGGGGTTGGGTACAGCTGGGAATACCTCATTGCTGGTGCATTTAGAACCTCGAAACAATTTCCACAATATATAAAGTGGCCGCACGGATAAGCAATGTGTGTCTTCCTTCTGAGCAGACACACTGCACATCGTAATTCTTGTGGCATGTCGTCCTCATCTTCATCATTGGGTTTGGTATTGGAGATAGAGGTGCGTTGGGTGCTGCAGGTGGGTTCAGTACTGCATCGGGGTTGGGTACAGCAGGGGGTTCGGTGCTGCACCGGGGTTGGGTACAGCGGGGGGTACCTCAATGCTGGTGCATTTAGAACCTCGACACATTTTCCACAATATATGAAGTGGCCGCACGGATAAGCAGAGTGTGTCTTCCTTTTTAGCAGACACACTGCACATCGTAAATCTTGTGGCATGTCGTCCTCATCTTCATCATTGGGTTTGCTTTCGGAGATGGAGGTGCGTTGGGTTCTGCAAGGGGGTTTCAGTGCTGCACCGGGTTGGGTACAGGGGGGTTCGTGCTGCACCGGGGGTACAGCAGGGGGTTCGGTGCTGCACCGGGGTTGGGTACAGCAGGGGGGTTCGGTGCTGCACCGGGGTTGGGTACAGCAGGGTGTACCTTATTGCTGGTGTATTTAGAACCTCGACACAATTTCCACAATATATGAAGTGGCCGCACGGATAAGTAATGTGTGTCTTACTTCTGAGCAGACACACTGTACATCGTAATTCTTGTGGCAGGTCGTCCTTGTCTTTATCATTGGGTTCTGGGTTTGGGATTGGAGATGGAGGTGCGTTGGT
>JACMZG010000008.1:69227466-69256156 GCA_018340805.1 Microvelia longipes | reverse complement strand
CCATATTAAATAACTCTATCCTCTAATAAAACAGTACTCAGATCTCATCATACTCTTATAATTACAATCAGGCTTAATCTATTAATATGAGTACTTATCTTAATACTAGTAATGCTTCCATGACATTCGTTTTATATTAACTATATATATATATATATATATTTATATAAATATATATATATATATATATATAATATATATATATATATATATATATATATATATATCTACTTTTAAAATGTGAATATTATTTTGTGTTCCATTTATGGCAACCTCACATTGTTGTATGAATATTTATTGTTGCATATGTATTCATCAAAGGTATCATAAATCCATATAAATATATGGACATATGCTAAGTCACAACAAATAATACGAAACAACAACAAAGTGGCAGCAAACCTGCCGTAGGTATGCTTCTTGGGTCACAAAACTATCTCAGAGAGACTTTCAGGCTGCAAAGCGGCCTGAAAGGCAGATACCACATTTTAAGTTATTGTTTGAGAAAACATTTACATCTAAATCTATTTTCTGACTGTGTTATCTAAAATTCTGACTCAGGAGCAACTGAAAGTGAAATTGTAGTACTGTTTTTTACTTACTGACAAAATTCCACACAGATGAGTCTGTGCCGATTAACCTTCTCAGGTCATTATGATGGCTTTCGCTAACGTTGTTTGTTCGCGCTGGTACATCCCAAACCGAATAAATGTCAGTCCCCATTCTGTTCAGCCAATAGCTGATAAAAAATAAAAAAACAATAGTCGTCAAATCCATATGATATATTAAAGTATTAATTTGGTACATTAGGAATTCACGTAAAATGACAAAATTTGTCTAAACACCTAATGGTATATACTATTTGTTGATTTTTTTATCACTTCAAGTGATATAAATTTATCACTAAAAGGCTCCAAGCATTGAAAGCTGACTCTGCTGGATATTTTGTTGTAACTAGAGTATAAACAGTTACATGCAAACATATAAAATTTTAAGCTTTATAAAAATAAAAATTATATTTTTATAATTGGAGAATCTGGGGGCACTGCATTGCCCCCCCCCCCCAAGCCTAGCGGTCACTGGTGTACCATCCTTTTTTGGAAGCATCTTAAAACTATTCCCCCCCCCCACATTTTTTATTAAGGATTTAAAAAATATAATTTCAATATTAACTAAAAGATCTTGTTGATCTGACCATTCTACGAATATCATATCTTTACCATTCACAGGTGCCAAGAGATAATGGCTCAATGTTAGGGAGTTTTGACACTCACTTACTAACTCATAAAAATTATAAGGCACATCCAGCAAACATAGAAACTTGAAATTTGGTTTTTAGATAAACGTTAAAGTAAAAATTATCATAATTTAACATTTGCAGTTACTTCTGCATAATATGTTCAGCAATAATATGTTCAGCAATCTCAATCATTGCTAAATCTCTACATAGAAAGGGGGGGATAAATCTCTGCAAGGGGTTCACCTTGGCTCTCTTCTTCGATGTAGAAGGGGCATTTGACAAAGCAAGAATAAGCAATATTTTTTTTTAACATATTTTATTGATTAATACAACAACAATTATGATTGTTACAAGTATTAGAGTTAAATGGTTTAAGTGGCTTGAGAGACTTGGTAGAGAAACAATCCAGGGATTGCACATTTAGGAGGCAAGGCTAATATAAAGAGGACCAATAAGGAATGAATGTATGAGAAAGTTATTATATTTGTATGTTTTAAATAATACTGACCGTAGCGTTTCTTACTCGTCTACCCAGGAGTACATAGACACGTTTTCTACTCCTGCTTACCCTTGCTCCATCGAGCATCGCCTTATGATCTCTGATTTCGCATTGCGCGACTCGGCGGAGTTGGACTAAGAACAAATCTTATTAACTTTGTATTCCAGCAATTAGAATATTGATTGACCGCAGGGTTTGCTACATTTCAAGTAGGCTTGTGGTGCTGTCATATGTTTCAGAATTATTGTTACTACAGGAAAAAATACAGGATCACTATGCTTACATGTTTGGTTGCCTTTTTTAGTTTTATATCATTCTCAAGGGTTTTGTGTGTTAAGTTACCTCTCATAAAAACGTAGCAACTGATTAGGTTTGATATGGGTTACTATAATTTGGTTAACCATTAAGTGCAAGTGCTTTTAACAGCTAACTATAGAAAGTGTGGAATGGTCAATTATTCCTCTTGAACAATTATTAACAACTTTTCAATATGAAAAGTTCAATATAATATATATATATATTAGAAACTCGTTTAAGATAGGCCCTTTCCGACATGGGCCAAAGGGCAGTCGATTCATGTAGAGTTAGTAATAGTAAACTGTCTGACGACTAACACTCTCTCGTATCCAGACCGAGACTGCCTACGAGCACTCCTTCTTCCAAGTACCCGGGCCTAGCCCTAACAGACTCACATCTAAAAGAAAGGGTCCTCAGACTAGCCATATTAATAACTCTATCTAATAAAACAGTAACTCAGATCTCATCATACTCTTATAATTACAATCAGGCTTAATCTACTTAATATGAGTACTTCATCTTAATACTAGTAATGCTTCCATGACTATTCGTTTTATATCTAACAATATATATATATATATATATATATATATATATATATATATATATATATATATATCTACTTTTAAAAATGTGAATATTATTTTGTTGTTCCATTTATGGCAACCTTACATTGTTGTATGAATATTATTGTTGCATATGTATTTATCAAAGGTATCATACATCATATAAATATATGGACATATGCTAAGTCACAACAAATAATACGAAACAACAACAAAGTGGCAGCCAACCTGCCGTAGGTATGCTTCTTGGGTCACAAAACTATCTCAGAGAGACCTTCCAGGCTGCAAAGCGGCCTGAGAGGCGATACCACATTTTAAGTTATTGTTTGAGAAAACATTTACATCTAAATCTATTTTCTGACTGTGTTATCTAAAATTCTGACTCAGGAGCAACTGAAAGTGAAATTGTAGTACTGTTTATTACTTACTGACAAAATTCCACACAGATGACTCTGTGCCGATTAACCTTCTCAGGTCATTATGGTGACTTTCGCTAACGTTGTTTGTTCGCACTGGTACATCCCAAACCCAATAAATGTCAGTCCCCATTCTGTTCAGCCAATAGCTGATAAAAAGAAATAAAAAAACAATAGTCGTCAAATTCATATGAATATTAAAGTATTAATTTGGTACATTAGGAATTCACGTAAAATGACAAAATTTGTCTAACACCTAATGGTATTTACTATTGTTGATTTTTTATCACTTCAAGTGATATAAATTTATCACTATAAGGCTCCAAGCATTGAAAAGCTGACTCTGCCTGGATATTTTGTTGTAACTAGAGTATAAACAGTTACATGCAAACATATAAAATTTAAGCTTTATAAAAATAAAATTTATTTTCATAATTGGAGAATCTGGGGCACTGCATTGCCCCCCCCCCAAGCCTAGCGGTCACTGGTGTACCATTCTTTTGGAAGCATCTTAAAACTATCCCCCCCCCATATATTTTTATTAAGGATTTAAAAAATATAATTTCAATATTAACTAAAGATCTTGTTGATCTGACCATTCTACCGAATATCATATCTTTACCATCACAGGTGCCAAGAGATAATGGCTCAATGTTAGGGGAGTTTTGACACTCACTAATTCATAAAAATTATAAGGCACATCCAGCAACATAGAAACTTGAAAATTGGTTTTTAGATAAACGTTAAAGTAAAATTATCATAATTAACATTTGCAGTTACTTCTGCATAATATGTCAACAATAATATGTTCAGCAATCTCAACCATTGCTAAATCTCTGCATAGAGGGGGATGAATCTCTGCAAGGAGTTCACCTTGGCTCTCTTCTTCGATTAGAAGGGCATTTGACAAAGCAAGAAATAAGCAATATATTTTTTTTTTTTTTAACATATTTTATTGATTAATACACAACAATTATGATTGTTACAAGTATTAGAGTTAAATGGTTTAAGTGGCTTGAGAGACTTGGTAGAGAAACATCCAGGGATTGCACATTTAGGAGGCAAGGCTAATATAAAGAGGACCAATAAGGAATGAATGTATGAGAAAGTTATTATATGTATGTTTTAAATAATACTGACCGTAGCGTTTTCTTACTCGTCTACCCAGGAGTACATAGACACGTTTTCTACTCCTGCTTACCCTTGCTCCATCGAGCATCGCCTTATGATCTCTGATTTCGCATTGCGCGACTCGGCGGAGTTCTTATTAATAAGAAATCTTATTAACTTGTATTCCAGCAATTAGAATATTGATTGACCGCAGGGTTTGCTACATTTCAAGTAGGCTTGTGGTGCTGTCATATGTTTCAGAATTATTGTTACTACAGGAAAAAATACAGGATACTATGCTTACATGTTTTTGCCTTTTTTAGTTTTATATCATTCTCAAGGTTTGTGTGTTAAGTTACCTCTCATAAAACGTAGCAACTGATTAGGTTTGATATGGTGATAATTTGGTAACCATTAAGTGCAAGTGCTTTTAACAGCTAACTATCTATCTAGACTTAAATTAAATCACAATTTAAGTTTTGATCAGTCCTAGAATCTTGTACTTCAATCATTAATATCTACAATAATCTTATATCAATGATTAATTTTACCCGTAGTTTACTACTAACTTATAGATAAAGGCAAAAAAAAGAAAATTATAAAAAATAAAAAAAAAAAAATTACAAACTAATATAGTACTTCTTCTTAGAATTAAGTTTAATGCGAAAAAAAAATAATACTGGTTGACTTGTAATCAGCTCAGGTCTTCATCTTCTGATAACCCGAAGAGGTCCTTCATGAAAGCCGTGACGGAGTCCGGCTCGTCAGCACCAACAGCGCTATCGGGAGTACTGAGAAGAGCCTCCTCGAGTTCAAGCGGGAATGTCTGGAACCTCGTGCTGCTTAAGTCTTTTGCACGGGCCTCCGCTTTCCTAAGGGGCCGAGAAGGAGGTGGATGGTCCCTTATGGCCAATCGACGATTGGCCTACCCTACCAGGAGCCGTTCCCCCCTCTTTCCTCTTCTTGATTCTGCCAAGAGGTTGGTGGAGTTTCCTTCTTTAGGTCCTTACCCTTCTTAGACATAGGCGGCATTTTTCTCCCGGAAACTAAGGGATGCCGTTCGGTACTCGTGACCGAAGAGGTTGTCTTCTTAAGCGTGGCTACTGGCGGGTGAATGCCCTTAGGGTACCTGCTTTCCTTAAGGAGACGGTGGCAACTCTTTCTTAGGGACCGTCAGTAGCGGTCTTTTAGAGGCGCTGATGGTCCTTTGGCTGCAGAAGGAGCTGGATGTTGGATGTCCGCGGAAGGCTGCTTCTTGGTGGTAGCTGTCAGCCCACGTTGAAGCAGTCGATGGCCGTTTGCTAATGGTAGACGTAGTGGGCTTGGTCGACGTGGGGCTGTTTCTTTCTTGGGACGGTGGACGGTCCCTTTTGCCGGCATCGGCCTTCTCCTTACCGGCGGTCGCTGGCGTCTAGGCGATCGAGGCTGACAACTACCAATGGCGGATGGTAAGTGCCTTGCCGTAATGGTAGACGCCCTTCTCTCGAGTCATCACGTGCTCACCTTCAGGGGCGGTTGACGGCCGTTTTGACGCCCGGGTTGAATCCACTGCGTCCTCTCGACGGGCCAGGCAAGGCAATCTCTTCTAGATTCAACCCACCGGCGATGAAATGGGGTCTAGCTGCTTCCTTGATTTGAGCTACTTCTGTTTGGGCTGCGCGATGCGTGACGCCTCTCTCGCTTACCAGCTGGCTTACGGTCTCACAATGACCTTCTCCCACGGGGCTGCACTCTTTTTCCCACTGGTTCAAATAGGTGTTCGTGGCCCAAGATCTAGCCCTAGGAATGGAGTCCACCTATAATGAGTTTGATAACCCCAACTTAAGATCAAGGTATGGGGCTTGCCCCCGCACCAACTCAGGACCCCCAGTGGCGTCTGCGTCCAAAAGTTCACCGTCTTCGACACTTCTCCAATCCCCTGCTCAAACGAGGATCCTCAAGGCTTGAGGAGCCGGGATGTAACCGCTGGGCTGTGGCAACGACGGAGGAGGCAGGTCCAGTGGGACGGGACTAGACCACTCGATCTAAGCCTCAAAATTTTCCTTTAAGTTAAGAAGGTGAAGTATATTTGTTCAATATTCGTTAATATCTAGAGTTTGTAAATATGTACTGCTTTTTATAGATTGATACTACTTTTCATCATCCTGCTTTTATTTCATTACATTTCAGTTTTTATAGCACAACTAAAGAATGTAAGGATTTAAGTGTTAGTTTTAGTGTTGAATTAGTTTAAAGACTTGGTTTTACCCTTGTTAACCATAGAATCCGGTTCTTAATTAGCTTCATGGCTCAGGTAATTTGCCCAATGTTTTTGAAGACATGATTACAGAACATTTACGACTGTTTACTGATTATTGCTTCAGATACCAGGTTAAGAACCTTGCCTGAAATGCGAGAAAAAATACTCAAAAGGCATGTTTCATAATGCTTTACTTATTCATATTGTTGCATAGCCTTAATGTTAGTGATACAGATAGTGATACAGTTATTTTGTTCACATGAGGGCTTTGGCAAAGGGTTCAACCCTTCCGGCAGTTCTTGTTGGGACAGGATTATACACTGCGTTCAACTCTGAAACTCATTTTTTTGGTGTAAAATACCGTGTGGGGTTGAACCCCCTGCTAAACCCCGAATATGAACAAAGTAAGTGATATAAAAATTTATACAGTAGAGTGAGGCAGGTGACAGTAACCAAGGGACTTATTACTACTTTATTAACACACAGGGTTTGGCAGCGGGTTCAACCCAAAATGTTTACACACTATTTTTCACAGTGTAAAATGTTTTTCAGGGTTGAAACCCGAGTGTAATCCCGTTCACATGACAGTGGCAACCTCCTGCCAACTCCTTATGTGACAATGTATATATAAGGGAAAGCAACATGTCAGGCTTCCAATATAAAAAAGTGTCCATGACATCCTTCCTATCGTCAGACTTTAATCATGTCCAGTAAAATTATAGTTCTTTATTATTGTGTAGTGGTTAATTGTGCACATTTAATGTTATTCATGCCTTGTTTGAGATTGTTTAGTTACGAATCATAAGGAAATATAAAATTACTAGAATAAAGTATGTTGACATTAAGCATGATAGTCCTTAAAAGTGAAAAACCCAAACTTTATTCGCAAAAAATCGGCAAGATTCAGTTAATATTTATGTTTTTTGAGATGCTTAATCGAAAGAAACCAGTCCGAAGTCGATACGACCACACTAAGTGACCAAAAACTCGAAAAAAACCATTGTAAAATTACCGAAAACCAAAATTTAGGTCGATAAAAAATAAATTTCGAGTGTCATTTTCTATATAATCTTGGGCGCAGAATCGAATGAAACCGGTCCGAAGTTGATACGACCACTCTAAATGACCAAAAAATCGAAAAAAGCATAAGCTATTAATCGAAAAAACAAAAAAAATATAGAAAACCAAAATTACGGTTGTTGAAAATTAAATTTCGAGTAGGGTGTCGTTTTCAATGTTTTTGGGCCTCTGAGTTTAATGCCAGTGGTCCGGAGTCAGTCCGTCCACTCAAACTCAGGGTACCTGGGTTCACACCCTGGAAGGGACGATATGTTTTTATCGTTTTTTTTTTACTTAATATAAGTTTATAACCAGAAAATAATTCTGGCGTGGTGGTTATGGTAAATAAGGTTTTGCCATATTTTTCAAGGAATATAGATGGGCATGGGACAACTTGTGCCATAGATAGTTAAAAATTCTGGCGCGGTTGTCCGTATGTCGGGCGAATTTCCTTTGGATGCGCGTTTCAGTGCTAACAATCCTGGTTGGAATGATAATTTTTATAGTTTTTACTTTATATAAGTTTACAACTACTAAATAAATTCCGGCGCGGTGGTCCGCTGTCGGGCGATTTTCATTTAGAATGCGTGTTTTCCGGTTCATGCTTTAGAACCTAAGCAGTTACTCAATTGTCAAGCACTGCTCGTAACTCATTTTGTCTGTATTTTCCAAAGGAAATGAGCTAAAACCTTTAAAGATAACTGACTAAGCTTAAAGATAAGTAACTAAGCTTTAAACTAGTGCAAATAATAGTGCGTACTTCTAATTTTAGAGCATAGTTTTATTCTACAACTGGATAATTATGCGCATTCCTTTTGAAAATACAAACAAAGTGAGTTACGAGCAGTGCTTGACAATTGAGCAATTGTCAACTGAAGAATTAATTATAAGCATCTTCTTCTTCTTCTTAAGCATTATACATGAGAGTTTTTTCAAATGTCCCAATTAAAGAGTTAAAATATTTGACTTGGGGTTGAACCCAAAGAAAACCTCCATGTAGATATAGATTCAACTCTGATATGCATTATTTTATACAATAATTAAAATGATTGATTAATTTTTAGGTTTTAGATAAAACCTGTAAACTGAAATTTTTTTACTGAAAATAAACACCTGTTATTTCATAAATAATTAATTATATTTATATACAGTACAAGTTACAATAACAAATATAAAACACTAATTATAGAATTCAAAAATATATTTTTTTATGAAATTAAATTATTTACATTTACAAAATTTGAAAGTTAATGTGTTATTATAGTATTAATAAGTCAATTTATTAATTAATAATAATAACATTAATTACTTAATAACTAATAACACATTATACATTATGTGGCGACATGTGCCACATGTGTTATAACTAACATTAATAACTTAAAATACATTGTATAATATTTTGTACAATTTACACAAATAGTTAAATTTAAAAAGTTCCTACATTTTCTATGCACTTTTAAAAATAACTAAATACTTAAGTAATACACTTAAATTTTTATAGTTTTATAAACCTACCTGCTTTTATGTAAAGATAAAAATAGTAAATAAACTAAAAATGTGACTACGGTATTGACAAGATTTTCATTTTATTGATAAAATATTTACTTTAAAATCTACTTAAAATAATAGAATAAATTAGTGATTATAAATTTAGTTAAAAATTAGTCAAATCAACAAACACACCCTACATAAATAAATATCTTGGTATGTATAATAATCAAAAATATATACAAAAACATTATTTGCATTCATATCTAAACTATAAAATATAAATACATTTTTGGTAACTTAGGTTAATCTGATCAAGCTTAACCCCGTCATCCGATTTGCAACGATACTACCATGTATATGTGTATACTACCATGCATGTAATATATTATTATATATATATATATATATATATATATATATAATATATATATATATATATATATATATATATACTACCATATATATGTGTGTTTGTACATACATTCATTTGTGTACAATATTTTTTACCTAGGCCTTTCTATAGAACTTTTTTTGAATCGCAGTGAAATTAGTACGAAAATCGATCTTAATAACTGATTTGATTTATGTACATATATATAACGTTAACAAATCATGTTTATGACTAATACATTTGAAAGTTCGCTTCTTTCGTGATAGTATGCTACTTATATAAACTAGCAATATGACAAACTGATTTAGGACAACAACCATGTGGCCGTAAAGACGTCAAAGGCCTCTTGTTTTCACTAACACGGTAAATTTCATATACAGTAGACTAACAAAAGAACGTTCTGGAACAGAGTTGAGATTAGTTGTTGATAGTTGTCTTTCAGTGGTGGTAACATTGTATGCTTCTTTTGTATCTTAGTTCTACTTCATGTAACCTGAAAAAGATAAAAAGTAATAAAAACGTTAGGTACGGTGTAGCTCGAATCTTTTCCTAACCACATCAGATTCGCTACGCTCATCCTTACTATTTCGGACTCGCTTTGCTTATCCTCAGAATATAGAGATCGCCAAATTTATACTGCCACACGCCTACGGACTCGCTTTGTGCATTCCTAGGCAGTAAATTCATCCGTTTTATTCCTAGCAGGCATCCATCCAGGCACTGACATTGTTCGATACTGCTTCTTTTTTATGATCCAACATATACCGTAAATACACTTTTCGTATTGGAATGGATATTAGCAAATTTATTTACTACATAAAGGAATATACTTGTACCAAGTTTCAACTCAATTATATTATTTCCCGATTATTTACATAACATATACAAGTCATTTGATAAAATTTAAAACTAATGCCGATGATGAGATGAAACTTGTAACATATGTTGGTCTTACATATGACGACATTCGTGTCAAATATCAAACCGATCGACAATTTTTTTTTGAATTTTAGAAATTTTTGCTGACTCATTATTGCGGGTTAATGAGGTCATACAAAATAATTTCTGGATAGCACAACTAGACCTAAAGATTTTTTTTTATAATTTACGTTACATCCCGGTTTAAGGTTTTTTTTAACACAATACTTTTCTTATATATCTTCTATAAATGAGAAAAAGTAATAGTAAAACATATATAGGTTATATTATATTGAAATATATTAGATAAACTATATTACAATATATTATGTAAAATATATAATAATAACTATATTATAATTAGGCCAAATTTATTACTCATAAAGTTGACTAGAAATAGTAACTATATGCAGCTCTTCCTTGTCGTGACATTTAAGCCAAGTTCAGACTAAGTAAGCCCATAATAATTAGCCATACCAATAATAATTCTTGTAAATGATATAATTATATCATTTTTCTTATTGGTATCACATTTTATTTTGTTTTCATCATTTGCTCTCCCGAGCTACCTTAACAACTTTTTGCGTGAAAGCAAAGCTTTTATGGTCATTTAAAATTATTACCTATTTAAAATTATGATTTAAGATGATTTATTAATTTATAAATCTTTAAATTTGGCTGATATTTTGGCGCACAATTACTATCACTTATTTAGTAATATGTTCATCAGGTAACAATATTTTATCGAATTAATTTTCAAACTGATACTCAAGGATGACTCATTTAAAGCCAAATAGTTTAATATCGATATATGATATTAGTCCTGATGGACAAACAAAAAATCAAATTGATTATATTATATCAAATAAAAAAGAATTGTTAAAGACGTCAGTATTTGTGAAAAAATCTGTATAGGTAGCGACCATAGGGCTGTCAAAGCAATAATTAATTTAAAAGTTAAGAAGAAATGGAACCAAAGGAAAACAAATAAGTTAAGTTTGGATGATTTTAAAAGTAGTAAGTTTTGTGAAATATAAGAACAAGAATTAAAAGTTTGTAATAACAAACAGGAAAATGATGTGTATGAGTTAGAATCAAAAATCGTAACTTCCATAAAAAAAGCAACAAGTCTAATCTCACAAAATAAAAAAGGTAAAGGAAATAATAGTAATAGGCTACCTAAAAATATAAAAAAGTTGTTAAGACAAAGAAGGAACATGAAAAGAGGAGGAAATAAAAAAAATAGAATTTTCGGAACTATCAAAATTGATTAGGATAAAATTAAAAGAGTGGTATAAAGAAAAATGCATAAATAAAATGAAAGAAGCTATTGACAATGGAACGAGTATTAAAAAGTGTACGAGACAACAAGCTATAGGAAGAAAGAAGTTAATTGCTATTAAGGATAATGAAGGAAAAATAAAAAACAATGATGAGGATATATTAAATATTATTAAAGACTATTACCAAAAACTGTACAGTGTGCCTGAAAGTAGAGAGATAGTAAAAAATACTGAAAAGAATGAGGTGGAAGAGTTTGATAACATACCTGATATACTTGAAGAAGAGGTGAAGCATGCAGTAAGTAGTTTGAAAGCTGGAAAAGCTGGAGGGCCCGATGGTATAATAAGCGAACAGATCAAAGCAGGAGGTGATGCTTTAATCAAGGGATTATGCTGTTTGTTTAACAAATGTTTAAAATCAGGCGATATCCCAGACTCGTGGTTTAAATCTCAGTTAATCTTACTTTTTAAGAAAGGCGATAAATTAGAAATAAAAAATTATCGACCAATTAACTTGCTGTCTGTTATTTATAAAATATACATGAAAGTAATAACGAAAAGAATAAGCCCGAACTTTGACCTTACATCGCCTATAGACCAAGTCGGTTTTAAAAAGAACTTCAGTACTACAGATGCCATCTTAGTAATTCAACAGCTAATATCTAAGGCAAAAGAATATAATTTTCCTATGGTACTTCTAACGATAGATTTCGAGAAAGCGTTTGACAACATATATCATGAATGCATAGATAAAGCAATGAAGCATAGTAATATAGAACCTTTTTACCGAAAATAATAATAATCAAATAGTCATTCAGAAATAAATATAAAAGGGTAGTAAATCTTCAAACATAAAACCTAAAAGAGGACCAGACAGGGAGATGTGCCTTCTTCCAAAATTTTGGAGCAACTCTAGAAGAGCCTTTGATGGACTTGAGTGGAGTGAATATGGCATCAAAGTTAACGGAGAAACACTAAACAAACTTAAATTCGCAGACGACTTAATTCTGATCGGTAAAAATATAATAGAAAATAGAGTGCATGTTAAAACAGTTAAAACAAGCTAGAGAAATAGGACTTAATATTAATATTAAAAAAACTAAAGTAATGTATATAAACATAGAAGAGGAAGGAGAAATAAAGCTGGAGGATGAGCGTATTGAAATTGTACAAGATTTTATATACTTAGGTCAAATAATAGCGAAAGATCGATGGATGGAAAAAGAAATAAAGAGAAGGATAGCGATGAGTTGGAGAGCATATAGCTGTTATTTAAGTTTTTTTAAATCTAAGAGTATAGAGATAAATATGAAACTTTGGAATAGCGTAGTTAAGCGTTATGATATATGGATGCGAGACTTGGTGCCTTGACGAGAAAGAATATTGACGGCTTGAGAACTTGTATTAGGCGAATGGAAAGGAGTATGCTCAACATCAGAATAAGAGATAAGAAAAGGAATACATGGATCAGGCAGCAGACAGGCATAGCAGATATAGGTAAGGAAGTTATAGGTCGAAAATGGAGATGGGCCGGCCACATTATGCGAACTAACAGATGAAAGATGGACAAAGAAATATTAGAATGGTCACCAATCGAGTTAAAGAAGAGGAAGAAGACCAGTAGAGCGTGGGATTATGAGATGAGGCTATGTTGTGGAGGAGTACCTGGATAGACAGGAATGAGAAGGATGGAAAGTGTATATAAGTTATGGTTGCATGAAGAGTAGATAAATTAAAATTAAGTTTAATTAACCAATATTTAATCTATAATAGATTTAAAAATATTACTAATTTATTAATATGTAACTAAATAATATTAGCATGATAATTTGTTATTATTAATACTTAATGTTATAATTTGTTATTTGCCAATGATTAATTAGTTTAAGAATATTAATTTAAGATATTTATGTGTGTGTGTGGGTATGTATGTGAATGCGTCTATGATATATACATAAATTAAGTTTAAATGTATCAAAATTTTACTCATGTTTATGAATTTTATAAAATTATTTATGTTATATACTTTAATTTAATGTAAATAATTATCACATATTTTCTTTAGTTATAATATAGTTATGTACTCATATATTATAGAGTTATGTAGTTACTTAATATCAGCAGTTAATTTTATTGTATAACTGTTAGCTTATTATTTAATTTTAAATTATTAAACTTAACGTAATTTTTAATAGATTCCAAAAAATTGTATATGATTAATTAATATCATTAGGAATACTTATTAAAACGATTGATTATTAAATTTTTAATAATTCAATTACTAGTAATAATTTGCAAATAAAAGTAATTCCTATAAAATTATTTAATTAATTATATAAACAATATTAATAAATCTAAAAGAATAGAGCTACTTATATTTAAATAGTTTGTATGGATAATTAATATATTAAAATAATAAACCATAATAATTAAAAATTATTATGAAAACAAATATAAAATAAATTAAAATAAGAAAATAAAATAAGCCAAATATAATTGAGTTAAGTTTTATGCGAAATGTATAAATTATAAAACTTAAGTAAAAAACTTTACCGAACTCAGCTGGCTTGCCAGTAACCACAGCTTTTGGCTGATTAATATTATCTTTGTGTATTAAATGTACTGAATGTTAATTGTTTGTGTAAAAAATATATAATGGTTTATTATTATTATTATTATTATATATATGATATTATTTAGTTATACTTAATATACTAACCACCCAATAAAATATAATTAGCAATTTTTTGTTTAATTACCTCTGGTAGATAAGTTTCTTCTCGCTGTATGTAAAAGTAAGGTTTCTTGAAAATTCATCCACTAATTTTATGATTTTGACTAAAATATCAGCATCTGGTAATTTGCTATGAAGGCATTCCTCTATGACTAGAAAAGATAAAAAAAAATCATTAAATCTTTATTATTTTTTAAATATGAATTATGTTTGATGTACGTAATAGGTTTTTGTATAATTTTGATTATATGTTTTAATTTCGGCTGATTTGAGTTTTCATTTAATTTTCAATAAAAGTTACTTGTTATTAGCAAAAATTGTAGAAAAACGAAATTGCACTTTGGTAGGGCAGTTTGCTTGTCTAATTTAAAAAAACATGTCTAATGAGCCTTTTATTTATCGTCATTTATCTTTTATTTTTATAGGTTTAAATAACCGTGCTTACCACAGACCAGAGACTATAGATACTTAAACAGTAAGACTATTGACTCAATGGTGGGAAAATTTGGATTCCGGTCGACACTTGCGCGGCGGGTGACCTACCTTTCAATTGAGTGGGCGTGTCTTGATTTCCCTTTTTTAGCCCATAGTCAGTTTGAAATTTATTTTTTATACTTTGTATAGTTATACTATACAAAGTATATTAATTAAAAGTAATCCAATTGAGTGGGCGTGCCTTGATTTCCCGCTTTTTGCCCACAGTCAGTTTGAAATTTAATTTTTATACTTTGTATAGTTATACTTCTAACTAACCCTACCACTTTAATCTTACACAGAACGCTTCTGATTATTTTTAAGTTTTTCATTCAAGTAATATATTAATTTAATCGATTCAATCAGTTAATATTGAAATAGTAGCTAAAGTTTACACGTGGTAGAAGATAGTTTTTGGCATTTAATGCAGTCTGTATTTTAATTACATCGGCAAGATGCGCACATGTGATTAAATGTAATTACCTGATCAAATCGACTAAATCAATAAATTAATTAAAATACAATTTACACTTATCTGCCATCAGTAGCGTTCTCTGGAAGTTGAAAAAAAAGTTTCTAATTACTTTTAGTTTCTGAATTTTTGAAATACAGAACATGCAACGGCGAAAGTCCGCCGCAGCGCTATTTTTAGTAGCTTGCGATAATCGAATCCAAACTTTTCCTCATTTAAGTTAACCCCCCCTGCCACAGACTCAGCTTCCCCCTTAAATTTAAATTTAAAAAGCGCGCTTTTGAATAGGATTAAACGTAGGTAGGAATACTTTTATTCAAATAATTAATATAAAATTTAATGAATATTTACAAAGAATTGATTACAAATATCGAATGTTGGACGAAGTATATATCCTTTATGTCCTCTGTGTGTAATATTATGTAATATTCCTCTGAGTCTAAATACTTACTGTAGTTAAGCACTAAAATAAGTAGCTTAGGAAGATCGTTTATTGTAGATCTCTTTAAGGGCGTTGACATCATATGCGAAGCAGCAGCAATAACATCTTCCAGATACTTGTATCCCATCGTTACCTATAATAAAAATAAGTGAAGTTATTAGTCCGGGTTTTATAGCTTATATTTGACTTAGTTAAATGTCAATTTTAGAGCATATTCTACTGGGCTTATAGAGTTGAGCCATCTCTATGTAAGAGTAAACAATTCTTTGGCATTTTTTCTATTGATTTTTTTAAGCAGATTTCCTTAGTAAATTTGTGTATTTTAACGCTGATTACAATCGCAAGTTGATGTGAAAGATACCGCAAACTAAAACAACTAACTTTAAAAATTGTTGGATATTTTGTTGTGAAAATGTAAAAACTTTGGTAGGTACCCCAATGAAATGAATGTGTGAATGAAATTAACTAAAATGTTATATGCAATTGAAAGCTACCGAGAGATTTTATTCCCGGTCTTCGTATAGGCCTGAATCGATTGCTGGTAATGCTTCGGCTGGTAGGTGGAGGAAATAAAATTGATTTTCCATTGTAATGCTATATTTCGCCTGCTATATTTCCGTCGTCACTATGAATATAATATATTAGACAAGGTATATTCAATTAACTCACCTCTTGAAGTAATAAAAGGAGGTCGTCATATCGTCGATTCAAATCTCCAATAGCTTTGAATATCTTCTTCTTGACTCCTTCTCTCACTGTCTTCCCTCTAATCTCGAAACTCACAACATTGCTGTCGTACGAACTGACGGATAACATCTCCTCATATGTCCACTGTGAGAACAAGGGCCAGTAGCTGCTTAGCTTCTCTTTTCTTAACCAACTCCATACTCCTGAATAAAATATAACTTAGTAAATAAAATGTACATAAGAAAGAATAATATGCTTTCTATATTGTGTAAGAATAATGAGGCGCTTAGTAAATTTCTGATAGCATGGAAACTTCACAGCCCGAAACAACAAAAAATAAAAACCATCTTTAAATAGTTTCATTATTTCCAGAATGTACTAATAATATTTTATTATATCTCAGGAGGTAAACGAATTTTTGCCTTAAAGAGTTAGTTTATCGTTATGTGTCTGCCAAATCATCAACAACAAAAATCATGACAGTTAGTATTTTACATAATATACTACATTATAATATGATTTTAAGTTGCAAAGATAGTTAAAAATTTATTTAAATATTCCAAAGTTTTTAAAAACTATCAATTAATTAAATCAATTTTTAAAACTATCATTGAACAGACAAGTATATTTTCCCTACTACTTTCTAATGGGTGCGTTTACCTATCCATCAATAATTCGTTTATGAGCCATAGTTACCTTCCATTCCTGGACACGGCATCGACTCGTCAATCTTTTCCTTCTTAACTCTGTCGTGCAGGGACACCAAAGATTTAAAGAATCGCATTTTCTCGTCTTCTGTAAAGCTATAAAAATATTAAAAATATTTTTAGTTTTTAAACTGCATGTATTTTTATTTCTATTTATTATTGTATGTATTACTAGTGGAGTAGTAAATTTTTTACATAATTATTTATTATTAATGATGATAAAATATAAAATATATACATTATCAACCATTTACAAACTATTGTGTTATTCTTTTTGCTACCCTACCTCCTAAATAAAGTGGGAAGCATTGCATTAAAA
Source organism: Microvelia longipes (assembly GCA_018340805.1). Classification (NCBI taxonomy): domain Eukaryota; kingdom Metazoa; phylum Arthropoda; class Insecta; order Hemiptera; family Veliidae; genus Microvelia; species Microvelia longipes. The sequence continues at coordinate 69,238,809 of JACMZG010000008.1, read as the reverse complement.
ATGTCGGCGTTTCACTATCTACAGATGCCTAAAATCTAAAAAAAATGGTTTCTGCGTTTTTACTTTTCCTCATTTATACCGTAGGTACATAAGAAAAAGTATTGTGTTTGCAAAAAATCCGAAACCGAGATAAACCGGAATTATCCGTTTCAAGTTTTAAAGGCCTCCTGAGTGATTTGTTAAGTTATCAGTCTGTATGTTGTGAGTGTGTGTTATCATCGTCTGGTGTCGTGAGTGTTATCAACTCTCTAGTGTTATCATCGTAGCTCCCAGTATTAAAACTCCTAGTGTATCATCGTAGCTCCAGAAACTCCTAGTATCATCGTAGCTAGAGGTTAAAACTTCGTACAAAAATCAGTCATCCGCGGTAGGTGCACTATTCGGAAAAAAATATATTTTTATGATGCCATTAACCCGCAATAATGACCGTGAAAATTTTGAAAAATCATACAACGCAGAAAAATGATGCCATCGAATTGAGATTTGGCACGCATGTAGCTATGTATAAAACAACCATGTGTACTAAGTTTCATCAGCATTAGTTCAATTTTTATCGAAATTACTTGTGTACGTTTTTTAAAAAATTGTAAAAAATACAGAAAATGATCCGATTGAGTTTAAATTGGTACTAGTGTAAACCTTAATAAATAAGTACACTGAGTTTAGTTTCAATACGACTATTATATCTATGATTTTTGTTGGATTATAACAAATAATTAGCATTAAGCGTGGTTAGTGCTGTATGGGTGACCATTGAGAATGATACGGATGCATTTACTATCTGAAGACTAGCTAAGCGAGTCCCAAGCAGAGAGGATGAGCGTAGCGAATCCGATGTGACAAGGAAAAGATCAAGTTACCCCGTACCCGAATTTAAAAAATTTTGTCGCAAAATTCGTTATTCTATGCGACACCCGAAGCTTAGTACACCACTAAAAAATAATTTCCTTTACACAAAAATGTATTCCAAGTTTCATTAACCCATATTTAATGGATCCAAATTTAAAAAAAGATGAGGGGTTACTTTTAGTCCAAACTGTATATTAAATACTGAGTTACCCTTGTCAAAAGCAAATAATCACAGCAAGGAAAACAACGCAATTGGTCCTCGGACTTAGTCCAAGACGTCTAACTATACTAAAATGGTATCCCTTAAAAATCTTAATTCAATTATAGCAATACAATAATTGGCTTACCTATTAAATAAAACAGGGGTGCCATAAACTTGATTAGCCAGGTGGATTGCCAAGTTAATACCCAGTGAGTTAAGTAGCGATCTTTCCATCGATGAAACAACCATAGATCTATACATCCTTCCAATATCATAATTGATTCCATCAAAATACATTATGTGCTTAATCAGTCCGACTAAAGTTTTGATAACATCATCAATATCATACAGACGTTTGACAAAATCTGTTGAAAAAAGGTAGAATGAATTAAAAAACATAATTATGAGAAATAAATTACAAGTACTAAACAGCCAAATGAAGTAATTATTATATCTCAGTTAACGAATAAGTCCAAAAGTAATAATAAGCATTAAAATTATACTATTATACATTCAATTAACAATGGATTTGTCTATTGTCTATATCTTCGTAAACAATAGATAGATTCGTCTGTGACGTTTTGGCTATTCTAGAAATCTTAAAAAATTACTCACTTTAAAAAGAATTTAATTTTAACCAACTTAATCTGTGATATTATTATCTATAATATTTTTTGTTTACTGTTATTATTTATTTAAACGTAACCACATCATTAAATAATAATTAACGAAAGCTGTAATTTCCGTAAAACCATTGACATATATGAGTGCATGAACTTACTACTAATTTGCCCTGGGTTTTGGTACTTTGAGAACTCGATCGACTTTAAACTAGTTTATTCTACTCAGGTCCCTAAAAAAGTATTAAAAAACGACATCCTTCTCGTCATTTGTTGTTCACTTCACGTACCGTACTACAAACTTCCGGTTATTTACAACTATTTTCCGATTTTGGCCACTTTCAGTTGTCTTATCAAACTGGACCGGTGCATTAGATTCAGCGGCCCAAAAACTAGACCTTTTTCTAAGAAAATTTAATCTTGAACTTTTTTTCAGTATATTAATTATTATATACATAAATGATGATTCAGATTTTTATTGACATCACATTGACCTTGTTTATATATTTGCGTGTGTGTGTGTATGTTAAAACTTTTTAATTTAATGAGTTAAATTTTAAAATTATAAATTTTAAGAACCTTAAAATTTCGGTTACAGGTGATATAGTTTAAATTTCGGTTATAGACTTTTGGTGCTTACACATTTCTTTTCCTATGTATTTACGGTATATAAGGAAAGGTAAAAATATTTTTTTATCAAAATTATTTTGAACAAATATACTACATACCTATGTTATTTGCTGCCAATAGAAGGTCCTCATCACAAGCGTGTGGTGAGGTAACAGTGGTCTCGTCCATGGCAAGGCGACACATCCTTAAAGCAGTTTATCAGCACAGGGCTAAGACAAATGTCAAAATACAAAAATTATTTGAAATAATTTATGAAATATAAAAATTTTATTAATTATTTACATTTAAATACATCAAAAATAATAAATATTTAATTGTGATTTAACATTTTTTTAAAGAATATCTTTTGAACAATAATTGCTATCTGAACAAGTAATCACTCATTGCTATGTTAATTTTTTTGTTTTGTAATTGTAACATTATCTTTGTGAAAAATAAATAAAATAAACTCAAAATTGAAATTTTTATTTATTAAAAAAATAAAATAGTATATTGCTTAAAATATATATTATTATTCTTACCTAAAGCTAAATTTTCAATAACAATATTATTTATACGACTTGATAACAACAAAATTAATAGTTTTCAAAATTTTAAAGTTAATTACAATATACTAAACGTAAAAAAATTATTTTAACTACAGAAGTGAACACAATAAGGGTGGCACTGAGTCTGAAGTACTTTGTCCTTTCCAGTTGTATTTATACTTAGCAGGTAAGCAGGTAGGTATGGTACAAGTACCCGCTAAGGTAGCTGCAGGGAGAGGGTGCAATCTTGCATGTTGCCACTACTTGGCATCAAACAGTTTAACCTGTGTAACATGACAGATCAGTGTCAGTTTAGCGAATGGTAGTTGGATCAAGCTAACAAATATTAGTTGGTCCCTCTACGTAACCTCTACAACTATACCTGCGTAACCTGCTTTGGTAAAAACTTTATCAATTCAACGAAAATTCTCAAATAACAACAATATTAAACATTATGAAAAAAAAAGAAATAATTTCAAACGATTCATAAATTTTTTATGGTAAAAAAGGTTTTACCATAATTTGTTTAAAACTGTACTTACCATTGATTTAAGGCTGTACTTTCTGTTACTTTTATAAAATTGCTTTAAAAAAAACTTGGTAATGATAGGTGTCATGGCAGGAGTCGTACTTCGAATACTTTATGGTTTATGCTCGACTATTAAGCAACAGTGGCACCTCTATTTGTCAGTCAATGCACATGGATTTTTCAAAGGAAATGCGCTGGTAAAATTTTGTAAATTAGCACAGACTCAGCTTTGTATAGCAATTTAAAATGTAGACCGGTATTAAATATACAATAAATAGATTTGGACAACCTAAGGTATACAAGAACTATTCCTTATAATTTAGTGTGGAGTATATATTTAATTTAGTACAAATCGAATTAAATTTTTTGCTGTACTTTGTATGAAAATAAATTTCGACAAACATTTGAACTGATTAAACTTAGTTTACAATTTTTTAAGCGAAGATAAAATAAGCTTATGAGTTAGGGTCATAGAGGGATATATATATAATATATATATATATATATATATATATATATATAAATAATATATATAATATATAATATATCATATATATAAATTTCTTGAACATCCACCCTCTTTACCTATATGTATTTTTGTATTATGATAAAGACGTTTCCATGGGACACGATTACTTACGAACACTCTCGCGGATCAAAATAAAACATAATAATAATAATTTTATTTGTTTTTAAAGTATACAAACTTCATACAAATGGTTCACAATAATAGATAGTATATAACAAATAAGTTAAATGTTCACATCATGGAAAGTTTGAAAATATAAAAAGTTAAAACTTAAGTTGAGGCGAAATTATAAATTTAAAATAAATGACCTTATTTTTAAGACGTTAAGAAAAAAATAATAAATAGAAGAGGCCTCTTTCTTTGACGGGATGCCTATAATAGACGCTATGTTTGTATCATCAGACCATTGGTTACTTATTTTATTGATGGGTAGGAAAGCTTCTCTTTGAGATTTTTAAATAGGATATCTTAGCATAATATGAGCTAAATTCTCGTTTTCTTGCATATTACAGAGTGTACACTGTTCATTGGTTTTAATTTTATGTACAATTCCTCTGAAAGTTACTTTAATACAGTCACTTCAACCAGAACGTATTTGGGCTAGCAGTTTCTGATGTGAATATGTTAGTTGAGTATCTGGATTTAAGCAACTTGTGTCTATATGGCAGTGGCGTAGCCAGGATTTAATTCGGGAGGGTTGAATGTTAAAATGTATAATATATTATATAAATATATATATATATATATATATATATATAATTATATAATATAGATATATATATATATTTATATATCTTCAATTTCAAAGTATATTTTTTTATATATTATGATATTTATATTATAAGTTTATTGTTAAAAAATATATGTTATGTAATTTATTTTTTTATATATTTTTATAGGGTTTATTTTTTTCGTACATTAATTGCGGGTTTAGGTTATGTAAAAATTTCGGAGGGGGGCTGAAGCCCCCTCAGCCCCCTCCTGGCTACGCCACTGCTCTATGGTGAAAACTATTCAGTATGCGGTATGGAAGTATAATAGAGTCCTGTATTCTGTCTAAGTCCTGTTGCAGTAATTTAGTTGCGTAGGGCGTAATTTTACTCAAAATAAAACTTAGTATCAACCTTAGTATATACCAAACTCTGTAGTTAATGAACTGTGTTAAAAATCCATTTATTATTTAAAAAAATCACAAATCTTCAAAAAGAAAAGATCAGATTTACATTTTTTGCACATGTATTGCTTTTTATGCTTAACACATACAAATACGAAGTTACATTTTATTATCAGTATAAGTTTCGGTGTCATTGATTGGCAAATACAACAAAATGTAGGTATCACGATTTTTTTGATAAATTTGAAAATTTGCTTATTTTGTGGCAGTATGCCACGAAATATATAAACTAGTTAAATGTCGAACTAATATTGGGCAACAACAATGAGGCCATGGAGAAACGCAAGGGCCGGGTTGCGGCCTTCAGTGCCACCGGCCACGAGCGCCTAAGAGACCCTTATAAAAAAAGAAGTAGGCTTTTTTTTATAATTATAATTTTAAATAAGTAGGTGTAAATTAATAATTGGTAATTCCTAAGTGGTACACCATGCAATGCATTTACGATCTTCAATAAAACTTCTGACTTCGGATTCGTGGTACTTTGGAACTTATCCTCAATACATTGAAATCACTTAGATCAGCTTCGTAGCTTCGGACTTGCTTCGCTTGTCCTCAGATTTATAAGTCGTTAAATTTTGTCTGTCTCCTAGTTCTTTTACTTCGCTTTGACTGACAGTGATGATGAACTGTTAAGTTTGAAAGTCGGCCAAGTCAATAAAAATATACTAAGTGGAGTGACATAGACAAAAGAAGTAGGCTTTTTCATAATTATAATTTTAAATAAGTAGGTATAAATTAATAATTGGTAATTCCTAAGTGGTACACCAATAAACTTTAATTTATTTTGATACCTATCGCCATCATTGGTAGGATAATTTAAATTAGGTCTAAACATAAGGTTGGCATTTTTAAAGATATCATGAATTAAAAAGGTTATATTTACCGCAAGTTGAAGAAGCAATCGAAGAATCAGCTACCGTCGATACTTGCTGTTGGATATAAATATCCCTGGACCGGTTTCGGCATAACGCCATCATCAGCAGGCGGGGCAACACTCGAGCTCTCAACTAATAAAGTTAAATCAGTGATTAACTTCTAGTCTCAATGAGCACGACGAGCCCTCTGAAGATCTTCAGAGGGCTCGTCGTGCTCATTGAGACTAGAAGTTAATCACTGATTTAACTTTATTAGTTTGAGAGCTCGAGTGTTGCCCCGCCTGCTGATGATGGCGTTATGCCGAAACCGGTCCAGGGATATTTATATCCAACAGCAAGTATCGACGGTAGCTGATTCTTCGATATCATGAATTACTCTCTAACACCGTAATCAATTCAATTTTTAAGTAACCAGCGAAGCGAGTACTGTGATCTAAGAAAAATTTTAGGGGTACTACGAACCCAATCGTTTGTAATAAATGTTTCTTTGGATAATGAGTCTTGAAATATTTAAAAGGATGTAATATAGGTACTACATTTATAACTGTACCTGCTTACAAATCTGATTATTTCAACAAACTTTCCAAGAGATTAAGTAAAATTTATGGAAGTGCGTATTCAAATCGGTTCCTTTGCAGTGCTTAGCGAGTGCTTTTGTTTTGTCAGTTACCTTAACTGTAGGGGTGCTAGGGTGCATCTTCTACCTGGATTGCAAACAACATTTTAAGAATATTGAAATCTATTATTACAACTTAAAATAAATTTATGCAGAATCGTATTGCCAAATGTATTTAATAAATTATATGCGAAGTTCTATTGTTTCTTATGTAGTTTTATATTCTTCTATTGTTTTTCCCCATTTATAATACATGTATATTAGAAATGTTTTCTTTTTGCAAAAAATCTGAAATCAGGATGACACCGGAACTATTTGTAGACAGACCCTCCTAGAGACATTCTATGTGGGTTTCATAAAATTGTCTATATGTATGTGAGTGTGTATTTGTTATCATTGTTCCTATCATTATATTTATACTAGAGAATTTAATGTTAGTACAAAAATCAATATGTAGTTGTGTTGTCCAAAAAATAATTTTTACTATGACGTCATTAAACCGTATAAATGCCATTTATATTTAATTTTTTTCCCTTAAACGAGAAAATGAGTTTTGATTGGGTTATCATAAATAAGACAAATATAAGTACGGAATTTCATTTTTTTATCAGCGTTAGTTTAATTCTAAGTGTATGACCAGTGTACGTATTTAAAAAAATTAAAAAATCAAATTTGGCCATTACGCAGCATAAGTTAGTGTGGTACTAAACATCTTGTATAGAGATGTTCAGCCTATTTAATATGCTTATTATTTCTTCTGTGTGTGCTGCGTAATGGCAAAGTAAAACCGCTAAGATATCATATATTTACAAGCATTATTAAAAACCTACAACGTTTTACGCTAGACTTGGTACTTCTTTACACGCATGAATTTTTGTTGGTATTTCCTACAGATTCCATTCTATAAATTTAACCTAAACATTTAGCAAAAAAAAAAAGCCTAAAATTCTAAACGTGGATCAAATTTATGTCTCAGCTACCTTCTATTTTCTTAGCTTTAGAGTTCTCTACGAATAATAAAAACTGCAAATTTAGTGGCAGTTAATTGCATAGTATATGGAGTTTTTTTGAAGTGCTTGCATATTATTGTCTCGATTTGCTTATAATTATTTATTTGTAAATATATTTTAATTTTTATTTTTTCTTTTTCAGTTTAGCATGCGTCGATGTTTAACTGTTAGGAGCGAAACAAAATACGATCATAATATACTCGTAATGTTCGACATAGTCTATTTATTATTATTAGCTATACAATTTTTTTTCATTCATTATATATATATATATAGTATATATATATAATATATATATATATATATATATATATATATATAATAATAATATTATATACATATAATATATGTTATAAAAAATAGAATTATGGATTCCACAACTAGGTACTTCCTAAAATCCGCCTAACTATGTTGTTTAAACTTATTAATTAAATAATATAGAATAATAATATTCTAATATTAATGTTCAAATTTTCAGTCCACTGATGGGTAACCCCGTTTTATTAGCTGTTGTTGCCAAGTATACTGGTAGAACTAGGTTTGATCATTAGAGTAGTTAGTCCTTGGGTATTCAGAAAAGTACACGGAAAAAAATACAGGAAAAAAAGTAAAGAGAAAAAAATACAGTGGAAAAAAAGTACCCGGAAAATAGTACACAGAAAGAATTACATGGAAAAAAAGTACCCGGAAAAAAGTACACGGTGAAAAAATTGCTCTGGAAAAAAAGTACACTGGAAAAAGAGGTGTACTTCTTTCTGTGTGTTTTTTGCGTGTACATTTTTTCCTGTGTACTTTTTTCCTGTATTTTTTTTTCCTTGTTTTTTCCCGTGTACTTTTTTCCTAGATTCAGTCCTTGTTACCATGAAAACGTGATAAATCACGTCAATGCTGTTTTATATAACCTGATTAAACTGTATTTTTTTAATTGTTATATTTCCAACTTTTACAAATAATACACCACATTATATAAATAAATATATTCTTATATATGTATTAAACATGCATCTTTAGATTAAATGACCTTCTATGAAATACTTTCAATTCGCCTTTAATAAATTAAATAGTAAATGGATTCAAAGAAAAATAGGATCACATAAACTAAAGAAGTGCCATAAACATTATATTAATAAAGAATTTGACCATTAACAATATGTGACCATTTGTTGTTGTGGTAAACTGTGGCTATCGAAAATCTTCCATTTAAAGTGAAGATAAAATGTCAATAAAACCTACAAAAATTGCCCAATTATATTACTTTCAACCTGACAAAAACTACTTACAAAAATAACATAAAAATGATTTAGTTAACAGGCAATAGACAATTTATTTAAAATCAATAAAATAAATTCATATTTAGCTTAAATTAAAATAAATATTTTAGTGAAGTATCAAATATAAAAAAATATGTTTACTTATACTTAGTAAAAAACCAGCACTTTACTTAGGTTAAGCATGTTACTTGACTAGTAGTTAAATTATTTGAACAATTATATAAACATTAACAATTAATAAATACAATAATTATTGAAAAAAAACATAAAACCAAGAAAAATAATTATAACATAACACTAAATAAGTAAGGAAATATAAACAATTGTACAACAAAATTATATCGCAATAAATTAAGATATAAACTACATAAATACAAAATAATAAAAAAATTGTATATATTGTGTGTATTATTGCATGTACGTGTGTATATGTATGTATAAAGTGTGTGGTATTGGTGGGTATATATATTATGTATGTATGTGGTATAGTTATAATATCATTGTGTAGTGTAATAATATAATAATACATAAATATATAGAATTCATAAAATAAATAAAAAACATAAAATAATAAAATAAAATGTCATTAACATTACTTTCAATGCATTATAGAGTATAAAATAACGCCTCACTGCGGCACAAGACTAATGTCTAAGCAAGGAGTACGTTTCCAATAAATCTACCAACTTCTCTCATAATATATAAATGCTATATCTTTTTATATATTGTATTAATTATATATTTAATAAAATATTCATATCTATCTACTATCTTACTTTTATTTGTATATACATAGTATATGCTCAAAAACATTTTAATTTAAGAAGGTATGAAATCTCTATGTATAATAATTATTTTAGAAGTTTGTCATTATAATTATGTATTTTTTTAAAAAAGGAAATATTATAAAAAAAAAAAAAAAAAAGGCGGAGTGCCCTGAGTTGAAGGATATCGTGTCTAACTATACTCTACTTACGTCAAAAACACACCTAACCTATATCTAAGTGATACTGTTAATACACACATAATACATACATACAGCAATATATATAATATATATACTATATATATAATATATATATATATATAATATATATATAATATATAATATATATATATATATATATATACATATATAACATAAAAATATACACGTTTATTAGTATAAGTTTATTTATTTTTTATTCTCATATCCTTTAATTTCAATCTTTAATTTAAATTTATTATTCATTTTTCATTCATTTTTATTTAATTTTATTCATTATTTACTTTGCCACAACCAGCCTCAGATTGTATTGATGGAAAGGGTTGGCATGTAAAATCCTATTTTATACAACTCCTAAAATTATAAAAGTATATTAAACTAGCAATTTTGTAAACATAATAACCATCACTTCTGTCTGCGGTTGGTTTTGTAAAATTTCAATGCGTCAATTGTTGCCAGTATTTTTTTATTAGATTGTTGCCATTATTTTTATTAGATTGGAAATGTAATAAACTTAGTATTAGCTATTTTAAACGTGCAGAATGCTTTAAGCGTTATATAATTATATGTATAAAGAGTAAATATATAAAAAAAATACTTCCTTAGTATCCAATTTAATTATAAATATGATTATGACTAATCAGAATCAGGCAGTATTTAGTTGGTAATTATAAATTTTAATATACTGATAACCTTTTTAGCATTTCAGGTAAAACATTCTAGTACCCTAGCACCCCTTGTTATAAGGTAGTTGACCAGACAGACGCAACCGCTAAGCTCAGCAAAGAAACCGATTTGAATACGCCAGTTCCATAAATTTTACTTAATCTCTTGAAAATTTTGTTAAAATAATCAGATTTGTAACCAGGTACAGTTATGCATTTACGACCTACAATAAAACTTTTGACTTAAAACAATCGGATACCTGGTACCTCGGAACTTATCCTCAATACATTGAAATCACTTAGCTCAGCTTCGTAACTTCGGACTTGCTTTGCTTGTCCTCAGATTTACAAATCGTTAAATTTTATCTGTCTCCTAGCTTCTTTACTTCGCTTTCTATGGCACTGATGATAAACTGTTAACTTTAAAAGTCGGCTAAGTCAATAAATATATACTAAGTAGAGTGACATCTTTCATTTTTTTGCCTATTTACAAATTTTATTTTGATAAATATCCGTTTTAAAAGCTAGTTAAGAAACAAAACATTTAATTCCTCTTATATACAATTGTTTTAATATTTTCAATGAAATACATAAAAACAATCTACTTCGCATTTAAAATTAGCATAATTTTACAGTGATCCAGAGAGTATTAAATAGTTTAAAGAAAAGAAGACCACAAAAAGATGGAAGTAAAATGCAAGGAAATAAATTCTGGTAGAGATACAATAATCGACGCTCAAAACAAATTTTGTTTCGAATAATTGACCACACTATTGCTACACACTATATACTACACTATTGCTACACACTATACACTACACTATTGCTGCACTCTATATACTACACTATCCACAGCTGGAC
>JACMZG010000008.1:69189072-69209988 GCA_018340805.1 Microvelia longipes | reverse complement strand
AGCGATTTTTCCTTTAAAAAAAGACAAAATGAGTTACGAACAGTGCTTGACAATTGAGTAACTGCTTAGGTTCTAAAGCATGAACCGGAACCTTAAGCAAGAAATGGGTTGTTAAGCACGGAAACACGCATTCTTATCAAAATTTGCCCGACAGCGGACCACCGTGCCGGAATTATTTATTAGTAGTTGTAAATAAATAAATAAATAATCCTTTATTCACATAATATACATTTCTGTAAATTGTAAAAAGTCAAAACAAAAATTTATTTGTTACAATTAAAATTTTATGGATTGAAATTCTTCCACACTGTACAAGGGATTTTTAAAAAATTAATTTTTACTAATTTGTCAAATCTATTCTCTTCAAGGGCTCTTATTTTTCAGGTAATAAGTTATACAGCTTTAGCCCTGCTTGAATTGAATTATATTTAGCTGTTCTTGTCAGTCTGTATTTTTTAAGTACTATATGATTTGTCTGCCTTGTATAGTGAGAATGAATGTTCTCTACTTTAGTTAGACTTGATCTAATACTATGAATGTAATTTAAAAGCTGATAGCAGTATAAAGAATAAAAAGTAAGAATTTCATGAGTTTGAAATTTTTTTTACAAGATGTTTTGTTGGGTAGATAACCCGTAGTGCTTTTTTTGTAGAATGAATAGTCTGCTCGCATGTGGAGAAGCTCCCCAAATCATTGTGCCGTAAGACATTAAACTAAAAAAATTAGCAAAATAAACTATTTTAAGAGAATTTTGGGAGAGGGAGCTTGAAACTTTCTTGAGTATATAAATGCTTGTACTTAATCTTTTAGCTAAATAGTCAATATGAGGTTCCCATGATAATTTGTTGTCAATATAGATGCCTAAAAATTTAAATAAGTTTACGCTGTTATCCATAAAATTAAATCTAATATTTACATTTTATTATTATTAAGTTTTACCTTATTGGCTTTACACCAGTCATTTAAAATATTAAGTGTTATTGACTGTAGCTCATGCAAGTTGGATTGAGTTTTGGATGAAAAAATTACCCCATAATCATCAGCGAAAAGAAAAGCTCCAGCTACTAATAAACGCATGACGTAGGGCAAGTCGTTAATATATATAAGAAATAGTATAGGACCTAATATAGATCCTTGTCTAACACCATGTATTATGCTTTGTAAGGCTGAACAGGAGCCACCTATGTCTATGTATTGTTGACACCCTTGTAAATATGATATCAAGAAATTTATTAATGTCTCGTCTAATCCGTAGTAAGCTAATTTCACCCTTAATATTTCAATCTGCACTCCATCAAATGCTTTGGAAAAGTCAAAAAAATAAGCTGAAACTATTTGTTGAAGATCATAATTTTCTATACATATGTTTGTAAACCTAACAGCTTGCGTAGAGTTCCTTCCCTTTCTATAGCCGTACTGATGTTCGTAAAGAATTTGATTTGTTTCAAAGTACTCTACAATTCTGGTTTTAACACATATCTCTATAGAAAGAAAGAAAAGAAAAAAGAAAAAATGACTTTATTGAAAAATAAGCATAAAAATATACAGAAATAAATGCATTGAAGCCTACTCCAGGATCCTTCTTTGGATCGTTAGGAGGAGGGTTACTTAAATAACTAATTTTTTTCGTTTATTGTATATGCACACACACATATACATACAAATATATATACATACATACATATATATATATATATACATACACACATACATATACATACACACATATACATGTACACACTTTTACATATCCACACACATGCATACAAACATATACACACTAATGCAGTCTGCATAAGCACATTCATGTGTGGGTGCACATAAATATTCACACACATATTTTGTGAGTGGAGAAAAGAGTGTAAAATAAAGCCCTTAGTCATAATTAAAGTGTGATATTAAATATGCTCTGTAAGTCCATATTGTTTTTATATATGATGCTACATTGTAACAATCTTCCTTTGTTTTAACCTGCAAAAAGGAAAAATATTCTCTCTAGTAATGGGAGACTTTCCGAAGAACTTCCATCGAAACTCCCCCATAACTGGGCAAACACCAATAAAATGATAATTGTCTTCTATTACACCCATATTACATGCTGAACACCTGTGAACCATCCTGCCATGGCTAAAGTTCAGTCGTAACAGTTGTCCTCTGGCCTTAATCACCCAGCTTGCAACATTTCTATTGTTTAGGTATTTTAAAAAATCAGGTACTTTTCTATTTGCAATCAGAGGATAGTAAAGATTGTGAAATTGAGCATTCTGAGATTTAATTAAAGCTTGATTACGTTCTGTTACCTGGACTCTAGCCACTATCCCATTCATCCATAATTTAAGTTTTCCCATGTCGGATAAAATTGTCTCATGCAAGGCCAGGCCCATTTCATCCCCTAGTTGTGCCCATACTTTAAACCAAAAAAATATTTTTTGATATGACCTCCTTTGCCAGGATGTTAGGCAGTCTATTGTAATCTAATGACAAAACCCGACTGATATATTTAAAATGAAGCATAAGAGAGCTTGAAAAAACTGTTGAGAGACCAGTTTCAAGCATGGTTACATAGTTTGGAGTTGTGCTAGGTAGATTAAGAGCTTTTTTAATAAAATATCTAAGCAATAATTCCGGATGTTCAGTTCTTTGATATCCCCAGACTTGAGCTGCATAGGTCATTATGGATAGTGCAGTTGCCCTGAATACTTTTAGTTTTTTCTCAAAAGTAATATTTTTACTATAAAAAAGTGACCAAACACTATTAACTGCAAATTTTGCTGATGTTAGTTTTTCAGTAAAATGTTTATGAAAAGAGAGGTTGCGAGACAGAGTTACTCCTAAATATTTATAATGAGTAACTGATTCAATTAACTCATTTTTGTAGTACCATTTTTCATTATGTTTTAAATTTACTCCACCACCAAATATCATAATTTTTGATTTTGCCAGATTTACTACTAAGTTCCAGGTTTCACAGTATCTCTCAAACTCTCTGATCATAGCACGTAAGGTAACCACATCTGAAGCCAGTAAAACTAAATCATCCGCATACAAAAGAACTTTAATATTTAACTTACCAATCCATATGCCTCCTGAAAGAGCCTCTACTATATCATTAATAAAATAGGCAAAAATTAAAGGCGAAAGCAAACAGTCTTGCCTAAGGCCAGATTCCGTAGTAAAGCATTCAGTACAGCATCCACACACCAGCTTCCGTCTCATTTAAAAGACTTTTTATATTATTTATTATTTTAGAAGACAAACCAATATTAAATAATTTAAAAAATAAAGACTTTCTAATAATACTATCAAACGCAGCTTTCAGGTCCACAAAAAAACAATAAACCTTTTTACCTTTGGTGTTAGTTTTTAATTTTATAATATTAAATAAATTAAATATATTGTCTGTCGTAGAGTAACCAGATCTGAAGCCAGCCTGATATTCAACCAGTACTTTATGTTTTCTCTCCCATGCTTCGAGGCGTCCCAATATGATAGCAGTGTAAATTTTTGGTAGAGTATTTAGGAAAGAGATCCCTCTATAATTTTTTGCTTCATGTATATTACCTTTTTTAAAGATTGGGAAAATTATAGCTTTTTTAAAACTTTTGGGTATTTTTTCTTCTGTCCACATGCAGTTAAAAAGTTTTAAAATAAGCTGTAAACAGTTATCAGGGGCACTTTTATAGAACTCATATGGGATGCCATCAAAGCCAGGAGCTTTGTTATTTTTACCTTGCTCAATAGCTATTTTAAGTTCACTTAAAGAAATTGTTTTATCTAAATCAGTATTTTTGATTAGGGGTTCAGCATAGGAAGGAGGGTTAGAAAGGAGGGGGGAGTCAGAAGATCCTTAAAATATTTTACCCACTCATTCTGGTTTAGATTTGATTTTATATTAATATTTTTCATTTTAATTCTTTCACTATTTTCCAGAATTCTTCTGAGTCCCTCACTCCTCCCACCCTGACTGTTAGATTTTGATAATAAAGTTTTTCTTTTTCTTTGCATAGGCCTCTATAAAACTTATTAGCTTTATGATAACATATTTTATTGTGTGGAGTATCAAGCTTGTTGAAACGGTTCAGCCATCTGTACGATTCAGATCTAGCTTTCCAGCAGTCCTGGTCAAACCAAGGCTGCTTGGGTATACACATTTTGTTTTTAATAGGTTTACCACCACCTGAATTAGAGCATGCATAAATACTACCTGAAATTAAAGCTATTGTTTCCTCTACATCACCTGAGAAGGAGATAGTTTTGTAATATTCTTGCATTTTTTTCTTATATCTCAGCTTCCTTTTCAGCCCACCGAATCCTAGGTAGTAGGGGTAAAGTTTCATAGGTAGTAATTTGCCATGGGCTTTGAAGTTTAATTTCAAGTGGCATATGGTCAGAAAAGCATTGCTGACCGACTTTAAGGTCCCTAAAAAATTGATTAGCACTAGTTTGAACAGCACATATATCATTAACAGACCTTCCTATCGGGCCCAAAAAGGTCCAATGGCCATTTTGGTCGCTTTCACTTCTACCATTTGTAATAATAAGGTCATAGTTTTCACAAAATTCAAGAAATTTCCTACCTCTTGCATCTATTTTTTTATCTTGGGAGATTCTTTTACTTTTAACATTGCAAGCTAGGGTTTCTAAAAAGTCGGTCGGCAAGACTTGCTCCTCACCAATACGTACATTCCCATCACCAGCCAAAATAAAATTATTCCTCTCAGAAGCAAAAAAATTAATAAGATTCTCGAAGTCATCGTGCCATGCATTACAGTTTATATACATCGGTAAAAGGAAGACTGTTGTATTGCTTTGACTATATTTGATACTAATATATTGGAAATCACTCTCTTGAGAGAAATCAATGCCAGTACACGAGGTTCTGATTCCGATTAACATCCCCCCACTGCTTCTACCAAATTTAAGCTTTCTAATGGCACTGACCCATTTTAACTTAAAATCACAGAAAACTCGGGTAATGGCATTAATTTCCTTAACCTCATCACTGGTTATGTGAGTTTCAATAAGCACAAACACATCACACTTTTTAAGATAATTAATAAAAAAGAGATCATTTACTTTCGGCTTTAAACCACAGACATTATACACAATAATATTTAAAAATATTTCACGGTTGACTAGCTGAGATTCCAAGTGGTGAGATCCATGTCTTTCAGCATAATGCTTTTTTCTCCGTTTTCTTTTAGATCATGTTTCCATGACGGGACCAGTTAACCATTTGATTAGGAGAGTATTATAGTCTGGAGTTACATCCCAGCCAGCTAGGGTGCTAAGCTGTTGAAGAACATCAGTATTTCCACACAAAAGTTCATAATTTTTTCCAATGTCAAATTTAACATTCTCTAACACCGCAAAGTCTCTCACAATTTTTAGCATCTTATTTGGGTTTTTTGTAGATATAATTCTCTTAAGAGCAAATAAAAAGTTTCTCCTTTGGGTGGTTGATCTGGAAATATCCCTAGAGACGTAGTAGTTTGAGCCCTGCAATTTTTTACAGTTAGCAAATATTTTATTAAGATCATCATCCACTGGGATATGAGCAATGATTCTCGGCAGTTTTGCCCCTGCTTTTCTGTCTAGTAGATGACATCGATTAATCACGACTTCCTCCTCTATTCCTAACTGGTTTTTGAGAAAATTTAAAACGGCTACCTTACATCCAACGTTGGCTGTGGAGAGACCTCCAAAGATTAAGTTGTTTCTGCGAGATCTGTCTTCCATCGAATTCAGCCTAACTTCTAAGTTATTATTTTCACTTCTGAATTTAGTAACTTCGTTATCCAAGTCTGTTTTGTAGCAAAATAACCCGACAAAGTAACTTTAAGAGTTTCATTCAAAGCGTCCACGAGATCGCCAAAGGTTACATGGGTGAGTGGCAGATTTCGGTCCATTTTTACCTTTTTATTAGTTTGCAGCACTATATTTGACTCTGGCGATAAATTACACTTTTTTCGTTTTTGTTAATAACTGTTTTCGGTCATTAACAATACGAATCAAAAAAAAAGTCGACGTGCACGGTAAGAAACCTTAACGTAACCTCCTCCATATCTCTATAACTTTTGTTTGACAAGGGATGACAGATACAGGACGGTAATTTCCGTACTCGTCTTTACTACCACTTTTATGTATAGGAATAACCCTTGCTATCTTCAAACAGTCCGGAAATATACCTTGTCGAACACTTTCATTAGTTAAATAAGTTAAGGGTTCTGAAATGCTTGATCCTAAATTTTTCAAGATATAAAAATTAATACCAAAAGCATCGTTACTTTTAGAGTTTTTCAGTGTTACTATGATTTTGTTAACTTCTTCCACTGTGACAGGGCTCAGCTTTAATTTGGTAGTAACTTTAGGGACAGAGTTGAGATAGTTTGAAAATGTCTTTTCACTGTTGGGTATGCTACTAATTATGCTTTTTATGGAAGTTATAAAATAATCATTTAAGCCATTAGGGGTTAATTTGTTAGAAGGATTGTTTAGTGGTGTTCGTTTATTTATATTAGGAGCAGTGGAGTTTATAATTTGCCAAACTTGTTTAGATTTATTGTTTGAGTTTTTAACTAATTCGTCATTATATTTTATTTTGGCTTTGGTCAAGGATCGAGGATAATAATTTTTTAGTCTATTTAGTGTGGCTTTATTGAATTGTGGAGCGGAATTGTTTTGATTTAGGCACTCATGAACCTGTTTATATGATAGATAAACATCTATATGTAAACTGTATATGTAAATCTGTATATGTTATATATGTAAACATCTATATGTAAACTTATATAATGTACAAACTATAAAAATTATCATTCCAACCAGGATTGTTGTAAAGCACGGAAACATGCATCCAATGGAAATTCGCCCGACATGCGAATTTCGCGCCAGAATTATTTTGTAGTTGTAAACTTATATTAAAAAAACAATAAAAAATTACCGTCCCTGCCAGGTACCCTAATAAAAATTTGAACCCAGGTACCCTGAGTTTAAGTGCTCGAATTGACTTCAGACCACTGCTATTCAACTTAGAGGCCAAAAAAACATGGAAAACGACATCCTACTCGAAATTTAATTTTCAACGACCGTATTTTTGGGTTTCGATGATTTCTTATGCTTTTTTCAATTTTTTGGTCTCTTAGAGTGGTGGTATCGACTTCGGACCGGTTTTATTTGATTCAGCGTCTCAAAAAACATAAATATGTACCTTTTTTGCGGCAAAAAATATTAAGTCTGAATTTTGCTGATTTTTTGTAAATTTTGCTGGCTCAGCAAACCAGGTTAATGACGTTTCAAAAAAAACCTGGTTTTTAATAGGTTTCGTGTCCTCCCAATGGTTGATTTTTTACCAAGTTTAATTAAAAAATATTAATCGTTCGAAAGATAGAGTGTTTACAAGAAAGAAATACAGACACACACACACTCGCATATATATATATATATATATATATATATATATATATATATATATATATATATATATATATATATATATATAATAGTCTCGCAAAACCTATATTTTCGTCATTAGGGACGTCAAAAAAGATGCCATATTTTTTATAGAAATTTTCAATAGAATAGAACTTTACTCCATTCAAAAATTAGTATTTCTTTTTATTAATTCTTCTATTAACGTCCGCAATATTTATCTCAAGACTTTCACTCATTTCACTCAACAAAACATTTTAAAACAGTCAATATTAATATTTTATAAAAGAGATCCCCTACAATATCAATCTATCCAAAGACCCAGCAAAGTATACACTTTTTGACAATCATGCAAAAAAAGAAAATATAAATAAGATCCAAATTTAATTCTTAAATCTAACAAACCCTTCTACACCCTTAAAATAAACAAAATTAAAACAAAAATAAGTAAAAAGGACAAGATACCCCAAACTATTAAATATAATGTGGCGCCGGTTTACACAAAATAAATGTTCTCTACTTTTGTCAATAAAGAATTTATTAGAAAAGTAAATAAAAGACGTAAATAGTTATATATAACGATTGGAAGGAAAAGTCACCGCCCTCATGATTTTTACGCCAAAAGAGAGCTTGGATAAGAAACAAAGGAAATTCGCTAACAGACCGATTACGTAGCGGCTAAATAAATCTTCTGGAAATGAAAAGGCTGCCTTGTTCTATAAATTTGTCATTATGTTAGAAATCATAAATCAATTTTTCTCTTTGTGCCAGTAACATTAAAATCGAATCAGCCATTTGAGCTGAAGAGTGTGTACAAGAAATGTGCGCATTCATTCCTAAATTTCGAGAACCATGCGAGGAAACATGTAATTGAGACCTCTCTGTATCCAGAAAACTTTCAAACAACATGATACACACTTTTTTCAAACCAACATTGTTTAAAATTTGTATTATGGGGCACTGGCTGACTGCTAATTATGAAACTAAGTACCACGTTACTTCAGCGTGTAACTAAACAAGATTCAAGCTAAGGCAAGTCTGTAAATAATAAACGAAGGGCTGTCCAGGCTCTTGTATATAAAACCTCTTAAATTGTTGTTGGTCGTACTTAAATTAGAATGAAACAAAAAAAGGTTAAACTCAATTTTAATACAAGTTTAATCCTATTGAAAATTAAATTTATCATCATAAGGATTTGGAACTGATGCTCTAGCATACAATTGTACGTTATTATAAAGTAGTCGGTAATTTTTAAGGTATATATCAAGAAAAAACAAGTAATCCTTGGCTTCTCATTCGACGATGGCGCTAGGAGCTGGTTACATGGTTGTTACATGGTAACATGGTTGTTGTCTCGTACCAGTTTATCGTTTTAAAAAAACAGAAAATTTCTAACATATGAGTCCAAAAAACGATTCTCGTCAAAATAATAGATTCCTATTTTACTCATCTTGTCCAAACTCGTATTACAGAACCACTTTGCCAATCCTCCAAGACACCTTGGACAAATCTAGCCACGTCACCTTCTGCAACAAAATGAAAATATTAAAAAACGACTTTAACGTAAAAAAATGATAAAATTAAAGTAACAACATTATCGATTCAAAGTAAATTCTTAAATAACAACAATATAATAAACTCTGTATTACAGAACCACTTTTCCAATCCTCCAAGACACCTTGGACAAATCTAGCCACGTCACCTAACAGAATGAAACGACTTTAATAAAAAATGATAAATTCGATTCAAAGTAAAAATAACAACAATATAATTCTGTAATGAAGGAAGAAAATTCATTAATTTAAACGATTAATAAAATTTTTTATGTAAACAGTTTACAATAATTTGTTTAAAACTGTACTCGCTATTGATTAAGGCTGTCCTTTCTGTACCTTTTTGCAAAATTTCTTTCAGACACATTTGGTAATGATAATCGTCACGGCAGGAGTCGAACTTTGAATAGTTTATAGTTTATGCTCGACTATGAAGCAACATAGGCACATCTATTTGTCAAAATTCGCATAGGATTTTCAAAAGAAATGCGCTAGTAAAATTTTGTAAATTAGCATAAACTGAGCTTTGTATAAATATCTAAAATGTAGTCCGGTATCATTTATACAAGGGTGAAAATAGATTTGGACAACCTAAGGTATACAACTTCTGGTATAAAAGACCTATTAAGACCTTATTATTTAGTATGGCGTATACTTTAATTTAATATGAATTAAATAAATTTCTGGCCGTACTTTTAAAAATAAATTTTAAAAAAATATTATAATGATTAATCTTAGTTTACAACTTTTTAAGGGAATTTCCAACCATAAAATGAGCTTATGAGGTTAGGGTCATGGAGAGGGTAGAGGGGGTATAATTTATATATATATATATATATATATATATATATATATATATATTATATATATATAATATATATAATATATATTAAAAAATCAGGAACAGGGTACCTACCACAGTACCTTAAGATGGGTGCCTGGCCATAAGGAGACTGAAGGTAACGAGCAAGCAGACATCCTTGCAAAAAGAAGGTCTCAGACCACTCCTGTGGGCCCTGAAGCCATAGTAGCCATACCCAAAACTATAGCTAAAGGTGTACTTAAAGATTGGTTCTTAACCAATCATCTGCACTACTGGAACAAATCCTCTGACATAAGGCACAGCAAACTTATGTTTGTTAAAGGACCCAGTCCTGAAGTAACTGAGGATCTCCTTAGCCTAAGCAAAAAGGATCTTAGTACAGTAACTTGACTATTGATTGATTACTGTCACCTCTGAAAACACCTCTATACTATTGGTATCTTTAAAGATAACCCAGTGTGGAGTCTTTATGAATCGGAAACCAAATCTTCCTCTCACATACTTCTGAGATGTGAAGCCTTAGCCTTTCAAAGGTTCTCCAACTTGGCACTCTCACTAAGTTTGACTCTCCTAATGAATCACCAATTGAGTGGATTGTACAATGGACTTCCAGTCCCTGTGCAAATGGGGTAGGTATCCTTGACTCCAACTCCATTAACCATCATTAAGTTCTGGTTTATGCTTTATAACATGAATAGTTTCTTAGTTATCAAGCTCAACTTTATACTACTAGTAACTCACTTTTTCTGTATGATTAAAAGAAAATTCCCTAGAATTATTAAATATAAAATGTTAAATAAAATTTTGCGTTTCTAGTCGAGGCGTTCTGAGCGATTTTTCTATGAATAAATATTTGATTAAATATATATGGGCATCTCATTCTGCATTAATTTCTTTTTTAGTTTGTAATAATTTCAGGATACTAAAATCTTTTTTGGACTTCAGGTAAAAAATGCACCCTTGCACCCCTTGTTTTAAGGTAGAAGGTGGACAATACAGAAACATCTGTTAAGCACAGCAAAGAAACCGATTTGAATACCCGGTTCCATAAATTTTACTTAATCTCTTGAAAAGTTTGTTAAAATAATCAGATTTGTCAGCATGTACAGTTATGAATTTAGTACCTCTACGTCTTCTTCTTTTTTTTAAGTATTTAAGTATCCAAAAAACCCATATAATGACAAAACATTTGGTATGTGGTACCTCGGTTAATTTCCTAACTTCTTGGGACTTGCTTCACTTAGCTTGTCCACTATATGTTATATTCATCTAAAGCTTATAGTGTTAAAATGTATTATAAATCGTCATCCTAAAGTTTTGTCATAAATATTTTAGGCATCGTGCATCAACGAATAGGAAACAAAAATATCAACAAGCTTTGAACTTTTTTTAGCTTCAATAAACCTCTTGTTGGACCTCTTTTATGGACCTCTGCGGGAATCCCTTTTTCTTTGAAACTGCTAAATGGAATGAAACTAGTCCGAAATCTAAACGACCACTCAACGATCATTAAGTAGATTCTAATATGTAAGCACTTAAAATTTTGTATTGCACTAAATTATTTTTAATCCATATATCTTTTTAATTAACCTATATTATTTTTGAACAAATCCCGATACGGCTTAAAAAGAGAACTACTTTGACTTTTAAGAGCACTCTAAGTTAAAATTTAGTCAAGATCTATTAATTTATTATTTAGATTTCTAGCTGTAAGCACTCAAAAACTCAAAAAAAGAATTCTTAAACTAATCCCCTGCTATTATTTTAGCAATGCTTAGTTCCGGACTAAGGTACTTCCCACACGTATGTGCAAACTTTAAAGTCTAATATCTCAGTTAATTTTTATCGTAAAAACATTTAAAAAAGATGGAACATTTTTTAGACAAAATTTACTACATTTTTCTATTGCTACATATTTTTCATATTTACATTAGTTTTTGAGTTATTTTGAAAAAATCGAAAAATTTTATAATTTTTTTTTTAAACAAGTTCTTTATATGCAAAAGTAATACAATATATAAAAAAATAATATTATGAAATCATTTATTTTTTAAATCTAAGCATTTTAAATAACTGAAAACCTCAGGATCCATCTTCAGTACACAAATAAAGATAATTGTACAACGGTAAAGATTAATTTTCATTTTTGTGAAAAAGACATGTTTAATCCTGTT
The DNA here is from genome assembly GCA_018340805.1 of Microvelia longipes. Classification (NCBI taxonomy): domain Eukaryota; kingdom Metazoa; phylum Arthropoda; class Insecta; order Hemiptera; family Veliidae; genus Microvelia; species Microvelia longipes. The sequence goes on along the minus strand of JACMZG010000008.1, from coordinate 69,198,007 downwards.
TTTTTAAAGAGACTTTTATATTCTTTTTTTGTAATCATAAATTATTTTTCATTCAAATCACTTTTACCATAGCTCATTTTAAAGGTCTTTATAAACACCTTAAAAAACAATCTATGTATTTTTTTAAAACTACTCCTTTTAAAGTTTTTTAAGGAAACAAGGTTCGATTTAAAGTTGATTTGAATAAATCCTCACCTTCATCAAGCTGCAACTCGGATCTTTACTGCGATAATATTTTCGATTCGACATTCGATTTGTTATTAATTTCAAAAGGCTTCTTTTTTATTCTAATATTTTTTTTATACAATCTACAGTTTTCGAGTTATTATTAAAAAAACACTTAAAAACATGCATTTTTTAGCTGCTAAATTAACAATTTTTAAAATCGTGAATAACTCAGAAAGTATTAACTTAACAAGAAAAGTCTATAAAACATTTTTTACTTAAAATTGAACACTCTATGGAATCCCGGGGTTATTTTAAGGTGAAATATTTTCACCCCCGAGAAGGGGTGGCATTCACCCCAAGTTCCGAGGTACCACGTATCCAGTTATTTTAAGTCAAAAGCTTTATTGAAGGTCGTAAATGCATAACTGTACCTGGTTACAAATCTGATTATTTTCACAAAATTTTTAAGAGATTAAGTAAAATTTATGGAACCCGCGTATTCAAATCGGTTTCTTTGCTGTGCTTAGCGGTTGCGTCTGCCTGGTCAACCACCTTATAACAAGGGGTGCTAGGGTACTAGAATTTATTACCTGAAATGCTAAAAAGGTTATCAGTAAATATATATACTTACGTAAAAGTTTGATTTTATTGTTTAAAATTGGCTAGTATTAAACAAGCACATAAAGGCGAGCAAAACGAGCCTAGAATTTTATGTTATGTCTTTAACTCAATGCTATATAAAATTAGGTACTGATGAACATGTTGTTTTTATTTATTAAAATGATATATTTATTTGTCATTTATTGTCAGTTCGATTTTAGACATTGAAAAGAAATAAAATTAGTTTAATTTGGACTTAATCTTTTAAAATTATAGATTATATTAGATTAGATTAGAAATACCCGAAACAATGGTCCTTCGAGGAAAAGAAATCGCCTGAAGACGCCTTTGGTAATATATTTTTTTGCCTTTAATATTTTATGTCACTTAAAGGAGTGAGAGATTAAATAAAGGAAAACTTCCAGATAAATATAAGGACTACGTTATGGATGACGTAATTAGGACCCTCTACGATAAATGACAATATAGAGGAAGATGTCCAAGATTTAAATATTACAGTCCATAATGTAGAACTAGAACCGATTAACAAAAATGTAAACGTTATGTCCGTCACATCAAAATCAAAAGGTAGGAGTTCAAAGGCTAAGTCTTTAAGATCTGAAATTGAGGAGGAAACTCGAGCATTAAATGAGTTGGCTGAACTAGAGATAGCAGCTGCTAGAGCAGAAGCGAAAGCAGCTGCAGTCATTGCTAAAGCAGAGATGGAGGCTAGGAGAAAGGAAATTGAAACTAGGAGAAGACTTATAGATCAACAACGTGAGCTTAGACTAAGCCATTTGCAAGGCAGTGGCTACCTTAGCAGTAAAGCTAGCTCGCGTAGAGATGAAGTAAGTGAAAACGTTGAGAAAAATAACTCATTTCAGAAAGTTAAAAAATGGTTGACTAAAATTAGACCAGAAAATTCGCAAAATATTGATAATTATGTTCAACCTGAAATAATACAAAGTGTAGGTAAATTAACACTTGCTAAAAATGACGACAACATTTCAGATATTAATAAAATAGATGAAAAGATATATGGCAAGATAAATCACAAAGAAAGTGATGACAGAATAAATTATGACATGATGAATGATATTAAGGTCAATAATAAGAATAATGATACGAATAATAAAAATGAACCAAAAGCAGGTTCTTCTAAAGTAGAAAATTTTAAACCAGACTTCCCGGTACATGTATGGTGCAAGCAAACAGCCAAACGAGAATTGCCAACCTTCGGAGGGGAAGTTGAACAATGGCCACTGTGGATCGCAGAATTCAAGAGGTCTACAGAAACATATCATTTATCAGACTCCGAAAATTTATCCAGACTCCAAAAATAAAAGACAAAGCAAGACATGCTGTACATTCATTATTAATTTATCCAGAGAACGTTTCAGAAATAATTAAAATTTTAACTAGACGGTTTGGAAGATCAGACTACATTATAGAAACATGATAGGGAAAATACGCAGTTGCCTTTCCAGAAAGAATACAGACCGGAAGCTTTAATAGAATTTAGCGATACTGTTAGAAACCTAGTCGTGACGATAAATTCACTTGATCAAAAACATCATTTGCAAAATCCAACATTGCTGAAAGAATTAATCAGCAAATTATCAGCTAATATGAAACTTAGTTGGGGGCAGCACGTATTAAACCTAGAAACTAATGTTGTATCATACAACATTTTTCAGATTGGCTTAGCAATATAGCGGAAGCCGCGTCGATAATCACGCCTCTCCAAGAAAAAGATAAAAAATCAAGCAAAGAATACACGTTTGCGGCATATCAACAAAGAGAAAAATATGACAGACATAAACAAAAATATGTTTAATTTGTAAGAAAGAATGTGCAACGTGGGAGTCTTGCCCTGTATTTTTGAAAGCAAGCGTTGATGAAAGATGGCAGTATGTTACGAAATTTAAACGTTGTTTTTCGTGCTTGTTCAGTCGACATCAAGTGAAACAGTGCAGAGCAAAAAGTAAATGTGGAAAAAATGGATGCGAACTTAGACACCACTCTCTCTTACATAAAGATAAGAAGAAACTACCAGATTATACCCAGACAAGTACGTCTACAAATGAAACAGAAAAAGAGAAGACTGACACAGACATTGTAGGACATCAGAATGAACGGATCAAAAATTTAAAAGTATTACTACGTATCATACCGATTACGCTATATGGAAACGACAACATAGAAGTCAAAACATGCGCTTTGTTAGACGAAGCTTCGACGGTAACACTCATAGATGCTAACTTAGCTAATGAATTAAAAATAAAAGGGGATACAGCACCAATAAATATTGCATGGACAAACGAACAAACTTATTCAGAAGATGATTCTAGGATACTTAGCATCAAAATTAAAGGACATGATTCGGAAATTTTTGAATTAAAAAGAGTGAGAACAATTTCGAATTTAAAATTGCCAATTCAAACTATAAGAGAAGATCAATTAAAAAGTCGGTGGCCTCATTTAAAAGATATTCCGTTTCAAACATTTACATCAAGACAACCGTTACTACTAATAGGACAGGACAATATCGACTTAACTATTGCCGCGAGGTTGTTCAAGGACCAAGAAATGCTCCAATGGCGTCCAGAACAAAGCTTGGTTGGGTAGTACATGGGCCGACAAATAGATATTACGACAGAATAGATGACGAATTTATACTTCATGTGAAAGAAAATGATGATAAAGAACTTAAATATTTAATGAAACAAATGTTTGAACATGATTTCTTAGATTTAACTAATGCAGCAAAAACTAATAATGAAAAGAAGACTATGACTGAAGAAGACCTAAGAGCAATGAAAATAATAGAAGAAACATGCATACAGACAGAAGATAAACATTGGGAAGTAGGCTTAGTATGGAAGAAAGATGACATAAAGTTGCCAGAAAGTAAGAAGGCAGCAATTAGAAGACTACATTGTGTTGAAAGGAAAATGGATATGAATGAAAAACTATGTGAACAGTACAGTGAGCAAGTAGAAGATTTTATCAGGAAAGGCTATGCTAGAGAACTAACAGAAGAAGAAGCTAGAGAAAAATCAGACAAAACTTGGTATTTACCTCACTTTCCAGTCACTAATCCTAGAAAACCTAACAAGTTTAGATTTGTTTTGATGCTACGGCAAAATCATATGGACAAAGTTTGAATGATAACCTTTTAACAGGACCTGACCTTTTTAATAATTTGATACATCTTTTATTCGGATTGAGACAGTTCAAAATTGCGTTTGTAGCGGACATCCAGGAAATGTTTTTGCAAGTTAAAATAAAAGAAGAAGATAGACAAGCTCAAAGATTCTTGTGGCGAGGGAAGGAAAGAATTAAACCTCCGAACGAGATGATAATGCAGGTTATGATATTTGGAGCAGTATGTTCACCAACAGTAGCCATGTATGTCACTAGAAAAAATGCCGAAAATTTTAAAGAAATATTTCCAAATGCTGTCCATGCTATAAACAAGAAATGCTACATGGATGATTATGTAGATTCTAGAAATACAGTGGAAGAAGCAGTTAAACTCGCAAAAGAGGTTATAGAAATTTTTGAAAATGGAGCATTCAATTTACGAAATTTCGTAAGCAATTCTGAAGAATTTATGAATGAGATTCCAATAGAGAAAAGATCAAAAACATTTCAAAACGTAAAATTAAATTTCGAACCAACTATTGAACGCGTCCTAGGAATGTCATGGGACTGCACGAACGATATATTTACATTTCAGTCAGCTTTACTGAAGCACAAGGAAGACATGATAGCAAAGACGGACATCCCAACCAAAAGACAAGCGTTGACCATCATCATGTCCGTATTTGATCCTTTAGGCTTTTTATCGCCCATAACAATGAAAGGCAGACTTCTTATGCAAGAGATATGGAAAACTAAGACTGACTGGGACAAACCTATAGCATCCGAATTAGTGTCTCTATGGATAGACCTTGTGGAAGAATTGAGACGAATAAAGTCTATGACAGTGCCAAGATGCTACACAAAGAATTTAGATAAACTATCAGATGTACAGTTGCACGTTTTCTGCGACGCAAGTCTCAGAGGATATGCAGCAGTAGCGTATTTACGTCTAACAGACACTTTTGGAAAAGTAAATGTCATCTTTGTGTTTGCGAAATCAAGGGTAGCATCTCTTAAACCCTTAACTATACCTCGATTAGAGCTTCAGGCGGCTGTATTAGCGGCTAAGATCTCTAAGGTGGTTATTGATGCACATACAATCCAAATAAACAATATGTTTTTCTGGACAGACTCAACTATTACGTGGCATCGAATAAGAAATAGCCCTACGAAGTATAGTCCTTATATAGCCAGAAGGTTGTCTGAAATTCAGACCCTTACTGATAAAAAATGTTGGCATTGGGTACCAACCAAAGACAATGTTGCTGACGAGGCAACAAGGGGGGAAACCTTCAAAAATATAGAACAGATGCGTTGGATCGAGGGTCCCGCATTTTTAAAACTTAACGAAAATGACTGGCCTAAACCTAAATTTGACGAGAAAAAAATTGAGGATGACGAAGTTAAAAAATATTTTGTTTTAAATTTACAAGAAACTCAAAGTTTAATAGACTTTTCACGATTTTATTACTATAAACGGGTAATCGATACATGGCTTATGTAATTAGGTTTCTCAAAATTGTAGAAAAATTGACTTACAACGTACAAACTATCTGACTGTGGACGAAATACATTTGGGAGAATTAGAATGTTTAAAAATGTCTCAACGTGAGAGCTTTCCGGACGAATATAAATTACTTTTAAATCAAAAACAGATTAAAAATTCTAGTCGACTCTATGAGTTGAGTCCTATTTTAGAAAATGATTAACTCAAAGTAAATAGTAGAGTGAAAAGAAGTCCAAACTTGGACGAGGAAGTCAAAAAGCCAATAATATTAGACTCAAGACACAGACTAACCAAACTACTGATTAAAAATTATCATTTAAAGTTTTTACACCAGGGTCAAGAAACGATTATTAATGAACTCAGACAGAAGTTTTGGATACTTAACGTTAGATCAGCGGTGAGAAGTTGTGCCAGAGCTTGCATAGACTGCCAAAAGAACCGTGGCAAACCATCTGCACCATTGATGGCCCCATTACCGACATGCAGAGTGACAAAATATTCCAGACCATTCACAGCTGTAGGGTTAGACTACTTTGGCCCTATAGAAGTTACCATCGGACGAAGACGAGAGAAAAGGTATGGAGCACTGTTTACATGTTTAGCTATCCGAGCCATTCATCTTGAAATTGCAACGTCACTGACAACCGACGGAGCTATTATGGCTATCAGGCGAATGGCTGCTAGAAGAGGATATCCACATGAAATTCACTCGGACAATGGGACTAATTTTAAAGGAGCGTCAAAAGAGTTAAAACAACTACTTAACAACATAGACAATGACGTCATTAGTGCCTTTTGTGCGGGAGAAGGAGTGAACTGGCACTTTAACACACCCGTAGCACCTCACATGGGCGGTGCTTGGGAAAGAATGGTTAGAAGTGTCAAAACGGCCTTAAGAGTGGCTCTTAAAGAAAGACCACTAAAAGAAGAAACATTGTCTACCACGTTGTGTGAGGTAGAAAATATTATTAACAGCCGACCACTAACATACGTTTCTCCAATTCCAAATGTAAGACCAATAACACCCAATGATATTTTAATCGGGAATAAAGCTACCTTACCTAATTACCTTAACATCTCGATCAGAAAGCAATGGCGAATAAGTCAAGAAGTAGCTGACAAATTCTGGGCAAGATGGCTTAAAGAGTATGTCCCCATGTTAGCGCCTCGAAAGAAGTGGAGAGAGGAGACTCCTAACTTGAAGAACGGAGACATGGTTAGAATTATGGACCAAGATCAACCAAGAAACGTCTGGCTTGATGGAGTAATTATAAAAACACACCCAGGTCATGACGGAAAAATACGATCGGTTGACATTCAAACAAAACTGGGTACTTATCACAGACCAGTTGTAAAAGTTATCAAAATCGATCTTGATAAGCAATTTCTATGAGAAATTATTTATCAAGTCTTTTCCGGGAGTTGAATGTTTAAATTAATTTGATTTTAAATTAATTTAAATAATTTGTTTTGTTTACGTATTTAATTATTTAATTTGTTAAACTTTGTTTTGTTTGTTTATCCGCCAAAATAAAATTCAAAATTATTTGCATTATTTTAAAAGGACTTAATTTTGAAAGTAAAATTTGGACCTTTTAGATTTAAAAAAAAAAAAAATGTACTTTTGCGGCCCGGAGAATGTAATAAAATGGGTTTGTTTTTATTTTATTAAAATGATATATTTATTTGTCATTTATTGTCAGTTCGATTTTAGACATTGAAAAGAAATAAAATTAGTTTAATTTGGACTTAATCTTTTAAAATTATAGATTATATTAGATTAGATTAGAAATACCCGAAACACATGTACAGAAAGGCGAGCGAAGCGAGCCCAAGAAATTTATGCCTTGTTTTAAATGTTTCTCTTAATGTTGATAATACCAAACAAGCACATAAAGGCGAGCGATGCAAGCCCTTGAATATTATTTTATGTTTTAAATTTGTTCTAAAATTAGGTATCAACAAACAAATATATATAGGCGAGCCAAGCGAGCCCTAGAATGTTATATGTAAAAGTTTGATTCTATAGTTAAAATTGGCTAGAACTAAACAAGCACTTAAAGCGAAGCTAGCCTATGATATTCATGCCTTGTTTTAAATGTTTCTTTTAAAGTAGATATTGACAAACAAGCACATAAAGGCGAGCCCCAGTGTTTTATGGTTATTTTTATTATATACTCTCAAGAAGGTACTAATATGCAAACACATAAAGGCGAGCGAAGCAAGCCCTTGTATCTCATTTTATGTTATAACTTTTTTTAAATTAGGTATCGACAAACAAACACATATAGGCGAGCGAAGCGAGTCCTAGAATTTTATGTTGTATTATAATTATTTTTCCTAAAATCAGTTATTGACAAACAGACACATATAGGCGAGCGAAACGAGCCCTAGTATATTTGGTAAAGTTATATTTTTACCCTGCTAAATTAGCTACTAACAAACATACAAATAAAAACGAGCGAAACAAGCATTTATATATTTTCTTTTCTTTTCAGTGCATACTCCAAATTAGGTACTCATAAGTAAACACAGAAAGGCGAGCGTAACGAGCCGTGGAATATTTTGTTATAATTTATTTATTTTTTCTAAAATTAGGTATCGACAAACACTAACACATAGGCGATAGAAGCAAGGCGTAGAATATTAAGTATAAGTATGATTGTATGGTATTAATACATTATATTTATGAAAATATCTGAGAAACCTTTAGAATGCTTGAAAGTACCTGACAAAGTGCTAGAAGCAAGCACTTTGTCGGATTTTTTTAATTATAGTAAAGTGTAGCAATAGTGTAGTATATAGAGTGCAGCAATAGTGTAGTGTATAGAGTGTAGCAATAGTTTAGTGTATAGTGTGTAGCAATAGTGTAGTGTATAGTGTGTAGCAATAGTGTAATGTATAAAGTGCAGCAATAGTGTAGTATATAGAGTGTAGCAATAGTGTAGTGTATAGTGTGTAGCAATAGTGCAGTGTATAGTGTGTATCAATAGTGTAATGTATGAGTGTAGCAATAGTGTAGTGTATAGTGTGTAGCAATAGTGCAGTGTATAGTGTGTAGCAATAGTGTAATGTATAGAGTGTAGCAATAGTGTAGTGTATAGTGTGTAGCAATAGTGCAGTGTATAGTGTGTAGTAATAATGTAATGTATAAAGTGCAGCAATAGTGTAGTGTATAGGTGTGTAGCAATAGTGAGTGTAAGTGGTATTATGTGTGAAGTGTATAGTGGTGTAGCAATAGTGCAGTGTAGGTAGTAATAGTGTAATGTATAAAGTGCAGCAATAGTGGTAGTGTATAGTGTGTAGCAATAGTGCAGGTGTATAGTGTGTATCAATAGACAGCTGGACTTCAAGCTTCATAGTTGGCAATTCTTCTAAGAAGAACAAAAGGAAAACGAGAAACCCCAAAGAAGAAAACGAGAAGAACAGTTGGTGATAAGAATTCATGCTGCAAGGTGAAGTTAGTTAACGGATCGCTGGTGAAGTAAAGTTCGGCTTGTGATGCTGGATGTC
>JACMZG010000008.1:69171200-69188072 GCA_018340805.1 Microvelia longipes | reverse complement strand
TATATATTATTATATATTATATATGATATATATATATATATATATATATATATATATATATATATATATATTATATATATATATATATATTATATATATTATATATAGATGTATATATGCAGTTGTATCTAAATGGTGTGTTTGTGTCATATGTATGTGTGTTTCTGTAGTTATATATGTAGTAGGCAAATATAATTATGCAATATTCTCCCCCTTCCCTAACAAAAAGCAAAACTTTTTAGATCTCCTTTTACTTTTAAAAAAAAGTAAAAAGATGTATTTATTTAATAATAATTGGGATGGATGGTGTAACATTATTAATAATAATCTATAGCATAATATTTGATTGATTTAATATGTATTTATAAAAAATATAGAGAGAATAACATAGTAACTCCTCCTAACGGTCCAACCACGGACCTGGAGTAGGCTCATGAGTTGTAAATAGTATTTTGCTCTATTTAGTAAATAAAAGTCATCTTCTTTCAGAATAGGATGGTAAGCAAATGGCCTAGGGTTTTTATACTTCGGACTCGCTTCACTCGTCCTTCAGAATAGGATGGTTAGCAGTGGCCTAGAGTTTAAGTACTTCAGACTCGCTTCACTCGTCCTCAGAATAGGATGGTTACCAGTGGCTGGTTTATGTACTTCAGATTCGCTTCACTCGTCTCAGAATAGGATTGTTACCAGTGGCCTAGTTTATGTGTACTTCGGACTCGCTTCACTGTCCTCAGAATAGGATGGTTACCAGTGGCCTAGAGTTATGGTACTTCGGACTCGCTTCACTGTCTCAGAATAGGATGGTTACCAGTGGCCTAGAGTTTATGTACTTCGGACTCGCTTCACTCGTCTCAGATCCAGTGGCCGGACTGCGTTCCAATGTGGTTACCCTAGAGTTTATGTACTTCGACTCGCTTCACTCGTCCTCAGAATAGGATGGTTACCAGTGGCCTAGAGTTTATGTACTTCGATTCGCTTTACTCGTCCTCAGAATAGGATGGTTACCAGTGGCCTAGAGTTTTGTACTTCGGACTCGCTTCACTCGTCCTCAGAATAGGATTGGTTACAGTGGCCTAGAGTTTATGTACTTCAGACTCGCTTCACTCGTCCTCAGAATAGGATGATTAAACTTGTTAAGTTAAACGAGATTAAGTTTGATTTGGTGAATATGGGCTTAAGTGTAGGTATTTGTACATCAGAAATATAATAATATTTTATTTATTATAATAAATAAATAAAAATAAATTTATTATTTACTTTTTTTTAATATATTTTTTTTAATATTTGTGTTGCTTTATTATTGATTATTGCTGCTGTGACCAAATAAATAATATTATTAATATTTCCTAAATGCATAATACAGATATTCTTTCCTGCATTTTTATTTATATTATTTTCTGAGTTTAGAATAAGATAAGAATAAGAATACTTTTATTGCTTTAGATATTTTTACAATACTTTCACAAAAGGTCTATCTGTTACAAGCTATACATAAAATCAGGTTTATAAATAGCATATGCATATACATATTTGTGGCTGTCTTAAGATTATTATTAATAGAATATTATAGAAAACACTGAGAAACATATTTAATTGGGTAAACTTCAAATCACTCAAAATAGGTTGGTTTTCGAACTCAAAATAGTGTAAAATGATGCGTCACAGTGTAAAAACATGAAACTTTTAATAAATGGTGCACAATGGTGGCCGTTTTGGCTTGGCTGACAATAGTGATCTATAATAATTTTATAATAATTAAATAATGAGTACGTATAATCGATATCCGCTCGATATTATGGGCGGAAGTTAAAAAATAGTTATTTATGCCATAAGGCTGAGAAGTGTATCTTTATGTCACTGCAATTAGATTTACCGACGAGCGAAGTGAGTCGGGAAAAATTGCCAAGAACATAAAGACATTTTCAGCCGGATGGCATACACTATTTTTTGAGGTAGCACTCATTAAATAAACTGGCTATACTTAATTGAAAAAAAAACGTCCAATTAACTTTATATTATCGTCGTCATTGAATTCATCCATAGGTTCACACTTTTACTCAAAAATGCTTTACAAGCAATGCTTTAAAAGCTTTACAAATAAACACACAAAAATTGTCAATTAGTACACCTTTTAAAACGAAAAAAAATATTAGTCTACGAACAAAACAGAAACAAAATTAACGTTTTTAAAGAAATCTCATGAAGGGTTTACACAGATTGTTTTTTTGAACACGCTACATTACAGTAATGGCGGCAATATATGAATTACTTTTACGTCCTAGGAGTTTTTTTTACATTCATTATTGTCCTCGGAGGTGAAATATACTAAATAACCTCCTATAACAATAATGATTGGCTTCTCATCCTAAAAACGGTCCAATAAAGTGCTCAATTACGTACTACCTCAAAAAAAAGTCATTTACATGCTTACCACATTCACGAATAAATCTCGCCAACTTTTTAGTTTAGGTGAGATTGTACTCACTTTATATTTCGATCTTGAAAGTGAGATAATAAACATCTCACCCAGTTACGAAAACTGAATGGAAAACAGGCTCCTGAATATGACCAAACAACACAGTATCATTTTGTTCATTTTTTTCTAAACTTATAATAAACTTATAAAATAATCAATCAATAGAAACAACAAAAATAATCTAATAACTTACTTACTTAAATAAGTAATTGCTGTAGATGAATAAAATAAGTAGATGGAGAAGTAGAAGTATGATGTAGATGTGTCCGGTTGAGATGTTAAGGTTAGGGGACTGATAGACGTTGTAATTAAAAAATTCGCTAAAAGGTAAGCAAAGCACTAAAGAGAATAAAACATGTGTTAGAAAGCAGAGTCATGCAGCTATCCAGTACTGCCAACATAACTTTTGTTGAAATCCAAGCAACACTGTAATTTTTTACAAAAACATTTCTCGAAATAAATATGGCGGCTTGATATCACTTTAGTATTTAAGCATATTTTTTTCGATTATTTTTAACAAATAATTTAATTTGAATAAAAAAGCATACAAGAACGTTAAACTTCGTATAATCTTAAATGAGAAAAAGTTCCGATTTTTACTCGGTTTTATTAAATTATTTGTAACCTTGACAAATGTAAACAAACTCTTACGTTTAACAAAAGTGTCGCACTAATTAATAATACAGTTCGTTTATAACTTTTTAACTAATAAGTAGATTTTAATCGGAGTTTTTTATATTTGTTCCTATTTTTTGCGGTTCCAACGATGTGTTATATGTCAAAAACACAGGCATACTTTTGGTATTATTAAGCGTCAAAATTTTACGCTTTTAAATTTTCAAATTAAATTTAAGTTTACCTTTACTATAGTTTCTATTTTTCGTTAACTAAATTATTGAAACAATTATTTCACAGAATTTAAGAAAAAATGGTTAAATTAGCACTTACATATAAAAGCATAGAGATATATACTAGAGGGGGCATAGCCTATCTCAATACATTGAGAGTCCTGAAACAGCTTTTCGGGGCGCTCAGGGGCTCTGTGTAACCTTCATGAAACCTTTTCTAAGATCAAGTTAAGGTTATAAGAAATCAATTTTTCGGCTTCTTGCACATTGTTTGTGTTTTGATTTATATTTTCAGCGTTCTACTATATAATTCACTGTAATTTTGTTCAGTTCATTTGATTATTGATAGTCGAAGGTGGTCAGGTTACTTTTTCGATGTATCAAAATTCAACCAATGCCCTATTGGTTGTCCAAAAAAAGACAACCACTAGAGGGAGGGGGCCCTCCCTCTAGTAATATATCTCTATGTATAAAAGTACGAAAATATAATTAAAATGTTATCAGAGTTGGCAATAAAATTAAGTAAAAAAACGTAAATCCTATAAGTCTCATGCGCAGTTATTCCAATTTTAGATATTATTTATTTTTGAGCTAGCAATCAGCTGATCATGTATGTATGATTTTTTTTACAATAGTTATTATAGAAGTTTCCCTATTTGGTTTATATATTACGCTACTATAGACCTTAGATTAATATTTGGACCGAATTTCAATATTCTAGCATAAACACAGCGGCAGCTACGATGATAGCATACACTGTGATAGACAGCTCTAAGTAATAATTGTTTCTCTACAATATTTTACAAAAGTGTGCAAATACTCCATTAAATGATTGGTTTCAAATGTAGTAGAAATTTCCTTTAACCCTAAGTAAGTCTAGAGACCCAAAGGATGGTCAAAGACTGAGATCTTTATAACTACCTTCCACCTGCTCTAATATATCCTTCCTTTTTATAAAAAAATCATCTTCAACCACTACACCAAATCAATGAACTTAAAACAATCAAAATAAAACTTTGTTAAAACAAATTATTAAAAATTAGTTAAAACATTTCAAATAGAGTAATAATGAAAACATATTAACTAGTATAATGAAACACATATAAAACATAAAGTAAAAATGTATTATAATTTGTTTAACATAAGAAAAAATTATACAAGTGTTAATGGTTAGCTTTAAAAAATCTTAGTTTTGAAAAGTTTTCAAAAAATGATGACTCAAGTTACATAAATTACAACTTTAGAGTTTTTGGTTATTTTTTCTTTTGTTTAGAAGTGAAGTTAATGATTGACATAGTTCATGGAACTGGTGCATGTAATGAAAAAGCTTTAGTTAGTTTAGTAGGCAAACTGTTTCTAGTTTTGTTTATTTTTGGAATTTAAACAATGTTGTGTTTCCAAGTTGTTGAAACTTAAGGTTTAAATTGTATGTTATCTTATTGTCTCTGTGTATTTAGCTCTCTAAGCTTCTCTTTTAACCTTTGCTTCGGTTACAGGCTATAATTACTCAAGATATACTTTGTTCGTTGGTTTACAAATTAAATTTAAATGTAATGTTTACTTTTGGCGTTTGGAAAAACTTTGGTTGGTCTGAATTGACTTCATTATTGCATTAATATCAATTTAATTTGAAATATTTCAATGCAATATTTAACATACAGGGTGGACTGGAAATTATCTTAAACATAGCCCGGTTTAGTATTCAGTAAAAAAAAACCTGCGTTCTAGAGTAGTTAAAAGAAATTTCATTAAACGGTTATGATGCCCTTTAGGGAATTCTATTTTGTAGTAGAACGGTGGCCTCCCGCCCCGGCCTTGTATATTGGTTGTTATATTTTTTATTATCTGTAATTATAAGACGCGAATTTCATTACATATGCCGGCTCAATTTATATATATATATATATATATATATATATATATATATATATATATTTATATATATATATATATATATAGAATAGTTGACAAATTAGTAGTAATGCTACTATGCCCTACTAGGTCTACAAACATATGGCATCCCGAATGCAGCATTCGAGAGAAAACTCTCTCTGCTTGCTCCAAGCTACAAATATTTTTGTGTATTTTCAAACAATCATAAAACGCGAAAATATGTTACGATTGGGACGCTTGTAGCCACGTATAAGACTAACATCAGCTAAGTCTTATTTTATCAGCATCAGTTTAATTTTTATCAGATGACTCTTGCTTGTTTTTTAATGTATAAAATCTGAAAGTTATCCAATTGTGTTTAAATTTTCTATAAGTGTATACCTTTACGTAATTAATAAGTATACAAAGTTTCGTTGCAATATGACAAGTAAATTCATGGTTTTTGTTTTATCATAAAAGTTAAGCAGCTTCGAGCGGGGTCACTGCTTGGATAGATCACTGCGGCGAATAAAATTACTATCAGAGGAAGAGTAAAATGTGTCAAAGGACATGTTGCAAAATAAATTATATTGTTAGATATAAAAGGAATAGTCATGGAAGCATCAATAGTATTAAGATGAAGTACTCATATTAAGTAGATTAAGTCTGATTGTAATTATAAGAATATGATGAGATCTGAGTTACTGTTTTATTAGATAAGAGTTATTAATGGCTAGTCTGGGGACCCTTTCTTTCAGATGTGAGACTGTGAGGGCTAGGCCCGGGTACTTGGAAGAAGGAGTGCTCGTAGGCAGTCTCGGTCTGGATACGAGAGAGTGTTAGTCGTCAGACAGTTTACTATTACTAACTCTACATGAATCGACTGCCCTTTGGCCATGTCAGAAAGGGCCTATCTTAAACGAGTTTCTAATATATATTTTTTTATATTTTTTATTCTGAAGACGAGAAAGCGAGTCCGAAGTAGGGTGGATGGACGTAGCGAATCTGATGTGATAAGGAAATTTTCCGAGGTACCACGTAACCTATTTTTTAATCATAACATTATTTCAGCCCGCTTAATCCAACGGTTTTAAACAAATTGTTTACACCTGATTTAATCAAACATTTTGTGTTTAATGTTTAAAAACGAGGTATAATAAATAATAGAGACGTTTCTGTCTATAAATAACAAAGGGACCGATTCACTTTATATATGAGATTTCAAATTTAAAAGAAAATAAAGGGCACGGAATCGTCGGAATTCTTTCCATTTCTGCTTCTAAAGCACTAAGAAATCCATCTGAAAATATTTTACCTTAGACTTCAGTCTGGGTGTCTGATTTACCCGAAATTCTTTGGAAAATGTTCAATTACTTTCACTGAAATCTTTTTTATTTAATATAGACGGTTGATATGATAGTTTACAGAGATAAAACCTCTGCTTAACAAATTATTTATGTTTCTAATTTGTCATTACCGTTTAATAGTTATTACGTTCCTCTATGGAAAAAATGTTGTTTTATCGCCAAAATTTCTGAAACAAGACATAATCGCAATCGCCTGTTGCAGGCATGTAAATTATTATTATTATTATGCAATAAAATCCTGCAATGAATAATATGATTTTTCTATCAAAAATGTTTTTGTTTCTTTTAAAAGGAATTAATCTTTTCAAATGACCTAACTGAGACGTTAGAAAAATAGACGTTTGAATCAAATAGACTTATTTGTTTCATAAAATTCATAAAAAATTAATGAAAGTTATAGGTACTTCTTAAAAGTGGTGTCAATAACTTACGGTGTCCCATGCAACACCGAATTTTTTTGGGTTCCTCATACCTCGGAGGTTCCGTGTGTGAAAGGCTTGAATAATTTTTAGCTTAATATTTGTCTTTATGTGTGCTCGCATAACTTCTTTGTTCAGGCTAGTGAGTTTAAACCTAGCACAATAATTAACCCTAGGTGTAAACTTTTTAAGTTTATTACCTAGAGAGTGATAACCAAATGTGTTGGTAATTTTGTTTCTCAAGCATCCTTACAAAATTTTAAATAAATTTTAGATATCTACAACAAATTATAACAAAGCAATTTGGAAGCTCCAAAACACGTACTAGCTGTCCAGTTTTAGAAACTAAATTAATTTTTTTTTTAAAAAATACGTATTCTCACACTGAGAATATTTCGTGTCATTTTTTACCTTTTACCCAACTAAACAAAATGTCTGGAAGGTCATAAATTACAAAAACCTTATGATAAATTAAAGACCTCCGCCCTCATTGTTTCTAATGAAATTGTTAAAAATTCACAAAAAATACACCCTTAGTGAGGACAAGGGACGGTAAAAACATATTTATTTACCCTACATGTCTAAAGTCCACCCCTTTTTGGGAGTGAGGCCCTTTATTCGTGTAAACACTCACTTAGGGGGCTATTTCTCGTCCTTTTTTTCTTGAAGATGAGAAAAACTGGAACAATAGCTTGAAAAGAGATTAATAGAGTTGTATCCTTTATGTTTTACTTTCTGAATTTAATTTTAAAATGAAAGTTTTTTGTTTACATTAAAACCACCTTTTGCTTGAAATATGATAGCTTTGTACTTGAAATATCAAAATATTCTGTCAAAGTAATGTCTCTAACTTTGCATGCAAGTTTCACATTTTGATTGAATGCGACAACAAAATTGTTTGAGAGTTGCAATTGACACATTTTTAGATAAAGCTACTCACAATTTTATTAATTGCTTACTTTTCCTCAGTAACTGCAGTAGACATATAATGTGTGCTTACTTTTCTACAGTGACTGCAGTAGACATATAATGTGTGCTTACTTTTCCTCAGTGACTACAGTAGACATATAATGTGTGCTTACTTTTCCTCAGTGACTACACTAGACATATAATGTGTGCTTACTTTTCCTCAGTGACTGCAGTAGACATATAATGCGTGCTTACTTTTCCTCAGTGACTGCAGTACACAAATCCTGTGTGCTTACTTTTCCTCAGTGACTGCAGTAGATTTATTGTGTTAATATTTTAGATCCAAAACCTAAGTTGGATCTATCAGGTGTATGTTCTGTTTCTAATGTAGTGTATGTTCTGATAAGTTTTTATCATGACGTCGTTTGTATCGTATAACTCTCTCTGACTTTGCTCAAAGGTCTATACTATTGGCATGAAAATCAAGCCTCAGATCTAGTTTTTCTACCCTCTAAAACACACATTTTAACATTGCAGCCAGGTGTTATACAATAACCAAACTGTAGTAAAGCGAAATTGAAATTAAAGGTTTTAAATTTCATAGTTTGGTCATCTTAATATTTCAGTTTAGTTTCATATAAGTTTTAGTTTAAAATATTAAAGTATTAATACAGACTTTAGCACTACCAGATCCCTGGTCTGGTTTACAGGATGTTTACACAAAGCCGCCTTTTAGAGCGGCCTACTTCAGAGACCATACCGCCTAGTTGACAGTAGATGCAGAATTTATTGGCTTTTTAAGAGCAAATATGGTAAGATTAGCACATAGTCAAGTACCGTGGGACCTTGCCACAAGCCAGGGTTCTGGGGGTCCTCGTGGGGGGTTGCACGTCATTAAGGGGTGCAAGTATTGGTGTGTCTTTAAACACACCAATACTCAGGGGGACTTGAGGGAGAACTATAAGAACTCATGTCCCCACCCCTAGGGGACGGATTGAGGTAATTGAGAGTTGGTCAGAGATTCGGTCAGAGAGTTAATTAAGAGTTGGATCGTAATTGACATTATTAGATTATTGTGATTAGTGATCAACCGTTGCTTAGAGATGTGGTTCCTGATCCCAGTTTGGATTATCTTATTCAGCAGTAAGTAAGATCATATATTTTCAGTCCCACTGTTAAGGTTTTGTAAAAGATTCCAAGGTTAGGTTGTACACTCTGTACAACCTCTCAATTAAAGTATTAACCAAACCAAAAACCAAGAGAGAGAAAGTTTCAATGGTAGATAGTGTTAAGGAAAATTAATCTAGAAATTAAGGTGTTACTTGTATAAATAAAACTAACAAAGATTTTAAACAATTAGTTCATTATTTGCTCATTCCCGTTCTGCCTTGCCGCCTTGTAACTCGGGACGCCTGTGCAATTGACCCGGCACAGAAGGATTCCCTTCTTCGTCCCGATCGGAGCTTCTGGTAACGCCCAAGGGCGAGAACGCTCCGGCGCACGGTTACAACTGGTGTCAGGTGTGGGGTAGTGTTTCCTCCATCAGGGGAAACCACTTAAGAAGGGAAAATAGGGAAAACTCCAAAAAAAAACCCTAAAAAGAAACCCATGGCGGGTCAAGGTGAGGCGGGACCGGCCAATGAGCAAAAAGGTTCCGATGATACAGGGAGTACAGGGGCCACAGACTTAAATGTAGGAAATTTAGGAGCAGGGGAACCAGGGCCAGGCGAGGGTCAGGGGAGCTCTAATCAGGAAGCGAAAGTTACGTTGACACAGTTAGAGTCGAACATGAACGAGCTAACGCTGAAGTTAGAGAGATATAGGGGGAAATTCTCCGTTTGCGAAATGAAAATACGGCACTATTAGCGCAGACGGAAACCTATAAATCGTAGTAGGAAACTTACCACCTACCCAACCAAGACCATCCCAAGAGAGATCTGTTGCTCCCCCTAAAAAGGATCTAACGCTACAAATGTTAATCCGTCCTTTTAATGGAACGGACGTTACATACTCTATTTCAGAGTTCATTAGCCAATTTAAAAGGGCTGCCGATTCTGGCAACTGGAGCAGGGCTGATATAATTATGGTGGCCCACAATAAGTTAGAAGGGTGGGCTAAAGCCGCACTTGATGCACACCCTGATCTGGATAACGACCCTGCCCCTCTAACCACTCTGGAGGATATTCTTAAAAAACGGTTTGCGGACCACAAACCAGATTATTACCTGAGACTCCTAAATTCGTGCTCTCAAGAGTCCGGAGAAAGTGTATTAGGGTTTGCTGATCGAGTTACTCGATTAGGTTATAAGGCCGTCCCGGTACCAGAACAAGTTCCCGCACTAGAGGCGGATTGGACTTATAAATTAAGGAATACTGTAATCCTGGCGGCCTTTATTAAGGGACTGTCAGGGGAACCAGGGCGACAGTTGAACTACAATCCGCCCGCCAATATGGAAGTGGCCAAGGAACGAGCCTCAACAATCGAGGCCGCCGTAAAGGAAGCCGAAAAGAAAGGTACAGAAAAGGTCTCAATCAAGGCCGTATATGTCCCCTCAACCCGAGAAAAACCTTCTCGAAAGGTGGGCCCCAAAAGGTGCCAAACGGCCCAATAGAGAGACCACAAAGCCTCCCACTAGACAGGAACTCGCTGACTATCAGGCCCGGTCTAGGACCGAAGCCGAGAGGCAGGCCCGTCATATACGTTTTAGGATACCGGAGCGTTCCAGGTCCCGTCTCCAGGCCCCTCCACAACCAAAAAGTTCCTAAGTGGGATAAATTCCACTATAACCCAAAATATAGGTCGTGGGATGACCAATGTGAGAAAGAAAGGCTCTGTTTTTATTGTGGGGCTAATTCCCATTTTAAAAGGAACTGCCCTAAACGGCCCCAAGCTTCTAGGGCCAGGTCGGTGAACCAGGGGGGGAAAAAGTCCAGCAAAAAACGCTGTACCGGGGGGTTACGAAGAGGAATTTCGCGCAACCGACGGCAACTGGGAGTAAGTAATCCCCCGGAATTCCTCAAAAACCTATATTCCTTTAGAGTAGATGTCCCGGTGACGAAGGGGATAGCTCCCGAAAAATTTGAAAAATTACAAATGTTAGTAGTAAAAGCATTTGTAAATGGACTAGAGCGCACTTTACTTTGCGACTCAGGGCGGGGTATCGGTACTAACTAAACCTATCCCCGGAGTTCTTTAACTAAATCTGATCGCCCAATTTATGGAATCACAGGAGCGGCAATCTCAATTTATGGGATACAGGTTTTGGAGGTAAAGATAGGACCTGCAACGATTATTCAAAAATTTTATATCGGAAATTTAAGTAACTGTGGTGAAGGAATTCTAGGGTTAGATGCCATGAAAAAGTTAGGACTAATACTAAATTTTGCGAGGTATACATACAAATTAGACGGGTATGAGTCCAAAGATACTCCACACGGCAAAATGTTGTTGAAAAACCGTTGAACAATCGATGCATGTCGGACAGGTTAAACAAGGTACCGGTGGGATTTTACCAGGTAAGGTTGGGGAACAAACTAGTGAATCTAGGAAATGAAAGGCGTAAAACTTAGGGTTAGATAAACATCTAGGGTCCAGTAAAAATCTAGGGTCCGATGGAAATTAAGGGAATCAAGGGAATACTTAAGGATAAATCCGAAAACACCCCGGAAAAACCAAAATTTAAACGCGTTAGGTTCAAGGTTAAAAACCTCCCCGAGCGGGATTCGAACCCAAGATCTTTTAGTCGGAGAAAAGATTTAACCCGGAAGAAACAAGTAGGTCAACATTCCAATGAAGGTTATACCCAATTGCGTTCTAGATTGCAATGTGTAGGAAAGAGTGCAAAGAGTGAAGTAGAAGACCGTAAGAAACCAGATGCCCCGAGAGCGTCAAAAACATGGCCGTAACCACTTCAGGATCTTTAAAACATAAACCCAATTAAAGAAGCCGGTACAACCTCGTTTCATCACATGACTCTTTACCTAGTCAGAGGTGCGGATCAGATGATAATCAGCTGACAGAAAACTAAATACTGTTTTAACATTAAGGAAGTTTTCTATACCTCCATTAGCTGAGTCATTAATACCTGTAAGGGTACCGAAAGTAGGTGAGGGACCCGTGTATTTTCAACCAACCTTTTCTTGTAACGGTGTACGGTTAGGTCGATCTATTCATGATCCTAGGGTGCTCAAGAAACATATGTTAGAGCAATAAACCTTAATCCTTATGCCATTGAATTACAGAAAAATACCCCTTTAGGTCATTGTGACGATGAGTTTGAAGTGCTTGAACACTTAGAAACAGGAACTTTAGAAAATGCCTCAGACGAAAAATGGGAAAAGGAATTAGATAATAAGCTAGGACACCTCAATGTAAAGGATAGGAATGAATTAAAAAGGGTCTTGCGGAAATACAAAACCGTGCTTAGTGGCGAGCTAGATAAATTAGGATGCACATACCCGGTAAAACAACGAATCATAACCAAAACGGAAGTCCCAATAAAACAAAGAGCTTATAAGGTTCCACATGCTTTAAAACAGGAGCTTAAATCTCAGTTAGATGAGTTATTAACAAAGATATAATTAGGGAAAGTACCTCACCGTGGCAAGCACCTATAATTTTGGTGAAAAAGAAAACTCCTGATAACACTGTCGCATATCGAATGTGTTGCGATTATAGGGCATTAAACAAAATTACCAAAGTTCCCAATTACCCATTACCAATAATTACGGACATACTTGATCAGTTAGGGTCGATGAAGATTTTTACTAAAATCGATTTAAAGTCGGGCTACCATCAGTTATTCATCGAGGAATCGGACAAAGCTAAAACTGGTTTCACAACACCTTTTGGTTTCTTTGAGTATAATAGAGTACCATTCGGTTTGGCTGGCGCACCTGCATTTTTCATGCAGTGCATGGATCATATTTTAGCAAGCTTAAAGAACACTGAATGTTTTGTATATTTGGATGACGTCATAGTGTTCTCAAAAAATATTAAAGATCACTGTAAAAGACTAGATAATGTCCTTAAGCGGTTCCACGAGGTTAATTTAAAAGTAAATCTAGGGAAAAGTGAATTTGCTCAGGATAAGATATCCTATTTAGGACATGTAATAACGGGAAACGGCGTGAGTCCCGATCCTGAAAAAGTAAAACAGGTACGAGAGTTTCCGCGTCCCACCAATGTTAAAGGCATACGGTCGTTCCTAGGCTTAGCGGGGTTTTACAGAAGGCATATTGAAAACTTTTCAGGTATAGCAAAACCTTTAACCGAATTAACAAAAAAGCATGCTCGATATACATGGGATGAGAAAGCGGAAGAGGCTTTTCAAAAACTCAAAGACGAGTTAAGTACGAACCGTTATTAATCTTTCCGAATTTCAACAAACCATTTATTTTGTCATGTGACGCTTCAAGTTATGCCTTAGGAGCAATACTGTCACAGTTAGATGAAAACGGATTAGAAAAACCTATAGCATATGCAAGTAGGTTGTTAAACAGCGCTGAAATGAATTATAGTGCTATGGAGAGGGAATTGCTAGGAATGATTTATGCGGTAAAGCAGTTTAGGTGCTATGTTTATGGTAGGGAATTTACATTATGTACTGATCACGCCGCGCTAACGTGGTTAGTAAATCAAAAGGAACCAACGCCTCGTATTGCGCGATGGATAATAACCTTAATGGAATACAGGTTCAAGGTAAAACATGTACCCGGACGTAAAATGGGTCATGTTGACGCATTAAGTAGAATAAATTTAGTTATACCAGGAATGCCGTGGACTAGGGATCAGATAAGACTAGCTCAAAACAGCGATCCCCAATTGCTAAAATATCTGGAGAAAAACCCTCATATCGTGGCTAAGGATAAAGACGGTTTACTGTTTCAGTATGGCGGAAAACAACCCAGACTATTAGTACCTAAGCCCATGATCAGCACGGTGTTGCGTCATTCACACGATAGCCCTCTGGCGGGTCATGCAGGTATTGAAAGGAGCAAAGCGTTAATTAAACAAACATATTACTGGCCGGGGTTGGACCGTGATGTAGTAAATTATGTACAAACTTGTAAATCTTGTAATCAAAGAAAAAGTCCTTCCGAAAGAAATCGTAGATTGGGGAAGTATTAAAAGCGACAACTCCTTTTGAAAATGTTTATATAGACATTGTAGGACCGTTACCGCAGACTAAGAGAGGAAACCGATATTACCTCAGCATGGTGGACGATTTTACTAGGTACGTTGAGGTGTGTGCAATACCCAACGTACAACTGAACCGTGGCGTTAGCCTGTATTACAAAAATATTCGCTCGACACGGAGCTCCGTTGAGACTATCAACGGACCAAGGGACTTGCTTTACGTCCGAACTGTTTAAGGAAATGTGTAAGTTACTGGGAATCAATAAAATGCAAACAGTTGCTTATAACCCAAAGGCTAACCCAGTTGAGCGAGTGCATAGGACATTAAATGAATCACTGGCGCATTTTGTAAAAGCCAGTGGATCTAATTGGGATGTAATGCTGCCAATAGTGGCAGGATCCCTTAACTCTATCCCGCACGGCAGTACTAAGTATTCGGCTAATTACCTTCTGTACGGTCGCGAAGTGCGACCAGTATTTGAGTGTGATATATCTTACTTAGCAAATACTGACCGGAGCAAATCCACAGTTCGTGAAGCGATTGATAAAATACAAGAGCAACTAGAAACTGCTCACGCGGTAGCAATAGAAAACAGTAAAAAGGCCCATAATAAAAATAAACAGTATTATGACAGAGGTAAGCAACCAATTAATTTCCAAGTGGGAGATTTGGTGTATGTCAAACGTATGACGGTACCCACAGGAGTAGCTAAAAAGTTCTTTAAGGCATGGATGGGTCCATATAGGATAATTAAGACACTATCGGATTGGGTTTATCAGGTAGAGGTTTCGCCCGGAAATACTATAATAATCAATCGGGAAAGAATGAAACCGGCTATTCAGAATCAGGATCATTACTTGCGCAAACGACTCAGGGGAAACAATTCTAAATCTAAGGAGGAAGGGAAAACTAAAGACCTTCGCAAAAAAAGAAATAAATGAACTGGCACCGTCCAGTGTAGATAACAGTACTAGGCAAAAGGAAATGCAAGAATTCTGGTTACATTATAATTTAGGAAAAAACTCTGAGGATGAAGAGGTTAACGATGCTGGCAGTCAAAATGACTCATTTAATAACTCGCAGTTAGATGACTCCTTTGCCTGGTCTCGTACCCCAATTGGGTCCTCGACCGTGCGAATACCTCCGAGTCCAAGTCGACAGAGTTTTTCACGGAGAGACTAGCGGGGAAACAACCGATAGTTTTCCCTCGGTACACGAAGAGGATTCTTCCTATAATCCGGAAGAATCAGGGGGATCGGAAGCACCGGTCCAGGTAAGGTCACCGTATCAATTGCGCCCTAGGAACTGAAACTTCACAAAAGAAGATAAAATAAATAATACTATTAAATTTACGGTAATAAAATAGGGTAAGGACGGTAGTGTTAAGGTAGGGTTTAAAAAGGACGGAAACGGCAAAGAATCACGTGATTAGGTTTAAATATATGTATATATCTCGATAAATAAATTAAACTTATAGGTTCGGGATTTCGGGTATTTAAAAAGTAAAGTTTTTGGTAAAGGTAAGGTAAAATGTAAAGGTTAGGGTACTTAGGTTATAGGTACATAGTAAAACATATGTTACACGGACGGGATACTGAGAGTGCTCTCAGAAGGAACACACACACACATATACACACACACACAATCACACACACGTGACACATTAACCCTGTAAGGTCGGAATCTTCAAACTTAAGTAGAATAAGGAAGTAGAATGTATATAGATTTTTCCTACTACAGAAAGGCTCATATCAAAGACTTACTGAATATGTAGTATAACTAATATATGTACTTTGTAATATGTAATATTTCTGTTAATTTGAATATTAGTAATTATTGTTTAGAAAAACTAATTACATTAATATAAAATAATAACTATTATTGGTAATTAATCTTTAATGTGTAAGGTGTATAAATAGGTAAATATTTTAAAAGAGTGATCCATTTCTGTGAACCATGTAAATAAAAATAAAAAAAAAAATGGTTTATAAACATAAAGAACCGTCAAAAAGGCCTTCATGTTCCGGGAGTTTGCCAGATGCCCTCTTGTATTACAACTTCAAGTGATTTTAACTTTTAACGTTAAGATAGGTCAAGAATGTCTCAATACCAGAGCTTTTACTTATTACGTTTCTAATCAGCTGCTTAACAGCTGGGTGGCCTGATCACCCACCCCCCTGTTGATCCGCGAAAAATAAATACAATCTATAAATTTAAGCAATTAACAAGATAATATTAATAATTAGGTCATAATCTATAGTTCAAATTCAATACTTAGAAAGGAACTAATAGATTTTTCGAATTAATTTCAGATTCCTGTGAGGCAGGATTTTTATTCGTTAATGAAGGCAAGGTAGCCTTAACCGGACATTCTTGGAGTATCGCTTGGGAAATAGATGTTCCCGGCTTGCGTAAAAAAACCGATAAACCTCTATCAAACTGCTTCTACGGCTCATGATACCCTTCATGCATATGACAACCCTTTAGGACGTTTACCTGCGTCTTGGAGATTTGAGCTTTCTAAGGTTTTAAGTATTATAAACGAAAGTATCAAGGTTTGTCAAGACTTACCCTTTCAAGCCCCTTATAGGCATCACATTGAGGACATGGCTTTAACTCCTTTTACATATGACTCTGGTTCAGTACGAGCGAGGCGAACAGCAATAATACCTTATATTGGGGCAGCCGTGTTAGGGGGCCTAACAGGCGCTGCATTTTCCTCACTTGGTTTCGGTGGCAATTCTGATAATGTAGAAAGGTTAAGAAACCATATAACGGAATTGCAAGTGAGTAGGGAGGAAGTTTTCCACTTTTTGGAATCCCAACTTACTGTTACTAGGGC
>JACMZG010000008.1:69143041-69170992 GCA_018340805.1 Microvelia longipes | reverse complement strand
ACAAATTTATTAGATTTAAATAAGTTAGCTTTAGCCATTGACACTGCTCTCTCAGGTAGGCCATCAGCCTTGGCGTTACCGCCATCCCTTTTAATACCCTTATTGCATAAAATCAGATTAAATTTAACAGATGGTACTGAATTCTTCGGTGATCGAACTTTCGGCCGGTTGGACCAGGTTTATCATTTGAGCAGGACCACAGTCGTAGCATCATCTAAGGGATTGTTATATTGTTGACGCTACCTCTGCTCTAAGGGAGCAGTTGTATGATCTATACCGGATCCATGAATTTCCGGTCTATGATAAGGTAACAGGAGAGACGGTGGTACTCCAACATGAAACGGAGTATATTTTGATAAACGAGGATAAACGTAGTTATGCATTACTGGACTACGCTACTCTTGCTTCTTGTTTAACAGGACACCCGATAGTCTGTCCACCTACGGTAGTAGTTATGGAAAGGTCTCAGCCAACATGTGAGAGTGCTGTGTTCTTTAACCAAACACAAGTACCTCACCTGTGTCACCGCCGCATAGCACCACCTGACTTTCGACCAGTATGGATATACGACAAAACCAATAAGTCGTGGGTTTTCAGTGTGCCTCAAGAAACTCCGGTTTACCTGAGATGCACGGGTAAGGACGGAGTGTACGCTGTTACCCGCACGGCTTGGAGGCAAGGGCGTTTATTTTTAGTAAATAAATGTCACGTCAGGACAGCAGGTTACAGTCTACTACCCCGGGACTCCCATATCACCCTACTACAACTGGAAGCTAATAAGGTGGAACTGGCATTACCTCGCTCCTGTTACCAAACGAAACTATACATTGGACCTCACCAGAGACTTCGGCTCTGGTTGTCTCGACACTCCAACGGTTACGCGACGAAGCGAAATCCGCCGGTGTCGACCGTCCGGACGTCGCGTTGACCTTGCTACTATCGGAAGTTAAGGCCGCGCACGCACGCGCTAAAACGGTTCGCGAGATCTCCACCCATGTATCTATTTCCACGACGGTGATACTATTCTTAACGTTATGCGCGGTTGCCCTATATGCCTACTGGCGCAGGAGAGCAATCCGCCGTAATCAACAAGATGACACGGATCCTTCAATGTCTCGCGAAGCAACACCCCTTCCACCCTGGGTGCCAACGGAGGCGTTGAATCGTCACTTTCGGCGCACTAGTGGTTTATTCTCACCACCCATGGAACCTCCACCTCCACCACCAAATTCGTTTGTTGAGTTACGTCTCAGACCTCATTCAGAGGCTACGGACCAAACCCCAGCGATGGTGAAGTCTATAACAAACCCACAGGTTATCTATGACGTTCCAAAATTTCCCCGTCTAGCGGAGCAAACAGAGGGATCGTCTTCGCAGGAGGAATCTTAAGTACTACCCTCAGTAATAATTAAAGGACCAATTATTCCATTAACTATTTTAAATTTCTATTATATATTCAACATTTTAGTTTTTATGTAATTTTTATATATAGTAATTTTTTTTATATATTTTTCTTAATAGATGTACATAAATTTTACATTGTTTGTAGGATAGGGTCTAACATGGTCTAACGATTTTACAAGTTGCCGCCATAACCACGGCGAATGCTTATTACTAGCTAACCTAATTCTTAAAACAATAAATAAATATATATGAAGGGAGGATGTAATATCAATGCTGTATGACCATAACATAGGATTAAGGCAGGGCTTTGTATCTCTCACCGTAGAGATTTGCGGAGGGCTTACTTACCAAAGAAAAAATTAATCATATTTAATTAGGCTTAGATATACTAATCTTATGGCAGTCCTATTATACCATTGCAATTTTTGTGTATTGTATTTTGTTTACTACAATTTTGATATTTTTTTTTACAGGTTTTTCTTATTGCCCTACATGTAAGGGAATCATAATTGAGACGATTGATGCTTTTTCTCTCTTGTTCCCATAAGGACGGTTGCTTTCTGGTTAAACAATACCGGGGAGGGGGGCAGGTCACCACTGGCATACCCCAGAATTCGGCTCAAGGTTTCCCATACACGGTCTTGGATAGGGTTCTAGTGAGAGGGTAGAGCGGTATGGAGTATCGAGTGAGGTGGGGATGTACTGTCTCGCGACATTCTTCCCCTTCCTCTCTATATACTGCCGGGTTCTATCCTTTCACCTCACATTATTAATCAAAGGCGCCCTACACTAGGCCACCCCTCAGGGAGGCGGCTGTACCCGCGATGTCGCCCTGAACAGCATGGTCACATGCAGTTCAGCGCGGCATCATTTTCGTCGGCGGGAGGTAGTGTAGTAAAGCGAAATTGAAATTAAAGGTTTTAAATTTCATAGTTTGGTCATCTTAATATTTCAGTTTAGTTTCATATAAGTTTTAGTTCAAAATATTAAAGTATTAATACAGACTTTAGCACTACCAGATCCCTGGTCTGGTTTACAGGATGTTTACACAAAGCCGCCTTTTAGAGCGGCCTACTTCAGAGACCATACCGCCTATTTGACAGTAGATGCAGAATTTATTGGCTTTTTAAGAGCAAATATGGTAAGATTAGCACATAGTCAAGTACCGTGGGACCTTGCCACAAAGCCAGGGTTCGGGGGTCCTCGTGGGGGGTTGCACGTCATTAAGGGGTGCAAGTATTGGTGTGTCTTTAACACACCAATACTCAGGGGGACTTGAGGGAGAACTATAAGAACTCATGTCCCCACCCCTAGAGGGCAATTGAGAGTTGGTGAGAGATTCGGTCAGAGTTGGTCAGAGAGTTAATTAAGAGTTGGATTGTAATTGACATTATTAGATTATTGTGATTAGTGATCAACCGTTGCTTAGAGATGTGGTTCCTGATCCCAGTTTGGATTATCTTATTCAGCAGTAAGTAAGATCATTATATTTTCAGTCCCACTGTTAAGGTTTTGTAAAAGATTCCAAGGTTAGGTTGTACACTCTGTACAACCTCTCAATTAAAGTATTAACCAAACCAAAAACCAAGAGAGAGAAAGTTTCAATGGTAAATAGTGTTAAGGAAAATTAATCTAGAAATTAAGGTGTTACTTGTATAAATAAAACTAACAAAGATTTTAAACAAATAGTTCATTATTTGCTCATCCCGTTCTGCCTTGCCGCCTTGTAACTCGGGACGCCTGTGCAATTGACCCGGCACAGAAGGATTCCCTTCTTCGTCCCGATCGGAGCTTCTGGTAACGCCCAAGGGTGAGAACGCTCCGGCGCACGGTTACAATGGCCACTGGCCTTTTTGATAAGAAGAAAACTTGTAATTGTTTATATATAATCAACTGGTTTTAGCTCCTTGTATAGAGTGGCAATGCTACACTGTCCCACTTTAATCACTAAAAGTTCTTTTTCATTTGTATTCACTTAAAATAGAGTCTAAGGCCTCTCTGATACTTTTTAACTCTTTTCAGTCAATGAAAAGGTTTAGTTTTTATGACGAACTAATATAGGAGAACAACAATGTGGCCACGGAGAAACGCAAGGGCCGGGTTGCGGCCTACAGTGCCAAAGCTACGTAGCGACCAAGAAGCCCTTATAAAAAAAAGAAGTTGGTTTATTTTGTAATAATATAATTTTATATATGTAGGTAAAAATTACTAATTGGAAAATCTTAAGTGGTACGCCAATAAACTTAATTTTATTTTGATACCTACCGTCATTACTGGTAGGATAATTTAAAGTATGTCTAAACATTATCATAGATATGATGAATTACTCTAACACCGTAATCAATCCAATTTTTAAGTATCGAGCGAAGCGAGTACAGTGTTGGAAGAAATATTCTTGAGGTACCACGAACCTAATCGTTTGTAATAAATGTTTCTTTGGATAGTGAGTCTTAAAATATTTAAAAGGATGTAATATAGGTACTACATTTATAACTGTACCTGGTTACAAATCTGATTATTTCAACAAATTTTCCAAGAGATTAAGTAAAATTTATGGAAGCGTGTATTCAAATCGGTTCCTTTGCAGTGCTTAGCGTGTGCTTTTGTCAAGTCAGTTACCTTAACACAAGGGGTGCTAGGGTCCATCTTCTACCTGGTTTGTAAACAACATTTTAAGAATATTGAAATTTATTATTACAACTAAAAATTAAATTTACGCAGATACATATAGCCAATATAACACAGGCATTGGTTAAGCTTGTTATTAAGTTTGTTATTGAGTTTGAACACAATATATTTGAAGGATGAGATCATCCTGAATTGGGACAAACAATCTCAGGGTCGAGATAACATCCGCAGATGTTTTTAATAAACATGTTCTTTTAGCCTTGAAAGCCTGTAAATGAATGCGTAGTTACGTCAGTGTGAATGAGTGTGAGTGAAACCCGTGAATTTAACATGTCCAATTAGATTATGCTTCAATGAGCACACGTGCCGATAGGATTGGTCTTCTGGAAGGGGTTACCACCCTTGGCTATTTAAGCTAGCTCTGGAGACCAATCAAGCAGGAGTAACAGATCAGTAATGAATCGTCAAGAAGTGATAGAAGAGTTATTAGAAAGTAACAATACAGTAATCAAAGAGTCATTTAATAGCAAGGTTTTAGTAACCAATTAGTATTAGCTTGAGAATCGAGTAAGAGATAAGATGCTCCTCACCTTTATCGTCGCAGTGACCTGTAAATAATTCTTTGTCCTATAGTAGAGTTTACCGTTTGTATGTGCATAGTAATTGATTAACTTATAAACTGACTGATCTTACGTAGACCTGTTAAGTATACCTGATACCATTAAATATCAGCTTAAATTTATTAATAAACGTATTAACTCTGAATGCTACTTATGTTTTCTGATTAACACCCTGATATCTTTCAGACTTAATTAGGCCAGGATTCCCTAGTCAAAGGAATCCCCTTTTTCTGTGGGGTTCCGGATTGGCCATCCGGTGTGAGTTCACCCAAAGCCCCACGGTTAAAGCCAAAGATATTTATTTAATAAATTACTTGCAAAACTCTAGTGTTTTATGTAGTTTTATTGTTCTTTCTCTTATTTACACTGTAAGTATATTAGAAAAGTATGTGTTGGAAAAAAATTCCAAACCAGGATATCACTGGAATTATTCGTGTATAAACCCTCCTAGAGACCTCTTAAGTGGGTTTCACTAAATTGTCTAAATGTATGTGAGCGTGTATGATATCATTGTATATCTTATTATATTTATAATAGAGAGTTGGATCTTAGTACAAAAATCAATCTGTAGTAATAAAATAGTTATAATAAAATAATTTTTACTATGACGTCATAAATGTCTTTTTTAAATGTTTTTTTTTTCATAATCAAGAAAATAGGCTTTAATTGGGTTACGTCAAGTGTATTTATGGATTTTGTTGGATCATAAAAGCGTGGAAATAAAATTACTGTAATTATTATCTGAAGACGGACGAAGTGTGTCCGAAGACGTGTCGAAGGATAAATATGGCAAATTGTATGTTCTGAGGACTAGCAAAGCGAATCCGAAGGAAGAAGTATGACTACAGCAAATCTGATGAGGTGAGGAAAAGTTCCTCGCCCTATATTAATTATTAAGGAGTTTTTATTTAAACATTTATAGTAATAATTTGCAAATAAATAGTAAACAATTTCTCTATGTCAACTCCGTTGTTTTCTTTTAAGTGTGTAGCAATAGTGTAGTGTATAGTGTGTAGTAATACTATTGTGTAAAGTGTGTAGAAATAGTGTAGTGTGTAGCAATACTGTTGTGTATAGTGTGTAGCAATAGTGTTGTGTACAGTGTGTAGCAATAGTGTAGTGTATAGTGTGTAGCAATAGTGCAGTGTATAGAGTTATTCCTACAGTCTATACACTACACTATAGCTACACACTATACACTACAATATTGCTACACACTATACACTACACTATTGCTGCACAGAATAAACTGCACTATATGTAGTGTATAGTGTATAGGAATAGTATAGTTTATAGTGTGTAGTTTATTAGTCGATTAATCAAAATAAAATTTGTTTTGAGCGTTGATTATTGTATCTTTATAAGCATTTATCTCCTCACACGTAATTCAATCTTTTGGGGGTTTTACTTTCTTTAAATTATATACTACTTTCTGAACCGCTGTAAACTTATGCTAATTTTAAATGCAAAGATTGTTTTTTTAATGTATTTCATTAAAAATATTAAGCATTTTTTTATATAAGAATTTTATATAAGAGGAATTAAAAGTTTTGTTTCTTACCTTGCTTTAGAAACGGATATTTTATCAAACACAATTTTAAAATTGAGGTAAAGATGTCAGATCACTTGGTGTATATTTAAGATTTTGTTAGTATATATTTTAAACTTATCAGTTCATCATCAGTGCCGGTAAAAGCGAAGTAAAGAAGCTAGGAAACTGAAGAAATTAAATGACTTGTAAATCTGAGGATGAGCGAAGCTAATCCGACGCTAGGGAAGTGAGCGTAACGAATTCGATGAAATGAGGATAAGTTTCGAGGTACCAAAGTATCACAATCCGATATTTTTAAGTCAGAAGTTTTATTGAAGATCGTAAATGCATAACTGTACCTGGTTACAAATCTGATTATTTTAACAAAATTTTCAAGAGATTAAGTAAAATTTATGGAACCCGCGTATTCAAATCGGTTTCTTTGCTGAGCTTAGCGGTTGCGTCTGCCTGGTCAACTACCTTATAACAAGGGGTGCTAGGGTACT
Source organism: Microvelia longipes (assembly GCA_018340805.1). Taxonomy (NCBI): domain Eukaryota; kingdom Metazoa; phylum Arthropoda; class Insecta; order Hemiptera; family Veliidae; genus Microvelia; species Microvelia longipes. The sequence goes on along the minus strand of JACMZG010000008.1, from coordinate 69,164,303 downwards.
AGAATTTGTTACCTGAAATGCTAAAAAGGTTATCAGTACATTAAATTTTAATACTACCAACTAAATACTGCCTGATAATTCTTATTAGTCAAAATCATATTTCCTAAATAAATAATAAGGAAGTAAATTTTTTAAAAATATTTTACTCCTTATACAAAAATTGTATAATGCGTAACGCATTCTGCACGTTTTAAACGGCAGATACTAATTTTATTACATTTCCAATCTAAATTGAGTTGGTATTTCGGATAGTTTTTTTTGTATAATAATGTGACGTCATAAATAAAACCAGAAGATTTATAGCAAAAAAATATAGAATGGGGAACTTGTTAAGGCGACGTAAATTGAAAAATTAGGTTCAGGATACCTACCACGGTACCTTAAGAAGGGTGTCTGGTCATAAAGGAATTGAAGGTAACAAGCAAGCAGATATCTCTGCAGGATGTCTGCTTAGAGTCGACCAGAAAGTCGATAAACTAAAGATCGATCAGTAGATAAAAAAATTAAATTAGACGGCGTTTATTATGTTTGATTAAGAATCTAATAAAATTAATTTCCAGAACCACAAAAAATAATCGGATGCAGGGTATCTCGGAACTTTTTTAAAAAAAATATATTGAAAATAATAAATTTGTAATCACAAGAAACTAATAATTATAAATATTGGTAAAGAAGAAGAGTCAAGTAAAGAGAAGTTTGCTCTTTAATGCAAGAATGTAAAGAACTTAAATTTAATGAAGATGAAGGAATTTTGACCTAAATTTCAAAAATAATTGCGTATGCAATATGTCCATCTCAACTTCCAAAGATTTCAATCTGTTTAAATTGAAATCTTTAGAAGTTGAAAATCTTGATCTTTAGATGATTGAAAAATCTATTGAAATAGATTGCTATGAGAAAAATTATATCAGTATGCCTTCAAAATACAAACATTTTTCAAGTGCCTGGGAATTAAAAATTCAAACAGAAAGAACATAGTCAAATTTGACAGCAAGATTATTAAATAAAGAAAGCTGACAAAAAGATGAAGCTGTTGATCTAAATTTAAATAAATTTAAAGTTGGAACAAGTAAGACTGTACATAAAATTAATAAAACTCAAGTTAAAAATAAAGATAACATTCTTATACGTTAAAATGTTTCAGATGTGGTGGTCCTAAAATTAATAAAAAAAAAAAAAAAAAAAAGATTGGGTATGTTAGATATTTGATGTTTTAATTACTAATGTCATGTCGTGTTGTGTCTAATAATATATCAGTTGTGTAAATACCATTAAAGTGTTCAGTCTTATTAATATTAAAATCTAATGGAGCCAACGTAAATTAAAAAATCAGGTACAAGGGGCCTAATTTGGTACTTTTTTTCACTGCCTTGGACTCTGGCATTAACACTTAACTAAGGTGTGATAACCAATTAACCTCACCAACACAACATCTTTATTGTTTAATAAACCTTAGAATAATAATACATCAATCAAATGTTACGGGCAAATTTTTTTTATCATGTTTACTTATGCATTAATAACCTGTGATCAGACATGATAGCCTAGATAATTTATTCGAGATACCAAATAGGAATTTTTAAGTCAAATCTAATTATCTTCAAATAGTTTTTTTATTTGTAACAGTATTTTCAAAGAAAATAGGTATTGTTCTGTGTACCTAGATTGTATTGTGACGAAATTGTTCTGTGGTTAATAAAATTTCGTGACGGAACAGGACTATGACCCAGGAACAAGGAAAATTCCTGGACAAAAAGGAAAATTCCTTTTTGTCTTACTCCTTCTCGTGACGGAACTAGGAAATCCCCATTTCTAAAACCAAAAAACTAGGTAAAATAACTAGATATCTAAAATCAGTAATTTTAACCAATAAAATAAAATTTTAACTTCAAAATGTGTAATATAGCACAGGTTGTAAAGCTAAAGCAATATTATCGCGCCACATTTAGGTGTAGCTGCTTTGCTGAGTATATTATATTCAAGAGGTTGCTGTTAGAGAAAATTTATATGTTGAATAATTGTTTACTTATTTTCATTTCTGCCAGGCAAATGAATGTTTTAAGAAGTAACCAAATGATTCTTGGGTCGGGAAGCCGGGCGAATTTTCTTTGGAATGCGTGTTTCTTTGCTTAACAAATTCTTTCTTTGTTAGTGTTCCGGTTTTTCCTTTATAACTTTAGCGGTTTCTAAATTATCAAGCCCTACTAGATACTACTAGTAAATTATTTTACTGAATTCTTAAAAAAAATCACTATAATATAAAATGATACATACAATTTTATTTTTTCATTTAAAAATGCATAATTATGCACTTCTAGACGAGGTGTTTTAGGGAATCTCCTATAAATAAAAATAATTAAATATACATGGCCATCTGCTTCTGCATAAATATTAATTTAGTTTGTTAAAATAAATTTTAGAACACTAAATTTTTAAGTTTTTATTTTTTTTAACAGATCAGGTAGAAAATGCACCCTAGCACCCCTTGTTTTAGGGAAGGTACTTGACAAGACAGAAACATCCGCTAAGCACAGCAAAGAAACCGATTTGAATACCCGGTTCCATAAATTTTACTTAATCTCTTGAAAAGTTTGTTAAAATAATCAGATTTGTCAGCATGTACAGTTATGAATTTAGTACCCCTACGTCTTCTTAGTTTTTTTTTACAAAAATTAGAGTTTAAAAATTACAAAAATTAATCTATAGTTTTGCGTAGTTATTCTATTCAAAAAATGTTTTTAATGCACCGCAAAAATTTGAAACATCATAAACTGTAAAAAAAGGTGCTATTAATTTGAGATTAGATAAGCATGTGGCTATATAAATGACTTACATGTGCTAATTTGCATCACATTGTCAGCATAAGTTTAGTTGCTATGAATAACTTATGTACGTTTTTTAAAAAATTGTAAAAGTCGAACGCACTTTATATGAGCTGAAATTCGGCACAAGTATATTATTTCATGTAATAAATAATTATACTAAGTTTTGCTTGAAAAGTTCCGAGGTACCCCGTTCCCTTTTTTTTTGAGTATTTTTTATAAGTAATTTTTTTTGTTTAAATTTTTCTCATGCAAATTACTTGATGAAGGTTTGATTGGTTGGTCGGTTCAATACGGCAAGTATATCTACTGATATTTTTAGATTTTAAAAGATAAGCAGCATTGAGCAAGGTCAAGTCGTTGATAAGTGACCGCTGGAAATAAAATTAATGTATTTAATATTTAAGGACGCACCAAGCAGGTCCAATGTTGTAGTTTAACTTTCCTGATTTTTATTTTTTAAAGACGAGCTAAAAGAGTCTTTAGTTGTGAGGTTAAGCGTAGCGGTTTCGATGTGTTAAGTAAAAGTTCCGATGTACACCGTATATGATTTTTACTTTTCCTCATTTATACCGAAGGTATATAGGAAAAGTGTTTTGTTTGCAAACAAGTCCGTAACCGGAATTATCCGTTTCAAACGTTTTTAAGGCCTTCTGAGTGGTTTTCGCATAGTTTTCTGTCTGTATGTGTGTGTGTGTGTGTGTTATCGTCGTAGCGCCTAGTGTAATTATGCTAGAGAGTTGACTTCGAACAAAATCATTCTACCGCTGTAGTTGTACTATTCGGAAAATAATGATTTTATGGCGTCATTAACCTGCAATAATGACTCAACGAAAATTTCGAAAAAATCATAAAACACGGAAAAATGATGCGATCTGATTGAAGTTTGGCAATGTAGCAGTGTATAAGAATAACATATGTGCTAGGTTTCATCTCATTGTCATCATTAGTTCAATTTTTATCGAATGATTTGTTTTTTCAAAAATTGTAAAAGTCGAACACATTTTATTTGGGCTGAAATTCGGTACATCTACGGACCGCAGGTAATGAATGAATGTATATACTTTCATAGGTGCAAAGCGAGTTCATAAATGTCTGGATGAGAGTAGCAAATCAGATGTGGTGAGGAAAAGTTCCGAGGTACGGCGTACCCAATTTTTACTCGGTCACCCTGCCAGGTGCTAACCCCATTTAATGCTGCTTAACATTGGCAATCCAACAAAATCCGTAAATATATTAGGCGTATTGAAATACAACTTATAATATGCTTATTATTAAGATTTTTATCTTATGCTGATAATAAGATGAACTTGTTAGACTTATATAGTGCTACGTGTGTTTCCTAATTTCATAGTGATCAGATCATTATTCTGTGTTTATTTGCTAATTCGTAATTAACGATGTAAGATTTCGTTATCAACATAATTACTATTTTATCGTTTGGCATATAAAACATTATTATAATATATAATGTATTGTAACTAATACATTCAAAAATTCCCTAATATCGTGGTAGTATAGATCTTACAAAACTATTCATTCTACAAAAAGTACAAATCAGGGCAACAATTATTTCGCAATAAATTAGCCTCAGAGAAGCATGGCAACCGCAAAGAGGCTCATACCGCCGATGCTGTGTTGCGGTAAAGAGGCTTCTTATTTGTCTTATTTCTAACTTAAAGTAGATATAGTACAGCAAGTTCTGGAACAAAGCACTATATTTCCTTGCTAGAAGAGAGGCAAGAGTTCCTACAAGGTAAATTGTATAACGATGAGAATACTTTGTATATTTATAAACAAAAAACGAACCTATTATTTTTCTTAACTACTGTACAAAGCCTAAAACCAGCGTAAAAATGACTAGCACTAGCTAATTATTGTAATTTAAACAAATGGGCTCGGTGTACCTCGACAATTTTTTTAGCTTATTAATTTCTTTGGTCACCGTACATTCACTATATTTCTAACCTTTGTTAAAGCTTGAGTCAATACTTATTCTCTGTATTAGTACTAGATGAAGGGGAGTATGCAATGGGGTTATCAAACTAGTAGATCTAAAAGTTTTACTCAATGCTACTTAAAGAACTTTTCATCGCCCCGACATGGTCATTGCGAGCCTGTAAAAATTCACTAGATACATTAAAAAATGCTATGTAACAATAAGTACTAAAAAAAATAGCGAGGCGATGAATATTCGCTGATTACACAACAAAATGCCATGTAGCGTGTAATAACAATAAGACAACGAATAATAAACAAAAACAACAGGGTGCCCACGTAGCAGCTATGGGCCGAAGGTATGTACTATTGAACAGACAGCTCTAAAACAATCGAATCCCATACATTAGTTGACATTTGATGATAACTAACCATATGTTAGCTTTTGCCTTATATTTAAATCAATCCCACTTGTCTTATTATTACATTTTTTTTAAAAATAAATCCACAAAAAACACCGGAATTCAAAAATTAAAATAATAAATAGGAAGCAAGACACATAATTAAAAAATTACAATTAAAAGAAAAAAATGAAAATTTGTTTAAAAAAATAATTTAAGGGTACCTTGAAATATTCAAAGCTTATGGTATAATTATTTTGATTTCGCTACACTCGACCTCAGATTGAACTGGTTACCTATAATCATGCGTGTTCGTATGTGCTCATTTTATATTGTCATGATTATCTAAAGACTTTGTTGGTATTCCTTCTGTAAAGTCTAAAGTGGAATGACTTCGACTCAATTCGCTCAACCTTATAGTAGAATGATTATTAAGTCAATAATCATTCTATTATTAAGTCAAGGTTGTTATAACTTAGGAATGTTATGAATGATATGTTGTTGAATTTTTAGGTATCCAAATATCTTGTGTCGTTATTAAATATCTAAAGGTTATTAAATATCTAAGGTTTGTATTGTTAGGTTATTAATTAAAGCTAAGAAAAGTAATACGGTAAATTTAATTAAATAATAAGAATAATACTTTCATATCATCTTGACAAATAATACCAATATAAGGTGTGCGCCTTTCTACATACAGATACAACAAAATATGGGTTAAAGAAAAAAACTGCTAGTATAGAAAAATAAATTTATTCATAAAATGTTTTAATTATCACAATTGTTCTCGTATTACAGGCATTATTTATAATTTAAAAATATAGATCAACATAAAATAGCTCAATAAACATAGTATTATACATAAAATTAATAGAACTGAAAAAACATACAGGAAAATAGAGTAAAAACAAACGATAAAAAAGTAAAAAATAAATTCACTTTACTTATTGATTTTAAAATTATTGGACAGTCAAATAAATGTATTATTATAAAATTATTTCTAAAACATCATTAATTAAAAACATTAACTGCATTATGTCTACTTATTTATCAATCATAAATAAATAGGCATAAGAATACAATCTTATTAAATAATTAGTAATAATCCCCATGCGAAATCTCTTTATTATTTATATTATTATAATTTATATTACTTTATTATTATTTATAAAGCTCTTCGTTAATTTATTTTTCAATAAATTTAAAAAAAAGGACTGAAGTCATCATTAATTTAATTGATATTACAATTTATAATAGTCCAAAAAGCTCTAAAGTTAATAATTAATAAAGTATATTATTAATAAAGTTTAATCAGGTTATATAAAACTGCATGACGCTTCATGTTAACAAGGACTACCCTGAAGATAAAACCCAGTTCCACCAGTTTATTAGTCAACTACGAGTATTAAAACGGGGTTTAACCTTATAGTGGACTGACATTTTGAGCAATAATAAAAGAATATTATTTTTCCTATATTTTTTTATTAAAATGTTTTAGTACCTAAATTACAATTTAAATATCACATTCATATTTACATTAATGGTTAGGCGGATTTTAGGAATGTACCTAATTGTAGGAGGTCATAATTTAATTAGATATACTAATTAATTCTTAACAGTTTAATATGAATCAGCGTGTATTACAAAATGATTGAACTCTACAAACTATATTGGATGTTATATATTTCTCATGCACTATTATTTAACCCTAAAAATATTATTCTAAGTCATCATATATTCGTAACTATTACCAATAATAGTACATTTGTAACCTGGTTCAGTAATTCCACAACTAAAAAGTAACAACAACAGCAAACAAATAACATCTCACAAACAGTCTATCAGATAACATCAATTAAATTTTCAATTTACTGAAGCTTTGGGGTATGCTTCAATTTATTTAGTTACTGAAAGTGGTTAAAATTTTCCGAATTAGGTAGAATTTACAAAAGGTGTTTCATGATCCTGCAGTATTTTTTAGGATTTACTGTTGGCACATTTAAAAGGTAACATCTGGTCAGTTTTGAACAACTGGAATACAGTAAGTTTTAAATCTGGAATTAACATTATTACCTAAAATTTCATTATTATCTAAATTATACCTAAGGAAAGACTTTTAAACAATAAAAAATTATACAATTTCTGAACATACATATAAATGGATAAAACAAATCATACTGCTGATAACAGAATAGTATTTCAATATAGTATATAGTACTATATATATATATATATATATATATATATATATATATATATATATATATATATATATATATATATATATATATATATATATTATATATATATATATATATATGTTGTGTGTGTGTACTACATAGAAATGTCGAACATTACGTAATAAATTCGTCGAACATTAAGTGTAACTCGTCGATTAGTGGTTATGATTATTTGCAGAATGATTAGCTGATAACTGACTTTATTATTACGAGTATCACATCATCGAACTTCTCAATTTCAACTGTTCATCATTGAGGCTTACCAAACTGAAAAAAAGTAAACAAAAAATAAAATATATCTTTAAATAAATAATTATAATGATAAGAAATTTAACAACATGCATGTATTTCAAATGCTATGCTATACTAAAAACAAGTCAATATGCCATTCAATTAACTGCCACTAAATATAAAGTCTTAATTTTTCGCTGAGAAATCTGAAGCTGACAAAAGAGCCTAAAAATATAAAAATATGCGATAAGTTTGATAGCATGATTCCGCTCATTACTACTAATTAACAACCTTGCGGGATTGAAGTCATAATAATATTATCATACGTCAATTAATATCTAGGCGTTTGCTGAAAGATTCAATACTTTTAACTTTCCTAGTGTATACAGGGGATATAAAGGATAAGTAATGTGTTCTCACTAAACTCTAAAGCCGCGATTTCACCACAAATATCTGTTTCAGATGTATTAAAGACCTCTTAGATAGATTTCACTAAGTTCTCCGTATATGTGTGTAAGTGTTCACGTTTATGTCATTATTGAAGTTCCAGTGTTTATGCTAGATAGTAGACTTTAAAAAATTATAAAATTTATAACGTTATCTAGTTTAAAGTTTTTTTTTTTAAATTTCCATAATATAAAGACGAATAAAACGTTTTGTTTCATACAGCTAGCATATATTTGTTATTTTTCTATCAAATTCAACTACCATGATCCGCTTGCTCCAAACAGCACCATAGTTTCTAATTCTCAAATCATTTAACCTGCCAACAAATCAAACAATAGCTTGACTTTTGGGATAAGACAACAATAAGCAACACAGTGTTGGGATAAGACCACATGTCATACTTAAGCTTCATATGTCAACACATTTTTATATATTTTTAAGTTTTAAAAATGCTGACTACTTGTTTTTGAGTTATAGACTTTAATGTGGAGAGAAGCCAGTAGTATAAAATGGGCGGCTAAGCAAAGCCTGGGATAGAGGACACGTAGTTGGGCCCTTCTATAAAAAATCGCTGAAAGATTTAATTACATCTTTAAAAAAATTAAGGTTTAATTACATAAAACTAATGTAACTATATATAAATGTAAACTATATTTTATAGTTTATACGTTCTTCTTATATTTTGAACGCCTTAATAAAATTTTGATTTCTACGAATGTTTTACCGATAGTATTTAACTGTCGAATTTAAATTATAGCATTTAAATAATAAGGGATAAATGTGTACAAAATAAATAACCCTGTTACCTTTTATGCATAGCGGTTTTCTCGTTATAGGTGAAAGCAGATCGCATAGTCGCTGCGGAAACGAGTTGTGAAATTTTCTCAAGAACCTTGCCCTCTGCTCTTCTATGCCATTGCCACTCGTCCATGACTAAAGGACAATAATTAATATTAATAAATATAGATTGTATACACACACACATACATCTATATATATTATATATATATATATATATATATATATATTATATATATATATATATATATATATGCTATACAATAGCATGAAATCAGGGTTTTAATTAATAAAAATGTTGAAATGTTAGTACCATTTGGTTACAACTCTTTATAGAAAGCTTTATACATAGTTATAATATTCATATAAAGAAAATAGTTTGGTCAAAGAACACTAAGCATTCCTGTAAGCAACAATACACATTACTATTTCCAGGACGATAGAAATACTATTTTCTCCAGGGAAATATAGATCTTGAGGCATCAATGTTTTAAATATACAAGTAAGCATATATTGCTAAGTAGTTAAAATTGAACTTAATTAGTTTATGCAAACTTACTAAATGAAATAGTGGTGAGGACTAATTGAGTCAGGTCATCTTCATGACTGGTTCTCTTGAGAGGAGTTGATACTACTTTCATAACGACATCAATGAGATCTTCTAGTTTACCGGAATCTTCTATAACCTTGAAATATAAAAACCATTACTGACTACATTAATAGGTTATAGATTAACGGCCCTAAAGGCCCGTTTTAGGGCTTTTCGGCCCTTCAGGGTGTTCGCTCTGCGGGAACCACCTCGGGTAGGTCCCATCTACTATGCTCAAAGTAAAGCTAAAGTTGGCGAAATCTTTTACATCAAATTTTATTCATAAAAACTGAGAGCATAGCCCGGGCTGTGAAAACACCACGGCAACGGAGGCAGCATTTATAGATTATTCAGCAAACTATAACTAAAACGAGAAACTCTTCATAAAACGTTATGAACTATAAACAGAATAATCAGGTTTATAATATATTTTTATTATTTGTAAAAATTTTATAATATCCTTGTAGAGGTTACCTTTTGGACCATTTTCTGAATGTTGGCGTGGCGATGATTTAATTCTGAAACGAATCTGAGAATCCTTCCTCTGGCTCCCTTAGTTGGCTTGGCTCCAATGAATAAACATTTAAAATCAATGTTTTCATTGTCTAGGGACAACATGTCTTCATAAGTCCATTTGCTGAACACAGGCCAGTACTTGTGTAATCTTATGTTCTTCAACCAGCGCCAAGTACCTGTAACAACAGTTGATTAGTAATGAATTAATACAATTTTAAGGACTGAAGATAATTGATAAGTTGTAATCATTGAGAAATTATAGGAATATAGGTATATAGGAAGAGTATTGTGTTTGCAATAAAATCCGAAACCGGGATATCACTGGAATTAGCCGTTTCAGGCGTTGTTAGGCCTCCTGAGTGGTTTTCGCTATGTTGTCTGTCATCATCGTATTATGCTCTAGTTAACTAAGTTAATGCATATCTTTAGCATATTTCTTAAAATTAATAATACATTTAAAGATAAAGCTTTTAGAATAATGTGTGTAAAAAAATTTAAACGTACTAACATATAAACATCGACACACTACTATAAATATATATATATATATATATATATATATATATATATATATATATATATATATATATATATATATATATGTATATTAATATATGTATTATGGTATCTTCTTTAATTTACCTTCCATTCCAGGTGATGGCAGAGACTCTGATACGTCTGATCTCTGGTTCAACTTCTGCTCTAATGATACAGCAGCGAAGTAAAATCTCGAATTAAGTTCGTGGCTAAAACTATAAGAAAGATCAATATTTAATAATTAATGTTTTATGTATAATTTATGAAAATGAAATAATATGTTTATAACAAATTAATTTGTTATTAGTAATGTAAGAATATAATTTAGGTATTATTTTATTTAATGTCTATGGATTAAAATAATGAATGTTATTCATTTATTAACTTAAGCTAAAAAAATTGTTACTTTATTAGAATTTAGTAGAATTTTTTTATTTTTTCTTTAAGATAGTTTAGAGTATATTTTCATTTCGTTCTATAAAACTACAAAATTATAAAAACCACTACTGATAAATTTATGCAATAAGCATATATTTAATAATTATTAGCAGATGCTAATATGTGGCAAACAACGATTTTCGGTGTCTTAATAATATACTTTATAAGATGTGTTAACACTTACATTATATATTACATCATAGTTTTATAATATAATACTACTAGTAGTATAATATATATAAAAAAATATCAAGGACTTATAGTACTTTTTTTTAGCCAAATAGACTAAGGATTGTGTAGTTATGAGTTGTTTTGTTATTAAATGTATTGTATTATATGTTTAATGTACCTCTGACTTAGACGTGGAGTTTTAAAAGCAATATTGGCCAGATGGAGAGCTAAGTGATGACCCAGTCCCTGAGCCAGCGACTCTTCTAGGGCTGTGACTATAACAGAAGCATAAACTGCATTCAGGTCGCTGCTGCCGAAAGAAGAATGTGGAAGATATCGAATTAATTCAGTCAAACTCTCAATGATGTTGTCTTCTTTAAGTAATCTTTTCACAAATTCTAAAAATATAAACAATGTAAAAAGTATATTTACTATGACTAAAAATATTAACACTAATCGTTTTAGTGCAGTTAGTATAACGTGAAGGAAATACATAATTTTGCTACGAATGCAGGAAATATTTAAAGCAATTAATTATGTTTACACTCGATTATGTTTGTTTGAAACTGTTTACCCAATCTTGTTTTAAGCTCATTGATATGTTTAAATTAGCTCAAAAATGAGAAGAGCAAAATAATTATTACATTATTATGTAAATTAAATACTTAATAATGTCTACACTGGGTATTATTGTATTATTACATCTATCAAGTAAAGTCTGATATTTGCACATCAAAAATTCGCCCATAATTATGTGTTAAATTTTAGAAAGTGGAAATAATAAAAATGGAATATACAAATAAAATTCTTATAAACCCTAAGCAAATGACATTACAAAAGAAATTTGAAATCGTCATATAAGATCGTCATGGGGTTAAATAGCAAGAATTTTACTAACCTTTATTATTTGAAGCTAAAATCAAGTCGTCATCGCAATCCAAAAGTCTTTCATAATCCTTAGCCATTTTGGTTAGCCATGCAGCAGCCATTTCACCTGGAAGAAAGTTAATTGTCAAGTTTTCATTTAGTTAAATTATCTTAAATGAATTATTACAACCAATCACAGACTTTCTTTTTAATCACTCCTGCCCTAAAAACTTACGCTAAGGCACCTTTACTGGCCACCATTAATTTTAAGAAAGATGCCATACTATTTATAAGAAATTTTCAATAGAATAGAATTTCCTTCATACAAGAATTAGTTTTTCTTTTTATTAATTTTATTTACTAACGTCCGCAATATTTATCTCAAGACTTTCATAAACAAAAAATTAAAAATCAGTCGATATAATATTTTATAAAAGAGATCCCCTACAATATTAATCTATCCAAAGACCCACTACACTATTCATACACTTTTTGACAATCATGCAAACAAATATAAAAAATCCAAAAATAATTCTTAAATCTAACAAACACTTTTACTCCCATAAAATAAACAAAAAAAAGTAAAAAGCCACAAAATACTCCCCAATGGAATATACAAATCGAATTTTTTTTATAAATCCTAAGCAAATGACATTACTAAAGAAATATGAAATCTTATTAGATCGTCATAGGGTTAAATAGAAAGAATTTTACTAACCTTTATTATTTGAAGCTAAAATCAAGTCGTCATCGCAATCCAAAAGTCTTTCATAATCCTTAGCCATTTTGGTAAGCCATGCAGCAGCCATTTCACCTGGAAGAAAGTTAATTATCACGTTTTCAGTTATTATTATTAATATAATTATAAAGAGATAACTTCAATGATAAAGTCATGCTTAACTTATCTTATTGTTATAAATTATTAAAAGTGTGTAAAACCAACATTTATTTAGAAAATTTTATTAAAAGGTACTTACAAAATATTAATAAAATGTGATATTCACTAATTAATAAATTTAATAACTGATCTTTTAAAAACCCTATTATATCTCGATGTATAATTTAGATCACAGGTACTACTGATAAGGAAATTTAAATTAAAAAGCAAAGGAAGGATGGTTGACACAGGTCTGAACTGTCTTAGGGTGTTCGAAGGTTATATATACCTTTACAGGTACCTGCAAGCTTTACAGAGAAAGCAAACAACCAATCACAGACTTTCTTTTTAACCACTCCTACCCTCAAAACTTACGCTAAGGAACCTTTACTGACCACCATCAATTTTAATAAAGATGCCATTCTATTTATATGAAATTTTCAATAGAATAGAATTGACTTCATTCAAGAATTAGTGTTTCTTTTTATTAATTCTTCTATGAACGTCCGCAATATTTATCTCAAGACTTTCATAAACAAAAAATTAAAAATCAGTCGATATAATATTTTATAAAAGAGATCCCCTACAATATTAATCTATCCAAAGACCCACTACACTATTCATACACTTTTTGACAATCATGCAAACTAATATAAAAAATCCAAAAATAATTCTTAAATCTAACAAACCCTTTTACTCCCATAAAATAAACAAAAAAAGTAAGAAGCCACAAAATACCCCCAACTATTAAATATATTATAACTTCGGTTTACACAAAAAAATTGTTTGTATATTTTGCCAATAAAAAATTGATCAGAAAATAAATAATAAAAGATGTAAATTTCTGGTCGAACTTTTAAAAAGAAATTTCGACAAAAAGTTAGTTTTATAACTAACTTTTGTTAGTTGTAACGTTGTGTAACGACATTACACTTATAGTTTACAAATTTTTAAGCTAATTTTCGAAGATAAAATGAGCTTATGAGACTGAGGTCATGGATAGGGTAGAGGGGGGTGGATATATATATATATATAATATATATATATATATATATATATATATATATATATATATATATATATATATATATATATATATATATATATATACAGCACACACATATATGTATTTTTTAACTTAAAAAGATAATAATAAGCTCTGTGCCATTCTAATTTTAAGATCAAGGTAAAAAACGGAAACACCGGTTTATATTTTTTTAAAATAAACATCTGCAATAATGAGTGCTTTGTAATTTTTAGATCAAAGCTAAGTAATTTTGTCCCACAATTAGTGCCATTTAACCAGTTTATCAGGTCATATTTAGTAAGTAAGGCTGAGCCTAAAAAGAGAAGTCTCACTCAGCAACAAAATGGAAAACATTCTCTTTAACCACTGTTGCACAAGATGGCCACTGTTAAAGAAGTTGATAAGAAAATTGTAGTAAAGCGAAATTGAAATTAAAGGTTTTAAATTTCATAGTTTGGTCATTTTAATATTTCAGTTTAGTTTCATATAAGTTTTAGTTCAAAATATTAAAGTATTAATACAGACTTTAGCACTACCAGATCCCTGGTCTGGTTTACAGGATGTTTACACAAAGCCGCCTTTTAGAGCGGCCTACTTCAGAGACCATACCGCCTAGTTGACAGTAGATGCAGAATTTATTGGCTTTTTAAGAGCAAATATGGTAAGATTAGCACATAGTCAAGTACCGTGGGACCTTGCCACAAGCCAGGGTTCTGGGGGTCCTCGTGGGGGGTTGCACGTCATTAAGGGGTGCAAGTATTGGTGTGTCTTTAACACACCAATACTCAGGGGGACTTGAGGGAGAACTATAAGAACTCATGTCCCCACCACTAGGGGCAATTGAGAGTTGGCCAGAGATTGGTCAGAGTTCGGTCAGAGAGTTAATTAAGAGTCGGATATTGTAATTGACATTATTAGATTATTGTGATTAGTGATCAACCGTTGCTTAGAGATGTGGTTCCTGATCCCAGTTTGGATTATCTTATTCAGCAGTAAGTAAGATCATTATATTTTCAGTCCCACTGTTAAGGTTTTGTAAAAGATTCCAAGGTTAGGTTGTACACTCTGTACAACCTCTCAATTAAAGTATTAACCAAACCAAAAACCAAGAGAGAGAAAGTTTCAATGGTAAATAGTGTTAAGGAAAATTAATCTAGAAATTAAGGTGTTACTTGTATAAATAAAACTAACAAAGATTTTAAACAAATAGTTTATTATTTGCTCATTCCCGTTCTGCCTTGCCGCCTTGTAACTCGGGACGCCTGTGCAATTGACCCGGCACAGAAGGATTCCCTTCTTCGTCCCGATCGGAGCTTCTGGTAACGCCCAAGGGCGAGAACGCTCCGGCGCACGGTTACAACTGGTGTCAGGTGTGGGGTAGTGTTTCCTCCATCAGGGGAAACCACTTAAGAAGGGAAAAATAGGGAAAACTCCAAAAAAGAAACCCCTAAAAAGAAACACATGGCGGGTCAAGGTGAGGCAGGACCGGCCAATGAGCAAAAAGGTTCCGATGATACAGGGGCCACAGACTTAAATGTAGGAAATTTAGGAGCAGGGGAACCAGGGCCAGGCGAGGGTCAGGGGAGCTCTAATCAGGAAGCGAAAGTTACGTTGACACAGTTAGAGTCGAACATGAACGAGCTAACGCTGAAGTTAGAGAGATATAGGGGGGAAATTCTTCGTTTGCGAAATGAAAATACGGCACTATTAGCGCAGACGGAAACCTATAAATCGGTAGTAGGAAACTTACCACCTACCCAACCAAGACCATCCCAAGAGAGATCTGTTGCTCCCCCTAAAAAGGATCTAACGCTACAAATGTTAATCCGTCCTTTTAATGGAACGGACGTGACATACTCTATTTCAGAGTTCATTAGCCAATTTAAAAGGGCTGCCGATTCTGGCAACTGGAGCAGGGCTGATATAATTATGGTGGCCCACAATAAGTTAGAAGGGTGGGCTAAAGCCGCACTTGATGCACACCCTGATCTGGATAACGACCCTGCCCCTCTAACCACTCTGGAGGATATTCTTAAAAAACGGTTTGCGGACCACAAACCAGATTATTACCTGAGACTCCTAAATTCGTGCTCTCAAGAGTCCGGAGAAAGTGTATTAGGGTTTGCTGATCGAGTTACTCGATTAGGTTATAAGGCCGTCCCGGTACCGAACAAGTTCCCGCACTAGAGGCGGATTGGACTTATAAATTAAGGAATACTGTAATCCTGGCGGCCTTTATTAAGGGACTGTCAGGGGAACCAGGGCGACAGTTGAACTACAATCCGCCCGCCAATATGGAAGTGGCCAAGGAACGAGCCTCAACAATCGAGGCCGCCGTAAAGGAAGCCGAAAAGAAAGGTACAGAAAAGGTCTCAATCAAGGCCGTATATGTCCCCTCAACCCCGAGAAAAACCTTCTCGAAAGGTGGGCCCCAAAAGGTGCCACAACGGCCCAATAGAGAGACCACAAAGCCTCCCACTAGACAGGAAATCGCTGACTATCAGGCCCGGTCTAGGATCGAAGCCGAGAGGCAGGCCCGTCATATACGTTTTAGATACCGGAGCGTTCCAGGTCCCCGTCTCCAGGCCCCTCCACAACCAACAAAGTTCCTAAGTGGGATAAATTCCACTATAACCCAAAATATAGGTCGTGGGATGACCAATGTGAGAAAGAAAGGCTCTGTTTTTATTGTGGGGCTAATTCCCATTTTAAAAGGAACTGCCCTAAACGGCCCCAAGCTTCTAGGGCCAGGTCGGTGAACGAAGGGGGGAATAAAAGTCCAGCAAAAAACGCTGTACCGGGGGGTTACGAAGAGGAATTTCGCGCAACCGACGGCAACTGGGAGTAAGTAATCCCCCGGAATTCCTCAAAAACCTATATTCCTTTAGAGTAGATGTCCCGGTGACGAAGGGGATAGCTCCCGAAAAATTTGAAAAATTACAAATGTTAGTAGTAAAAGCATTTGTAAATGGACTAGAGCGCACTTTACTTTGCGACTCAGGGGCGGGGGTATCGGTACTAACTAAACCTATCCCCGGAGTTCCTTTAACTAAATCTGATCGCCCAATTTATGGAATCACAGGAGCGCCAATCTCAATTTATGGGATACAGGTTTTGGAGGTAAAGATAGGACCTGCAACGATTATTCAAAAATTTTATATCGGAAACTTAAGTAACTGTGGTGAAGGAATTCTAGGGTTAGATGCCATGAAAAAGTTAGGACTAATACTAAATTTTGCGAGGTATACATACAAATTAGACGGGTATGAGTCCAAAGATACACACACGGCAAAATGTTGTTGAAAAAACCGGTTGAACAATCGATGCATGTCGGACAGGTTAAACAAGGTACCGGTGGGATTTTACCAGGTAAGGTTGGGGAACAAACTAGTGAATCTAGGAATGAAAGCGTAAAAACTTAGGGTTAGATAAACATCTAGGGTCCAGTAAAAATCTAGGGTCGATGAAAAATCTAAGGAAATTAAGGGAATCAAGGGAATACTTAAGGATAAATCCGAAAACACCCCGGAAAAACCAAAATTTAAACGCGTTAGGTTCAAGGTTAAAAACCTCCCCGAGCGGGATTCGAACCCAAGATCTTTTAGTCGGAGAAAAGATTTAACCCGGAAGAAACAAGTAGGTCAACATTCCAATGAAGGTTATACCCAATTGCGTTCTAGATTGCAATGTGTAGGAAAGAGTGCAAAGAGTGAAGTAGAAGACCGTAAGAAACCAGATGCCCCGAGAGCGTCAAAACACATGGCCGTAACCACTTCAGGATCTTTAAAACATAAACCAATTAAAGAAGCCGGTACAACCTCGTTTCATCACATGACTCTTTATCTAGTCAGAAGTGCGGATCAGATGATAATCAGCTGACAGAAAAACTAAATACTGTTTTACATTAAGGAAGTTTTCTATACCTCCATTAGCTGAGTCATTAATACCTGTAAGGGTACCGAAAGTAGGTGAGGGACCCGTGTATTTTCAACCAACCTTTTCTTGTAACGGTGTACGGTTAGGTCGATCTATTCATGATCCTAGGGTGCTCAAGAAACATATGTTAGAGCAATAAACCTTAATCCTTATGCCATTGAATTACAGAAAAATACCCCTTTAGGTCATTGTGACGATGAGTTTGAAGTGCTTGAACACTTAGAAACCGGAACTTTAGAAAATGCCTCAGACGAAAAATGGGAAAAGGAATTAGATAATAAGCTAGGACACCTCAATGTAAAGGATAGGAATGAATTAAAAAGGGTCTTGCGGAAATACAAAACAGTGCTTAGTGGCGAGTTAGATAAATTAGGATGCACATATCCGGTCAGACAACGAATCATAACCGAAACGGAAGTCCCAATAAAACAAAGAGCTTATAAGGTTCCACATGCTTTAAGACAGGAGCTTAAATCTCAGTTAGATGAGTTATTAAACAAAGATATAATTAGGGAAAGCACCTCCCCGTGGCAAGCACCTATAATTTTGGTGAAAAAGAAAACTCCTGATAACACTGTCGCATATCGAATGTGTTGCGATTATAGGGCATTAAACAAAATTACCAAAGTTCCCAATTACCCATTACCAATAATTACGGACATACTTGATCAGTTAGGGTCGATGAAGATTTTTACTAAAATCGATTTAAAGTCGGGCTACCATCAGTTATTCATCGAGGAATCGGACAAAGCTAAAACTGGTTTCACAACACCTTTTGGTTTCTTTGAGTATAATAGAGTACCATTCGGTTTGGCTGGCGCACCTGCATTTTTCATGCAGTGCATGGATCATATTTTAGCAAGCTTAAAGAACACTGAATGTTTTGTATATTTGGATGACGTCATAGTGTTCTCAAAAAATATTAAAGATCACTGTAAAAGACTAGATAATGTCCTTAAGCGGTTCCACGAGGTTAATTTAAAAGTAAATCTAGGGAAAAGTGAATTTGCTCAGGATAAGATATCCTATTTAGGACATGTAATAACGGGAAACGGCGTGAGTCCCGATCCTGAAAAAGTAAAACAGGTACGAGAGTTTCCGCGTCCCACCAATGTTAAAGGCATACGGTCGTTCCTAGGCTTAGCGGGGTTTTACAGAAGGCATATTGAAAACTTTTCAGGTATAGCAAAACCTTTAACCGAATTAACAAAAAAGCATGCTCGATATACATGGGATGAGAAAGCGGAAGAGGCTTTTCAAAAACTCAAAGACGAGTTAAGTACCGAACCGTTATTAATCTTTCCGAATTTCAACAAACCATTTATCTTGTCATGTGACGCTTCAAGTTATGCCTTAGGAGCAATACTGTCACAGTTAGATGAAAACGGATT
The DNA here is from genome assembly GCA_018340805.1 of Microvelia longipes. NCBI lineage: Eukaryota > Metazoa > Arthropoda > Insecta > Hemiptera > Veliidae > Microvelia > Microvelia longipes. Next base: position 69,145,077 of record JACMZG010000008.1, on the reverse strand, counting down.
AGAAAAACCTATAGCATATGCAAGTAGGTTGTTAAACAGCGCTGAAATGAATTATAGTGCTATGGAGAGGGAATTGCTAGGAATGATTTATGCGGTAAAGCAGTTTAGGTGCTATGTTTATGGTAGGGAATTTACATTATGTACTGATCACGCCGCGCTAACGTGGTTAGTAAATCAAAAGGAACCAACGCCTCGTATTGCGCGATGGATAAAACCTTAATGGAATACAGGTTCAAGGTAAAACATGTACCCGGACGTAAAATGGGTCATGTTGACGCATTAAGTAGAATAAATTTAGTTATACCAGGAATGCCGTGGACTAGGGATCAGATAAGACTAGCTCAAAACAGCGATCCCCAATTGCTAAAATATCTGGAGAGAAATCCTCATATCGTGGCTAAGGATAAAGACGGTTTACTGTTTCAGTATGGCGGAAAACAACCCAGACTATTAGTACCTAAGCCCATGATCAGCACGGTGTTGCGTCATTCACACGATAGCCCTCTGCGGGTCATGCAGGTATTGAAAGGAGCAAAGCGTTAATTAAACAAACATATTACTGGCCGGGTTGGACCGTGATGTAGTAAATTATGTACAAACTTGTAAATCTTGTAATCAAAGAAAAAGTCCTTCCGAAAGAAATCGTAGATTGGGGAAGTATTAAAAGCGACAACTCCTTTTGAAAATGTTTATATAGACATTGTAGGACCGTTACCGCAGACTAAGAGAGGAAACCGATATTACCTCAGCATGGTGGACGATTTTACTAGGTACGTTGAGGTGTGTGCAATACCCAACGTTAACTGAAACCGTGGCGTTAGCCTGTATTACAAAAATATTCGCTCGACACGGAGCTCCGTTGAGACTATCAACGGACCAAGGGACTTGCTTTACGTCCGAACTGTTTAAGGAAATGTGTAAGTTACTGGGAATCAATAAAATGCAAACAGTTGCTTATAACCCAAAGGCTAACCCAGTTGAGCGAGTGCATAGGACATTAAATGAATCACTGGCGCATTTTGTAAAAGCCAGTGGCTCTAATTGGGATGTAATGCTGCCAATAGTGGCAGGATCCCTTAACTCTATCCCGCACGGCAGTACTAAGTATTCGGCTAACTACCTTCTGTACGGTCGCGAAGTGCGACCAGTATTTGAGTGTGATATATCTTACTTAGCAAATACTGACCGGAGCAAGTCCACAGTTCGTGAAGCGATTGATAAAATACAAGAGCAACTCGAAACTGCTCACGCGGTAGCAATAGAAAACAGTAAAAAGGCCCATAATAAAAATAAACAGTATTATGACAACCAATTAATTTCCAAGTGGGAAATTTGGTGTATGTCAAACGTATGACGGTACCCACAGGAGTAGCAAAAAAGTTCTTTAAGGCATGGATGGGTCCATATAGGATAATTAAGACACTATCGGATTGGGTTTATCAGGTAGAGGTTTCGCCCGGAAATACTATAATAATCAATCGGGAAAGAATGAAACCGGCTATTCAGAATCAGGATCATTACTTGCGCAAACGACTCAGGGGAAACAATTCTAAATCTAAGGAGGAAGGGGAAACCAAAGATCTTCACAAAAAGGAAATAAATGAACTGGCACCGTCCAGTGTAGATAACAGTACTAGGCAAAAGGAAATGCAAGAATTCTGGTTACATTATAATTTAGGAAAAAACTCTGAGGATGAAGAGGTTAACGATGCTGGCAGTCAAAATGACTCATTTAATAACTCGCAGTTAGATGACTCCTTTGCCTGGTCTCGTACCCCAATTGGGTCCTCGACCGTGCGAATACCTCCGAGTCCAAGTCGACAGAGTTTTCACGGAGAGACTAGCGGGGAAACAACCGATAGTTTTCCCTCGGTACACGAAGAGGATTCTTCCTATAATCCGGAAGAATCAGGGGGATCGGAAGCACCGGTCCAGGTAAGGTCACCGTATCAATTGCGCCCTAGGAACTGATACTTCACGGAAGAAGATAAAAGGGTATATAATACGGGATTAAATTTACGGTAATAATATATGGT